>CM069132.1:124486791-125086791 GCA_035221665.1 Okamejei kenojei
TCATCCAGATAAGCTATAATGATGTGTTTTGTTGCTCTTATTGTGCTGTAATGCTGTTTTTTTCAACAGCTTTTGTGATGGAGCTAGGAGCTGATTAACCATTAGGTAATGCTTTTAAATTGCCACAGTGTCCCAGCCCCAATTAAATTTTAAGTACTCCAGAAAAAAACGATGTAGTGGTACTGATAGTAGCATCCTTTAAATCGATTGTAGCCATTGTAACATGCTGATATCAAATGTCTTGCAGTGTTGAAGTGTTTTTTTCCATTTGAAATGTTTATATGGACAAATGTACTAAATTTGTTAAGGTCCAGAATAATTCTCAAAACCACCATATTTTTATCTCTTGGTAAAGATGTTTGAACAAATTGGTGTGGTTGTCAACAGTTTTTCATACCACCTTTTTTAAAACAATTTGTCAATTTCACATTAATTTTGCTTCTTCAATAGCAGGAGATCATAACCATAAGTAGGTTTTATATTGTACCGGAGAATCAACACCTTCCTTTAAATGTTATTGTAGCTGCCTGGGAAACCGTTAGTTTTAAAAATAGACCAGATGTGATGCAAAGCCATTCATCATTTAAAAACATTGTAATCTCCCACCAACTAGAGATTCGTCCATAGTTCCTATTTAAAGAACAGAATAAAGTTTTTGTACTCTCCCTATGAAGTGTGGTGGGTTCTCCTCTCCCCCCGTTAGGGTGAACATTAGGTGTGTTGGATGGTTATTGTTGGTATGGTAATTTATTATTTTCTTCTACATATATTCCTTGCATCTGTTTGTTCCAAATCAGATCACCTTCTTGGTGTATTTATTTATTCTAGAACGTTTTTTGTCCAAAAACGAAAAATGGGTCTCATGTAGCTAATAGATTTAGCCTTCTCTCATCCATTTCTTCTCTTCTTGTTTAGGCAGGGTTTGTTCTCCAAATAGTAAACCAGGGGGGGATTGAACACCACTTGATTGCACAGACCTGCAAATCTAGGATGAAATTATGGGACGAAATACATTTTTCCTTCATACAAATTGATTTAATAAAACGGATATTAAATTGAACAAATAAGACAAATGTATCTCTTTGGATTTTGATCATTTATGACCCTTTTCATTTATTCCAAAAAGCAGTAAATTGAGTAATGGCTGGTCTGAATGAAATCAGTTTGAGGTTATTTGAAACTTATTGTATTGTCCCTCTCTATGAACTGATGAATAGGTGTCAGTATAGTCGGATTCACGTAAGGTACCTTTCCAATTGAGTGTGCACGTAATTTTTACTGGTGTTTTATATAAAATTCTGCTGTTTCAGCAATAACAGAATCTTGAAGGTTGGTGAGAATACCATATAATAATTAATGCTGGCAGCCCAGCTCGGGTTTTTTCCATTTAGCATCCTCACCACCTTCCTTAGGTATAGCAAAATTCTTTTGCCCATATCAGGCAATATGGTCTTTTCTTTTTCTTTTCTTGTGAGTGTTTTTTGGCATTGTTTCGTCACTCTCAATCCACACTCACCACATTCAGGGGTTCTGTCTCTTGCTGCAGCGCCCTGATATTCTGGGAATTCATCAAAGGGACTTTCCTCCTACCCTTATCAGGTGGGTCTCTGGAGGTTCATATTCCCATTTGGCACCATAGCCATATTCTGGTTATTCAACCTCTCAGGGTCTGTTTGGGAAAATTCTGGGTTCTTTGACATGTTTGCCTCTATTATTTTGGCGAGCACTTTCTCATATGTTCCCATTTTAAGCCATATAGCTTAATTTATCGGGAGGACTTTCATTATCAGAGGTCTCATCATCAGAATACACGGGGGCCCTCACGGATTTCTTTTTACTTTTCTTAGGCACATTTTTCATCCGTGTTTTTGTTTCTGAGAGGAAATTTTAGTCTCACTAACGGTAGTGAATCAAACGGCCACAGGTATCGGAACCGGCAACTCCGCACTAATCTCTTGTCCCGACTCTTTAGCCTCTCCCGGGGACGATCTTTTTTACCCGCAAAATCTTCCATTTTGTTTCAATTTATTTGATTATCTTTCCTGGATCAGTACGCCAGGCGTGACTCTGATTTTTTTCGTAAAAAAATTTTTACTTAATTTTGTGTGGGTTCTATATGCCAGCGTAACGGCTTTTTTTAGAACGCCCTGTAAAAGTAAATCAATTGCACTTAATGCGGGGGGCCGTTCTTACCGCTGAGGGGAGCTGCGCTCTGCAGAGCTCTTGCTTCTGCAGAGTCAGCGTCGACGTAATGCCGGATCTCATAGCGCCAGGCGGGGGGGGGGGCTTCTGTCACGTAGTCACTCACGTGACTCAGAAGTAAAATGTGTGTGTGGTGGGGGTGGGTGGTTAGTGTGTGGAGGGTGGGAAAGTAGTGGTGGTGGTTCGTCTGTGTGTTGGGGGAGTGGTTAGTTGTGTGTGTTAGTGGTTAGTTGTGTGTGTGTTGGGATGTGGTTAGGGTGGTTAAGTGTGTGTGTGTTGTGTGGGGGGGGGTTGGGGGTTAGTGTGGGGGGGGGGGGGTTTTTGTGTGTGGTGTTGGGGTGGTTAGGTGTTATGTGTGTGTGTGTGGGGGCGATGGTTAGTGTTGTGTGTGTTGGGGGATGTGGATGTTGGTTAGTGTGTGTGGTGGTGTGGGTGGGTGGGTAGTGTGTTAGTGGTTAGTGTGTATTAGTATCTTTGTTGTGTTTTGTGATGTATGTTGATGCTGCAACCTCCCCCCACCCCGACGACAGATGAGTAATGGAATGGCTGGGACCCTCTCCCCTCCCCCTCCCTCTCTTCCCTCTCCCTCTACCCCCTCCCCCCTCTCCCCCCTCCCTTCCCCCCTCCCTCAAACTCTCCCCCTGATGCCACCCCCGTCCCCTACCTTCCCCCCTCTTCCCCTCTTCCCCACTTTCTTTCCTTAACCCCTTTCCTCCTCCCACCCTCCTTCTCGCCTTTCAACCCTTCTCCCCTCTCCAACCCCTCGCCCCTCCCATCTAGCCCCTCCCTCCCACCATCTCTCGCCCCTTTATCCTGTCTCCCCTCTACACACACTCTCTCTCTCTCTCTCTCTCTCTCTCTCTCTCTCTATCTCTCTCTCTCTCTCTCCTCTCTCTCTCTCTCTCTTCTCTCTTCTCCCCCCCCCCTCTACATCTCCCCTCCTCCACCCTCCTTCTCCCCCTCCTCCAACCCCCCCTCTAACCCCATACCAACCCCCCTTCTTCCCCCTCCAACCCCCCCTCCCCCCTTCTACCCTCATCCAACCCCTCTTCCAACCCTCTCCTCTCCCCACTCCACCTTCTCTCTCCGCCTCTCCTCTCTCCACTTTCTCTCTCCTCCTCCTCTCTCCCATCACTCTCTCTCCCCTACTCTCTCGCCCCCTCTTCTCTCTCCCTCACCCTCTTCTCTTCTCTCCCATCTCCTCCCTCCTCCTCCCCATCTCCTCCTCCTTCCTCGCTCCCCCCTCCCTCCTTCGTCCCTTCCCCCATCATCCCTTCCCCCTCTCTGCAACCACCGCCTCGATGCTTATCCTCCCCCTCCCCCCACCTACTCCCTTCCCCCCGTTCCCCTCCCACTTCCCCTCCCCACTCTCCCCCTCTCCTCCTGCCCCCCTCCCTCCCTCTCTCCGCCCCACCCTTCCCACTCCTCCACCACTCCTTCGCCCTCCTCCAACATCCTCTACCCCTCTACCCCCCACCAACCCTGCTCCAACCACCTCCCCTACTCTACCCTATCCAACCCCCTCTCCCTTCCAACCCCTCTCCCCTCCAACCCCTCCATTTCCCCCCATCACTTTCCCCACTCCACCTCCTCTCTCTCCCTCATATCTCCCCCCTCTCCTCTTTCCGCATACTCTCTTGCCTCCTCCCCTCCCCCTCTCTCTCTCCCCCTCCTCTCCCTCTCCCCTCCTGTCTCCCCCTCTCCCACCTGTGTGTGTGCGGGGTGGTTCGTGTGCGTGTGAAGCCGCAGCACCCCCCCCCCCCCCCGCGCGTTGGGGGGAACAGACCCAGCGGGTCTGCACTTGGTCTAGTTGACTATAAATATGGGCCATTGATATTCCAGTCCAATTACAGAATAAATAAAAATCCCTAAATTGCAGATGCTGAAAATCTGAAATAAAAACAAAAATGCTGGTCAGGTGGAAAGAGAAATGGAGATAAAGAGAAAGAGAAAGTATCCATGTATTCTGTCATTTTTTTCACGGTTCTCTTTACAGATGTTCTCTTTCTCATGTTTCAGTGGCACTTTATTGTCATATGCACAGTGAAATCCTTTGTTTTACATAAAATCGAGTAAATTCATACATGCTCCCTGACCTGCTGAGTGTATTCAACACTTTTTGCTTCTATTCTTCATTACAAAGTACCCAGACAATCTATTACTTTATTAAATAGAGACAAAATAAGCTTCAATAATGTACTGAAGAATAATTACTGCTGAACAATCTAATCGCCCCTAAATCACAGGAACAGCTAGCCATGAACATGCCACCTAAAATTGCATATCTTATTATGTCCATTCCTTATACCAGCCCATACTGATTCATACATGATTCCATCGGTAACAGTAATAGAATTTCAATTTTTCCAACATGGAGGAAGATCATTAGCAAATTGAATCTATATCATCTCCCATGTACACACAGGGCAATTAATCCACCGTACATACTCGGGATGTGGAAGGAAATGGGAATACCTGGGGAATCCATGCTCCCGTAGGAAGAAATGTCTCCACACAGACAGCACTAAAAGTCATGATCAAACATTGGTCATTGGATCTACGAGGCAGTGGCAGCAATGGCCGCTATTTGTTTGATTTCATTATTTTCAAGTGAGTCATCATGTAAAAAAAATAAAGTCCAAACAATTCAACGCTGCAAACTTCTCCAACCAAAGCACTGCCTGGGCCTTTTTCATTAAACTTCAGTCTTATGACACCAATCTAATTGCCATCTTACCCTTAATATATTGCAGGTTCTTTACAATGCCAGTGGCTTTCTGGGGAAAAATCGAGACACTTTGCCAGCAGATATTGTCCTGCTTTTGAAGTCATCTGACAATAAAATTACTCGGCAGGTTGTAACAAATCATCTGACAAAATCAGGTATGGCTTTGTGATTACGATTTGCCAAAATACTGTAAAACGTGAAGGACGAGCGCTCCACGTGTTGCAAGGAATGTTTTATATTTTCCACCGCCCTATAGTTTTTCAAGTTCCAATTTACCAAAACACAGAAAGTTATTTTTTCATTAAAATCATGTCTGTAATTGACTCAACTTTTGTTCATCTGTTTGTAAGGTGAAGCTTGCTGCATTGTGAAGAATGGATCAGGCCAAAATGGTATTGGCAGTGCTTTTTGTGCAACTGCATCGAATTGGTGCATCAAAAAGGTTAAAAACTAGATTTTCAACTAGATTAATATGGCAAAAACATTACTAAATTAAAAAAAATAAAATTTACAATTTAAATTAGGCAGTCAGGCCCTTAAACATTGTAAGTGACTAATAGGGCAATTATCTGTCATTGACACCAACAGCAAGGAATAATATGTATACTGAAATTGATAAAATGCTGGAGTAACTCAGCGGGACAGGCAGCATCTCTGGAGAGAAGGAATGGGTGATGTTTAGGGTTGATATCCATTCCTTTTCTCCAGTGATGCTGTCTGCCCTGCTGAGTTTCTCCAGCTTTTTGTGCAAACTAGCATCTGTAGTTCCTTCCTACACAATATGTATACTGGCACCATTTTGTCGACTAAAAATGCACCAGGTGTTGGTACTGGTTTATTATTGCCATGTGTACCAAGGTACCGTGAAAATCTTTGTTGGCATGATATCCAGTCAGGTCGTACAATACACGAGTACAATCAAACCATTACACAAGTACAACAGTGCAAAGAGAAAAATACCAGAGTGCAGAATATCATGTTACAGCATTATAATGTTACAGTTACAGAGGAAGTATGGAGAAAAACAAGGGCAAGGGCCACAATGTGGAAGATGGGGCTACATCATTATCTTACGAGACACCTGTCTGTAATTTGATAACAGCAGAGACGAAGCTGTTTCTGAATCAGATGGTACATGCTTTCAAGCTTTTGTACTATCTGCCCAATGGTAGAGGGGAGATGAGGGAAGAAGAGGGAATGACCAGGGTGTAAATGGTCAGTGATTTATGTTAGCTACTTCCCAGAAGCAGCGTGAAGTATGGTTGGAGTCGATAGTGGGGCAGAAGTCTATGTGAAGGAATGTGCTACATCTACAACTCTCTGCAATTTATTGCAGTCTTGGGCAGAGCTGTGGCCAAACCAAACTGTGATGCATCCCAATGTATTGCTTCTATGGTGCACCTGTAGATGTTGGTAAGAGTTGTTGGAGACTTATCAAACTTCATTAGTCTTCTAAGGCAGTAGAGGCATTGGTGTGTTTTCTGGGTCGTAGCTTCAATATGGTTTATCCAGACTAAATGGTTATGCCTAGGCTCTTGAAGCCCTTGACCATTTCTACATCAGCACCATTGATGTTGACTGCGGTGTACACCACCTTGTCTTCTGAAGTCAATAACTAGCTCCATCTTGTTTACATTGAGGGAGAGGATGTTGTCTTCACACCATGTAACCATGCTCTTGATCTCCATCCTGTACTCTGTTTTGTCATTACTCAAGATCTGGCCCACTATGTTGTGACTTCTGCTAACTTGTAATTGGAGTTAGAGCAGGATTTGACCACACAGCATAAAGAGTGCAGTAAGCGGCTCATTGCAGTTCTGGTGAGAATTATCGTGAAGGATGTTTTAGTGCCTATTCTCATTGATTGTGGTCTATGGGTCAAGAGGCCAAGGGTCCAGTTGCCAAGGAGAGTTCAGACACATAGATCCAGGAGTTTGGTTGGGATTATGATAATGAAGCTAGAGCTATCTATCTATACACAACTAAAACTCTAATCTTGTTATCTTCCGGTTTGCGCGTTTTTTTATTTGCGCAATACGGTACCCGATAGCACAACGAGTTTTCGCCAGCTCACTCACCGTTCTCCTGTGCTGTGAGTGCAACAAGTTTTGTTCCAATCGGTGGCATGATGTAAAAGTTAGCGAGGTTTAAAAATCTCTAAACCGCGTGTGCGCAGATCGATCACCTCTCCTGCCAGTCAGCGCTGCGCGGATTAGTCTCTTCTCCTGTCACTCCCTGGGACGGTCCGCCCCTTCCTGTACCATCGCATCTTTACTGGAGCTGAGGGATGCTGTGGATGGCCGGCGGAGGTCTCAAACCAGACACAATTTTCTGACGGACCGGAAGCGTCCCGGCTCGGCAATGAACGGCGCGAGGTCGGAGGTGTCACCGATGTTGCCAAATGGAAAATGGAGACTCTGATCCTGGCAGAGGAGAAAGACCAGTGACCAGAGACCAGCGACCAGCGCCCGCTGTGCATCCCCATCACACCGCCAGCTCCAGCCCTTCCCCTCTGGTCCCCCTCGCTGGCTCCTGCCCCCCTCCCCCCACCCACACACCCTCCTCACACCACAACCCAACCCTGCTCACAACCCCTTCCCCCCACTCCCCCCCGCCCACACACCCCTCCCCCCACACAACCCCCCCTCCCCACCACCCCCCCTCCCCCCACAATCCCGCGCCTGCGCAGTTGGGGGCTATGTATGAGTGGTGGAATATTGCATTGGGGGAACGGAATGCTTTGGGGGAACGGGTGAGTGGTGGAATATTGCGTTGGGGAATGGGTTGTGTTGGGGGACCAGGCCTCCCATGTGACTGGGACCCAATGGGTCCCACTTCGTCTAGTAGCCAATAAATAGGCTGCTAGTAGACAATAAATAGTCTGACATGGGTGTTATTCTGATGTTCTAGCTTTGATCTGGGCCAGGCAGGTGGATTTCTATCAACAGTAGACAAACTACCATCTATTTGGGAGGCTAGAGTTAATGTACACATGACCACAGCTCAAAGTACTTTCAAAGATGTCAGAGCCACTGGATGATTGTCATTAAGGCAAGCTAACTTGCTTCTCTTTGGGATTGGGATGATGGTTGTGTTAAAGTAGGTGGGTGTCTTAGAAACGAATTGGGAGAGGTGAACGATCTGTGTGAATACTCCTGCTAACTAGTTCATGCAGGCCCTAAAGACAGTCAGGGACTCCATTCGGGCCAGTTGTTTTCTATGGGTTCACTTTTAGAGAGACCAATCGAGCATCTGGGACGCTGGTTACAGGTGCACCTGAGGATTATGTTATTCCACTGACTTTCTGTTCAAAGCAAACATAGAATGCATTGAGCTGGTCTGGGAGGGATATGTCATTGCCAGTGATACTACCCAACCTCACATTGTAGCCTCATGTGTTGTGTTTCTGCTGTGAAGAAATATTGTGATCTGCTGTTCATTTGCAGTACTCTTTTATTTGTTTCAGATCTCATTCAGTTTTTGTCTGCAAGGTCAAGTGTTTCAAGGAGGAAACATGGTCAGCTGAGTCATTTGCTGTGCTGATAGCCAACTTGCTTCTGTACCCTAATGCAATTTTTGTGTGAAGTGGTTCTTAAATATGGTATCACATTTTTATCTGAGCAATGCTTAAAAACAAACAATTCTCTGGTAAATAATTTTAAGCAAATGACTGTAGAAAGAGGATGATAAAACAAATATTTTACATGCACATTAGGGACAAGAGGGTAGAAAGGGAAAGGGTGGGTCCACTAAAGGAAAAAGAAGGGAATGAGTGTGTGGAATCAAAGTTCCTACTTTAGATTGGTATTCACCATGGAAAAGGACATGACTGACGGTGATGGCAGGAAGTGATGTTGATCTTCTAGGGCACAGCGATATTAAGAAAGAGATGGCATCGGATGTCTTGAAAAACAATAAGCTGGGTAAATCCCCAAGGCCTGATGAAATCTATCCTAGGATACTGAGAGAAGCAAGGGAGGAGATTGCTGGAGCCTCGATGGATATCTTTGTATCCTCATTAGCAACAGGTGAGATCACAGTAGACTGGAGAATAGTCAATGCTGTTCCTTTGTTTAAATAAGGGCAACAGGAATAATCCAGAAAAATATAAACTGGTGAGTCTTATTTCATTCATAAGGAAATAATTGGAGTTACGGGCAGCATTTAGATATACACAAGAACTGGAATAGGGAGGCTTTAGACCATTGAAAGGCAGATGTTCAAATACCTAATGTGCAGGATGCTACTATTTCTACCTGTAATAATGTCTGGTCTCAGGCCAACAACTTAAAAAGTTTTGGAGTCAAATACTGTTTCCATTAGATGACATATGTGGATGTCGCTAGAGCTAGAAGACCCCTGCAGTTAGAAATCAGAGTTACCAACATAATAATGAAACCAAAAAAACAGATCATTCATCAGGTGAAGGGGAAAACAGTGTTAATATTTCAGAGCAATGAGCAAAGGTCGCTGTTCTGAGTGTTAAGTGATTAACCCTGCACAGATGCTGCCTGACCTGCTGACTGATTCCGGCGCTCCCTGTTTTTCCTGGTGATTTGCAGCACCCGCAATGTTTTCCTTTTGTTCATCCATTACACAAGCAAAGGTTTGCAGCTGTGTAGCTGTCATTGGCTGACGAGTGGACCACACTGTAAACAGGACATCAACAACCTCTACATATTAATGAACCATCATTGGGATTCTTTGCTTTGTAACAAACAGTATGTTGGATAGAGAACCGTGACTCCATCAGCATTTACAGACAATGTCACAGGCTACGAATTATTTTGTAGCAGGGTCGTGCACAACATAGATTACTTACCTTAAATATATTCTTCTCAATCCCCACACATTTTGGACCTGCTCACAATTGTTTCTAAAAGTATGGCACCTCCCATCAGTCAAAGGAAGGGTTTCGGCCCGAAACGTTGCCTGTCTCCTTCGCTCCGTAGATGCTGCTGCACCCGCTGAGTTTCTCCATCCTTTTGTGTACCCTGGGCTGTGAGACTATGGATTGCCTGCTTAATCAGCTAAATTCACACCTCATTAGCTGCCTTCCTTATCCAGGTTACTGAGGAAATGTACACTTACCTCCAAAATCTAATGGGATAATCAATATCTTGTTTCAGAGGTTACATTTAAGGGATTCTTGATCATTTTAGAGTGCACTCCTTCCACAATTTCTACCCCCCCAGTGCATTTTAAAAAGTGTCTGCTGAGACTTTTAAAAACTTTTATATTCTTTCTAGGCTGTTACACAAAGGTCAACTGTTTATTTGCTAAAGCAATGAAAGCGAATCATTTGCAATCCAGTAAAGTATTGCCATATGATCCCCGAAGTACAGAAATAGACCACTGATCCTGCATGCAAAAGGTGCCACGTTTTGGCACCATTTTCCAAGTCCAGTCCACACTCCAGATGTTGTGAGGGGTGTCCGATTCAGACAAAGCAATGCGCTTCCCCCCCATCACTGCGTGAAAAAACTCAACCAAGTTTGTAAGATGTGACATGGACCACACAGATCTATGATATCTGTCCCTGATTAGACAATTCTTTTCCAAATGCGAGTAGATTCTATCCCTATAATTCTCTCCAATAGCTTCCATGACTGATGTGAGGCTCACTAGTAATTTCCTGAATTATTGCTATTGCCTTTTTTAAAGGAAGGAACAACATCCAGTTCTCCACCCTGCATTGGTCTCACTATCCTCCATGTCCTTTTCCTTGGTGAACCTGGATACAATGCACTGGAAGAACATAGAACAGAGAACTGTACAGCTAAAGAGCAGGCCCTTCAGTCCACAATACCTGTGCTGAACATGGAGCAAAAACCATCTCTTATCTACCTGCATATAATCCACATCTCTCCATTCCCCACATATCCATGTGTCTATCCAAAAATATTTTAAATGCCACTATCGTATCAGCTTGAACTACCAGTCCTGGCAGCACATTCCGGGCACTCACCACCCTCTGTGTAAAAAATGTTACTCCACACATCACCTCTAGACTTTGCCCCTCTCACCTTAAAGCTACCATCACCTTAATTTAATTTGATTTGCTAATTTGATTTTCCACCCTGGGAAGAAAGTTGTTATTGTTCCTCTATCTCATAGAGTCATAGGGTCATACAGCTTGAAATCAGGCCCTTCAACCCAAGTTGCCCATGCCGGCCAACATGCCCCATCTATACTAGTCCCACCAGCCTGCTTTTTCTCCATATCCCTCTAAACATATCCTATCCATGTACCTGTCTAAATGTTTCTTAAACGTTGTGATAGTACCTGCCTCAACTACATCCTCCAGCAGCTATTTCCATACACATACCGCCCTTATTGTAAACCTATGCTCTCTGGTTCTGTGACTCTGTGCATTTAGCCTATCTATTCCTCCCATGATCTTATACACCTCTGTAAATTCAGCCCTCATCCTCTTGCGCTCCAAGGAATAATGCCCTAGCCTGCTCAACTTCTCAATGTAGCTCAGGGCCTTGTGTCCTGGCAACATCCTCGTGAATCTTTTTTTGCATCGTTTGCAGCTTAACAACATATTTCCCACAACAGGGTGACCAATACTGAACACAATACCCTAAATGCATCATCACCAATGTCTTATACAACTATAACATGACTCTACAACTTCAACACTCAAGAACAATGTGCTGAAAGCCTTCTTGACCACCCAATCTATTGCTGATGCCATTTGCAAGGAACTATGTATCAGCACTCCTAGATCACTCTGCTTCACAACAATCCCCAGAGTCCTCTCATTCACTGTGTAGGCCCTTCCCTGGTTTGACTGCAAAATGCAACATCTCACACTTCTCTGTATTAAACTCCATTAACATATTCCTCAGCCCAACTGCCCAACTAATTAAGATCCTGCTATAATTGTTTACAACCATCATCGCGATCCACTTAAGTGTCATCTGCAAACTATTTTTGTCCCTCATAAATTTTATATAGAAACAAAACATCGAAACATAGAAAAATAGCCGCAGGAGTAGGCCATTCGGCCCTTCGAATGCACCGCCATTTAATATGATCATGGCTAATCATTCAGAATCAGTACCCTGTTCCTGCTTTTTCCCCATATCCCTTGATTCCGTTAGCTCTAAGAGCTATATATAACTCTCTGTTGAAAACATCCAGTGAATTGTCCTCCACTGCCTTCTGTGGCAGAGAATTCCATGGAGTCACAACTCTCTGGCTGAAAAGGTTTTTTCCCCATCTCAGTCCAAAATGGCCTATCCGTTATTCTTAAACTGTGACCCCTGGTTCTGGACTCTCCCAACATCGGGAACACTGTTCCTGCATCTAGCCTGTCCAATCCCTTAAGAATGTTATATGATCTATCACGAGGTTAATCCCAGGGATGGTGGGACTGTCTTATGAGGAAAGATTGGAAAAACTGGGCCTGTATTCACTGGAATTAGAAGAATGAGAGGCTATCTTATAGAAACACAAAATTATAAAAGGACTGGACAAGCTAGATGCAGGAAAAATGTTCCCAATGTTGGTGGAGTCCAGAACCAGGGGCCACAGTGTCAGAATAAAGGAGAGGCCATTTAAAACTGAGAGCAGAAAACACGTTTTCACCCAGAGAATTGTGAATTTGTGGAATTCTCTGCCACAGAAGGCGGGGGGGGGGGGGGGGGGCTTTCTGGAGCACTAGGATGGGTGTTGTGGGCTGAAGGGACTGTTTTCCAGAGGGCTAGTATGGGCATTGTGGGCCGAATGAATTCTTAGGCTGGTGGCTCAGTCACTCAAGTCTGTGGTGCCGGCAGCTCACTCACTCATGGCTGGTGGGCTGGCAACTGACTCATGGCTATTCCTTGAAATTCCATTTCAAGCAAGGTGCAAGGCCACCAAATTCAAGTGCAGTTTCTTACCACTTCAAACGGGGTGCAAGGCCACCAAATTCAAGTGCAGTTTCACACCATTTCAAGCAGGGTGCAAGGCCACTAAAGCATTTCCAAACCAAAGGCTACGCCCTTTCCGGAGGGTCTACAAAACCCGGACGTGTTGAGTGCCTCAGTCGGTCTCTGCAAGATGGGGGAGCGAGAGGGTCATGTCTCTCAGTCTGAGCTGTGAATAACACTGAACACATGTCTACTAAACTGTGAGCGGTTTTACTGACCTTAATGTGGTTTGAAAATATAATTTGGAAATGCTAAAGCTGTGTTGCCTTTGGTTTGGAAATGCTAAAGCTGTGTTGCCTTTGGTTTGGAAATGCTAAAGCTGTGTTGCCTTTGGATAGGAAATGCTAAAGCTGTGCTGCCTTTGGTTTGGAAATCTTATTGTGCAAAGCCCCTTGGGCAACGGTGACTATAATATGGTGGATTCTGCATTAAGATGGAGAATGACACAGTTAATTCAGAGACGAGGGTCCTGAACTTAAAGAAAGGTGACTTTGATGGTATGAAACGGGAATTGGGTAGGATAGACTGGCAAATGATACTTACTGGGTTGACGGTGGAGATGCAATGGCAAAGATTTAAAGATGGATGAATTACAAATGTTCATCCCTGTCTGGCATAAAAATAAAACGGGGAACCGTGGCTAATGAGGGAAATTAGGGATGGTGTTTAATCCAAGAGGCATATAAATTGGAAGCAGCAAACCGGAGGACCGGGAGAAATTTAGAATTCAACAGAAGACAAAGCGGTTAACAAAGAGGGGGATAATAGAGCATGAAAGAAAGCTTGCGGGGAATATAAAAACTGACTGCTAAAGCTTCTTTAGGTATGTGAAGAGGAAAAGATTAGTGAAGACAAATGTATGTCCCTTACAGTTGGAAACAGGTTAATTTATAATGGAAAAACAAGGAAATGGCAGACCAGTTAAACAAGTACTTTGGTTCTGTCTTCACTAAGGAAGGCACAATCAATCTCCCAGAAATACTAGGGGACCGAGGATTTAGTGGGAGGGAGATCTGAGGGGAATTCACAGGAAATGGTGTTAGGTAAACTGTTGGGACTAAAAGCAAATAAATCCCCAGGGCCTGGTGGTCTGCATCCCAGAGTATTCAGGGGGGGGGGGGGGGGGGGGGGGGGGCAAGAAATTGTGGATGCATTGGTGATCATTTTCCAATGTTCTATAGACTCTGGATCAGATCCTGTGGACTGGAGAGTAGCTAATGTAACCCCACTTGTTAAGAAAGGAGGGTGAGAGGAAACGGGAAATTATAGACTACATAGCCTTACATCGGTACTGGGGAAGATGCTTGTCCAATATTAAAGATGTAATAGCAGCACATTTGGAAAGCAATGATAGGATCAGTCAAAGTCAACAGACAATAGACAATAGGTGCAGGAGTAGGCCATTCAGCCCTTCGAGTCAGCATCACCATTCAATTTGATCATGGCTGATCATCCACAATCAGTGCCCCATTCCTGCCTTCTCCCAATATCCCCTGACTCCGCTATCTTTAAGAGCCCTATCTAGCTCAATCTTGAAAGTATCCAGAGAACCGGCCTCCACCACCCTCTGAGGCAGAGAATTCCACACTCACTACTCTCTGTGTGAAAAACTGTTTCCTCATCTCCGTTCTAAATGGCTTACCCCTTATTCTTAAACTGTGGCCCCTGGATCTGGACTCCCCCAACATCAGGGAACATGTTTCCTGTCTTTAGCTTGTACAAACCCTTAATAATCTTACGTTCCAACAAGATACCCTCTCATCCTTCTAAATTCCAGAGTATACAAGACCAGCCACTCCATTCTCTCAGCATGGATTTATGAAGGGAAAATGACGCTTGACTTATCTGGAATTATTTGAGCATGTAACACGTAGAATGGATAAGGAAGACCCAGTGGATGTGGTGTATCTGGACTTCCAAAAAACCTTTGACAAGGTCCCACACAAGAGATTAGTGTGCAAAATTAGAGCATATAGTATTGAGGGTAGGGTATTGACATGGATAAAGAACTGGTTGGCAGACAAGAAGCAAAGAATAGGAACTAACAGGTCCTTTTCAGATTGGAAGGCAGTAACTAGTGAGGTGCCGCAAGCTCAGTGCTGGGACGCCAGTTATTTACAATTTATATTAACGATCTACATGAGGGAATTAAATGTAACATCTCCAAGTTTGTGATGACACAAAGCTGGGTGGCAGTGTGAGCTGCGCGGAGGATGCTATGATGCTGCAGGCTGACTTGGATAGGTTGGGTGAGCGGGCAGATGCATGGCAGATGCAGAATAATGTGGATAAATGTGAGGTTATCCACTTTGGTGGCAAGAACAAAAAGGCAGATTATTATCTGAATGGTGACAGATTAGGAAAAGAGGGAGGTACAACGAGACCTGGGTGTCCTTGTACATCAGTCATTGAAGGTAAGCATGCAAATACAGCAGGTTGTGAAGAAAGCAAATTACATGTTGACCTTCAAAGCGGGAGGATTTGAGTACAGGAGCAAGGAGGTTCTACCGCAGTTCTACAGGGCCCAGGTGAGACCTGGAGTATGCTGTACAGTTTTACTCCTAATTTGAGGAAGGACATCTATCTACCCATACATAACTAATGCTTTGATCTTGTGTTCTTCTGGTTTGTGCGTTTTTCTATTTGCGAAAAAACGGTACGCATTAGCGCTACGATTTTTTGCCAGCTCACTCACCGTTCTACTTTGCTGCGAGTGTACACCAACTTTTGTCCGATCGGTGGTATAATGTAAAAGTTAGCAGAGTTTAAAAATCGTAAAAACCGCGCTTGCGCAGATCGATCTCCTCTCCTGTCACCTTCTCCGGTCCGCCCCTTCCTGCCCCATCGCATCTTTACTGGAGCTGAGGGAGGCCGGTGGAGGTCTCCAACTGGTCACAATTTTCGCAGGGACCAGAAGGGACCCGGCCCGGCGCGGCGATGTCGCCAAACGGAAAGCGGTGAATCTGATCCCGGCGGAGGAGAGTGTCCTGCACCCGCTGTGAGTCCCAAACGCACTGCCATCGCCCCGCAGCTCCAGCCCTTTCCCCTCTGGTCCCTCTCGCTGGCTCCTGTCCCCTCCCCTGTGGTACCCCTCTCTCCCCCATGGCTCTTCCACCATCTTTTCTCCGAGCTCTCCCCCCACACACTCCCCCCCACCCCCCCCCCCCCCCCACCCCCCACCCACACGCTGGCACGGCCGTAGCTGCTGGTGTTTCCGGGCCAATCTGAGGCCTGGCTCTGAGGGCGCCGATGGCTGATGGGTGACAATTCGGGTTGAGACCCTTCTTCACACCTGAAACATCATCCATTCCTTCTCTCCAGAGATGCTGCCTGTCCCACTGAGTTACTCCAGCATTTTAGTGTCTATCTTTGGTTTAAACCAGCATCTGCAGTTCCTTCCTACACAAGTGATAGGTGGATACAGGTGAAAGGGATTTGATTGGCAGATGGATGAACACGGGCTAGAGATGAAAAGGATGAAAATGCCAACCATAAACCTTTAGGTAGACAAAAATGCTGGAAAAACTCAGCGGGTGAGGCAGCATCTATAGTGCGAAGGAAATAGGCGATGTTTCGGGTCAAGACCCTTCTTCAGACTTCTTTAATTATTATGGGGCCATAGAGTCACAGAGTCGTAAAAACAGGCCCTTCAACCCAATTTCCCTCAACCTACTAAGATGCCTCACCTATGAGCATTATGTCCTATGACCTATGACCTATGTCCCACCTGTGAGCTATGTCTCACCTATGACCTATGTCCCACCTGTGAGCATCAATTTGGCCCAGATCCCTCTCAAACCTTCCTCTCCATGTACCTATCAAAATGTATTTTAATTACATTTATATAACCTGTTTCAACTACCGCCTCTGGCAGCTGGTTCCATATACCCACCACTCCCCGTGTGATAAGGTTTCCCCTCAAGGTTCCATTAAATATTTCCCCTCACACCTTAAAACTATGTCCTATGGTTCTTGATTCCCCTTTTCTGGGTAAAATACTCTTTGTTTTCACCCCATCAATTCCCCCAAGATGTTATACAACTCTATAACATCACCCCTCAGCCTCCTGCATTCCAAGGAATAAAGTCCTAGCCAATTCAACCTCTCCCTACAGTTCAGGCCTTCAGGTTCTAGCAATATCTTTATAAATCATCTCTGCACTCTTACCAGCTTAACAACATCCTTCCAATAGCAGGTTGAGCTAAACTGAACACAATACTCCAAATGCATCACCAACGTGTTCCACAACTATTACATAACATCCCAACTTCCACACTCAATACCCTGACTGGTGAAGGCCAACGAACCAAAAAACCTTCTTGATTACCCTATCCACCTGTGATGCCACTTTCAGGGAACTATATACACTCCTGAAGAAGGGTCTCGACCCGAAACGTCACCCATTCCTTCTCTCCAGAGATGCTGCCTGTCCCACTGAGTTACTCCAGCTTTTTGTGTCTATTTTATATACACTCCTAGATCCAGCTAATCTATGATACTCCCCAGAGCCCTGCCATTCAGAGCCCTGTCACTGTGAAGGTCTACCCTGGTTTGACTTCCCAAATTGCAACACCTTGCACTTATCCGCATTAAACCTCATTAGTCAATCTTCTTCCCACTTGCCCAGCTGATCAAGATCCTGCTGTAGTTTAGGATAATCGTCTTCACTATCTACAATACCACCCACTTTAGTGTCATCTGAAAACTTACCAATCATGCCTTTTACATTCTCATCCATATCATTGATAGAAACCACAAACAGCAATGGCCCAGCACCATTCAGTGAGGAACAA
This sequence comes from Okamejei kenojei, assembly GCA_035221665.1. Taxonomy (NCBI): domain Eukaryota; kingdom Metazoa; phylum Chordata; class Chondrichthyes; order Rajiformes; family Rajidae; genus Okamejei; species Okamejei kenojei. The sequence continues at coordinate 124,504,437 of CM069132.1, forward strand.
CATTGGTCACAAGCCTCTATTCCAATAACAAATCCTCGACCAACACCTTGGCTTCCTTCCATGAAGCCAATTCTCCATCCAGTTGTTGTGTTCGATAAGTCAGCAGATTCAGGCAACAGAGTTTGATTCACTAAGTAATTTATTACACTACTAAATAAGGCAGATATACTCACATATCCCTGAATACACAGCAGAGCACGCCGCATGATGTTTCGGTTCTCGATCACCTGGCACCGTTTGCGACACGGTTCAAGGCTGGGGCTCTTTCCTCTGAAAGGGCACCTAACTCCATGCTTAATGGTATTTCTTATCAGAGCACACCGCACCACTGCCCCCTCCCCGAGCCAATCATAAGCCCCCCTTGTCTGCTACGTTTCTGCGCTGGTCTACCCAACTGTTGCTGTTGTGTTTTGTTCACCCACGCTACGCTTCCCCATAGAATGGCTTGAGAAAGGCTACATTCCCAGGCAATGGGCGCAACTGCAAGGTCAATTCTAGGAGATAACATGTTTGAATCTTGTTTTCGAGGAGCTATGGAATACAGTGCTGCTAATTTAGCTGATTACTTTATTTTACATTTTAGCTGAAATTGTCTGTTTAACTCTTGCACTTCACCAGTCAGCCAGCAATACCTGGATCTTAAGTGATCTAATCTTCCAGAGCAGCCTACTCTGCAGAGCCTTATCAAATGCCTTGCTGAAGTCCGTATAGACTAAATATATGGCTTTGCCCTTGTCAACCTTTTTGATTGCTTCTTCAAAGTCAGATTCATCTTTGTTGGCTATGCCTAATCAGCCCCTGTCTACCCAAATGCATATGTAAATTATCCCTCAGAATCCTTTCCAGTAACTTGCCTACTACTGATGTTAGGCTCACTGGGTTTTAGTTCCCAGAACTTATATATTGTTGGACTAATTCTCATAAATGATATTTGCATCTTCTTCATTGCCTTTGGGTTCTTCTTAAGAATTGATTTCATTCCAGCTTGGGGTAGTGTTTGCTAGTGCTGTCAGAGGATTTAAACTAATGTGGCAGGGGGATGGGAGCATGAGCAGAGAGGCAGAGGGATGTAAAATGAGGGTAGAAGCAATAGGTAGCAAGGTGAAAAGTAAAAGAGGCAGGCAGAAAAATCCAGGGCAAAAATCAAAAAGGGCCACTTTTCAACATAATTGTATAAGGGGTAAGAGTGTTGTAAAAACAAGCCTGAAGGATTTGTGTCTCAATGCAAGGAGCATTCGTAATAAGGTGGATGAGTTGAATGTGCAGATAGTTATTAATGAATATGATATAGTTGGGATCACGGAGACATGGCTCCAGGGTGACCAAGGCTGGGAGCTGAACATCCAGGGATATTCAATATTCAGGAGGGATAGACAGAAAGGAAAAGGAGGTGGAGTAGTTTTTCTGGTTAGAGAGGAGATTAACGCAATAGAAAGGAAGGATATTAGCTTGGAGGATGTGGAATCGATATGGGTAGAGCTGCGAAACACTAAGGGGCAGTAAACGCTAGTGGGAGTTGTGTACAGGCCACCTAACAGTAATAGTGGAGTTGGGCATGGCATCAAACATGAAATTAGAAATGCGTGCAACAAGGGTAAAACAGTTATAATGGGTGACTTCAATCTACATATAGATTGGGTGAATCAAATTGGCAGGGGTGCTGAGGAAGAGAATTTCTCGGGATAGTTTTCTAAACCAACGAGAGAGCAGGCTATTCTAGACTTGGTACTGAGTAATGAGGAAGTGTTAGTTAGCAGTCTTGTTGTGCGTGGCCCCTTGGTTGAGTTCTTCATTAGGATGGAGAGTGACACTGTTAATTCAGAAACAAGTTCTGAACTTAAAGAAAGGTAACTTTGAGGGTATGAGACGTGAATTGGCCAAGATAGACTGGCAAGTGATTCTTGAAGGGTTGACGGTGGATATGCAATGGAAGGCATTTAAAGACTGCATGGATGAACTACAACAATTGTTCATCCCAGTTTGGCAAAAGAATAAATCAGGGAAGGTAGTGCATCCGTGGATAACAAGGGAAATCAGGAATATTATCAAAACTAAAGATGAAGCATACAAATTAGCCAGAAAAAGCAGCCTACCAGAGGACTGGGAGAAATTCAGAGTCCAGCAGAGGAGGACAAAGTGCTTAATTAGGAAAGGGAAAATAGATTAGGAAAGGAAACTGGCACGGAACATAAAAACGGACTGCAAAAGTTTTTATAGATATGTGAAGAGAAAAAGGTTAGTTAAAACAAATGTAGGTCCCTTGCAGTCAGAAACTGGTGAATTGATCATGGGGAACAAGGACATGGCAGACCAATTGAATAACTACTTTGGTTCTGTCTTCACAAAGGAAGACATAAATAATCTGCCGGAAATAGCAGGGGACCGGGCGTCAAATGAGATGGAGGAACTGACTGAAATCCAGGTTAGCCGTGAAGTGGTGTTAGGTAAATTGAATGGATTTAAGGCCGATAAATCCCCAGGGCCAGATGGGCTGCATCCCAGAGTACTTAAGGAAGTAGCCCCAGAAATAATGGATGCATTAGTGATAATTTTTCAAAATTCTTTAGATTCAGGAGTAATTCCTGAGGATTGGAGGGTAGCTAATGTAACCCCACTTTTTAAAAAGGAAGGGAGAGAGAAAACGGGGAATTACAGACCAATTAGTCTAACATCGGTAGTGGGGAAAATGCTAGAGTCAGTTATTAAAGATGGGATAGAAGCACATTTGGAAAGCGGTGAAATCATTGGACAAAGTCAGCATGGATTTATGAAAGGTAAACCATGTCTGACGAATCTTATAGAATTTTTTGAGGATGTAACTAGTAGAGTGGATAAGGGAGAACCTGTGGATGTGTTATATCTGGACTTCCAGAAGGCTTTCGACAAGGTCCCGCATAAGAGATTAGTATACAAACTTAAAGCACACGGCATTTGGGGTTCAGTATTGAAGTGGATAGAGAACTGGCTGGCAGACAGGAAGCAAAGAGTAGGAGTAAACGGGTAATTTTCAGAATGGCAGGCAGTGACTAGTGGGGTACCGCAAGGCTCAGTGCTGGGACCCCAGCTATTTACAATATATATTAATGATCTAGATGAGGGAATTGAATTCAACATCTCCAAGTTTGTGGATGACACGAAGCTGGGGGGCAGTGTTAGCTGTGAGGAGGATGCTAGGAGGCTGCAAGGTGACTTGGATAGGTTGGGTGATGAGTGGGGAAATGCATGGCGGATGCAGTATAATGTGGATAAATGTGAGGTTATCCACTTTGGCGGCAAAAACTGGAGGGAAGATTATTATCTGAATGGTGGCCGATTAGGAAAAGGGGAGATGCAACGAGACCTGGGTGTCATGGTACACCAATCATTGAAAGTAGGCATGCAGGTGCAGCAGGCTGTGAAGAAAGCAAATGGTATGTTGGCATTCATAGCAAAAGGATTTGAGTACAAGAGCAGGGAGGTTCTACTGCAGTTGTACAGGGTCTTGGTGAGGCCACACCTGGAGTATTGCGTACAGTTTTGGTCTCCTAATCTGAGGAAAGACAATCTTGCCATAGAGGGAGTACAGAGAAGGTTCACCAGACTGATTCCTGGGATGGCAGGACTTCCATATGAAGAAAGACTGGATAGACTTGGCTTGTACTCGTTGGAATTTAGGAGATTGAGGGGGGATCTTATAGAGGCTTACAAAATTCTTAAGGGGTTGGACAGGCTAGATGCAGGAAGATTGTTCCCGATGTTGGGAAACTCCAGAACAAGGGGTCACAGTTTAAGGATAAGGGGGAAGGCTTTTAGGACCGAGATGAGAAGATCATTTTTCACACAGAGAGTGGTGTGTCTGTGGAAATCTCTGCCACAGAAGGTAATTGAGGCCAGTTCATTGGCTATATTTAAGAGGGAGTTAGATGTTGCCCTTGTGGCTAAAGGGATCAGGGGGTATGGAGAGAAGGCAGGTACAGGATACTGAGTTGGATGATCAGCCATGATCTTATTGAATGGCGATGCAGGCTCGAAGGGCCGAATGGCCTATTCCTGCACCTATTTTCTGTGATTCTATGATTCTATGAAACTAATTTTATATAAATTACATGCTTTATTAATTAATTTTGCTTCACCAGTCGCAACAAGTGCAAGATAAACTGAGTTTTATTAACTGAACCATCTTTTTTTATTTTATCCTAGGAAATCTGACTCGCTCTAAGAGCAAAGGTGCAACAGTCCCCCGAGTTCGAACTCCTCAGCGTTCCATGAATCATTCAAAGGTAGATGCCTGAGGCATAGGGTGTTGAACTTTCCTTTTTTAGCGCTCATTAGCATTGCCCACTGTTACCTTTTGCACTCATTCCCTATGAAATGTTGAATGGTATTGGTCGTAAACCTGTGAGATAGCACTCATGATTTGTTGAATTCGGCAGACGGTAACAGATTCGATATGTGTCTCATATTGCACGGGCTCACTAGCTGAATCTGGACAATGAAGATAGCTGATACAAATTCCTGGGTGCCAATTGGAATTTGTGCTTCAAATTAATGTAATTTACTCGAAGTGATATGACTTTCCAAATCTCCATTGAACCTCAAATGGCTCTGCCACTGAAGATTTTCTAAACAAAAATGGCGCATGAATTTTATTATGATTTTATTTAAAATGCTACAGATTATACTGATGCTGATTTGTCCAATGGATTTACACAGTTCCATAGTATGTAGTCTGACATTGCATGTTCTCCATCTTGCTTAACCTAAGAGCCGGAATAAGATGTGCAGGTTCTTTAAACGTTGGAGGGTTGGAATACCCACGAACATGTTTAGCATAATTGATTTGGAATAATTATTGATTACTGCAGGAAAGGACATTTCAAAGGTCATTTTGGATTGGATGTGATAAAATCTTTTGTTATTTTAATGCTATTGGATGTTTGTCATGAAATTATGGTTCATAATTAATTTATTAGCCAAGTATGTAAACATACAAGGAATTTGATTTGCCAACAGTCATACAAAAAGGCAACAGGATACATATCCACATAAAAATTAAACATAGACTTAAACAGCCACCACAACAATGTGTGAGAATCCCCAGGACACACAGCATAAGCGGAGAACCACAGCCATTAGTTCAATGTCCGGGCCACACACACGCTTCTTCACCGTGATGTGACCAGAGTTGGACCGACTGCTGTCACTCCCTCTGCAGTCCCTGTCCGCCTGAAAAGTCAGAAAGCCGTCCACACTCACACTAAACTCCGGGATGTTCTCATGGTGTGATGTCCCCGTAAACCACCGAGTTCACTGCACCCACGGCACTCCCTCCGAGTCCTCGCCAGTGCAGGCAGCACATCCATCTTGTTTTTTCGGCGACCTCACATTCCCAACTTTGATGGAAGGCGATTAATTTATACCTTCTTTCCTCCTTTTCTCCTGCGGTCAGAGCAATCAAAACTTCCTCAGTCGGGGCAATCGAAGCTCCCGTGTCAGGGCGATCGAAGCTCCTACATTGGGACGGTCGAAGCTCCTGCAGTTGGAGCTCCCACAGTCGACCTCTAACAAAGGGACCGCCAGATCCACGATGATAAAGCCGCAATGCAGACGATGATGAAAAAGTTGCATCTCCATCGAGGAAAGCGATATAAAAGGTTTCCCCTAAACCACCCTCCCCCCCAAGCCCACCCTCACATAATACAAACATGAAATAAAACCAAATGGATATAAAATGTAGATTAATGCAGAACAGGATAAGGCCTTTCAGCCCGCAATGTCTGTGCTGACCACTATGCCAATTATGAATGCCAAACATGATGCCAAAATAAACTAAACCACTTCTGCCAGTGTATGATCCATATCCCTCCACTCTCCGAGTATTCACATGCCTATCGAAAAGTCTCTTAACTCTCTATTGTATCTGCTTCTTTCACCGCCCCTGGCAGCACATTCTAGGCACCTACCACTCTGTGTAAAAAAAATGCCCCATATATCTTTTAACCTTCCCCCTCTCACCTTTAGGTTTTGGTATTAGCATGTTATTTAATATATCTGAATGATTCCTTTAGTAAAGTGGCTTGCTTTCAGACCTTGGGATGTTTCTGAGAGAATTCAAAGATAATTTAGATTACAGTGGACACTATTTCATACCATTTCCATTCCTTTGTCAGATTATCTCTTTCCAAGCAGCTAATCTAAGTACAAGGCAAGAAAGAAAAGTATAAACAGGATGACAAATGTGGTTTTCTGTTTGGTTTATGGTTATCCAACCTTTACCCCCAACCAAGCAGTAATTTCCACCATTGCAACGAACCTGACATCAGAAATATCAAAAGTGCAAGACTTGAGGGCTTACTTGGGGAAATTGCCATGAAAAATATGTTATGGAATTATAGTCAAACTTTGTGTCTGATACACTCAGAGCTTTCATGCTTCAAAATGAGAAATAATCTGACATTTAGCATTCCTAGTCTTATGTCATAGAATTTAGTTTTTTCATTTAACTCTAAAGTTGTCATACTGTGAATTCCAAGGGGTTGCACAGTGGAGCAGCGGTAGATTTGTTGCCTTACTGCGTCAGAGACCCGGGTTCTATCCTGATTATGGGTGCTGTCTGTATGAAGTTTGTGCGTTCTCCTGATGACCGCATAGGTTTCCTCCAGGTAGTCCGGTTTCCTCCCACACTTCAAAGACATACAAGTTTGAAGGTTAATTGGCTTCTATAAATTGTAAAATGACTCTAGTGCGTAGGATAGTGCCAGCATATGGGATGATTACTGGCCGGCGTGAGCTGAAGGGCCGGTTTCCACGCTGTATCTCTAAAGTAAAGACTAAAGTATTAAACTAAAGATTCAATATTCACATGAATAATAAAGCATAATCTTTTATTAAGTGACGCTTCAGATTGAAGTGGACTTTTGTTTCATCTTTCTTGCAGTCATAATGAACTCTGGGGAAGGTAGTAACAATCTTCAAGGAGAGAGAGACAGACAATCTGTAATGGCAGATAGATGGCATATGAAATTTTATTCTCAGAAATGTGAATTGTTAGATTTGGTAGGTAGAATGAGATTGAGGTAATATAATGTTGAGGATACAATTCCAAAAGAAATACAATAATGGAGAAATTAGAAGTATTCCACATAGTTCATTGAAAGTAGCTGGGCAGGATGAGAAATTTGTTGAAAAAAACAGAGTTTTAAAAATAATGGAAGAGAATGAAAGAGCAAGGAAATTGTGATAAACCTTATTAAATACTGGTTTGGCCACATGTAGAGTATTGTGTCCAGTCCTGGGCAATGCACTTTAGGTAAGTTGTAAAGGCTTCAGTGAGATGTAAGAGAGATTTACTAAATGATTCAAGGGGCAAGGAAGGGACAGAGGTTAAATGGACGCACTGGGGAAGCTTGTGCTGTTTTCCTTGGAATAGAGGACGTTTGTAGGGAGGTCTCACGCAGTTAGAAATTGTTGTGGCAAAAGAAAATACTGGATTATGTTGTTAAAATATGACCAGGGCACTTAGAACATAATAATAGGATTGGGCAGAGTCAACGAAAGACACAAAATGCTGGAGTGATTCAGCAGGTCAGGTAGCATCTGTGGAGAACAGATACTGTAGATGACGTTTCGGGTTGGGACCCCTCTTCAGATTGATTGTGAGTCGGGGCGGGGAAGAAAGCTGGAAGAGAGGAGGGGCAAGATAGAGCATCGCCGGTAATAGGTGAACAGGCGTGAGGGGGTTTTGATAGGCAGATTGTTGGACAAAGGTCAGAGATGAAAATGACAGGTGTGAGCCATATAACCATATAATATAACCATATAACAATTACAGCACGGAAACAGGCCCTCTCGGCCCTTCCAGTCCGTGCCAACCATTTGTTTTCCCCTAGTCCCATCTACCTGCACTCAGACCATACCCCTCCATTCCCTTCACGTCCATATACCTATCCACTTTACTCTTAAATGTTAAAATCGATCCTGCCTCCACCACTTCTGCTGGAAGCTGATTCCACACAGCCACCACCCTCTGAGTAAAGAAGTTCCCCCTCACGTCAAAAGGGTAAATTGTGAAGCTTGAGGATATAAAAGTTACAAATTTGGAAATTGAAGGAATGTTCGTGGAGGGGGTAAGGGAAGTGGAGAAAATGGTGCAAGGTCAGCCAGGATTCAGGGGAGGGGAGAGAGGTGTGGAAAATAGAGAGAGGGAAGTGGGAGAGAAAGGGGAGAAAGGGGAGGGGGAAAGATAGTGTTTGTTGAAGTTACCTAAACTCTGTTGGTCAGAGTCAACCTGGAATTATGAAAGGAAAATCATGTTTGACAACTCTGTTCGTTGTGGTTGAAGATAGCAGAATAGATAAGTGTAGATATGATGCATTTGGACTTCCAGAAGGCCTTCTTCAGTAAGATACCACATAAAAGATTATTTTACAAAATTCGAAATTCAAGTGCTGTTGAAAGGGGTATTATATTAGTGTGGATTGATGGTTACATAATGTGCAGGAAACAACATAAGATTATTCAGGTCATTTTTGGGTTTGTGGCTGTGACTATAGACAATAGACAATAGATGCAGGAGTAGGCCATTCGGCCCTTTGAGCCAGCACCGTCATTCAATGTGATCGTGGCTGATCATTCCCAATCAGTACCCTGCTCCTGCCTTCTCCCCATATCCCCTGACTCCGCTATCTTTAAGAGCCCTATCTAGCTCTCTCTTGAAAGTATCCAGAGAACCGGCCTCCACCGCCCTCTGAGGTAGAGAATTGTACAGACTCACAACTCTCTGTGAAAATAAGTGTTTCCTCGTCTCCGTTCAAAATGGCTTACACCTTATTCTTAAACTGTGGCCCCAGGTTCTACACTCCCCCAACATCGGGAACATGTTTCCTGCCTCCAGTGTGTCCAAATCCTTAACAATCTTATATGTTTCAATAAGATCCCCTCTCATCCTTCTATACTCCAGAGTGTACAAGCCCAGCCGCTCCATTCTCTCAGCATATGACAGTCCCGCCATCTCGGGAATTAACCTTGTAAACCTATGCTGCACTCCCTCAATAGCAAGAATGTCCTAGTGGAGTGCTGTGGTGGTTGACACCCTGCTCCCAAATGTTAACAATCAGTATCAATGAGGTGGATGACGGGATATATACACCCCAAACCGCTGAGGATTCTGGACTGTGAGAAATATATTGAAAGATTAACCGAACAGCAGACAGCATAATATGTCCAAAATGTGATCCACATTAGCAGAAAAATATTAAAATGTGGGCTATTTTTAATATGTTGAGAGATTGAATTGAGTTATTATTCCGAGAGATGTGGACCTCCTTGTACATGATTAATTGAAAATTAACATGGAGGAACTGTAAATTATAAATCCAAATAGCATGTTGACTTTCATTGAATATGCAGGGATGGAGGAAATGGATTATGTGCAGGCAGATAAGAGTTGGTCTTCATATCATATTCAGCCAAGGTCAAAGGGCCTGTTCCCATGCTGTACAATGATATATGTTCATTGGGAGAACAAGAATGAAGACATCTTGCTCTCATTTAATGCAATATTGGGTAGAGGTCTGGTCTTACACAAATGTATATTTGTGACAGAACAAGGACAGTGAAGGTTCACTACGTTGATTCATAATAAACTGGTCTGTCCAACGAGGAGAAATAAGCAGACCAGGCATGTATTTTCTAGAATTTAGAGTGGCAACTGATCTCATTGAAAAATACAAAATTCATATGGGGCTTGACAGAGTAGATGGAACGTTAATGTTTTCCTTGTGTGGTGTCTTCAATTAGTGGTCACAGTCTTCAAATCATGGATCGACCATTTGGCACAGAGTTGAACAGAATTTCCTTCACCCAGAGCAGGGTGAATTAATCACATTTTCTCTTCAAGAGGGCAAGGTCTTCAAGAATTCTATTAAAAAAAATTGTAATTGCGGAAGTGGGATACAACAATAATGTGAATGGGTGATCGATGGTCGGCATGGACTCAATGGACTGAAGGGCCTGTTTCCATGCTGTATCTTTCAAATGTCAAATATCTCAGGCTGCAGAAGAAGAGTTGCTCAGTATATTCAAAATTTAAACCATTTTGCAATCAAGGGATAGGGAGTTATTGCAGAACAATTTCACTCAGGTAAAAGATCGGCCACAGTCTTTGTCAATGTTGGAAAATGCAAGCGGGCCCACTTGGTTTACTCCTGCTTCTGTTTGTTCATGAATAGGTAGGTAGGTAGTTGGGGATGGGCAGGGACAGGTGAGTGGTGGGTAGGTACACCGAGGATACACCACAGGCAGGTGCTCTTTAGGATGTGCAAAAAAATGCCTCAAGTGCATTGAAAGAGACTCACCTAGAATGATCTACAGATAGCCTGCATCACTGGAATACCAAAATTCCAGAAAAACCCTTTAAATATCGTCCGACATTGGGGGAATCTGGAATGAAGAGTTGTGGATTTTGCAGATCATGCTCTACGTCCCTGATTTTCCTTCACATTTTATTTCTCATGGAAATTAATTGCTCTGCACACAAAAAAGCTGTGCAATTCAACATATGAGTTTTGAAATATCGCTTCTAAATGAACCAGATCAAATTTAAAGATTATTTTCTCTTGTTCCAGATGCACCATGAATAAAACCCAGTGATTCTATATAATGTTAACCATATAACCATATAACCATATAACAATTACAGCACAGAAACAGGCCCTCTCTGCCCTTCCAGTCCGTGCCGACCATTTGTTTTCCCCTCGTCCCATCTACCTGCGCTCAGACCATACCCCTCCATTCCCTTCACGTCCATATACCTATCCACTTTACTTTTAAATGTTAAAATCGAACCTGCCTCCACCACTTCTGCTGGAAGCTCATTCCACACAGACACCACCCTCTGAGTAAAGAAGTTCCCCCTCACGTTACCCCTAAACTTCTGTCCCTTAATTCTCATGTCATGCCTTCTTGTTTGAATCTTCCCTACCCTCAATGGGAAAAGCTTATCCACGTCAACTCTGTCTATCCCTTTCATCATTTTAAAGACCTCAATCAAGTCCCCCCTTAACCTTCTGCGCTCCAAAGAATAAAGACCTAACTTGTTCAACCTTTCTCTGTAACATAGTTGCTGGAACCCTGGCAACATTCTAGTAAATCTCCTCTGTACTCTCTCTATTTTGTTGACATCCTTCCTATAATTAGGCGACCAAAATTGTACACCATACTCCAGAATTGGTCTTACCAATGCCTTGTACAATTTTAACATTACTTCCCTACTCCTATATTCAATGCTCTGATTTATAAAGGCCAGCACACCAAAGGCTTTCTTTACCACCCTATCTACAATTAATGTTATCGAAACTGATTATTTGAACATTTAATAGTGGCATTTGAGGGATGTTTGGATAGGCATATGGATATGCAGGGAATGGAGGGATATGAATTATGACTAGCCAGATAGGAATTGACCTTGGCATCATTTCTGGCACAGACATTGTGGGCCAAAGGGCCAATTCTTCTGCCGCACCGTTCTATGTTCTATCTTGATTGTTACCTAACTTAAAACAATCTGAATTCACACATCCTGTCTTCAAAATATATCCTCCACATTTAGGGGGTGCTCTGGTGAACCTGCCCTGAAATAGACTTCAGACAAGGTTTATGCTCAACTACCGCTGAGACATAACTTTTTCCCTTGTATAGCACACAATTTTCCTTAAGCATAATTTGCTTTTAGTATCTTTATTCTATTTTTAGAAATGTAAAAATTAGGAACAGCAACAGAAGGTACTCAAGCCCGCACCACATTTAATACACGAGTGGCTGATCTGATTATAAACCCAACTCTTTACAGGGAAAACTTATTTCTCTCATTTCAGGAATTACAACAAAAGTATGGATTACATTTTAAATAACATTTTCAATATCTACAAATTAGAGATTATGTTAAATCAAATACACTGGATTTAAGGAATAGAAAGACAGAAATTTTAGACGAATGTTTAAATAAACATCCGAATACAGAGAAATTAATATCATATATTTATAATATTTTATTGGAAAATGACTTACCAAATACGGATAAATATAGACAAGCATGGGAAAATGAACTAGGTCAAGTAATCAGTAGAGAAGTATGGAATGAAAGTTTACAATATATACATCATTGTTCATTAAATGCTAGACACTCCTTGATACAATTTAAAGTTATACATAGATTACATCTCTCAAAGTCCAAATTAAATAGAATTTTCTCAAATGTGTCTGCAATATGTGATAAGTGTCAACAATCAGAAGCTAATTTAACGGACTCATTCACAAAATGTATAAAAATTACTAATTTTTGGATAGAAATTTTTAAGATAATCTCAATTGTAGTTAATGCAAAGTTGACTCCAGACTCAAAACTAATTATATTGGGAATACTAGAAACAAATCAGATATTAACAACACAACAAATAATTTTTATCGGTTATAGTTTAATAATTGGTAAAAAATTAATACTAAGATTTTGGAAAGGTCCTACTTCCCCCACAACTAAAATGTGGATTACAGAAATGTCGGAGACACTACACTTGGAACGATTAAGGCTTGCCCTGATGGACAGGCTGGACCAGTTCAGAGGAATATGGTCTCCATTTATTGAATATTTAAAGGGTCAAGATGGTCCAGTTCGAAGCCATGACGGAAGCCTGAATGTATGAATGGATGAAGAATTATAGACAATAGATCATAAATATATCTCCATTGAAGAATATCTTGTTTAATACTCCACTCAATTAGTTTATCTCTCTTTATTTTTCTCTTCTTTTTCCCTTTTTTATTTCCTACTGCTATAAAATAAAAAATAAAATTATAGAAGTACAAATAAGATTGATTGTAAATTTTAAAAATATTAAGAATGTGACGATAATATTTTCTTTTGCTTTAATTAGTTTTTATATTTCTTCTTAATATGTAATTACTTCTAATAAAAATATATTTTTTTAAATAAACCCAACTCTGCACTTATAACCTTTCACCCTCATAAATATCAACTATCTATCTACACCTGCCCTTAAACTATTGATAGACTCTTAATTCCACAAATGTTTGAGGAAGTTCCAAAGACTCGTTGCACTGTGAAAGAAAAGGAAATTGCCTCTTTTCTTTTGGAAATTGACAACATAGGTTGTCCCACAGGAGGAAACATTCTCTCTGCATTCCCAGGACTTTGTTTGTTTCAATTAAGTCACCTTTCACTGTACTAAACTTAAGAGAGTACAGGCCAAACCCGTTTCCCCTTTTCTCATATGATAGAACATCTGTTCCAATGAACATTTAATTTTTGGTGATTTGTTTACATGGACACCTGAAAAGTTATCTTGGAGCTAAACGTGTGACATGGTTTCTTGTGCTTAAAGACTGGGTGTGAGGAATAAACTATAATGCATATAAAATAATCATTATGTTTATACCGGAAATCCCCACAGTGTTGTGTAGCAGTAAAATCCCTACGTGAGAATCACCTGATCGAACAGTCTAGTTTTTAACATTATTTCCTCTGGAGTATTGCCAGTCCTCTACTGAAGTCATGGCAATAAATAAGAATTACGTAGAAATTTCCCACACCCATCTTTATTTTATATTTTCTTTTCTTGTAGGTGGATGACTCTCTATTTCACAGCTATTATTGCCTTTGTGAGGTAAACCTTTCTCAATCTTTCCCTTTCATTTACATTTCATTATCTTATTTCATTAGGATACATTGTAGCATTGTTCATGTATCAATTCTTTGAGTGACCAGCTTGATCACTTTACAAAGCAGACAGGTAGATTAATCTAAGAGGTTTAGTTTAGATGTTTTATTATGTGGAAATTACAGGGTTCTAAGGACGAAACTAAAGAAAACTTTGAAGCCGACCGGAAAACAACTTAAGGGAAGTTGTCTATGTCTTTGAGAGGATGGTATGAGGGATGCAGGACTTTGTTTACTTTGAGACCCTTTAGTTGATTTTGTTCTCTGAAGAGCAGGGAAGATTGAGGGGAGTATTGACAGAAGGATTTGCAGTCTTTTATAAATATAAATAATATTTTATAAATATAAATGACCTAGATGTAAATGTAGATTGGTTGGTGAGTAATTTTCTGATGGCAGCAAAATTGGAGGGGTTGCAGACCGTGAGAAAAGTTGTGAGAAAATATAGCGGGATATAGTCCAGCTGCAGAAATGGGCGGAAAAATGGCAGATGGCGTTTAACCCAAGCAAATGCGAGGTGCTGCACTTTGGGGGTTGAATATAAGGAGAGAGTTTACAGTTAATGACAATGACAACAGCATTGACGTACAGAGGGATTTTGTAGTCCATGTTCATAGTTCACTAAAGGTGGCAAAACAAGTAGTAATGGTGGTAAACCAGGCATACGGTATGCTTGCCTTCTTTGTTTAGGACATTGAATATAAGAGTTAGGAAATCATGATGCAGCTCTATAGAATGGTTAGGATGTGTTTGCAGTATTGCGGGCAGTTCTGGTCACCCCATTACTGGAAAGACGTGGAAGCTTTGGAGAAGTTGCAGAGAAGTTTACCAGAATATTGCCTGGATTAGAGGGTTTCAGCCACAGGGAGAGGTTGGATACACTTGGATTGTTTTCTCTGAAACATCGGAGGTTAAGAAGGGACTTGATAGAAGGATATAGAATGATGAGAGGCATGTATAGCTTAGACAATCAGATCATTTTACCCCATGACCAACACTAGAGGGCATAGTCAGAAGGTGAGAAGGAGGCAGTTTAATGGAGATGTGCGGTTCAAGTTTTTTTTACACCGAGGGTAGTAAGGGCGTGGAACACATTGCCAGGGGTGGAGGCAGGTATAATAGTGGTGTTTATGAGATTTTTACCTAGGCAAATGGAAGTGCAGGGAATAGAGGGATATGGATCATGTCCAGGCAGATGAGATCAGTTTAAATTGGCATCATGTTCAACATAAACATTCTGGGTGGAAGGACCCATTCCCGAACTGTATTGTTCTATTCTCGAACATTAAATCAAACTATCCCGATGTTGGGGTGTCCAGAACCAGAGGTCACAGTTTAAGAATAAAGGAAAGGCCATTTAGGACTGAGATGAGGAAAAACGTTTTCACTCAGAGAGTTGTGAATCTGTGGAATTCTCTACCACAGAAGGCAGCGGAGGCCAATTCACTGGATGTTCTCAAGAGAGGGTTAGATTTAGCTCTTAGGGCTAAAGGAATCATGGGATATGGGGAACAAGCAGGAACGGGGTACTGATTTTATATGATCAGCCATGATCATATTGAATGGCGGTGCTGGCTCGAAGGGCCGAATGGCGTACTCCTGCACCTATTTTTCAATGTTTCTATCTCTGGTGTATTCTAAAAAACTGTCTTATAGAACTGATATTTATTAAATGAATGTCTTCCTCCTGATTTTGTTTTAATTATTCCAGTCATCTCCAGTGAATGCAAAACTTATATTTAGATACATCTGTGAAGAGGGCATTAATGTTTGGGACATGAATATTGCTACTGAATTCCAAGTGACATCCTGAACTATTTTGATCCACAATTTTCCACTCCAGCCTCAGAAGTATAAATAATTTAATCAAACTATTCCACAATGGATCTGAGAAGAGACGGGAAGAACATGGTGGAAGATAATTATTGAGAATGCTGAACAATATTACATAATAAAAACTTGGAAAGATTTGAGGAAATCCCAAAATCCTAATTTTCTGGCGGAATCAGAACATGGTAAAAGCATTTACCTAGCTAATCTTGCACACTCATTTCTAGAGACACAAGAAACTGCAGAAGCTGGGATCTTGAGCAAAAAGCAAATTGCCTGAGGAACTCAGCAGCTCAGGTAGCATCTTTGGAGGGAATAGACAAACAACATTTCAGCCAAGGATCTTTCTTTTGCTGCAACTTTTGGCCTGACCACGTCATACTTTCCTGGGGATGTATTTGCCGAAGACATGTATTTGCCGAAGATATGGTTAGTGCTTGGAACTGCCGAGAAATGGAGAGCAGGAGCCTCTTTTAATAGAGGAAGCTGGAAGGGAGAAAATCATCAGATTTCAGGCAAGAATGTTTGGAGTTTGGCTGTGCAACATTACAGCGACAGGTCTTTGGAATTGGAGCAGGTTTAGAGGCCCTGCTCAGTTCATATGCAGAATGAAATCTCCCTGTTTGCTCTAGTTGGAGAAAAGTCTTCTTATAAGATGATGCTACAGGAGGAAAAGTCTATCCTCAACTATTTGGATCCTTACGAAAGGAAGTACCAGACACCATAGATGATGGAATTCTGCAATATAACTGAAACCTCTGTAGTACTCAGTAGGTCAGGCAGCACCTGTGAAGGGAGAAACACTTTGCTGTTCATGTCGATGGCCTTTCATCAGATTATATCAGAATATGCATATTACAAGCTGCTTCTTCTCAAACACAAACCTTACAGTTATATTGAGCAAAGCATTCAAGCAATTTAACAGTTTGACATGCAAAACTGTGCAAATGCATAACACAAACTGTAAACTAGCACTGTCACGGTAATCACATTTACTTTTAAGGGTTCTCTCACCAAAATGCCTTTTAAAATACAGGGAAGCAGGATGCTCTCTTGGATTCAGATTTGCAGCACTTTTCTCTTTACAGAATTAAAAAAACTTACTACAGGAGGAAGTATACCAACACCAAATGAGGAGCAACTGAGCTTCAGCATAAAGCATTGAATAAGAAAAGCACTGACAGGATTTGTCTTGTGTTTCTCTTATGTTATTCTGGCTCTTCTCACAGTCTCAGTCAAGCATAATACCATGCACAACAGAAACCCGTATTAATGGGGCGTATTGCATGCCCAGTGTGTTAACATTGCTTTCTCTTCCTCTTCTGTTTCTCTAGACATGCCACCAGGAAAAGCGACAGCTCTTAGATCCATTCAAGAAGTCAGCACCTCACCTCGAATTGCGTAACTCATTCCGCCTGTCACAAACACAGGTACAGCTGCCCAGGGGATTCAGATAACGGATGTAACAGGGGCAATGGATTGAAAATCAGTCAGCAACAGCAGGAAACCTTTGCTTGGAGTTCACCTCATGCCCAGTCTTACCGGCATGTCCAGGGGCTGTTAACAAACGAAAATTGCTGTCCAAGCACTGTGATGTGCTAGAATCATGGGCATCTCATTGAATGGGAAGCTCATTTCAACACTCTTTCTGGAAAATTCTCTCCTTTCTCAGTTCATTAATTTCAATAGTTCAATAGTACTTTATTGTCACATGTACCTAGATACAGTAAAATTGCTTTTCACACAATCCAGTAAAATTATACTATACATAAGCACAATCATACGTAAGTACAGAGAGCAACTATTATAATGTAAAAATAGTAGATTTCTTCTCAGGCAGTCCACAAAGAGTCTTCTTGTTTCCGGCACCATCTTGTAACTTGCAAGTAAGTTCTTAAAAATTCTTAAAAGTTCTTAAAAATATCAAGTCTTACCTTGGTCATTGTCCTGGTGGCGTCACTGGGTCAGTGATGTTGAGATTGGCCTGACCTGACAATGCTATTGGTTACTTCCACCGACGCTCCATGTTTCTGCGGGCTGCGCTTGAACTGCACGCCCCTCCGACATCACTGGGGCCTCCAGTGGCGTTTGATCGACAGGATCACTCAGCTTCAGTCGGGGCTCCAGTGGTCCTCCATTCTACCGACACCTTGACTCGTGAACTTGCCGTCTTCTCACCTACCGCAGCCATCACTCCACTTCTGAGTGTGGGGTTGCTTCCTGTGGCTGACCTGGGAACTTTTAGAATGCTTCAGGGCTGCTCGCGGGAACCGATCTCCAACTCCATCCACCGCTACCGCAGGCGGTTGATCCAGTTGCATTAGCATTATCTTTACTTTTATGTCTTCACAAGGCTTATGAGTACTGGCACTGCGTAAGTAATACCATAACAAGGGAACTCAGCAGTCACAGAACCAATAACTCTAGCCACTGCTAGAGTTATTACATACATTCACACATATCACATGCGCATATTTAAAACAAACACAATGCTATGCAATATTTTTTGAGTGGTGCTGCTTCTGCAATTACTGCTACACACATCATCTTACATTTCTTTGCTGCTTGTTACACAGATCATGATGTCTCGGTGATATTGCTTTCCTCGAAACAAATCTAAACAGGAGTAAAGGGAAGAGGGTCATAATATATAATATTAATTAAAAGTAAATAGTAAATAATAGTAATTGTGAAGGGTGTTCTGAAAATAGGGAGGGCAGGTGGAAAGATTATCATGCTAATGTAGATAAAAATGCTCGAGAAACTCAGATGGTGAGGCAACATCTATGGAGCGAAGGAAAAGGTAACATTTCGGGTCAAGACCCTTCTTCAGACTCATGCTAAGGTAGGTAACTCCAAAGATTGGAAGAGGAGCAGTACATACAAAAGGGATAGGTGTTGTTAGCAGGAAATATCAAATCATCTGAACAAGAGATCTGTTTTGCTGTTCCATTGTCTATGGTTGGTCTTTCATCTGATTTCTTAAATTTACCGTTTCCTCATAATACCATAATATACTTTGTTAAGGAAACTCTCACAACTCACAGATTGAAAATTACCAATTAATTACAATTCAGTTGTTTATTTGCAGAAGAGAGTTTCAAATCACTTTTTTTCATGGAGATGTATTTCCTCACTTCCCAAAGGGTCTGGGTCTAATTTTTACGTTGCCCATGTCCTAATCTTCCAAGGCTGCTGGAATTACTTAGAAAAGGGATAGGGGAGAGTAAGTGCAAAGGAACGTAGCTGGAAGAACTCACACAGCAAGAAACAGGTGTGATGTCGGAAGGATGAAAATATGAAATTTATTTTCTCACCTTGATGACCAAAGGTAGCCTTTTGAAATTAAAAAGTAACAAGCTTTAAGAGACCAATTTCATCTTCTATTAACTGCATTCTAAAATGTTGTATTTGGTTGCTGAGATTTGGACAACGGAAATAACTTGCCAAATGGATGGGGTGCATCAAGAATTTTTTTTAAGGTAACACTGCCAACTGGAGGGGGTGCATCAAGAGTTTTTTTTATTCATCATTGTGAATGTGCACAGATGTACTTCCGTGGAGCAAATAATGTAGATACTCATGCTTCATGGCAAGATTAAATTATCTTTCAGCACAATGCCACAGCTGATAGAGCTGCTGCCTCTCCGCGCCAGAGACCCAAGTTCGACCCTGACCTAGGGTGCTGTCTGTGTGGAGTTGTCACGTTCTCCCATGACCGCTTGGGTCTCCTCCAGGTACTCCAGGCTCCTCACACATCCTAAAGTCATGTGGGTTTGGAGGTTAATCAGCCCCTCATAGTAAATAACCCAGAATATTAGGGAGTGAATGAGAAAGTGGCATAAGATAGAACTAGAATGAATGGGTGGCCAATAGTCGGTATTGACTCGGTGAACTAAGGGGCCTGTTTCCATGCAGTATCTTTACATTTTTTAAAGATAGATGTGAGACTCACATCAATGATATTTTGCAGTATTGCCTTGAAGGCAAAATACAAGGAATAACTTGCACAGCTTTTCTGAAACAAATTGACAAGCAGCAGTGGATCTGTACTTTAAGAAGTTATTCACTTGTCTGTTCTACAAGAATCTGTACATTTTGTAGATGAGTCATCATTTCAAGTTCAACCTCCCATCTATTACTTTCCCCAGCCAGTCACATAACCTGCTCTCTGCCTCGACTGTTCCGTTTGCCGTGGATTGAAATCCAAGAACTTTTATTTTGAACATGGAAAACTAAAAACATCAGCTTTATTTTGCAGTGGATTCTTCCCTTGAAGTAAACACAACTATATTTGTGTGCTTGGTAGCACTGCTTGCTCTTGAAAAGCCATCTGCAACATGGATTCATTAAAAACCTAACTGTTGTCATGCTGGTTCTGGAGAGGGTCTGAGACTACTCCAATTTGTAGAGGAACCTAATAGACTGATAGATCTCAGTATGACTACAGTCTACAAAGAGCAAATAAAATAATCAGCTGCACAAAAGGTAAAACAATTGCACGGACATGAGCTGTAACCTTATACCATTGCCTGCTAAAACAAAATTGGCTTAGTCACTGCAGTTCCAATAAACCAAATAGTTTATAAATGTATGTTGTACGCGACTCACAATGACTTTAAAATGGGATTGGAGACTGGTACTAATTAATTTATATGCATAACAGCAAAGCAAACTTTATTTTTCTTTTTGCAGGGAGACAGTGGAGATTCTGGACATACTCCCAGAGAAGCCACCAACATGAAAACACAAACTGTTGCTTCTTATTTCAGGGTAGGCATAAAGCTCCTTTTATATGTCATAGATACATAGGTACATAGACAATAGGTGCAGGGGTATGCCATTCGGCCCTTTGAGCCAGCACCGCCATTCATGGCTGATCATCCATAATCAGTACCCTGTTCCTGCCTTCTCCCCATATCCCTTGATTCCACTATCCCTAAGAGCTCTATCTACTGTAACTCTCTTTTGAATGCATCCAGTGAATTGGCCTCCACTGCCCTCTGAGGCAGAGAATTCCACAAATTCACTAACTATGTGTGAAAAAGTTTTTCCTTATCTCAGTTCAAAATGGTTTAACCCTTACTCATAAACTCTGGCCCCTGGTTCTGGACTCCCCCAACATCGGGAACATGTTTCCAGCATCTAGCATGCCCAATCACTTAATAATTTTATATGTTTCTATATGATCCCCTCTCATCCTTATAAATTCCACTGTATACAAGCCCAGTCGCTCCATTCTTTCATCATAAGACAGTCCCGCCATCCCGGGAATTAATCTTGTGAACTTACGCTGCATTCCCTCAATAGCAAGAATGTCCTTCATCACATTAGGAGATCAAAACTGCACCAAATACTCCAGGTGTTGTCTCACCAGAGCCCTGTACAACTGCAGAAGGACCTCTGTGCATCTATACTCAACTCCTCTCGTTATGAAGGCCAACAATCCATTAACTTTCTGCACTGCATGCAGTACCTGCATGCTTACTTTCAGTGACTGATGTACAAGGACACCCAGGTCTCATTGTGCTTCCTCCTTTCCTGATGTAGTAGTCACTGCCTGCCATTCTGAAAGGGACCCGTTAATCCCAACTCTTAGTTTTATATAGTCTGCCAAACAATTTTATTTCCATGTCAATACCCTACTGTCAATACCATGTGCGCCAATTTTGCCCACTAATCTCCTGCGTGGGACCTTATCAAAGTCCAGGTACACTACATCCACTGGTTCTCCCTTGTCCATTTTCTTAGTTATATCTTCTTCAGTACCCTGGGATGCAGACCATCAGGCCCTGGGGATTTATCAGCCTTCAGTCGCATCAGTCTACCCATCACTATGTCCTGACTAATGTGAATTTCCTTCAGTTCCTCCATCACCCTGTGTCCTCTGTCCCCAGCACATCTGGGAGATTGTTTGTGTCTTCCTTTGTGAAGACGGAACCAAAGTACCTGTTCAAATCGTCCAGCATTTCCTTGTTCTCCATAATAAACTCACCTGTTTCTGTCTTCAAAGGACCCACATTTGTCTTAACTATTTTTTTCCTCGTCACATACCTAGAGAAGCTTTTACTATCCTCCTTTATATTCTTGGCTAGCTTATCTTCGTACATCTTTTTTCCCCGTATTGATTTTTTAGTTACCTTTTGTTGATCTTTAAAAGTTTCCCAATCCTCTGGCTTCCGGCTCATCTTTACTCTATACGTCTTCTCTTTTATTTTTATACTGTCCTTGACTTCTCTTGTCAGCCACGGTTGCCTCTTACTCCCCTTAGAATCTTTCTTCCTCTTTGGAATGAAATGATCCTGCATCTTCTGGATTATTCCCAGAAACAACTGGCATTGTTGTTCCACTCTCATCCCTGCTCAGGTCTCTTTCCAGTCAATTTTGGCCAGCTCCTCCCTCATGTCTCCATAGTCCCCTTTGTATAACTGCAATACTGACACTTCTGATTTTACCTTCTCCCTCTCAAATTGCAGATTAAATTGATTCATTACACAACACCAAATCCAGAATTGCCTTCTCCCTGGTTGGCTCCAGTACAAGCTGCTCTAAGAATCCATCTCGGAGGCACTCTACAAACTCTTTCTTGGGGACCAGTACCAACCTGATTTTCCCAGTCTACCTGCATGTTGCAATCTCCCAAAAGCACCGTAGCATTACCTTTGTTACATGCCAATTTTAACTCCTGATGCAACTTGCATCCTATCTCCAGGCTACTGTTTGGGGGCCTGTAGATAACTCCCATTAGGGTATTTTTACCCACACGATTTCTCAGTTATATCAGCAATGACTCTACATCTTCTGATTCTATGTCACCCCTCACAAGGGACTGAATTTAATTCCTTACCAACAGAGCCACCCCACCCCCTCTTCCCACCTGCCTGTCTTTTCGATAGGATGCATACTCCTGAATATTCAATTCCCAGCTCTGATCCTCTTGCAGCCATGTCTCTATAATTCCCACAACATCATACTTACAAATTTCCAACTGAGCCTCAAGCTCATCCACCTTATTTTTTATACTTTGCACATTCATATATGTAACACTTTTAATTCGATATTCACCTCCTCTCTCACACTGGTTCCTATTGCACCTGACCTTACTCTCGCTAAATTTGAAAGCTAATTGGAAATCCTGATTTAGAGTTATACAGCATGGCAACAGGCCCTTCAGTTTAACTTGTCCATATCAACCAAGATGCCCCATCTATACTAATCTGTCTGTGCATGACCCATAACCCTCTAAACATATCAATATACCTGTCCAAATGTATTTTGCATGTTGTTATAGTACCTGCCTCAACTATCTCCTCTGGCATTTTGTTCTACATACTCACTACCCGTGGTGAGAAAAAGTTGGCCCTCAGATTCCTATTAAATCTTTCCCCTCTCATCTTAAACGTATATTCTCTGGTTCTCGATTTCCCTACTCTGGATAAAGGACAGGAGACGAGTGTATGTGTCAGAGGTATATATTCACAATATGGGTTTTTTTGTTGGTATTTTCTCAATACTTTGGATCCTCCTTTGGAATTAATAATCCTCACAATGAAAGGCAGATGACCTATCCATGTCTTACATCTCCTCTCAAAGCTGCAGGAAATTGGCTTAGATTTAAACAGATTGGTTCACTTTAAGCTTTCCCTTCCTACCACCTGCAAAAGCAAAGTAGTTACCCTTCAAGCTATTGTGGATCACATAAATCTGAGATAAAATGGGAAATAATCTGCAGGTCAAATGTTTGTGAGGTATCCCGCACGTTGCCTGAGTATGCCAGGAAATTTTAGCTGTGCTGGAGTATGGTGTACAATTTTGGTCGCCTAGTTATAGGAAGGATGTCAACAAAATAGAGAGAGTACAGAGGAGATTTACTAGAATGTTGCCAGGGTTCCAGCAACTATGTTACAGAGAAAGGTTGAACAAGTTAGGTCTTTATTCTTTGGAGCGCAGAAGGTTAAGGGGGGACTTGATTGAGGTCTTTAAAATGATGAAAGGGATAGACAGAGTTGACGTGGATACGTTTTTCCCATTGAGGGTAGGGAAGATTCAAACAAGAGGGCATGACATGAGAATTAAGGGACAGAGGTTTCGGGGTAACGTGAGGGGGAACTTCTTTACTCAGAGGGTGGTGGCTGTGTGGAATCAGCTTCCAGTAGAAGTGGTGGAGGCAGGATCGATTTTAACATTTAAGAGTAAAGTGGATAGGTATATGGACATGAAGGGAATGGAGGGGTATGGTCTGAGTGCAGGTAGATGGGACTAGGGGAAAACAAATGGTCGGCACGGACTGGAAGGGCCGAGAGGGCCTGTTTCCGTGCTGTAATTGTTATATGGTTATATGGTTATATGGTTATATGGTTATCACCAAGTGGGAAATTATGATAAAAGTGTCATGAAGTACTGTAGGCAGCACAGTGGCTCAGTGGTAGAGCTATTGCTTTACAGTTCCAGGGATGCAGGTTCAATTCTGACTAGGGGTGCTGTCTGTGCAGAGTTTGTACATTTTCCCTGTGATCACGTGGGTTTCGATTGGGTGCTCCAGCTTCCTCCTGCGTTTCAAAGACGCACAGGTTTGTAGGTTAATGGGTTCCTGTAAATTACCCTTGGTATGTAGCTTCAGAAAGTGGGATAACATGAAACCAGTATGTAGGTGATCAATGGTCAGTGTGGACTCAGTGGACCTGTTTCTGCGCTGTATCTTTAAACTACATGAGTACTAAACGGCAATGGTGACAGATGAAGATCCTAGTCATATTTATGTGCATCAGTTTCTCATCCTTGCGTGTCATTTCATTGGTAAAAATTGAGAACTCTGTTGCAGAATGTGGTTCTATCTGATGACCCTCACTGTTACTTGAAGATAGTGACTATGCACAGTCATATATTTGGACATGCAAAAACATTGTTTTGCACAATTAATTCAAGAATATTAAGTAATTGAAATGCATTTATATGTTAAAAACATAACATGGGCCATAGAACAGTGCAGCACAGGAACAGGTCCTTTGGCCCACAACGTCAGTGCCAAACCTGATGCCAAGACCAACTCTTATCTACCTGCACGTAATCCATATTCCTCCATTCCTTGCATATCCTTGCGTCCGTCCAAAAGTCTCTTAAATGTCACTATCATATCTGCCTCCACTTATCCCAGCAGTTAAAGTAAATACATACAGGTTCTGATTCTTGTGTTTGAAATCCAATATTGGGAAGACAGCACTTCCTTAACATTTACATACAAACTGATGAAAAAATAGGGTGTCTCTGAAGACAACAGTCAGTATTGTTTCTGTCTGTGTATTACATTATGAGCCCTGAATTCTTTTCATTC
Organism: Okamejei kenojei; assembly: GCA_035221665.1. NCBI lineage: Eukaryota > Metazoa > Chordata > Chondrichthyes > Rajiformes > Rajidae > Okamejei > Okamejei kenojei. Next base: position 124,529,309 of record CM069132.1, read on the forward strand.
TGTTAATCTGAGTTTCAGATCATCTCTAGCTATTCATTTCAGATTCACTAACTCTGTGCCTAATGGATGTTAATTGGCGTAATCAGGCAGATGCACTGAGAACATGCAAACTAACCCCACATGCCAGAGCATCTGGTGTTGGAGAGTTCACTATTCTGCCAGCGTAATATCTCACAGGAACCCACGCTCCTTCCCACCACTTAACTCGGGTTGTTTAAAGATGTGGAATATTAATCATTGAAAATCAGCTTCTAGAAACACAGGGCCATTAATGGTGAGATTGGGGACATCACACACAGGGACGGTCTCCTTGTACTATGTACTTGTGCATAGCAGCTGCAACAATAAGCATTCGTATGGTATATTTGAGATTTTAAAAAGCAATTCACAAACAGGTTTAGAATGGGGGGAAAAGAAACAAAATACTATGTGCACACTTTTTTTCCAAAACAAAATCAGAAACAATTAGCAATGCGCAGGATCACAAACAACATTCCTAGTTGATGACCCTACAAAGGCAGAGATGGATTGGTGTTAAGATGCAGAGAAAGAGCAAAATAGAGGAAATAAAAGACCAAAGTCATCTTTCACCTTTAGTTAATAAAACAAATGGATAAACATTAAGAATATGGATATCCTTATAACTATAAAACTCTGATCTTGTATGTGGATTTGTGGATTTGTGGATTTGTGTGTTTACTTGTTTGTGTGCGATATTTACATATTCCGATAGAGATTTTTGCTGTGAAGTCAAAAAACGCCTTATCTGAAAATTTAATGCATTATTTCTCGAGATTAATCAAAATGGTCAAGAATCTGAAATAACTGAAAATAAAACTGTGCGGCTTTGGCTGATGATGTCACAATAGCTCTGCGTGCTGCCGTCTTCGATATGCGTGCTGCGAGCTGCCCGGCCGTGAGCTGCCCACCCCGCTCCCCTCCTCTCTCCCCCTCGTCCTCTCCTCCCTCCTCCTCTCTCCCCCTCCCTCCCCTCCTCCTCTCTTTCCACCCTCCTCTCTCCCCACTCTCTCCCCCTCTCCCCCCCTTTCCCCCTCTCTCCCCCCTCCCCCTCTCCCCTCTCCCCCCTTTCTCCCCTCTCCCCCCCTCCCCACCATCCCCCCTTCCCCTTTCCCCCTCTCTCCCGCCTCTCCCCTCCTCACTCCCCCATCCCCAACCCCCCCTCTCCTTCCTCCCCCCTCTCTTTCCCCCTCTCTCCCCCCTCCCTTTACCCCTCTCACCCCGTACTCCCTCCCCCACTCTCCCACCCTATCTCCCCCTCATCCCCTCCCCCGTTTCCCCCCTCCCCCTCCCTATCCCTCCCCCCTCCCCTCTCACCCCCTCCCCCTCTCTCAACCCCTCTCTCTCCCTCTCTCCCCCCCTCTCCCCTCTCTCCCCCTCCCTCGTTCCCCTCCCCCCCTCTTTCTCCTCTCCCCCCTTTCCCCCCCCCCTTTCCCCCTCTCTCCCCCTCTCCTCTCCTCACCCCCCTCTCCCCACCTCCCACCCAGCTCTCCCCCTCCCCCCTTTCTTTCCCCCTCTCTCCCCCCTCTCATTCCCCCTCTCTCCCACTTCCCTTTTCCCCCTCTCTCATCCCGTTACCCCCTCCCCCACTCTCCTGCCCTCTCTCCCCTCCTCACATACCCTGCTCCCCCCCCTCCCCTCCCATCCCCCCTCTTCCCCTCTCTCTCCCCCTTCTCTCACCCCCTCTCTCTTCCTCCCCCATCTCTCACTCCATCTCCCCCCCCTCTCTGTCTCTGCCCCTCTCTCTCTGTCTCTGCCCTTCTCTCTGTCTCTGCCTCTCCCTCTCTCTCTTTGTCTCTGCCCCTCTCTCTCTGTCTCTGCCCCTCTCTCTCTGTCTCTACCCCTCTATCGCTCTGTCTCTGCCCCTCTCTCTCTGTCTCTGCCCCTCTCTCTGTCTCTGCCCACTCTCTCTCCACCCCCCTCTCTACCCCCCTCCTTATCTAGACATGCCTGCGAGTTGGGGACTATGTGTCAGTGGATAGGACGGGGTTGGGGTAAAAGGAACCAATAAATAATATTTATATAATATGAAGGGGGGTGGTTAGTGTGTGTGTAATGCCGCAGGCCACCCCACACCTCCCCCTTCCCCCCCCCCCCCCCCCGGAAACTGCTCATTGAGGGGACGGGACCCAATGGGTCCCACATAGACTAGACCACTTGGCCTAGTCTATATTCCTAAAAGTCTGATCTTGACCACTTCCTGTTGTTCTGTATATTGATTTTATAAAAGAAATGCTGCCACTTACGGCTGTGATTTTTGGCCCTCTTACTCAGTCCCGCTCCGCTGTGCAGGACAAGAGGATTTTTCCTATCAATTAAAAATAAAAGAGTTATTAGTGTTTAAATAATGTTGAGATTCTCTCTCCTGAAGGCCACGCCCCTTCCGGAGGGACTATAAAACCCAGAAGTGTTGAATGCCTCAGTCAGTCTCTGCAAGATAGGGGTGTGAGAGGGTCACGTCTCTCAGTCTGAGCTGAACACATGTCTACTAAATTGTGGGTGTGGTTTTACTGATCTTGAGCGCCCTTAATGTGGTTTGAAAATGAAAATGAAAATATGGTTGGTTTGAAATAAAGCACAAAAATGGTTGGTGGTGGTTGGTTTGAAATAAAGCACAGCAAATGGTTGGTGGTGGTTGGTTTGAAATAAAGCGCAGCAAATGGTTGGTGGTGGATGGTTTGAAATAAAGCACAGCAAATGGTTGGTGGTTGTTGTGTATTTGGATGCTTGGAACAGACTTAAATAAGGCTCGGACACGGGAGTAATTTAGCAAGCTACTTTATTCCAGGACGCCATCTTGAGTCTCCCCCGCACATGCGTACATGCACAAGACATCACAAGACACTAATTACATAAGCTACTTATCACATACCTAACACTCCTCCCCCTTTATCTTGGAGGCAGGTAACACCATTTCTATTACATACACCGCATTACTTGGTCCCTTTGTTAAATTAAAAAATAATTGAAAAGGTAGGTAACACCATTTCTATTACATACACTGCAGTGGTGGTTGGTTTGAAATAAAGCACAGCAAACAGTTGGTGGTGGTTGGTTTGAAATGGTAAATGATTAAAAGTCTAAACTTGACAACTTCCTGTTTGCACTGTATATTGATTTTAGATAAAATGTTACCACTTATGGCTGTGATTTTTGGCCATCTTACTCAGTCCCCCTCAGCTCATCAGGTGCAGAGGATTCTTCCCATTAATGAAAAATAAAAGTGTCATTAGTGTTTAAAAAATGTTGAGAATCTCTCTCCTGTCAATCACGCCATGAAGGCCATGCCCCTTCTGGTGGGAGGGGGAGGGATTATAAAACCTGAAAGTGTGGGTGTTGCTCAGTCTCTGCAAGATATGGGAGGGAGAGGTCACGACTCTGAGCTGTGAATCAATTGAACACTCTGAATGTCTACTGACCTGTGAGTGTGGTGTTTATGTGGTGTTTTGTGTGGTTTTATGGTGGTTTCACCCTGCTTGAAGTGGTATGAAATTGCACTTGAATTTGGTGGCCTTGCACCCTGCTGGAGGTGGTATGAAACTGCACTTGAATTCATTATCCTTGCACCCTGTTTGAAGTGGTATGAAACTGCACTTGAATTTGGTGGGCTTGCACCCTGCTTGAAGTGGTAGGAAACTGCACCTGAATTAGGTGGCCTTGCACACTGTTTGAAATGGAATTTCAATGAATAACCGTGAGTCAACTGCCAGCCCACCAGCTGAGAGTGAGCTGCCAGCACATCAGGCTTGAGTGACTGAGCTACCACCCCAAGAATCCATTTGGCCCACAATGTCTATACTAGCCCTCTGGAAACCAGACCCTTCAGCCCACAATACCCATTCTTGCACTCCAAAAAGCCCCCCCCCCCCCTCCTCCCCCACTGGCCACCAATATTGGAATTGGTGGAGAGGTGGAATATTGCATTGGGGGACCAGCCCTCCCGTTTGAACATGGGACCCAATGGGTCCCACTTAGTCTAGTATTAATTATAAGCCTACTGACTCTCACAGGTATCTCGATTAAATCTTCTCTCACTCTCCCTGGAAGGACTTAATTTTACCCTACCAGTTTTACTAGCACACTTTCCATGCCAGTAGCTCTGAGGTGTCGTCCCTTCACCGGAAACCATCGCTTTTCTTCTTCCATTGTTGTGTAATTACAGGCTGGTGAATCTAAAATGAGTGGCTGGGAAATTATTCGAAGAAAAGCCTGAGTGTCAGATTTAATCTGCACTTGGAAACATAGGGATAGCCCATGGATGTTTAGCGTAGTTTTGTTAAAGAGAAATCCTGTCTGACTAAGTTCATTAAAATGTTCGAAGAGACGGCTGAGTGTCGATGAAGGTAATGTGGTTGATACATTCTTCCTTGACCCAAGCAATATCTTTAGCAAGATCCCACCGGAGAATAATCCAAAAGGTCGGAACCCATGAAATCCGGGGCAATTTGGGAACTTGGGCCTGAAATAGGCTTGGTGATCAGATGCAGATGTTGTGGTCAATGGTTGTTTTTGCAACAGGAAGACAGTGGCTACTGGTTTGCCGCATTAATGAATGCGAAAACTCTTGGTGTTTATAGACTCATAGAGACACGCAGCATGGCAGCAGACCCTTCAGTCCAACTCATCCATGCCAACCAATCTATCCCATTTACTTGTGTTTGGCCCATATTGTTAGATATATTCATGATCTGATGTGAATGAAACATAGATAAGAACATGGAAACATAGAAAATAGGTGCCAGCCCACCAGCCGAGGTGAGCTGCCAGCACATCAGGCTTGAGTGACTGAGTTACCACCCCAAGAATCCATTCGGCCCTTCGAGCCAGCACCGCCAGTCAATATGATTATGGCTGATCATCTAAAATCAATACCCCGTTCCTGCTTTCCCCCCATATCCCTTGATTCCTTTATAACTAAGAGCTAAATCTAACTCTCTCTTGAAAACATCCAGTGAATTGGCCTCCACTGCTTTCTGTTGCAGAGAATTCCACAGATTCAAAACTCTCTCGGTGAAATAGATTTTCCTCATTGAAGAAGATATAATTAGTATATTTGCAGATAACAAAAAAAATTGGTGATGTTGTTCATGGTATGCTAGTCTTTGGCTACAGGCTGATATTGATCCTTTAATAAAAAGGGCAGAGAAATAGCTGGCCGGCATTTTGGAGGAAACATAATTCTAGGACATACACAAGAATAGGAGGACCTAGGAAGTTCTAAGGAACCTTGGTGTACATGTCCAATGATTTCTAAAGATAGAGGTAAAATGGGGGTTAAGAAGGCATGTGGTTACTTGTGCTCATGAGCCAGGACATACAGCATAAACCATTTGTGAGATAGCAGCTGGAACAGTATGTGCTGTTCAGCTCACTACACAATAGGAAGAATTTAGTTTTACTTGTGAGTACAAAGATGATTCATCAGTTTGCCTCCGGCATGGCGTGTTTCAGCTCAGAGGAGAGACTGGATGGGCTGGATTTGTTCACCTTGGTCAGAGAAGGCTATAAGAAGACCTGAGGGAGGATTCTTCCACAAATTGCCTTAGCAGAGGTGTCGATGAGCAGAGGTTATCACGCTGGAAAGGGTACTGAGAATATTTACGAGGATGTTAGTGTCATAAAGTCACAAAGTGATACAGTGTGGAAAAAGGCCCTTCAGCCCACCATGCCCACATTGGCCAACAATGTCCCAGCTACACTAGTCCCACTTGCCTGTGCTTGGTCCATATCCCTCCAAACCCATCCTATCCATGTATCTGTCTAACTCTTTCTTAAACAATGGGATAGTCCCAGCCTCAACTACCATCTCTGGCAGCTTGTTCCATACATCCCCCACCCTTTGTGTGAAAAAATGACCCCTCGGATTTCTATTAAATCATTTCCCCTTCACCTTGAACTTATGTCCTCTGGTCCTCGATTCACCAACCCTTTCAAGCCTGACAATATATTTCCTCTAACATGATGCCCAAAACTGAACATAATATTCTAAATGCAGTCTCACCAACGTCTTATACAGCTGCAAAATGATCTCCCAACTCCTATACTCAACTAGACCCAGGGGGACCCAATGGGTCCCATCCACCCTTGCAGCGGGGGGGGGGGGGGGGGACAGCCTTCAGCATCACACACACACACACTAACCCCCCCCCCCACACAAACACTAACTGCGCCCCCTTGATATTATATTAATATTATTAATTCGCGCCTTTTACCCCGTCCCCCACCCTATCCACTCACGCATAACCCCCAACGACGCAGGTGCAGCTAGAAAGGGGGGAGTGGAGGGGGAGGAGAGGGAGGTGGATGGAGAGGGAGGGGAAGCACACCAACCAGGGCGGAGGAGACGGAGAGGAGGTTGTCCCATGTGATGGCCGCCACGGCCACTTTTCCACTGCACTTCCCCGCGCTGCTATGACGACTGCCGCTGCCATGCTGCAGAACTTGATGGAGCCCAGCGGAGTGCGCAGCACAATTTGAGCATGTGTTCAACGGCTTTATTCCAGAGCCCTGGGGGTGAGGGTGGTTGGGCCATGTAACTTACAGCTCGTGGCTGCACATTGAAAATTCTGTGCAGCTTGCCACGAGGAGCAGAGGCATTGTGACGACATCCAGCTCACTTCATCTCGTTAACTTCAAAAAATATCTCAGATTGGTGAACAATTTTAGTAAAAAAGTTGGGAAATAATGAATCAAATTTCCAGATGAGGGGATTTTTGAAATCATGAGGTAAATCTGCCGGAATATGTAAAAATGTCACCATTTCCGCGTCGGGTTTTCAAGGAGATGTGAATCGGAGAAAAAGTTCAAGCAAGCAAACACACAAGTAAACATCCAAGTTCAGAGTTTTATATTATAATAGATACTCTGACTGATGAAGGCCAAAGTGCCAAATGCCTTTCTGACAGCCTTATCTACTGTACCTGCAACTCGACTTTCAAGAACCATGCACTTATACTCCTAGATCTCTCTGCTCTACAACATTACCCAGAGGCCTACCATTTACTGTGTGGGTCCTGCCTCTTGTTCGACATCCGAAGATGCAATACTTCTCGATATTAAATTCCATCAAACATTCCTCCACCCACCTGGCCAATCGATCCAGATCCTGCTGCAATCTTTCACAACCATCTTCACTATCTGCAAAACCACTCACTTTTGTATCATCTATAATTGCTAATCTTGCCCTGTAATCATCATAATTGCTAATCTTGCCCTGTATGTTCTGATTCATATCATTAATGTAGATGACAAACAGTAATGGGTCTAGCACCGAACCCTGAGGCACACCACTAGTCACTGGCCTCTAGTCCGAGAAGCAACATTCCACCTTCCAAGGAGCCAGGACTAGAGGGTCTGAGCTATAGGTAGAAGTTGAGTAGGCTGGATCTCTATTCCTTGGAGTGCAATAGGATGAGGAGTGATCTTATAGAGATGTATAAAATAATGAGAGGAATAAATCAGGTAGATGCACAAAATCTCTTGCCCAGTGTGGAGGAATCGAGGACCAGAGGACATAGGTTCAAGGTTTAATAGGAATCTGAGGGGTATCTTGTTCACACAAAGAGTGGTGGGTGTATGGAACAAGCTGCCAGAGGAGGTAGTTTAGGCTGGGACTATCCCTTTGTTTAAGAAACAGTTAGACAGGAATATGGATGGGACAAGTTTGTAGGGACATGGACCAAACACAGGCATGTGGGACTAGTGTAGCTGGGACATGTTGCCAGTGTGGCAAGTTGGGCTGAAGGGCCTGTCTCCAAACTGTATCACTCTATGTCTCTAATGTTATAACTCATGCCTGGTTTTCTGAGTATTTCTGACACTTTCTTTCTGAAAAAAAAACATTGGAATAACACATCAGTTGCTTGAATGCACTTTTAAATTATGTTTCAAAGAGAAATGCATGAGGTTTACCTGTTCTTGATTTGCTGAAAACATATCTATTCATAATTCCTGTCATTGGGTTTGTCATATCATCAAGGATTGTAAGCAAATATCAAGTGGGGAGTTGGAACAATAATCAAAATTAAGTTCATTGATGTACAGAGAAAATGACAAAGAGATTCACAAATCACAATGGATTTGCCAATTATAATGATGTGGAACAGGCCTGTGAAGAAAATAATTCCTATTCATTCCACACCTGAAGTAAATCATTGCTGCTGCTAACTGCGCTGTAGTGTAGTCTTCAAAGTGATAAAATGTTACAATGCAGGTTGTGCCAAATCGATACTCAACTGAACTCTCAATCTAACCCCTTGTTTTCTCAGATCAAAGAATTAGGACTGGGGCTCCTTTCAGCTTTCAGCTCTTGTTGACATTTCAGAAACTGTTTTTGCTACTATCCTGGCTCATGCATTGCAGAATTGACGAAAACTACAACCCAGAGGAGACCATTAAGTCTAATAAGTTTGTGCAAGCTTAAGATTAGTTTATTGTCATGTGTACTGAGATACAGTGAAAAGCTTTTGTTGCGTGCTAACCAGTCAGGGGAAAAACAATGCACAATTACATTCGAGCCATCCACAGTGTACAGATACATGATAAAGGGAATAATGTGAATAACGTTTAGTGCAGGATAAATCCTGATCAAAGGTAGTCCAAGGGTCTCCATTGAGGTAGATAGTATTTCATGAAGACATTTCTCGCTCCAGTAGGCTAGCTCTCCCTGGATCCCATGCTATCTAACCTACCAGAGTAGCTTCCCCTATAGAACCTTATCAAAGGCCTTGCTGAAATCGATATCGACAATATCTATAGTTTTGCCCTCATCACACCTTTTTGGTTAGCTTTCCAAAAACTCAATCAGATTCATAAGACATGATCTCCCAGTTGTCACCTTACTTGAATTAGGTCGTGAAAGTGGAACAGGCCCTTTATAGTTCTCCCATACTGCACCGTCCCAATAGTCCATACCTGCTTCCCAGAAACAGACCCATTTATCCCTACTCCTGTTTCCTGCATATCAAGCAGTTTTCGATCCATGCCAATGTATTACCTTAAATCTCATGTGATTTAATCTTGTACATTGGCCTCTTAACACAGCACCCTATCAAACCCTACTGTATGTCCAACAGGTCTCCCCTTTTCTATCCTATTCGTTATGTGTCAAGAAATTTACGTAGAACATAGAATAGTACAGCACAGGAACAGGCCCTTCGGCCCACAGTGTCTGTGCTGAACATGATGTCAAGATCAACTCTTATCTTCCTGCATATAATCTATATCATTCCATTCTATGTATATCCTATCCAAAGTCTCTAAAATATCACTATCGTATCTGCGTCCACCCACACCTCCCGCCATCGTTCCAGGCACTTACAGCCTCTGTGTAAAAGGAACTTGCCCTGCACATCTCCTTTCAACTTTGCCCCTGTCAGCTTCAAGCTATGATTTGTTGGGCAATATTTCTCTTTCATCAACCTCTGCTGACTGTCCAATCCAGTTAATGGTTTTCAAGTGTTCTATCATTGCATCTTTTATCATTGATCCCAGCATTTTCACACTGCTGACGGTCGGTTTAATGGTCTGTAATTCTCTGATCAGTCCCTTCCTCCTTTTTTTTAATATAGTGACGTAACTTTTGTCAGGAATGGCCTAGAACCTAAAGAATTTTGGAAGAAGACCACCAATGCATTATCTTTGTCCAGAGCACTTCCTCTGGGATGTATATTATCCCGCCCTGGAGATTTATTCACTTTTAGCTCCATTAATTTCTCTATTTCTTTACTAAACTGAATTATCTTAGTCCATCTCTATCTTTGGACTCTTATATCTCTGACATTTCCATGAGATTATTTTGTTTTCTTAGAGTCATAGTCATTGAGTGGTGATACAGTGTGGAAACAGGCCCTTCAGCCATCAATGTCCCAACTACACTAGTCCCACTTGCCTGTGCTTAGTCCATATCCCTCCAAACCTGTCCTATCCATGTATCTGTCTAACTGTTTCTTAAATGATGGGATAGTCCAAGCCTCAACGACCTCCTCTGGCGGCTTGTTCCATACACCCACCACCCTCGGTACCCCTCGGATTCCTATTCAATCTTTTCCCCATCACCTTCAACCTATGTCCTCTGGTCCTCGATTCCCCTACTCTGGGCAAGAGACTGTGCATCTACCCGATCTATTCCTCTCATGATTTTGTACACCTGTATAAGATCACTGCTCATCCTTCTGCGCTCCATGGAATAGAGACCCAGCCTACTAAACCTCTGCCTACAGCTCACGCCCTCTAGTCCTGGTAACATCCCCGTAAATAGAACTGAACACAATATTCTAAATGCAGTCTCACCAACGTCTTATACAACTGCAACATGACCTCCCAACTATACTCAATACTCTGACTGATGAAGGCCAAAGTGCCAAAAGCCTTTTTGACCACCTTATCCACCTGCAACTCGACCTTCAAGGAACTATGCACCTGTACTCCTAGATCCCTCTGCTCTACAACACTACCCAGAGGCCTACCATTCACTGTGTAGGTTCTACCCTTTTTCGACGTCCCAAAATGGACGTCGAAAGAAGGCTTTTGGATAGGCACATGGATATGCAGGGAATGAATGAATATGGATGACGTGCAGGAAGGAGATATTAGTTTAACTTGACACCATGTTTGCATGGACATTGTGGTCCGAAGTGCCTGTTCTTGAGCTGTACTATTCTTAGTTTTGTGTTCTATGTTCTAATTCTTTCACATTATGGTCACGCTTCCCAAAAGGACTATTCACAATGGGTTATTATTTTTTCTTTCTAATTTCACAGTACTTTGACACCAATCAATGCCAAGTGATCAACATTTCCAGTGACTATGAAGCTTAACATTTACATGTATTGCACTGATAAAATCTCTTTTTTTTGTGGCTGACGGCCATTTGAATTTCAGTATTCGCTCATGGATCTCCTCTCCAAGATGGTGGGTGGGTTGCCTCATTTTGTGCGTTGCATAAAACCGAATAATGATCGTCAGGCAAGTAAGTTCGATCAAGAAAAGGTGTTGGTGCAGCTTCGTTACACGGGAGTTCTGGAGACAGCACGGATCCGCAGACAGGGATATTCACACCGCATTCTCTTCGCAAATTTTATTGAGAGGTGAGCAATGCAATTCTGTGTCCTAAACATGAATATAAACTGGAGGAGGGAAGCTGTTGAGCTAGCCAAGATTGGTATATCTGATGTATTTATGTGTTTCATTCTGGATATAGCCTCATTTATTTCTTGTCTATGCAGGAAATGGAAGGATATGCATTATGTGCAGGCAGATAAGAGTTGGCATTGACATCCATGTTCAGCACAGATATTGTGGGCCGAAGGGCCTGTTCCTGTGTGGTACTGTTCTATGTTTTATATGTTTAGCTTCTAGATATACCTGATAACACAACTGATACCATCCCAAGAGTATCAAGGTGGGACTTCTTCCTGCTCCTTCTTCTTCATTTGGCCCAGCCCAAATGGACTTTTGGGACAATTGCAGTAAGCTAGCAAGATCCTGTCTATGCCCATCATGAGCAGAAAAGCTGGTGTGATAAAGCAATGTTTCAGCATTTATGGGATGCATACAGTGGCTTGCAAAAGTATTCATACCCCTTGAGCTTTTCAACATTTTGTCACGTTACAACCGCAAACGTAAATGTATTTTGTTGGGATTTTATGTGATAGACCAACACAAAGTGGCGCATAATTGTGATGTGGAAGGGAAATGATACATGGTTTCCAAATTTTATTACAAATAAAAAACTGGAAAGTGTGTCATGCAAAAGTATTCAGCCCCCCTGAGTCAATACTTTGTAGAACCACCTTTCGCTGCAATTACAGCTGCAAGTCTTTTGGGGTATGTCTCTACCAGCTTTGCACATCTAGAGACTGACATTTTTGCCCATTCTTCTTTGCAAAATAGCTCAAGCTCAGTCAGATTGGATGGAGAGCGTCTGTGAACAGCAATTTTCAAGTCTTGCCAGAGATTCTCAATTGGATTTAGGTCTGGACTTTAACTGGGCCATTCTAACACATGAATATGCTTTGATCTAAACCATTCCATTGTAGCTCTGGCTGTGTGTTTAGGGTCGTTTTCCTGCTGGAAGGTGAACCCCTGCCCCAGTCTCAAGTCTTTTGCAGACTCTAACAGGTTTTCTTCCAAGATTGCCCTGTATTTGGCTCCATCCATCTTCCCATCAACTCTGACCAGCTTCCCTGTCCCTGCTGAAGAAAAGCATCCCCACAGCATGATGCTGCCACCACCATGTTTCACAGTGGGGATGGTGTGTTCAGGGTGATGTGCAGTGGTAGTTTTCCGCCACACATAGCGCTTTGCATTTAGGCCAAAAACTTCAATTTTGGTCTCATCAGACCAGAGCACCTTCCTCCACATGTTTGCTATGTCTCTCACATGGCTTGTGGCATACTGCAAATGGGACTTCTTATGGCTTTGTTTCAACAATGGCTTTCTTCTTACCACTCTTCCATAAAGGCCCAATTTGTGGAGTGCACGACTAATAGTTGTCCTGTGGACAGATTCTCCCACCTGAGCTGTGGATCTCTGCAGCTCCTCCAGAGTTACCATGGGCCTCTTGGCTGCTTCTCTGATCAATGCTCTCCTTGCCCGGCCTGTCAGTTTAGGTGGACGGCCATGTCTTGGTAGGTTTTCAGTTGTGCCATACTCTTTCCATTTTCGGATGATGGATTGAACAGTGCTCCATGAGATGTTCAAAGCTTGGGATATTTTTTTATAACCTAACCCTGCTTTAAACTTCTCCACAACTTTATCCCTGACCTGTTCCTTGGGCTTCATGATGCTGTTTGTTCACTAATGTTCTCTAACAAACCTCTGAGGCCTTCACAGAACAGCTGTATTTATACTGAGATTAGATTACACACAAGTGGACTCTATTTACTAATTAGGTGACTTCTGAAGGCAATTGGTTGCACTGGATTTTATTTAGGGGTATCAGAGTAAAGGGGGCTGAATATTTTTGCACGCCACACTTTTCAGTTTTTTATTTGTAAAAAAATTTGAAAACCATGTATCATTTTCCTTCCACTTCACAATTATGCATCACTTTGTGTTGGTCTATCACATAAAATCCCAATAAAATACATTTACGTTTGTGGTTGTAACGTAACAAAATGTGGAAAGGCTCAAGGGGTATGAAAACTTTTGCAAGCCACTGTAGATCTCTGGTTAACGGAAGCCTCTGACAGGTGATGTTGTAGATGAAGAGGATGCCTGTGATAAGCTCACAAATCTAAAATGCTGCAGACACTGTAAATCTGAAATAGAAGCAGAAAAATATGGAAACAGTTAGCAGATCACTTTTGTGTTATGAATGTTACTTGCCAGCTCCCAGTCCATGCCTGACTGTTGGAGTGCTGGAATGTCTCAGTGCATGCAGACATGGGCTAGGTCCTCTGATGAGGATTTGCAACTGGAAATGAAAACCATACCGTCATCAGCAAGCATCTCACCTCAGACTTTATGATTAAATGAAGGGTATTGATGAAACTGTTGAAGATAATTGTGTCTGGGAAATTGTCACAAGAAACTTCTCAGTGGTGTCCTCAGGTGGAGGTTAAGTCCAGTAATCACAAACCTCCTTTCTTTGTGTGGCTTGACCTGTTATTGAATGGAGGAGGCAAGTCGATGTGAATTAAGAGGAATGCACACATATTCTAAGTATAATTGGGAGTGATAGGGGAATTGCATATCCGTAGCCCAGCCCAGCCCATTTGGCTGTCTCTGGATATGACAGCTAGAATGCATGAGCAGGAAGCCTTAAACACTCTAGCCCAACATGTTTCCTGCAACATCCCTTCCCTTTATTTTCATGGATGGGAAATTTCCAAGAGGGTCTATGATTTGGTAAAATTAGTCCCTCAGTTTGTTCTTTATTCTGATTCTTTGCAGATACTACTTTCTTGCCTTCACGTCAACTGACGAACCTGCAGTGAATCCTGAGGCCTGCATTGCCATTTTGAATAAAGTTAAATTCGACAACTGGGTTATCGGGAAGACCAAAGTAGGTCCTACACTCATGATTGCATTACCTGCCTATTCATTCTTCGCCATGATCTTCTGCTCAAAATGTCTTTAATCAGAAGAATATAATAGAAGCAGGAGCATGGCGTCTGGATGATTGTACAACATTCGATACGATTAGGGCTGATATTTTATCTCAGTGCATCTCTCCTGCATTACCCCAATATTCCTTTAATTCTAAATCAATCCCCACAAAACTTGGCTCTAATACCTATATAGTTTCCTTTGTTTACAAAGTTTTCAATTGGACGACATCACCTTAAAACGCAAAATTCAATAATATTATGGTCACGTTCAATTAACCCTTTCTCGTAGCACAATTCTAAATCTAAAATTTCCCTTTTTGCTGATTGTTTCTTCAACATACTGACCTTGGTATCCATCCTGTATTTATTCCATGAATTTGTTTTGTCCAGCTCTTTATTATTGCAGATTTGACGTCCTGTGTATAGGTAGATAATAGCCTCATGCCCCCATGATTACTGTATTACCTATCCCATTATACACAACTTTAATTTCTAGTTTGATGCCATATCCTATATTACACTTAATATTTGTTATGCTATAATTAACTCCTATCAAGATTTTCTGCCTTGAGCTGTTTCTTAGATTGACCCAAATTAATTCTAATTCCACGTCTGTACTGATCCCATCTCTCACTAATGGCACCAGGCCAAATCTTTCCACCTTTTCCTCCTCAATGTCAAATATTGTTGAGCATTCAGTACCTAGCTTTGGTCCCCCTGCCATTGCATAAAGCTGTTAACATCCAACTCATTACCATCTAAATATGCCACTAATGTGTCTGTATTTTTGCAAGTGTTGTGAACATTTAGATATATCATCTTCAATTTTGACATTTTAAAATTTGATTGTGATTTAATCCCTTTGTTGCTTCCTTTATTTCTGTTTACCTGCTTATTTTGCTAATTATTTATCTAACCCACATTCTGCTTTGTTTCTTCCTGAATTTCTGTTGTGATTCCCATCTCCTTGCCAAACTAACGTAAAGCTAGGCTAATGATAAGCACAATATGCTGGAGTAACACAGTGGGACTGACAGCATCTCAACCGGAAATGTCACCCATGCCTTCTCTCCAAAGGTGTTGGCTATCGCGCTGAGTTGCCCAAGCATTTTGTGTCTATCATCAATGTAAACCAGCATCTGCAGTTCCTTCCTACTCATAAAGCTAGGCCAGATGTGCGATTGCAAGATTTTACACATTTCATAAAGGTGACCCTCATGTTGTCCTGTTACTGACTTTGCCAGATACAATCCCAAACTTCCTTCCAAGCCAAGTCCTGATCAGACTTCCAAAGCATTATCCCTCATTCCCTCCTCCCAAATGTCTGGAGTCATCCTTAACCAAATTAGTCAGTCAAAGTCAAAAGAGTTTATTGTCATGTGTCCCTGACAGGACAATGAAATTCTTGCTTTGCTTCAGCACAACAGAACATAGTAGGCATTGACTACAAAACAGATCAGTGTGTCCATATACCATTATAAACGTAAATACACACATGAATAAATAAATTGATAAAGTACAGACAACAGGTAAAGGGGTATTAATGTTCAGAGTTTTGTCCGAGCCAAGTTAAATAGCCTGATGGCTGTGGGGAAGTAGCTATTCCTGAACCTGGTTGTTGCAGTCTTCAGGCTCCTGTACCTTCTACCTGAAGGTAGCGGGGAGATGAGTGTGTGGCCAGGATGGTGTGGGTCCTTGATGATGCTGCCAGCCTTTTTGAGGCAGCGACTGCGATAAATTAGCACGTTCTCCTTCACAAAAATGATTTAGTGCCCCTTAAGTAGCACGTTACTAAATTTAACCTGATTGTAATGGCTTGGATGTGTCATGCATTAATCATGTTGTGCTCCAGGATGGGCCCATTGTAGCTTCTGTGCCGGGTTGCTCCATTCAACAAGTGGCCTAAAAGTCTAAAAATTTCATCTATTTTTCATTAAATTATTTTTGAGTTGCATTGTAAAAATATTCCACTGGAGAAAATGTTCTGATGCGAAATAGAGGGCCTGGAATTCTCTTAGTAAACCATTTCAATGTGACATGTAATTTTCAAATATACAAACATTTTTATTTAACCTTTTTTAACTTGATAATTTTTGAAACTTAGTCACTCTCTTGTTCTTTGCTCTCAGGTGTTTCTTAAATACTACCACGTGGAACAGCTAAATCTCATGGTAAAAGAACTGCTGGATCGAATAATTGTGTTGCAGGCCTATGTGAAAGGGTGGCTTGGAGCTAAAAGGTACAGAAGATTGCAGGAGAAGAGACAGCAGAGTGCAGTTGCCATTCAGTCTGGTAAATCCTCATCTTTGCCCATGATATTAACTTTCAGAATGTCAAGGAATTGGGCGTGATAGAAATGGGGATTGAAAGTAGCATAGACCTGCCATGGTCATATTAGAATGGTGGGGTAGGTTTGAGGAATCAAGTGGCTCATTGTGTTCTTGTGTAAATCTTGTTTGGCTATTTAGAACCAGATTTACCATGATTGAAATCAATTTCCTTAAGTGGAGATGCAAGGAAATATAGATGCTGGAAGCTTGTGCAGCCCCACCCAAAACGTCAACTGTGCATTTCCTCCACCGATGCTGCCAAACGAACTGAGTTCATGCAGCACTCTGTGTGTACCTTAGGTTGATAGTCTGAAGATGGGTCTTGACCCCAAACGTCACCCATTCCTTCTCTCCAGAGATGCTGCCTGTCCCGCTGAGTTACTCTGGCTTTTTGTGTCTACCTTGGGTTGATACGACTTGGCGATTTATGTAGATTTTAACAAAGTTAATTAGTTGGAGTTGAAAGATAATAATTTTTAAATAGTCAAAGCAGCACTGGCCTCTCTCCTCCTGGAAAGTGTGATTATCCAGCATGGTCCTGTAATCAAGCACCCAACATTTAAAATTTATCATACATGGATACATAGACAGGAGTAGGTGCAGGAGTAGGCCATTCGGCCCTTCGAGCCAGCTCAGCCATTCAATGTGATCATGGCTGATCATCCACGATCAGTACCCCATTCCTGCCTTCTCCCCATACCCCTTGATTCCGCTAGCCCTAAGAGCTCTATCTAACTCTGTTTTGAATGCATCCAGTGAATCGACCCCCACTGCCTTCTGAGGCAGAGAATTCCACAAATTCACAACTCTCTGTGTGAAAAGGATTTTCCTCATCTCAGTTCTAAATGGCCTACCCCTTATTCTTAAACTGTGGCCCCTGATTCTGGACTCCACCCAACATCGGGAACATGTTTCCTGCATCTAGTGTGTCCAATCCCTTTGTAATTTTATATGTTTCTATGGCCCTTGTATGCAATCCTATAGAAACATAGAAATTAGGTGCAGGAGTAGGCCATTCAGCCCTTCGAGCCTGCACCGCCATTCAATATGATCATGGCTGATCATCCAACTCAGTATCCCGTACCTGCCTTCTCTCCATACCCTCTGATCCCCTTAGCCACAAGGGCCACATCCAACTCACTCTTAAATATAGCCAATGAACTGGCCTCAACTACCCTCTGTGGCAGAGAGTTCCAGAGACTCACCACTCTCTGTGTGAAAAAAGTCTTTCTCATCTCGGTCTTAAAGGATTTCCCCCTTATCCTTAAGCTGTGACCCCTTGTCCTGGACTTCCCCAACATCGGGAACAATCTTCCTGCATCTAGCCTGTCCAACCCCTTAAGAATTTTGTACGTTTCTATAAGATCCCCTCTCAATCTCCTAAATTCCAGAGAGTATAAACCGAGTCTATCCAGTCTTTCTTCATAAGACAGTCCTGACATCCCAGGAATCAGTCTGGTGAACCTTCTCTGCACTCCCTCTATGGCAATAATGTCCTTCCTCAGATTTGGAGACCAAAACCTATGAGAGATTGCCAAAATTAAAATGTTCACCACGACTTAAATACCAACCTCTTATCATATGCTTGTAAGTGTAAGCTTTATTTGATGAAACTCTGCCTCTATTTATTAAGCATAAATAGAACAGATATTGCTATTGCTAATGTGCATATTATCAGATCTTTTTCATTTCATCTCCAAGTTTAATAACATTTAATTTCATTGTACTCTCCCCGGAAATAATGCTTTCAAATGTTCTTGCATGATTTGTGTGCTTTGTGAGCACACTATTCTTAACATATCTTACTTAAGATAAAGGGAAACAGATATGAAAATCTGACCTTTTGGTTTTCCGAGGGAACTACAGTTTTGTTGTAAGAATCTGATGCTATATTTTTATTGCTGAAATGTTCACCTGTGAATAAGAATATTCTAGCCTGCACTCTAGATACTCAAGCCCAAAATTGAAGCAGCACTAAATTTTAGTGTTGCTCCATAAGAATTGCTTACTTTTGATACTGTATCAGAACTGGCTATTTCTGCTGTAAATCCTTCTGTGATTATGGATCAGTTTTTTTACCTCGTTACCTCTTTCATGTCGTATCTCCGTTCGCACTATGGCCTAATATGGAGCTGTCGACCTCTTGCTGGGGACCGATTTGGGAGCTCCAACTGCAGGAGCCTGTGGACTTGCCATCATGGAGCTTGTGATTGATCCCTTTGTCAGGGATCGACTTCAGGAGCTCCAAACGCGGGAGCCTGTGGACTTTAACATCGTGGAACTTGCGGTCCCTTAGTTCGGGACCGACTTCAGAAGCTCCAAGCCGCAGGAGCTTCAACCGGCTCGATCGCAAGAGCTCCATCGCCCCAATGTGGGAGCTTCGATCGCTGGCTGCGGGAGCTTCGATCGCCCCGACTGCAGATGGTTCGACTCCCCCGACCGCAAGAGAAAAAGGAGAAAAGAAGATAAGACTTTATTGGCTTCCATCACAGTGAGGAATGTGGAGGAGCCGCTGTGGTGGAAGTTTATGTCAAATGTTATGTAGTTGTGTGTCCTGTTGCTTTTTGGTATGACTGCATGGCAAATCAAATTCTTTGTATGTTGCAAAACATACTTGGCTAATAAATTATGATTATGATTATGATTGTTTGTATTTTCATCCGTTAACAACTTTCTTTACAACTTAACCCTCAGGAACCTTGACAACACTTCATCAAATATATCCCTTTTGTCGTGTCCAGGTGACCTCGGCCTTCTCTGCAATGTAATATTTCCTTTTTTTTCTCTTTCCCAAGATGAAAATGTTAAGCCAATGTCATTTTCATACAATTCAGAGAGTCATAGACTTTTAAAACACAGAACAGGCCCTTCAGCTCAACTCATCCATGCCAACTGAGATGTCTGTCTGAGCACATCCCATTTGCTTGAGTTTGGCCAATGTTCCAAAGACAAAACAAGTTCTGAAAGACCTGTTCCATTATTTTTCAGCAAGATAATCACAACATTCACAACTACACTTTAAAAGGTTAAATTTATCGCCAAGTACACTAGTGCAAAATTTTAAATACTTTGACTATAAGAAATAGGAGCAAAATAAGGTCATTCAGTCCATTGAGTCTACTCCAACATTCAATCATAGCTGAGTTATTATTCCCTCTCAATCCCAATTTGAGTATAGGAGCAAGGAGGTCCTATTGCAGTTGTACAGGGCCCTGGTGAGACCATACCTGGAGTATTGTGTGCAGTTTTTGGTCTCCTAATTTGAGGAAGGACATTCTTCCTATTGAGGGAGTGCAGCTAGGTTCACCAGGTTAATTCCCAGGATGGAGGGACTGATATATGATGGATCAACTGGGCTTATATTCACTGGAATTTAGAAGGATGAGAGGAGATCTTATAGAAACATACACAATTCTTAAGGGATTGGACAGGCTAGATGCAGGGTAAAATGTTCCCAATGTTGGGTGAGTCCAGAACCAGGGGTCACGGTTTTAATAATAACGGGGAGGCAATTTAGGATTGAGATGAGGAAACATTTCTTTAACAGAGAGTTGTGAATCTGTGGAATTTTCTGCCACAGAAGGCATTGGTGGTCAATTCAATGGATGTTTTCAAGAGAGAGTTAGACATATTAGTGCTAATGGAATCAAGTGATATGGGGAGAACGCAGGAATGGGGTACTGATTTTGGTTGATCAGCCATGAGCATATTGAATGGTGATGCTGGCTCAAATGGGCCGAATGGCCTACTCTTCCACATATTTTCTATGTTTCTACGTTTAATTCTCCTGCCTTCTCGTTATATCGTTACTAATCAAAAACCTATCAATCTCTGCTTTAAAAATACCCATGTCTTGGCCTCCACAGCTATCTGCGGCAATTAATTCCACAGATTTACGATCCTCTGGCTAACAAAATTCCCCCTCATCTCCATTCTAAAGGTACATCTTTTTATTCTGAGGCTGCACCCTCTGAGTCTAGACTCTCCCTTTATTGGAAACATGCTTTCTACATCCATTCTATCCAGGCCTTTCGTTAGTTGGTATGTTTCAATGAGATCCTTCTCATCCTTCCAAACTCCAGTGAGTACAGGCCCAGAACCATGAAACTCAGTGTAAAAGCTTTTTGCTGTATCTTGGTACACGTGACAAGAATAAACTAAAGTAAAATGCTCCTCATACATTAACCCAATCACCCCGGGGTCATTCTCATGTGTGTACACAAACAGCCACGGATTAATTCATCACATCAACAATACTTTTGGAAAAGAAAAAGCTAATATGTTGTCTTTCTCTCAGCTTACAGAGGCCACAAAGTGAGGAAGGGTATGGCAGATGGAAAACAGAAACTGGAGGAAACGATAATTAAACTTCAGGCTGGTAAGTACTTTTGCACAACATTATAACATTTTCATCACAGTTATAATCAGTTATTGAGCTTCATTGGATCTATTCCTCATCAGCAATTGACAGAACAGCCTTGCTGCAGTCCACAAATATCAACTTGCCAATAAACAGGTCCTGAACTTGAATGGCAAGTCCTATGCAGGTAATGTTATCTCCTGGTCAGCCCACGGTGAGCTTCATGTAATTGCAGCCAAGAATTTTCAAGAAATAGGAGATAGTGGGTAATACTTTGCTGGTCCAGCAGCATCGTTGGAGAGGAAAACAGAGTTGACATTTTAGGTGTCTCCACAGATGCCATGTGACTGCTGGATATTTGCAGCATCTTCATCTTCCTTTCAGGTTTCTGCTATCTGGACTTCTCTGCTTTGTGATTACAATGACAACTTTTGACGAACTCACTGCTTTGCTAGCTGTGAAAGTTTGCAAGGATCCCAAGTGAATGTTTTATCATTTATTGAAAACAATTAAATCACCAAACATTTTTAAACAACTAGAAACATTAGGGTAAAATTAATATATTCAATGTAACCTAGACATTAATCAGTGCCCACATATGGAATGGAATGGAATACCTTATGGAATACTTTATTGTCACAGGTGACAAGGCACAGTGAAATTCATTGCTTGCATAACCAATGTATACAAATAGCGGCCACCTACGGTCCTGGGCACTTATATATACTTATATACACTCATATGCTCCAATGACTGGCTTGATCATGGAGCAGTCACTTAAAATCTCAGTCCAACAAAGTGCAGACAATACCATGGAAAATAGGTGAAGTGAATAGGGACGAGGGAATGATGAGGGAGGAGAGCCTGGGAATGGTGGGGCAAGATGAGGGGTCAGAAGGAGATTGGACTGATGGTTGGCAGCTCTCTAATGGTACCAGTGTTTACGATCACCATTTGAGACGTGGGTGGAGCTTAATCAATTGGAAGGAGTTCATTGAATCTGGAACCTCCAATCCACAGATGCTGTCTGACCAATCGGGTTTTTGAGTCTTGAGTTTGGGGCCTGGGGTTTATGAATTTATTATTGGAGGGTCCAGAGATCAGTGAGTGGGGTGTTGGGGGTCAGGCAAGAGTTATAAGCTTTGGGAGGGAATCAGTTCCATGGAAGGGAATATTAATTGGCCGTCCAAAGGAAAACTGGCAAGTAAACTCAAAAAGTAAACTCCAGCATGGCACAGTGGCACAGCAGTAGAGTTGCTGCCTTACAGTGCCAGAGACCCGGGTTCGATCCTGACTACAGATGCTGTCCGTACGCATTTTGTACATTCTTCTTGTAACTGTGTGGGTTTTTCCGGGTGCTCCGATTTCCCCCCACACTCCAAAGACATACAGGTTTGTGGGTTAATTGACTTCACCTAAGTTGTGAAATTGTCCCTAGAATGTAGGATAGTGTTGGTGTACGTGATGATCGCTGGTCGGCACGGACTTAGTGGGTCAAAGGGCCTGTTTTGGCGCTGTATATCTTAAGTCAAAAGTCTAAATGACTTAAAGGTTTCTTCCACTGTCAGGTTGCTTGTGTCAGGCTGGCTGTTTTCACTGCAGCATGGGAGGTGTAATGAGATCCCGACAGACCAAGCAACCAATTTGGTCAGAAACCGATGTGTTGTCGGGATCCTGAGATTCATTAGACCAAGGTGTGGTAATCTCAAACCATTTTGATCTAATTTACCATGAGCATTGCAGAGAGAATGAGGTTGTTACCTCTGTAATGCTATTATTGTTGGTTCCTTTATTTTCTGAGTTTTTGTTATATTATTTATTATGATTGCATATTCTGTTGTGCGGCAGCAAGTAAGAATTTCATTGTTCTATCTGGGACATGTGACAATAAAACACTCTTGACTTGACTCTTGCATCAGAATAGAAAGTAAATCTGGCTGCAAGCAAGGTTTGTAATGCAAATGCCCAATCAAACAGAGGCATGTTGATCAGAACTTCCTTCTTTATCACAGTCCAGTCACTAAAAATAAAATGATTTTCTTCCATTTGTGCAGCATTAAAAAAACCCAGCACCAATAAGGAACATAACCTTTTTTACTGCACACGTTTCAACTTTCCCAGGTTGCATGGAAATACCGAGCTTGCTGCCACTGACTGAAGATAAGCGTCAACTGTTCTGGAATTTCATGCAGGATCATTCAAATGTCTTCCAAAATGCACATAAAATATCTAAAATGCAAAACAAGGAGAGTAGACTATGATTTTATTCTCTGACACCATTAAAATTATTTTTACTATTTATTTGCCTCAGTTGCAAGAGGATACCTGAGTATGAAAGTATATAGAAAAATGTTGGAAGAGAAGCAAAATGCTGCAGTTAAAATCCAGGCTCACTACAGAGGCTACAAAGACAGAAAGGCTTTGAATGAGCCAATGTAAGTTACATATTGAACATTAAACAAATAGAAACATGTATGACGATAACTAGAATTTGAAATTGTAGCTGTATTGAGTTGCATTGCATCTTCTTGCAATTTCTCATTCTCATAGGTAATGTAAAAATGATCTGCTGTCTCTGTTTAAATTCACCATACAAAGTTGATACTCGCTATGCATTGTTTTAGAATCTTGGGTGTACAGTAGAGTAATCGAGGCAGCATTTGTGGAGGGACATAGACAGTACAGCACAGTAAAAGGCACAAAATGCTGGAGTAACTCAGCGAGACAGACAGCATCTCTGGATGGAAGGAATGGATGACCCTTGTTCAGTCTGAAGAAGATCCAGAGAAGCTGCCTGTCCCGCTGAGTTACTCCAGCATTCTGTGTCTCTCTTTGGCGTAAACCAGCTTCTGCAATTCCTTCCTACACAGGAAAAGACATTTTGGCCCACAATATCAATGCTGAACATAATACCAAGTTAAACTAATCTCTGCCTGCATGTGATCCATACCCTCCATTCCATGCACATTTATGTGCCTATCTAAAAGCCTCTTAAATGCCACTATCGTATCTGCTCTCACCACCACCATTGGCACTGTGTTCCAGACAGCCACATTCTTTACATAAAAGAAACCTGCCCTGCACATCTCCTGTAAACTTTCTCCAGTTGTCCATGAAGCTATGCCCTCCAGTCTTTGGCATTTCTGCCCTGGGAAAAAGGTTCTGACCCTCTTTGCCTCACATCATTTTATATACTTCTGTCAGGGAAATAGATAATTGATGTCTCAGAGTAAGACCCTTCACCTGGATTAAAATAGTGGGGGATGGGGGTCGGAAGCAATAGCCAGTGTAGTGAGCTGAGGGGATAGGTCGAGAGCTGGAGCATGATTGAAGAGCAGCAGAACTCACAGAGGGGGATCAATGAGAGAGCGTCTCACAGAATTCTCCATTGGAGAGTGACGGAAAACATCTTCAACATGGGTAACTCCAGAGAGTATGCAGTGGAGCAGTAAAATTGGGGCACGAGACACAGCTGATGCTGGAATCCTGAGCAAAAATCAAACTGCTGGAGGAACTCAGCTGGTCAAGGAGCAACCGTGGAAGGAAATGGACAGATAATGTTTAGTTCAAGACCCTTCATTTGGAACGAAAATAATGGAGGTGAGATAGCTAGAACAAAGAGGTGAGGGGGTGAGGCAGTTCAATATTTGCTCCAGATTCCAACATCTGCAGAATCTTGTGTCTCCAACTCGGCAAGAAAATATTTAACCAGATATTTGTGCTTGACGATGGTTTTGTTAATTATCCTTCAAAATCCCAGCATAAGACTTACTTTTTGCTTAGTGTCCATGAGGCAAAGAATCCGTATGGGGAACAGACGAACAGTTCCGACGTGAATGGTAAAGGGGTGCAAGGAGCAAGAACAAACTCAGCAAGAGGAACCCCAGGGAAAGGTGAAACTAAAAGTGACATTCGCAGTGACAGCCAAAAATCCAGGGAGAGCCACAAAAGTGTGGGGAGGGCAGCAACAAGCGGGGCCACACGTGCACCCAATGCCGAGGATGATGAGGACAAAGCCGCAAAGGTTATTCAGAGCAACTATCGTGGGCACCGAGAGAGAAAACGTCTGGAGGGTGAGGGAAAGCTCCCTGGTCGAGAAACACACAGTAGTAACACCCCAGAGGAAGAAGCCCACACTGTGGACAGGGAGGGTAATGAACTACAGGGGAACGAGAAGGATGAAGAGCAAGCAGCAGTGAAAATTCAAAGTAATTTCAGAGGATTTAAGGAAAGAAAACACATTCAAGACCGTATTGAAAGGGAAGGAGAAATGTTTGCAACTTTTTCAAAGCAGGTGGGTGTTATCAAGTATTTTGCTTGTTTCATATACTGGTCATTAACTTTTGAAAATCAGCTCAGTCGATGGAAATAATTACAGTATTTCTCCCTGACGGTCTGCATCCCAGGATACTTGCGGAAGTGGCTCTAGAAATCGTGGACGCATTGGTGATCATTTTCCAATGTTCTATAGATTCAGGATCAGTTCCTGTGGATTGGAGGGTAGATAATGTTATCCCACTTTTTGAGAAAGGTGGGAGAGAGAAAACAGGGAGTTATAGACCAGTTAGCCTGACATCGATGGTGGGGAAGAAGCTGGAGTCAATTATAAAAGATGAAATAGCGGCACATTTCAATAGCAGTAACAGGATCGGTCCGGATCAGCATGGATTTACGAAGGGGAAATCATGTTTGACTAATCTTCTAGAATTTTTTGAGGATGCAACTAGGAAAATGGATAAGGGAGAGCAAGTGGATGTAGTGTACCATTTAAATGTATACCATGTATAGAAAACATTTGATATGGTCCCACATAGGAGATAAATGGGTAAAATTAGAGCACTAAAATTAGGTATTGGCGGTAGGGTACTAGCATGGATAGAAAACTGGTTGGCAGACAGGAAACAAAGAGTAAGGATTAACGGGTCCCTTTCAGAATGACAGGCATTGACTAGTTGGGTACTGCAAGGCTCGTGCTGGGACCGTAGCTATTTACAATATACATGAATGATTTAGATGAAGGGATTAAAGGTAACATTAGCAAATTTGCAGATGACACAAAGTAGGTGGCAGTGTGAACTGTGAGGAGGATGCTATGAGGATGCAGGGTGACTTGGACAGGTTGGGTGACTGGGCAGATGCAGTTTAATTTGGATAAATGTAAGGTTATCCACTTTGGTGGCAATAATAGGAAGGCAGATTATTATCTGAATGATGTCAAGTTGGGAAAAGGGGAAGTACAATGAGATCTGGGGGTCCTTGTTAATCAGTCAATGAAAGTAAGCATGCAGGCACATCAGGCAGTCAAGAAAGCGAATGGCATGTTGGCCTTCATCACAAGAGGAGATGAGTATACGAGGAAAGAAGTTCATCTGCAGTTGTACGGGGCCTTAGTGAGACTACACCTGGAGCATTGTGTGCAGTTTTGGTCTCCAAATTTGAGGACATTCTTGCTATTGAATGAGTGCAGCGTAGGTTTACGAGGTTAATTCCCGGAATAGCGGAACTGTCATATGTTGATAGAATGGAGCGGCAGGGCTTGTATACTCTGGAATTTAGAAGGATGAGAGGGGATCTTATTGAAACATATAAGATTATTAAGGGTTTGAACATGCTAGAGGTAGGAAACATGTTCCAGATGTTGGGGGAGTCCAGAACCAAGGGCCACCGTTTAAGAATAAGCCAAAGGAAAGTTAATGTTTATTTTTTGAGACATTCAGAGTGATGAAGTTCCATTTGTAAAAATCCTACCAGGTTTCTTCTTGAAACAAATGCTGGGGTATCTGCCCAAACTCACTCGTATGTCACTAATTGCCAGACTCAGCAGCTAGTGAAATATGACTTTGCATAAAACTAGTAGCTGCTATCTTTATTATTTTTCTAAATCACATTCACATATGCACTTAGGAAATTATCCTGATCTATCTTCAATATCATTGGGAAACTTTTTAAGTGGTAATGGAAGAGGTTGCAGCAGAATGTTTGGGCTGACTGGTTAGCACGCAACAAAAAGTTATCACTGTACTTCGGTACAAGTGACAATAAACTAAACTAAAACTAATACTAAACTAAAACTGTCCTTAATAATGTCCAATATACATTTTTAAAACAGAACATGCTGGACACACACATGGCCCTATCTCTGAACTCTATCTCCATTACATTGATGACTGCATTGGTGCTACCTCCTGCACCCATGCAGAACTCATGGACTTCACTGTATTTTATGGTGCATGACAAAAAAATGTGAACCTTGAACCTCCAACAACCTCACCGCCACTTTTCTATCCTGCACTCAAATTTACTTGGATCATCTCCAACACCTCCCTCCCCTTTCTTGATCTCAGTCTCCATCACAGGAAATAGACAATTGACTGCCATCTATTGCAAACATACTGACTCCCTCAACTATGTAGACTACACTTCTTCCCACCCTGTTTCCTGCAAAGACTATCGCCCAATTCCTCAGTCTACGCCGCATCTGCACCCAAGATAAGGTGTTCCATACCAGGACATCCGAGATGTCCTCATTCTTCAGGGAACGGGGGTTCCCCTCTCCCATCATAGATGAGGCCCTCACTCATGTCTCCTCAGTACCCCACTGCTCCGCCCATGCTCCCCTGTCCTTAGTCAAAACAGAGACAGAATCCCCTGAGTGCTTATCTTTCACCCCATCAGTGGTCGCATACAACACATAATCCTCTGAAATTTTTGCCACCTCCAACAGAGTCCCAACATTAGTCATATCTTCCAATCGCCACCACTTTCCACCTTCCACAGAGACTGTTCCCTCTGCAACTCCCTGGTTAACTCATCCCTTCCCACCCAAACCACCCCATCCCCAGGTACCTTCCCATGCAACCGCAGAAGATGCAACACCTCCTCCTTCGACTCTGTCCTGGGACCCCGACAGTCCTTTCAGGTTAGGCAGAGGTTCACTTGCACCTCCTCTAACCTCATCTACTGTGTCCATTGTTCAAGATGTGGACTCTTACGCATCAGCGAGACCAAACATAGACTGGGCAATCGTTTTGCTGAACACCTTCGTTCAGTCTGCCTGAACCTAATCTCAGAACCTGCTGAGTTTTTCAAAATGCATGTTTGATTTTCATTTAAAAAACATATTTGTTATTTTTTTAAATCAGATAACAAAACGTTCCAGTGACTTCCTACTTGCCCAGAAGAAGCTTAATGATGTCTTTGCCTCACACTATCTGACGTCTAAGAGCCAAGATCTACAAGCTGTGAATAAGCAATCGAAAGGGAGTCCGACATCAGCGCAGCTTCAGCCAGGTTTGTCTATGGTCTTCCCTTACAGCAACACAATGTTTAGAATAAAATAAGAACCTGAAGAAACGTGGATCTACACTACACTACAACGTGGCTTTTAGTGTCACAAACTGCCTGCAGTGATTGGAAGATGCTGGGGAGCAGAGCAAATTAAAATAATGGCTTTCGAAAAGCTTTCAAAGCTGGTGAGAGACTAAGTAAAATGCAAATGTCTGGCACGGAAATTCCAGGGCGGCGTCCAGTTGTGCAGCAGGTAATGCTGTGGTATCACAGCTCCTGCAAGCCAGGTTTCATCTCAACTGCCATTGCTGTCTATGGGGAATTTGCAAGTGTTTTCCTGTGACCATATGGGTTTCCCTGAGATAGAACATGTAACAGTGCAGCACAGGAACAGGCCCTGTGGCCCACAATCTCCATGCCAAACATGGTGCCAAGATAAACTAAACTCATCTAGCTGCACATGATCCATATCCCTCCATTTCCCTGCAGATCCATATGCCTATGTAAAAACCTGTTGAATGCCACTATTGCATCTGCCTCCACCACCACGCCGAGCAGCGTGTTCCAGGCACCTATCATTCTATCTGTAAAATAAAGACTTGCTCTACACATTGCCTTCAAGAAAGGACCAGCATTACCTAAAGAGTACTTATTGTAACTTTGTCAGTGCCTTTGTGGCGACTCTTTTGTGTACATTGTATGCAAAAAAAAAGAATTTCACTGTACCTAGGTACATGTGACAATAAAGTTACATCATCATCATTTCCACCCTGGGAAAGATTCTGATTATCCACTCTTCTACGTCTCTCATAACTTTATATACTTCTATCAGCTCTCCCGTCAGCCCCTGGAGAAATGCTCCAGAGAGATGCTCCAGCATCTTCCCACATCCCATAGATGAACTGTTTGTTGGGTTAATTGCCTGCTTGAATTAATCCTGGTGTAAATGCGTACTGGGAGAATCAATGTGGAATTGAATTGCATGTGAGAGATGCCACCCCAGTCATGCTACACGCATAAAGAGAACGGCCCAAATATTTCTATTCTAATATCGAGGCAAGTGCCTTTAACTTTCATCACGTCATTTTAAACTCCTAGGCATGTCTGTTGTTCATAAAGAGGAGAGAAAGACAGCAAAAATTAGATGCTGACTGCAATTAAACAACACACCAACAATCTGATAAATCAAGCATTCTGGTGTAATCTGCATGACTTGCAAGCACTGAGACATCCTGCAACAGATAGTTTTAGACTTGCAAGCCAAAGTGGCAAGGAACTGTAAAATTGAAAAGCAACATGCAGAGAGTATGTGTAAATTCAGACAGATGTTTGGGCAGCCCAGTCCCATCAGCTGTAATAATTTCTTATTGTATGTTTACAAAGTGATGATATAATGGCTGAGGTATTCTTTCATGACAAGAAGTGAATTATATCAACAATGAGTGCAGGTTTGATGAGAGAGCCTGCGGTTACAAACCTCTATCGTGTGTGACGTGAGATGTTATCTGGCTTTCATAGACTCACCTTTGCAGGTCCCCACGAGGATGTTGCCAGAACATAAGAGTCAGAGCTATAGGGAGATATTGGCGAGCTAGGGGTTTATTCCTTGGAGCACAGGAGGCTATAGGGTGATCTTATAGATGAGTATAAAATCATGAGGGGAATTGAGGTAAATGACTGAGTCTTTTACCCAAAGAAGGGGGATCAAAAACCTCAGGTTTAAAGTGAGAAGGGAAAGATTTGATAGGAATCTAAGGGGCAACATTTTCACACAGAGGGTGGCGGGTATATGGAATGAGAGTTGGAAGAGGTAGATGAATCAGAAACTATAACAACATGATCGACATTTGTACAGGTACATGGGTAGAAAAGGTTTAGAGAGATGTGGTCCAAACACGTGCAGGTCAGATTAGCGTAGATGGGGCACCTTGGTCGGCATAGGCAAACCGGACCAAAGGGTCTGCTTCCTTGCTGTTTGACTCATGGCTTTATGACTCTATGACTCTATGACTCTATAGCAGGTAATGCAACACAGAAAAATCAATACAATGCATAGTAGTGTTATACCCATAGTGCAGATCAATAAGTGCATTTGGGAGATTGGGACTACACCTTTAGTTTATGAGAGACCTGTTCAATAGTCTGATAATAGCTTGGAAGAAACTGTTCCTGAATCTGTTGGTACATGCTTTCAGACTTTTGTATCTTCTGCCTGACATGAGAGGGAGAAGAGGGAATGACCAGGGTGTGTGGTCCATGATTGTGTTGGCAGTCTAAAGAGTCTGTTTCATGTGATGGATTGGAGTGTATTCACAACTCTCTGTAGTTTCTTGTGTTCCTGAGCAGAGCAGTTGACAAACCAAGTTGCAATGTATGCAAATTGGAAGCTTTCTATGGTACATCCGTAGAAATTGGTAAGAGTCATTGGGAACATGCTGAATGTCCTTAGTCTTCTGAGGAAGCGGAGGCATTGTAAGTAAGTAAGTAAGTTTATTGGCCAAGTATTCACATACAAGGAATTTGCCTTGGTCCTCCACCCACAAGTAACAACATGACATACAGTGACAGTTACAAAATAATTCAGAAAACACAAAACATTAATAATAATAATAAAACATTAATGATAAAACACCATTGATCAAACATGTGAACCAACAAAATACCAGATCAAAAGGAGGCTACAGATTTTTGGCTGTTGAATAGAGCAACTACTCGTGGATAACAACTGTTTTTATGTCTGGCTGTGGCAGCTTTGACAGTCCGGAGTCGCCTTCCAGAGGGAAGCGATTCAAAGAGTTTGTGACCAGGGAGAGAGGGGTCAGAGATGATCTTGCCCACTCGCTTCCTGGCCCTTGCAGTGTACAATTCATCAATGGAGAGAAGGTTGCAGCCAATAATTTTCTCTGCTGATCGGACAATTCGCTGCAGCCTCCAGGTGTCATGCTTGGTGGCTGACCCAAACCAGACCATGATGGAGAAGGTGAGAACAGACTATCTACGATGGCCGTGTAGAATTGGACCATCATTGCCCGTGGCAGATTGTGCTTCCTCAGCTGCCGCAGGAAGTACATCCTCTGTTGTGCCTTTTTGACTGTGGAGTCGATGGTAGCCCCCCACTTAAGGTCCTTGGAGATGATGGTTCCCAGAAACTTAAAAGACTCCACAGATGTGACTGTGGTGTTGTTGATGATGGTGGGGTGAGGGGAGGGGGAGCTCTCCTAAAGTCTACAATCAATTCCACTGTCTTAAGAGCATTGAGCTCTAGGTTGTTGCTACGGCACCAGGATGCCAGCTGTGACACTTCCTGTCTGTAGGCAGATTCCTCCCCATCCTGGATCAGTCCAATCAGGGTTGTGTCATCCGCAAACTTGAGAAGCTTGACAGAGGTGTCTGTGGAGGTGCAGTCGTTGGTGTAGAGAGAGTAGAGGAGAGGGGAGAGTACACAGCCTTGTGGTGCTCCTGTGCTGAGTGTTTGCGGGTCCGAGATGTGCTTTCCCAGCCTCACATGCTTCTTCCTGTCTGTCAGGAAGTGTGTTTGGTGTGTTTTCTTGACAGTGGCGTCAATGTGGTTGGACTCCGACAAGTTGTCGGTGATATTTATGCCCCAGAACTATCCGCTCTCCACTATCTCACTTCATCATTATGCATACTGACTGGGCCTGTACCCTGTTTCCTAAAATTGATGACCAGCTCTTTTGTCTTGCTGACATTGAGGGAGCGGTTGTTGGTGTGACACCATGTTATTAAGCTCTCGATCTCCTTCCTGTATCAGTATCATCATTGTTTGTGATCCAGCCCATTGCAGTGCTGTACAGAGTTCAAGCAGACTTTGTCATATGACTCTATAGGAAGAATACTAATGGGCTGAGAATGCAGTCTTGTGAGGTACCAGTTGAGAATTGTTGTAGAGGATGTTTTGTCATCTATCATCAATGATTATTGCCTAAGGGTCAGGAAGTTCATAAGTTCATAAGTTATAGGAGCTGATTTAGGCCATTCAGCCCTTTAAGTCTACTACACCAATGAATCATGGCTTATCAATCTTTCCCTCTCAAACCCATTCTCCTGCCTTCTCTGCATAATGCCTGACACCCGTTCTAATCAAGAATCTAGGAATCAAGGAAGTTGAGGATCTCATTGCAGAGGGCCATGTTGATCTTGAGCAAGAGATTATGTCAAAGGTACTAGAGCCTATTCATAAACTAACTGCATTTTAAGTGAGTAATATGAGCAATGAGATAAATGTCAATTCCGAAGCAACCAGGAAGGTCTACACGGTTGTCCATGTCAACCGGACTTCCTGTATGCAAAGGTTCCTCTTTACAACTAAGGTATTAATCAAAAGATGATTGAGCTAAATCAATCTTCCACTAACAATATAGAAGACATCCTCGTGTTTATATTTACCATATCATTGTGAATAACATTTGTCAAAACATGCCTAACTCGCCTCTGTTCTTTATTCACTGCATGCAGATTGTTGTCTCATTACTGCACAGATTTCTGTGCTCTCCATGTGATCAGTTTCCTGATGTGACTCTTAAAATACGAGCAGGAGTCAGTAAGGCCTTTGATAATGTTCTGCATGGTAGGCTGTTCCGGAAGGTTAGATCACATGGCATCCAGGGAGAGCTACCCCAACTTGATACAGAATTGGTTTCACGGAAGGAAGCAGAGAGTGGTGGTGAAAAGTTGTTTATCGGAAGGGAGGTCTGTGCCTCAGGGATCACTGCTGGGGCCATTAATATAGATATTATGCGCAAGGCACGATTAGTATGTTTGCAGATGACACTAAAGTAGGTGGTATCATTGACAGCGAAGAGGATTATCAAAAATTACAGCAGCATCTGGACCATCTGGCCAAGGGGCTGAAGAATGGTTAATGGAGTTCAATGCAGCTAAGTGTGAGACGATACATTTTGGGAAGGATCTTCACAGGGAATGGTAGGGCCCTGGGGAGTATTGTAGAGCAGAGAGCACTAGGAGTACACGCAAATAGTTCCCTGAAAGTAGCATTGCAAGTAGATAAGGTGGTAAGACGGCTTGTGGTACATTGGTCTTTATCAGTCAGAGTATGGAGCATAGAAGTTGGGATGTTCTGGTACAGTTGTGCAAGATGTTTGTGAGGCCACATTTGGAGTATTCTGTTCAGTTTTTAGTCACTCTTGTATCGGAAGGAAGTATAGAAAGAGTCTAGAAAGAAGTTTAGAAAGCTAGAAAGAGTACAGAGAAAGTTTACAAGGATATTGCCAGGACTCGAGTGTCTGAGCTACTGGGAGAGATTGGGCAAGCTAGGGCTGTGGCTTAATCCCTTGGAGCGCAGGAGGCTATAGGGTGATCTTGTAAATTAATATAAAATCATGAGGGGAATTGGGGTAAATGTGCAGAATCTTTTACCCAGGGTAGAGGATCCAAGAACCAGAGTACATAGGTTTAAGGAGAGCGGGGTAAGATTAATGAGGAACCTGAGGGGTAATGTTTTCACTCAGGGTGGTGGGTATATGGAATGAGCTACCAGAGGAAGTAGTTGAGGCAAGTGCAATAACATTTGAAAGACACGTCGTCAGGTACATGGATAGGAAAGGTTTAGGGGGATATGGACTAAGTGCGAGCAGATGGGACAAGCTTGGAAGATGTATCTTGGTTGGTATCCAGAGGGACTGTTTCTGTGCTGTATCACTCTAAGTCACCATTTATTATGATTGTAACTGATCATCCAGACTCAGTACGCTGACGTTAGCTCTGACGTGACTGAGCGATGAGAGATATGTAGGATTTGGAGGCTTTGGAAAGGGTGCAGAGGAGGTTTACTAGAATGCTGCCTGTGATCTGATAGAAACACAGAAACATAGAAAAATAGAAAAATAGATGCAGAATTTGGCCATTCAGCCCTTCGAGCCATTTAATATGATCATGGCTGATCATCTAAAATCAGTACCCCGTTCCTGCTTTTTCCCCATTCCCCATGATTCCTTTAGCCCTAAGAGCTAAATCTCTTTTGAAAACATGCAATGAATTAGTAAGATTAAACGAGAACTTACCAAGTTTGAAGGTTGATCTGTATTTTACGAGGAGTCGCGGTGAGGGATTTCGTGAAGAACCCGCCAGCACGCCTGCGCAGCATCCTTCAAAGCAGCGGTGTGGAATCACAGAACCAACCATGACTAAAAATAGTAAGATGAAAACCGTAGAACTACCTGTTTGACCTGATGATAGAGGGTGGGAGCGGTGGGCACGAAATCCCTCACCGCGACTCCTCGTAAAATACAGATCAACCTTCAAACTTGGTAAGTTCTCGTTTAATCTTACTATTTTACTTCGGAGTCACGTGAGTGACTTCGTGAAGATTTCAAAGCTCTGTGATTTCACGCCCTGAACAACGTCCATGCTTATCACACTGCCGCCATTCTGATGGAGTAAGACTGTTAATGGAGTTCAGTTGACAGTGGCTGAAAAATCAACACAATTTATTAATCAAATAAACAACAACCCCTAAACGGGGCCAGACATTTACTGAGCGGTACCCAGGATAGCTTCTGCGAATGTCGCAGGAACGGCCAGAGGCTTGTTATAGAACCGTTGAAAGGTTTTCTCCGCACTTGCCCAGCACGCGGTGGCGAGAATGTGGTCCATGGGCACCTCCATGGCTCTCGCTGCAGCCCTGGTGGAATGAGACTTAAAAAATGTTAGTAGCAACTCCTGCTGCACCCAGCACCACCCTGAGCCACCTGGCGATCGTCTGTGTAGTCACCCGATGATGCGGAGGTTTTATGACTGAAGAGGAGCCCCTGTTCCTTCATCCTGATAACTCCAGTAACTCGGATGTAGTGGTGGAGATGGGTGACTATGCAGAGTGTGGCATCTACAGGGTACGCCCGACATTCCAGCTGCAGCCCATGCGCCCCTAGCCTGTGCTGTTTTAATAACTCTTTAACAAAGAATTTTATTTGACCAGGGTTGGCCCCCATGCTGTCCAGTCGCAGTTTTTGTAACGTCTGGACTCGTTGGGCTGTCGTCAGTGCCATGAGCATCACCACCTTAAGGGTGAGCTGTTTCAAATGGTAGCTCATCTATTGGAGCCCAGCTCATCAGTACGGTCAGCACGATCCCCACATCCCACGTTACTGTATATCTGGGTCGTGGAGGGATTGGTATTGAATACTCCCCTCATTAGTTTAGACACCAGGTGGTGGGAGCTGATACCTATATCCAGGTATGAATACAGCGTACTCCTGTCGCTGTTGATGGCACTGTAGCTGAGGCCAGCATCAAAATGGAGGCCTGCTAGAAACTCCAACACATCCGGTATTGTTGCCGAGTTGGAGGACTTGTTGTTCCGGGCACAGAAAACCTCCCACTTTCTGATTTGAGTGAGGTATTGTTTGCGGGTTGATTCCCGACACGATGCTGCAATAAGGTTCATGGCTCTTGACGAGATGCCTGCCCGGTTGAGCGGTCTTTTCAGAACCTGCAAGCCAACAAGTTTAATGACCATGGCAAGGATGACTGACCCCCCTGTAATGGAGTGAGTAATCAATTTGGGATGTTTCCCAATCGCCATCCATGGTTGTTGTACATTTCTACAACCATCGGGTACCATGGTTGTGTAGGCCAGTCGGGAATGATCAATATGTCAGTTGCAGAGTCTAGTTTAATTTTCTGCAATACCCGACTGGTGAGGCAGCATGGATAAAAATGCATCCAATGCTATTACCCCAGGGTCTGGTTCCCACAACACATACGTTGGTATTCGATGGTTCAGCCTGGACGCAAATAGGTCAATATCTGGTGT
Source organism: Okamejei kenojei (assembly GCA_035221665.1). Lineage (NCBI taxonomy): Eukaryota > Metazoa > Chordata > Chondrichthyes > Rajiformes > Rajidae > Okamejei > Okamejei kenojei. The sequence continues at coordinate 124,565,150 of CM069132.1, forward strand.
CCCCAATTTGAGCTATAATATCTCCAAAATTTGGGGGTTCAACATCCACTCAATGTTGTCATTGAAGACACGTGACCTGGTGTCCGCCACTGAATTAAGCTTCCCAGGCAAATAGGTCGCAGTAATCCAAATATTTCTTTCAATGCACCAGTGCCAAATTGTATTAGCCAATTCATTGCAAACTAGCGACCTGATACTACCCATATGATTGATGTAAGCCACTATTGTAGCATTATCTATTCAAAAGCGGACATGTAATCCCATGAATTAGTACAGTACGCCCGCAGTCCATGAAATGCCCCCCAGCATTTCTATATAGTTTATCCCATGTGACTCCAGGAATGTAGACTCATGAGAGTTCCATCTGCCACCACAACTGGACATCGTACCAGTTGCTCCCCAGCCTGGTGCACTTGCGTCAGTTAGTAGCACAACATCAGGGTTGCTCCATATAATAGGTCAATGACATTCTTTAATATTATCTACCCACCATTATAGCTCGTTTCTAGCTTCCGGTGGTAACCGAAGTGGCCGATCAAAGCAGCCAGCATTTGTTTTTTAATGCTGTGATTTGTGACCTTTGTGAATTTTGGTAGTGTAGCGGTCCGAATCGTGCAGCTGGGAATGTAGTTACCAATTTAGAGTTACCAATACCAATAACTTTCGCTGTTTGCCACATGGTCGATACCCTGGCGCAAGCAAGATTGTGGCACTCTTCTGATATAGCAGTAGCTTTATTAGTGGGGGATGATAAACTTCATTAAATTAGTGTCTAAGGTGAACACCAAATCCATAACCCGTAGCGGGTGCAGTTTTTGATTTGTCTGGATGGATTACAATCCCAGCTTCTCAAGCAGAGCCTTGGTTGCAGCCACTCCTTGAATTGCCAATTGGAGGGTCTGCCCCACTATAAGGATTTCATCCAATATGCCATCACTATAATCTTGTTGTCGGAGAAGAGCCAATACAGGTAAATACCAACTTGGTAAACAGCCTAAGCTGTGATGGTTCCATTAGGCAATGCACCCTTCCAGACAACTTCAGAATTCCCTGTGAGCCTCAGCGATGGGCACCGTATAGCATGCTTCTTTCAAATTGATACATGCCATAAAGTACCATGAGTAAAGCTTCCACCTAGCTGTTCCAAAAGCATCCATTTTGACATGGGTATATTGTACAAAAGTGTTCAACTGAGCTAAATCGATTATAACCCGACATTCTTCTTCTTTTTACTGCTGGTGAACATATTAGGCTCAACTCAATAGGTCCATGCTTGGTTATGCCAATTACCATTTTTCCCTGCTCGCCATATAATTTCAGCATGCCCTGCCTCCACCTCTTTTTGGGATAGAGTAAATTCCTACGAGGAGAATGCTGGGTATGGGAATCTATACCTCCCACGAATTATATAACCATATAACCATATAACAATTACAGCAAGGAAACAGGCCCTCTCGGCCCTTCCAGTCCGTACCCTTGAACACTTTGTAAAATAAACTGATCTGTGGTTACAGTTTTCCCCATATGTCCAAGGCCGCCCGCAATCGCCCACCTATTCGTACAGGAGGGATACTACGGCGTGAGAGGAGCCAGACCCCCTTACCTCCATAGTGAACGGTGGTTCCATACATACGGTGCTTCGGGTGGACGTTATGGAGGTTGACGGCCCGGCGGCCGCATTTCCCATGCAGGCCGCTGTTGGCCTTGCCCTAAATGGTCGTTTGTATTTATTGAGATGGAGGTAGGTAGAATCTTTGTGCCCTATCCGGCAGCCTTGGTTCACAGGTTGTATTAGGCTGTTGCCGGTGATATGGGTGAACTCTGGCCGATGGAGTTTCATGAGGCCCGCTGTTTTGGCCTCCTTTGTCCAGTCCCTTCACCTGTTTGTACAGGTCTCCAAGCAACTGATGCGGCGGTGGAGCGGTAATGGTCGGCACAACCCCGCGAATTTGGGGTTTTAGTGTGGGCTATATGGAGCTCTTACGCAGGCAATTTATCTCATACTGGGCGTTGCATAGGAGTGCCAGTGCATCATGCTATTTACTGGACACATTATCCCCGATCAGGGTTTTGCAAACGCCGTTATGCCCGTGGAGAACCTTTCTCCAAGGTATTATTGAGAATCTGACTCCAGAGTTGGTGCATACGTAGGCAATCAATGGTGCCCGCCAATTCGTGGTGCAGGGTTCACCTGTCTGGGTAGAAACAGCAAACTTCACTCACCACATCCAGCATCCTCCTCATGCTCTGGTTCAGCGGTCACTGGATGGCCCTGGTCGTCGCCAAACTCAGCAGCTGGACAATCATTAATGCTTCTGGCTGGAGACGATGAGGAGCTGAGCGGAGTCCTTGCACGGCTAGTGGATGCCCCCCGAGTCCCGTTCTTCTCGTTCTCGGTCCCCGCTGGAGGTGTTGCACCATTTAAGAGCTCCAACCGCTCAATGCGACCGTCCCTGCGAGATGCAGCGGACAAGCCGACTTCCCCAGGCCCTGCAAATTCACTGGGGCTTCCACCATCGGACCTCACCCCCTTAGGGTCTATGGTCCATTGGCAGGTCGTCGTGACCTACAGCCCAAGTAAGGTCATACGACTCCCGCACGGACTCTCCGCTAGTCTGTCTTCTCCCAGACTGTGGCGGCCCACCTGGCTGATAAGAAGGCAGGTGAGTTGACTCGGCGCCGGCCCCCGGAACCTGGCTCCCCGGAGTCCGTGCAGGCTTACCTCCACACTTACACCATTACTTGGCGTGGAGGCGCATGGTCGGCCGCTCGCAGCGCTGAGCTGACCGACCGCTTCCTGCTGCCACCTCCGCCCTTGACCGCAGCCTGACGGGGTGTGTTGTCGGCGGTATCTGCTCCAGCAGGCCTACACGACGCAGCAGTGTTATGCCCGGGCTGCACGATGGCAGATATCCCTGGCTGCGGTACGTAATGCACATTGCAGGGCTCCCCTGTCATGCGGCTGTCCCCCGGCCCAGCCCCCTCGGGTCTTCTGGAGCTCGGGGAGAGGTTGCCTGTAAAGAAACAAGACCCCTTGCCACGTACCTGTATCCCCCCTTATTCTCTTGGGGGACGGGGGGCTCGGAGTCTGGACCCGTTGCTTGCAGCTCCGGAGCGGTAACCCATTCGGGTGAGTCGGCCCCTGAATTAGCGGGAGCGCCCGACTTCCACATTCCTGCCCCCACCGTTGTGTTAAAGCTGCCGGCGGGGACAAGGGCCGTCGGCTGGTCGCAGCTCAGCTCCGCTCCTCGACAGCGTCGTCCTGCGGCCCTTGTCCATGCTGTAAGGGAAGGTAATACTTACCTGCCGGTCTTGTGAAGGAGCCGGTGGGGAGAGCGCACTCCCCCCCCCCCAGCTGCCGCTGCAGATGCGCACGACGATATGCTGCGCAGGTGTGCTGGCGGGGTCTTCACAAAGTCACTCACGTGACTCCGAAGTAAAATGGCCTCCACTGCCTTCTGTGGCAGGGAATTCCACAGTTTCACAACTCTCTAGGTGAAGAAGCTTTTCCTCATCTCAATTCGAAATGGCCTACCCCTGGTTCTGGACTCACCCAACATCGGGAACATTTTTCCTGCATCTAGCCTGTCCAATCCTTTAAGAATTTTATATGTGTTATACCCCCTCTCATCCTTCTAAATTCCAGTGAATAGATGGTATTAGCTATAAAGATGTAAAGAGAAGTTGGACAAACTTGGATGTTTGGAACCCTGGAGGATGAGGTTGGGCCTGATAGAATTAAGAACAGATAGGGCAGACAGTTAGGGTTGCCAACTGTCCCGTATTAGCCGGGATACACCGTATTTTGGGCTAAATTGGTTATCCCATACGGGACCGCCCTTGCCCCTTATTTGAGTGTTACTACTCGGGTCGAGGGGACTGTCAGGTCGGAGCGCCATGTCCGGCCCGCCTCACCCGTCCCAACATAGTGCAGCCCATGGAGTGCAGCAGCAGTGCCTCGCACGTGGCCCCGTCAGTCGGCAGCCCAGCCAGCTATCCGACCTTCGGACCTTCGCCTACTACCAACACCACCACCCCTCCTTCTCATGGCCGATCATCGGTTCATGAGTTGGATGGGGTGCTGGGCTTTGCATGCAGCAGAACACAAAGCCCAGCCGGTGGGCCAGCTGAGAAGTTTTGGCCCGGGCGCCGGACCTTGCGAGCGATGTCACACGGCCTGGGCCAAAACTCCACAGCTGGCCCGCCGGCTGGGCTGCGTGTGCAGTGCAGCACCTGGGCCAACTCATCATTCACCCAGTCATGGCCCAGTCGGTCAACAAATTGCCCCGGACATGGTGACTTGGTTGACGTCCTGTCACTTTCCGTGCATCAGTTGCACACCTGGTTCATCGAAAAGATCAAAATTCAAAATTCGAAGTACGGATTCTACTGTATATGTATCGCTTTTTCACCATCGTAAAGTCGAAATATCATTAGTCGAAGCATCGTAAGTCGAAGAGCATCTGTACTCTGTAATCAGCAGAGGGCACGCTTACAGACAGATCCTAGATCTGATACAACAGCGTGAGTGCGTGTTGCATGTACTGTTGACGCCACGCACAAGTGATTCACCGGTCATCCAATCACAGGCCCCTTTATGCGCACCAGTTGTACGCTATATATTGCCAATTCCTGCCAAAACAAAAAGTTTCAGGAACGTCTGGTGTTGTTCGGTCGGTTTGGCATGTGCAAATATGGATAAACCTGCAAAAAAGAAAAGACTGTGCAGTGAAAAGCAATGGGAAGTAAAAAATATGTGGGTTAAGCCAGTCAGCGGAGACTAGACAAAGGCCTTCTGTACTTTATGCTATTGGGAATTTGTTCCTTATTTTGACCTTTTGTCCCTTATTTGGGAGTGTGAAAGTTGGCAACCCTACAGACAGTCACCCTTTTCCCCAAGGTGGAAATGTCAAAAACCAGGCGGCATAGTTTTAAGGTGAGAGGGGCAAAGTGTAAAGGGGATGGGCGAGGCCTCTTTTTTAAACAAACGGCAGTGGGTACCTGGAATGGTGGTGGAGGCAAATACGATCGTGTTATTTAAGAGGCTTTACATAGGAAAATTGATGCAGGGAATAGAGGGATATGGATCATGTGTAAGCAGAGGAGATTAGTTTAACTTGCCACCATGTTCAGCACATACATTGTGAGCTAAAGGGTCCATTCCTGTACTATACTGTTCTGGGGTTCTGTGTTCTTTGTTCTATATTCTATGATCTATGTTCTAAAATTTAAAACATATGAACAAATAAAACTAAGTACTAAAAAAACTTGAAAATATTTCTGGACAAATATAAGAATTATGTAAACCTCTCCCCCCCCTCCCCCTCCCCCTCCCCCCCCCCTCCACCCCCCCCCCCCATCCCCCCTCCCCCCCCCCGCTCTCTCTCTCTCTCTCTCTCTCTCTCTCTCTCTCTCTCCTCTCTCTCTCTCTCTCTCTCTCTCTCTCTCTCTCTCTCTCTCTCTCTCTCTCTCTCTCCTATCTCCAGGCTTGGTCTAAACAGCCATAGGTTTAGTCTGTAGGTTTGCCTGTGCAACTGCTGTGTTACTGCAGGATGTTGCGATCAATAGATTCTCTGATATGTCGCATGTTATAATGAAGACTAAGTGACAAAGGCAATCAGCCGTGTGGAAGCTTGGCACTTCTGCATTTACGTATAGTATACTCATATGGGAATCCCATGCCTCCTGAGAGTTAGGATAAATGCCGACAGTTTCACCCAGAAGTGACTGCTTTCTTTTCAGGATATTTTGGAGCTTTATATTTCGGAGCCCAATTTAACTGTCAGAAATGTCACAGCTAACTCCTTTTCTGAGTTCCCACTAACAATGTACTTGCATTGGTTGCTATGGTGACTGGAAGGTGAATGGCACATAAAGCACTGGCTGCTTTCTTGTATGTACCTTAAGGGTAGTATGTCAAACTGAAGGAGTGGTTCACTGCTGGACCATCTCAGATCAAGTAATTGAGCATCGATGAGTGATTTTAGCACTGGCTTGAAAATCTTCTCAGGAACTTCCACTCAAAAAAATGAACCTACCAATTTATATCTTTGGAAGAGTTGTGTGAAGTAAAATGACTGCTTCTTCATATTTGTAAAGGTGGTGCAGAATGAGTTTACATCCTTGCCTTTGAAAACACCAGATAGGTTTAGGTTTTGGTTTATTACTGTCATACGTGTCGAGGTACAGTGAAATGCTTTGATTTTCATGCTATCCAACAGATCAGATAATACTATACATATAAAACAAGTGAAACTCAAGTACAGAGAGGAAGATATAGAGTGCAGAATATAGTTCTCAGCATTGTAGCACAACAATCCCAGAAACAGAGTCCAATGTCCGCTATGGTGCAAAGACAACCGTAGTTTATGGAAGAAACATTCAAAAGCATGAGAACTGAGGGGTAGAAACACTTCCTAAGTCTGATTGTGCACGCGTTCAAACCTCTGTTTTTTTCTGCTTGACAGGAGTGGGGCGAAGAAGGAATGGCCAGGGTGGCACAAGTGTTGGGCTGCTTTTCCGAGGCAGAGGGAAGTGTAGACCATCAAGAGCGGGGAGCCAGGTCTGTGTGATGGACTGGGCTACATCCACAACACTCTGCAATTTCTTGTAGTCTTGGTCTAACACAGATTTACACTTTTTGGGAAACCTGATTTTCATCATTGGCATTTAAATCCCAGGATCTGGAATTTCTTCCAGAAATGTATCCATCCATACACTTTGTTTCCTACTTAAGGAACTCTTAAACGTAGTACTCTATCAAGTTTTGACCCACCTAATACGATCTCATCTACGTCAATGTCAAATTTAATTTGATACTACTCCCACAAAGCACCTTGTGGTGCTTCACTGTGCTAAAGATGCCACAATAAATCCAAGTAATTGTTGTTGGAAAGGATTTCAGTGCAAATGCATCATATAGAGAAATCCATCAACAAGCTCTTGCCAGTAGAAAGCCTCTCGGCCTCAGTTATATCCAAAATATCACAGCTCCCTGAGGCTGCAGGGAGGGAATCAAAAATTAAATTCCTTCAGAGCCATCTGTTTTCTTTTCCAATTTATGCTCTCAATGACATGACACAAGCCATTTATTTCAAACTGCGACAGTTTGAAGGGACATTACAAAATAACAGCCAAGAGAATGAGATGCCTCTGAACTGAACAAGCAGTATGTTAATGCTGAGTTCTCAGTTCTTGCAAATTTTTTTTGCACAAGTAATCACAGGAAATAGTTTATCCTGTGTTTTTTTTTTAACAAATGCACCAAAATATATATCTACCTGGTAAATTAAAGTGCAGCAGCAGGACTGTAGATGAAGGAATTAAAAGTAACAAGTTTGCGGATGACACAAAGCTGGGTGGCAGTGTGAGCTGCAAGGAGGATGCTATGAGGCTGCAGGGTGACTTGGATAAGTCGGGTATGTGAGCAGATGCATAGCAGATGCAGTCTAATGTGGATAAATGTGAAGATATCCACTTTCGTGGCAAGAACAAGAAGGCAGCTTATTATCTGAATGGTCAGATTAGGAAAAGGGGAGGTGCAACGAGACCTAGGTGTCCTTGTACATCAGTCACTGAAAGTAAGCATGCAGATACAGCAGGCAGTGAAGAAATCTAATGGCTTGTTGTCCTTCATAGCGAGAGGATTTGAGCATAGGAGCAAGGAGGTCCTACTGTAGTTGTACAGGGCCCTAGTGAGACCACACCTGGAGTATTGTGTGCAGTTTTGGTCTCCTAATTTGAGGATGGACATTTTTGCTATTAAGGGAGTGCAGTGTAGGTTCACCGGGTTAATACCCGGGATGGCTGGTCATATGATGAAAGAATGGATCAACTGGGCTTGTATTTAGAAGGATGAGACGGGATCTCAAGAGTTCAAGAAAGAGAAGAGACATTTATTATCACATGCACCAATTGGTACAGTAAGATTTGAATTCAAAGATCCATACGAATAAAAAGAATATAATATACAATAAAATTAAACATAAACATCCCCACACAGCAGAATCAACATTTCCCACTGTGAGGAAAGACAATAAAGTTCAGTCATCTTCCTCATTATTCACCCGTGGTCGGGGCCTTTGAGCCCTCCGCTACAGGTGGCCCAATGTTTCAGGCCCTCTTGCCAGGGTGATCGGAGCTCTGGCATCGGAACATAGAACACTCTCAGCGGCTGCTTCCTACCGGAGACAGCGGCTCCCGAAGTCCACAGGCCGAGCTGGCAAAGATTCAACGCTGGCGACCCTCGCAAGATGTCCCCAGGACACCGGGATGTTAGTCAGCGTCGGCCGTGGCGGGAAGCTCAGCAAACCACAGCTTCACGGTCCCAACACACCGGAGCTTCACAAGGCGATCCCCAGTAAGGGATCGTCCCGCTCCGTGATGGAATCCAGTGTTGCGCCGCTGCTGAAGCTATGGCCGGTCTCCGGCAGGAAAGGCCGCGCCAATCCAGATGATAGGTCGCAAGGGGGGGTGGAGAAATTCAGAGTTCAGCAGAGGAGGACAAAGGGCTTAATTAGGAAAGGGAAATAGATTATGAAAGAAAACTGGCAGGGAACATAAAAACTGTCTGCAAAAGTTTTTATAGATATGTGAAAAAGAGATTAGTTAAAACAAATGTAGGTCGCTTGCAGTCAGAAATGGGTGAATTGATCATGGGGAACAAGGACATGGCAGACCAATTGAATAACTACCTTGGTTCTGTCTTCACTAAGGAAGACATAAATAATCTGCTGGAAATAGCAGGGGACCAGGGGTCAAATAAGGTGGAGGAACTGAGTGAAATCTGGGTTAGACGAGAAGTGGTGTTGGGTAAATTGAATACCCTACACAAGGAAGTAGCCACAGAAATAGTGGATGCATTCGTGATAATTTTTCAAAACTCCTTAGATTCTGGAGTAGTCCCTGAGGATTGGAGGGTAGCTAATGTAACCCCACTTTTTAAAAAAGGAGGGAGAGAGAAAACGGGGAATTACAGACCAGTTAGTCTAACATCGGTAGTGGGGAAACTGCTAGAGTCAGTTATTAAAGATGGGATAGCAGTACATTTGGAAAGTGGTGAACAAAGTCAGCATGGATTTATGAAAGGTAAATCATGTCTGACGAGTCTTATAGAATTTTTCGAGGTTGTAACTAGCAGAGTGGATAAGGGAGAACCAGTGGATGTGGTATATCTAGACTTTCAGAAGGCCTTCGACAAGGTCCCACATAAGAGATTAGTATACATACTTAAGACACATGGTATTGGGGGTTCAGTATTGATGTGGTAGAGAACTGGCTGGCAGACAGGAAGCAAAGGATAGGAGTAAACGTGTCCTTTTCAGAATGGCAGGCAGTGACTAGTGGGGTACCGCAAGGCTCAGTGCTGGGACCCCATCTATTTATAATATATATTAACGATTTGGACGAGGGAATTAAATGCAACATCTCCAAGTTTGCGGATGACACTAAGCTGGGGGGGGGGGGTAGTGTTAGGTGTGAGGAGGATGCTAGGAGGCTGCAAGATGACTTGGATAGACTGGGTGAGTGGGAAAATGCATGGCAGATGCAGTATAATGTGGATAAATGTGAGGCTATCCACTTTGGTGGCAAAAACAGGAGGGTAGACTATTATCTTAATGGTGGCAAATTAGGAAAAGAGGAGATGCAACGAGACCTGGGTGCCATGGTACACCAATCATTGAAAGTAGGCATGCAGGTGCAGCAGGCAGTGAAGAAAGCAAATGGTATGTTAGCATTCATAGCGAAAGGATTTGTGTATAGGAGCAGGGAGGTTCTACTGCAGTTGTACAGGGTTTTGGTGAGACCACACCTTGAGTATTGTGTACAGTTTTGGTCTCCATATCTGAGACAAGACATTCTTGCCATAGAGGGGGTACAGAGAAGGTTCACCAGACTGATTCCTGGGATGTCAGGACTTTCATATGAGGAAAGACTGGATAGACTTAGCTTGTACTCGCTAGAATTTAGAAGACTGAGGGGGGATCTTATAGAAACTTGCAAAATTCTTAAGGGGTTGGATAGGCTAGATGCAGGAAGATTGTTCCCGATGTTGGGGAGGTCCAGAACAAGGGATCACAGTCTAAGGATAAGGGGGAATTCCTTTAGGACCGAAATGAGGAAAACATTTTTCACACCGAGAGTGGTGAGTCTCTGGAATTATCTGCCACAGAAGGTAGTTGAGGCCAGTTCATTGGCTATATTTAAGAGGGGGTTAGATGTGGCCCTTGTGGCTAAAGGGATCAGGAGGTATGGAGATAAGGCAGGTACAGGATACTGAGTTGGATGATCAGCCATGATCATATTGAATGGCGGTGCAGGCTCGAAGGGCCGAATGGCTTACTCCTGCACCTATTTTCTATGTTTCTATGTTTCTATTGCATATTATGGCCAAATACTAAATATAAGAAAGTTTGCACACTCACCTTTCACTGCTTAACAAAGACATGGTTAGCATAGATCTACTCATTGATATCGTTTGGAGCATAAGAATTCTTGTCAATTTGTACTCCATTAATGCTAATGTCAATACAGAAAGCATGTACTGTTTTAGGGCACAGAAATAACATTTATATGCTGATGTGATACAAAATAGAAACAGAACAAAAATAACTATCATTTGATGTTTTAAATAGAGTGAAAATCATTTTTCGATGTGTTTGAGATGACTTGCATTACAATCAAGTTTGAAAAGCAATACACTGAAACAACTCTATTCAGAATGAGGGTCTGTTCCACGGTAAAGTCTCCTCAACCCGTCATATTGATCCCTTTTGACATTCCCGAGTGATCATTTAAAGTTTGAAAAAGGATCCCAACCCGAAACATTGCCAGTCCATTCTCTCCACAATTGCTACCTGGCCCGCTGTGTTCCTCCAGCACTTTCTGTGTTTTGCTCAAGATTCCAGCACCCGGAGTTCCTTGTGAGGAAATTTGGAACTGCAGATGCTGGAATCTTGAGCAAAACACAAAGTGCTGGAGGAACTCAGCGGGTCAGATAGCATCTGCAGAGAGAATTGACAGCTGACTTTTATTAACATTTAGGTGGTTAAAGCGTTCAAATCGATACTGCTTGGTGAATAATTGTTTCATTATTGGCAGAAATTGCACCAGAGGATACAGATTTGAAAAACAAATAAGGCACTGCCCTTTTGCTGTTCTCCTTAAACAGTTATTTTTATGAATTCACTGTCTCAATGTTTTTGACTAGATTTTGCTGCATGAAATTTAGATTAGTTTGACTTTCATGACTGCCGAGTGATTTATGCTAGCTGTTTACATAAATTAACAATTATAATTTCCCTTGTGCTTCTGTGGCTTTTCCAGCAACGTTTTGAGATGTACTGTTTAAATGTTCTTCAGTGCTCAGCAGAGCATTGATTCATACCCAACTAAGTCACAGAATAAGTCTGCATTTATTATTGGGAAGTTAAACTATTTACAACAGGTCTAGTGCTGTTCCAGATAATTAAAAATATTCACCCGATTCTCATCCTTCAGTCAACACTAGTTCAGAAATCTCATGGAATACCTTGTGTTTCAAGTGTAAATTGATGGAAATATTTCCAGTGGTTGAGATCTATTCATCAGGGAGTCATTAACTCATTTAGGGAAGCAAAGTGGTACAGCTCAGGGACATGTGGTCAAGGGAGGCAGAGCCTCATCTGTCATACTCCCAATGAAAATAGCTGTTAAGAAAAGTAAAGAAAAATAATAATAGAATAAAATACATATAAAGATTTTTCCACTGCTCTGTGTTATAAATATCATTTCTATGCGAATCTAATCATTTTTTATAGTCAAAAACGCCAAATTTGCGCAGCTCCGCTGCAAATACAGGGAGAGATGAGAGGTGAGGCAGTGATGAGCTGAGCCTCCCCTCTGATTGCGCAACCTCTCAGAAATTGCATGGAGCCCGGGCAATAAGCGTGTGCCTGTTGCTATCTCTATGTATGTCACCAATGTAATGTGTGTAAACCCCTTCATTACATGCTCTTACCTTCCAGGTAACATATTTCACATATAAATATATTACATTTGTGCTCGCTGGTCTCATCATAAAACTGCAATGAAAAAGCACCAGGGGAGGCAGCATTCACATCTGCCTCACAAGGGAGCGTGTCTTGAGCCCAGTGGAGGAAGAGCGAGCGCCAATTACGTAGGTTCAGCCCATGTAATTGGTGCTACCTCACTCTCCCTCCACGTTAGCTAGCTTCAGCAGCGGCGGCACAGCACTGGATTCCACCGCTGGACATTGGGATGGTAGACTTTGTCGGTACATTACAAAGTTATTAGATTTTTTTTAGTAGATCTATACTTATCACAATAATAAAGTGATCAATTTTTGTACTCCTGTACATTTTTGTTTTTCTTCTTGTAAGGCAGGAGTCTCCAAAATATGGCCCGCGGGACACATCAACCCATCACGAGATTTTCCAAGCTCAGATTCGAGTCGGGGAGCGCGGCGGCCCGGGGCTGCTCTTAGTGTTGTTAGCGGTTAGATCCCTCGAATTGTCAGAGCCGAGACATCACTGGGCCGCCGTGAAGAAGGGTGCAATGGGGAGGTTCAGCGGCTGTCAGAATGGGACGACTGCAGGTTATAACGTGCCATCGTTCCTCTCTCCCTTCTCTCTCTCCCTTCTCTCTCGCCCTTCTCTCTCGCCCTTCTCTCTCGCCCTTCTCTCTCTCCCTCCCTTCTCTCTCCCCTTCTCTCTCTCCCCTCTTCTCTGTCTCTCTCCTTTCTCTCTCTCCCCTCTCTCTCCCTTCTCTCTCTCTCTCTACCCCCTTCTCTCTCTCCTCTCTCTCTCCCTTCTCTCTCTCTCTCTCTCTCTCTCTCCCCTCTCTCTCTCTCCCTTCTCCCTCTCTCTCCTCTCTCTCCCTTCTCTCCCTCCTCTCTCTCTCCCTTCTCTCTCTCTCCCCCTTCTCTCTCTCTCTTCTCTCTCTCTTCCTTCTCTCTCTCTTCTCTCTCTCTCTCCCTTATCTCTCTCTCCTTCTCTCGCTCTCCCCCTCTCTCGCTCTCCCTTCTCTCTCACCCCTCTCTCTCTACCTTCTCTCTCGCTCTCTCCCCTCTCTCCCTTCTCTCTCTCATCCCTCTCTCTCTCTCTTTCTCTCTCTCTCTCTCCTCTCTCTCTCTCTCTCCCTCCCTTCTCTCTCTCTCCCTCTATCTCTCTCTTCTCTCTCTCCTCTCTCTCTCTCTCTCCCCTCTCTCTCTCTCTCGCTCCCTTCTCTCTCTCTCCCTCTCTCTCTCCCTCTCTCTCCCTTCTCTCTCTCTCGCTCCCTTCTTCACTCTCGCTCCCTTCTCTCTCTCTCTCTCTACGTTCTCTCTCTTTCCCTCCTTTCTCTTCTCTCTCCCTCCCTCACAGCCATGGCTCCACCCCTCTCTCTCCTCGGGGAGACACGGTGATCAATACAGGGAGGGCCGGGCCACTGATACTAGCCAGTGCCTCCCCAGCCACTGACCTAACCGCACGTCACTGGTACCGGTTGTGGAAACTGGTGCCGCTGCCTCACAGCCCCAGTTTCCACGTTCTCCCTGTAACTTCATGGGTTTACTCCGGATGCTCCCCCTGCAAAGAGATGCAGATTTATGTTAATTGGTCTCTGTTAAATTGCCCCTCATGTGTAGGGAGTGCATGCTAATGTGGGATAACATAGAACTAGTGTGAATGGGTGATCGATGGTTGGCATTGATTCAATGGACCGAAGGGCCTGTTTCTCTGTGGCATCTTTCAAATATCAAAGTACTTGGGCTGCAGAAGAACAGTGGCTCAGTATGGTTGACATGGATATGATGGGCCGAATGGCCTGTTTCCATGCTGTATGTTTCAGTCAATCAAAAACTATCCACGTTAATGAAAACGAATACCTATTACAGATGGTTTAAAAATTAAATGACATGATACTGTTGGTAAAAATCAAACCAGTGGAAGAGACCATTTCAGGTATTAATCCATACTAGCACCAATATTAAAAGCTTACAAAACATGATAGTAATACCAAAAGGTTCAATGAGATAGAAGCTTAAAATATGTTTCTCCCTGAGGTGCAGAGGAGACAAGTTTAGTTTGCAGAACACCAATAATGTGATAATACAGTGCTTTAACTGAGTAAAATGTTCAGTGCTTCACAGTATTAACAAATATCTTGTTTTTTCAATGGGGTAAATAGGTGTCAGAAAACTTCACCAAATAGATAGACTTTGGGGAGGTATTGGATTTAGCATTTTTTTTAGGAAATAATTTCAAAGTTTAGGACACAGGCTATAAGAGAGTATGTGGCCACAAAAAAACAAAACCAGAATAGTATTCAGGTTTGTAGAAGTAAGGAACTGCAAATGCTGGTTTACACAAAAGGACAAAAAATGCTGGAATAACTCAGCAGGTCATGTATCACCTCTGGTGAACATGGATAGTTGATGTTTTGGGGCTGGGACCCTTTTGGATTCAGACTCAATTATTCAAGTAATATTTGAGCAACACAAGTGTGAAGAACGGTGAGGTCCAACAGGAAAGGCCTTGACCCATCTCCTTGGCATTCAATCATTAATCATTAATTGCCCCAATTCCTACTCTCCACATTGGTGGATGCAAAAGGGACAAAAGCTGGAGAAACACAGAGATTGTGATGGACTGAGGAAGCTGAGCAGCAGCAGGGAAAGGGGAGGAGGTTAATTTGAAATCACAGTTTAACTGCACCGGGCACTGGTGTAGGTCACCACTCATTAGAGAAAGGATGAATGGAACGTTTGATTTATAGTAATGTTTTGCTCAGGGAATGGAGGCCATTTTGTAATCTTTGTGTGAATCACTTTATCTTGCCCTTGACTTTCCACCACCATCCCCTCCCCACACACCTCTCTACACACAAACCACTGCATCTCCTAAACTTTCGTCCTCTCTAAAAAGTCCCTTTTTCTTTGATCAAGCATTTGGTCATCTATTCTAATATTTCATGATGGACTTCACGCCAGATTTTGTCATATGATACTTCCTAAGATTCCTTTGGCTATTTAGCTACATGCCACATTTAAGTGCAATGTAATCAAAATTGTTGATGTTTGCAGAAAGGGATAATGATCGAGACTGTACTGATATAATCTGTTCCCTATTTTAATTTAAAATGATCTACTTGGGCCAGGTTGCATCAATGTATATTCTACACACTGTACAGCCATGTTGTTACAGTGATACAAGAAATAAATATTCCGGATGGTGAATCATGTACAATTTAATGCCTACCTTTTACTGGGAGCTGGGAGTTTACACTCTTCCAGACTCGTGGACTGTCTTTCCTCGTAGTGCTGTTGTATCTTCATCGGTATATCGTCATCGGGTGGCACCGCGCGCGGCAGCCTCGCCAGCAGTGTGTCGGTCATTTTGACTTTTTTTGGTTTTTTTAGTACGTCTAAATGTATGTGTTAATGTTTCTCCGTATGTTTTTATGTGGGGGGTGGTGGAGGGGAATAGGGGGAAACCGTTTCCAGTCACTTACCTCGGCGGAGATGCGACTTTCACCTAGTCGCATTTTCGCCTCCCCCGCAGCCTAACAACTTGGTTTGGTGCGGCCTTTCCCAGAGACGGCCCAGAGCTTCAGCAGCGGGCGTGGCGGTGGACTTCCATCGCAAAGCCAGAAGAAAGGTTCCAACCGCCAGCCTGCTGACTTTAACATCGTGAAGCCTCAGTCTGGGGAGCTTCTAGCCACGGGTGTGGCATGGACGTACCAGGGATCCCTTGCCGGGGATCACCAGAAAAGAGCTCCGACCGCTGGCCTGCCTGCGGCCTATAACATCGAGAAGCCGCAGTCTCCGGTAAGAAAGTGGCCGATTCGGACACTCCAAGCCGCGGAGTGTGTTCTATCCATCCCGACGTAGAACCTTTGATCATCCCGGCGAGAGGATACATCCATAGTGGCGAATGTGGAGGGTCAAGACCCCAAACAAAAGGAGGAAAACTGACTGAATTTCATTGCCTTCCATCGCAATGATCACTGTGGTGCATGTTTATATCAAGTTCTATCGTTCTTATTGGTGTATGTGACAATAAATGTGAGTTTGAATTTGAATTTGAATTTATCTCAACCAATGGCCTCACCTTGACTTCTCAGCCCTCACTTCTAGTCATAGCAATTAAGGAATGAGAACATAGATGGCGGTGACTGTTACACAGCGAATGCTAATCGAAGCAGTTAGGCCCTTCATGTTGGAGCTGCTCAGGCTCCAGACTTGCTTTGTACAAATGGCCCTTGCCACCTCAGTCCATTGCTGAAAGTTGTCCAGGTATTGCTTTCTGCAGGCATCTACTCCCTAAATTTCCTGAGCCTTAACAATTTGTCTTTGGCTCCTCATATGATGGATTGTCCCTCACTGCCACCGTTTCTTTGTAGTATGTGGAAAAAAGAAACCGAAAAGAGAATTTTCCTTTTTCCAAACCTTCAGCAATTTTCATCCTTTCACAAACTAGATATCAACTAAGGAAATCATTGGAAGTTTCAATTTCTATGGCAAATAAATGGCCTGATAAATATTTTATAATCCTGTAAAGTTTCCCATCTCCAAATAATACATTAATATTAAATATTTTTATTCATTGTAAATATATTCTGTTCCACTCAATTAGAAACAATGTAGAAAAGCAATGTTTTTCCTCAACAGGAAATTTATGTGTAATTGGATTTGTGTATTATTGCATTCTCCTGCAGCCCCTCTGAAAAGCTGATGTTGCTGACAAAGAACTTGATGAAGAAATGTAATAATTTATCACCAATGTAATTTTAAATTACCATCATCCGTCAACTCATCATTGTATCTGTCATAATTCCAATTATTCAAGGAAGCAATTAAATTTGAATACAACTAATAACTTTTGTGCAGATAATGAATACAGGACAAGGGAGGGAGGGGAGTGGGTCATTTTAGTAGGATACACATGTGGATAAAATTCGTAATTGGCAAAAGTAACAGCTAAAAAAATTCTATATACAAAAAGTTTTAAAATGCTGCACATTTGAAGAATAAACAGCACAGAAACAGACCTTTCAGCCCAACTCTTCCATGCTAACTAACATGCCCCATTTAGGCTAGACCCATTTGGCTGCATTTGACTCAAATCCATCCAAACCTTTCCTGCATGTATCTGGCTTTTCAATGTTATTTTCCCTCAACCACTTCCCATGGCAACTCAGTCCACATACCCTCCACTCTCTATGAAAATGTTTCCCTCCGGTTCCTATTAAATCTTTCCACTGTCACCTTAAGTATTTGATTTTGCTATTTTGAGAAAAAGGTTCTGACTGTCTACCCAATCCATGCCTCTCATAATTTTACATACTTTTATCAGGTCTCCCCACGACTTTCCAGAGAAAAACTCTCCCTGTAACTAATATCCCCATAATCCAGTATCATTCTGGTAAAACTATTCTATACCCTTTTCAAAGCCTCCACATTATTCCTGTAATGGGGCAACCAGACCTGCATAAAATACTCCAAATGTGGCCTAACCAAAGTCCTATAAAGCTGCATCATGACTTCATGACTCTTATAATCGATCCCCTGACCTAGAAAAGCAGGCATACCATGCGCCTTCTTTACATTCTATCAACACGTTGACATCTTCAGGGTTATGGACTTGGACCCCAAGATCCCTCTGTACATCAGTGCTGTTAAGGGTCATGCAATTAATTGTATATTTTCCCCTTATACTTGACCTCATGAAGTGCAAAACCTCACACTTGTTTGGATTAAACACCATCTGACATTTCTCTGCCCATTTCAATAGCTGATCTATATCCCGCCACATAGCTTGACAGCTGTCCTCAAATTCCATGACCCAGCAATTTCAATGTCAACAGCAGACTTACAAATCAACCCATCTAAGTTTACATTCAAGTCATTTTTATATATAATCTCATAAACAGTGATATCCACAACTCCTTTCTCGGTAAAAATAGTAGCGAGAGCAAAGGGAAAATAAACTGACTATGACAGTACATTACTACGTCAATGCAGTGCTAGTTAGAAGTTACAGTTAGGTCATAGATCAGCAAGAATTTCAATGTTCAATATTGAAGCCAGCTCAAGGGGATAAATGTCCTACTTCTGTCCTGATATTTTTATATCGTGTTGAAGGCACAATTCACTCCCATCATGGAAAAAGCCAGAAAGAAGATTAATCTTTCTGATTTTCTGTATGTAATTTTTCATAACATTGTGAAATGTGCAACGTAGAACAGTCACGGCAAGGTATGAGGCAACAGCCAGATACTGCAGGATCAGCCATGTATCTCTTGGCACATGGACACAGGGTAGCATTGGCAGTAGGTGAATCATTTATAATTAATTACTTTATTTATTGATAATACATCATAAAACCAATATTGTGTGGTACCATACATTTCTATATATCTGTCAACTTTAATCACTTTTTTGTTGTATATCAACCAGCTGGGTCCTTATTCAAACAAAACCATAAAATGCTGGAGTAATTCAGTGGGTCATGCAGCATCCCTGGAGAACATGGATAGGTAACATTTTGGGTCGGAACCCTTCTTAAATTAATGATGTGTTTACAACCTGATTAGATATATTAAGATCATTCCACAAAACGGTTTCCTTTCCCCATTTGGTAGCACTTTTATTATACAGTCAACAATGGAGCACTCATTGGGGTCAGAGCTGAGATTCACATAGAGAACTCTGGCTGAGTGGACAAGGTGCAGGATGGGATACAAAGGAGAACAGGACCAGAGAGGTCAAGAATGAGTACAGCTTCTAACAGGGAGTAGAGCAGTGGAGAAGTATGAGATTCAAATTCAACTCCAGCTTCATTTCTAGGAATTTTCGCAAAACCAGATTTACTAGGATTTCAATAATTTCATTACTTCTGAAATATATTTGCTCAGGAAAATAATGTTAGAAAGTTAATTATTTTCTACTCCTTTAGCTCCCAATAAAGTGTGTGACAAGAAACATCAAAGAACACCCAGACGGTCCCAACCACCGAAGACTGTAAATACACCTGAAGACAGCACGTACTACAATATCATTCATGTAAGTCAGCTCATCTATGTGATCAGATCTTACTATTGTTAGCTTTTCCATTGAAATTGCAGGTGCTACCTGTTCACCTGGAGCTTTTTGCAGATCCACACTTCAAAATACAGGTGCAAATAGCTGATTGCACATTAAGCAACAGAAAAGACACCCCAGATAAACAGGTTTGAATTGATCAGCTGTTCTGATCATTTATATGGTTAGTTCAAGTTTCACGTACTTGTCAAGGTGACAACACAAACCAACAAACCTCTCCTATCAATAATGACAATGACACCAGGTCCATGGGAAGACCATCATCTCTCTGTTCCCTTTCAGGTCCCAATATCCTAACCTGGAAATATATCACTAGTACTTTATAATTTCTAAGTTTAAGTTTAAGAATTAGCTGCCTTACACCACTGTGAGAGAGGACCTTCATGAGAAGGAATGTAATATTTCACAAAGTGGATAGTGTCCACGGTGATGATGCAAATCTCCAGGAGAAGAATGAAATTAGCATCCTCGTTAAGACAGTGGCACGAAGTTTCAGATGCTGGAATTTGAAACAACAAACAATCTGCTGGAGGAACTCAGCGAGACAAACTGTATCAGTGGATGAAAAGGAAGGGTCAATATTTCGGGTCAAAACACTTTGCAGCGTGGGTCAAATTGTCTGTTGCTTTAGATTCCGGCAGCTACAGTCTCACATGTTTTACAACTCCACTGCAAAGTTTCTTCTTGTGATGCTAACTTTGGAAACGTTTTCCTCTTCTTGATGAAGAATTTCAACCCAAATGCCCATTCTTTTCCATTCTCAGATGCCACGTATTCCTCCAGCAGATTGTTACTCCTGCATCCTTATCAACATGTTGTTAAAGAAGGAACTGCTGATGTGTACCCTTCTTATTAACATGGCTGCCTTTATGCATGGCAGCATCAAGCTGTGCATAGATTTAGGATACACAATCTCCAAGTGTCACTTCATGTTGTTGTGCACTGTTGCAAAGGATGGGCCTGGCCACATTACAATGGAACTTTCCTTTCCGATCGACGGCATCATATCGCCTGCCGTTCATAGAAAAGTTTGTCGATGAGCAAATTAATCAGGCAGTGATATACTGTAGACCAGTGCTTCTTAAACTGGTGAAAAGTTCACCCAAGGGTGAATGAAATTATTTTGGGGTGAATTAGTTGATTTATGTTTTTTGCTCATGTGACAGAACAAATTATATATAAAATTATGCTCAAGGGAGAATTAGATGAAACTTACCCAAAAACATAAGAAAATTTAGTCGAGGGTGAATGAAATTTTGAGATAAAGACTCAAGGGTGAATGACACTGAAATAGTTTAAGAAGCACTGTTGTAGACCACCCTCAAAGCCCTGAGGGTAAAGAAGATGGTGGATCATGTCAGAACATTCAGAGCAAACTGTCAAATTGGCTAAAGGGGACAATCCTTGTCAGTAACAGGTTTTGGTCACCCTACTATGGGAAATACCTAAAGGTTGGATTAGAAATATTTCCCCTTATTTATTGCAAAGAGAAAGCCATTAGACTGCGCAGATCCTGACAGATTATAATACCAATCTGCCGTAACATATTTCTTACCCATAACTCAGATGCAACCCAATCCAGAGTTAAAAAATAGCTTTGACCATTTTTTAATAAGTTACCAGACTCAATAGAGCTGCAGCTTTACTATGGCAATTTGAAATGAATAAAGATCTGTTTTATTTTTGTCTGATTAACATTGCTGTCATATATAGCATTGCATAATTAGATTATAGGAGACAGAATTTTGATCCCTGCCATTTAAAGATTATAAGCATTATTGCAATGTGGCACATACCCATGTGAAGTCAGGGTAGAACATCGGATGAGAAGGATCCTACGAATGTACTGGAACCAACCCATCACCGCCTATTCTCGGTAATCCATGTTCACCACCACCTGGCTCTTAAACCAAAACAATTATTGAAAACACTGGGAGTGTGAAAAAAAAAAACTAGAAAAAAATACTGCCACTACTCAACAAGACCTCTCACCAGAACTGGAGAAGTTCTGCATCGGCATGTGAGTCTTCCTACGGGACATTGCTCAATCCACTCCACTGAAGTAATGCAGGTACAAAGACAAACTCTATCCTTCTAGATATCTGCAGAGATGCAATCCCTCTACTGACTTTTAATATTTCTTTTTAACAGAGATCAGTGCAGGATGGGAAGAGAAGACCCCGGAAAGACAGGTAACTGTTCACTTTCTTCCAGTCTATAAACACAGTACCGGATTAACTCAGCAGGCCAGGCAGCATCCCTGGAGAACATGTGGTGATGTATTGGGTCGAGACCTTGCTTCAGACTAAAGAAGGGTCTCGACCCGAAACATGATCTATCCATATTCTCCAGGGATGCTGCCTGACTTGCTGAGTTACTCCAGTACTTTGTGTCATTTTGTGTGTTCACCAGCATCTGCAGTTTCTATATAAAGCTGTATCATTAGCTTAAAGCAATATAAAACAGAGGAACTGGAGGAACTCAGCAGATCAAGCAACATTGATCAATTGCCAAATGGATAGTCAATGTTTTGAGACATTATGTTGTGTCAGTAGTTAGATATTTACTTCAGATTCAGGATCTGTGGACTCGTGTTTCTAACGACACGGTGCACAGCGATAGAGTTGCTGCCTTACAGCGCCAGAGATCTGGGTTTGATCCTGACTACGGGTGCTGTCTGTATGGAGTTTATACATTCTCCCTGTGATTGCATGAGTTTTCTCAGGGGTGCTCCAGTTTCCTCCCACACTTCAAAGACATACAAGTTTGTAGGTTAATTGGCTACTGTAAATTGTAAGATGACTTTATTGTGTCAGATAGTGCTAGTGTATGGGATCGCTGGTCGGTGCAGATTCCGTGGGCCGAAGGGCCTGTTCAAATCCAGACCTCCATGTGGCAATTGACATCTTTTGCCATTAAGAGTGAAATTGTAAATATGTTAACTTATACATTGGTCCTGGCAGAAAGTGTGCCAGGCAGAATGCTATTGCACACAAGGCCCAAGATGCCATGTGATATGGAACAAACCTTGCATATTCAATGCACATGCAGGCCTGCACCTAGCACTCCAGGTAAGTTGTGGATCGCAAGCCGAGGGTCACAATGGCTTTGTGGTGATGAGAGGGCTGAGGAGAGTATCAGTGCATCACTCAGACTGGTAGAGGAGAGGGGAGTGGGGGGAAAGGAGTTTGATGTTTGGCACAGGACAAGGGAAGAGAACACGGAGACTCGATTTGGGGGTTGAACAGTTTGCAACAAAGGATAATATTTTAACTCCAAAGGACTTAGTGTAGGCCAATATCTATATACATATAAAACTCTCATCTTTTCCTCTTCCAGTTTGCGTTGTTTTTCAATTTGCGCAAAAACGGTACCTGATAGCACTACGATTTTTCGCCACCTTACTTACCATTCTCCTGTGCTGCAAGTGCAACAAGTTTTGTTCAGATCAGTGAAATAGTACAAAAATTATGAAGGTTTAAAAATCGTCAAAACCGCCCCTTTTCGGCACCCGCTGTCAATCAACGGCGGCGAGGAGAATAAAGCTGAAGGAGCGGAGTGTTTGAGCAGCATGCGGGGAGTGAGCAGCATGCGGTGAGAGAGCAGAATGTGGGGAGAGAGCAGCGTGTGGGCTGCTTCTGCGGCAACCAGCACGATGAGCCGGGAACTGGTGAGTTGAACCGGAAGCCTCTGAGTGAAGCCGGAGTCGGACTGGGAGCAGCTGCGTGAGGCCGAAAGCTGAAGGTGCGGGGTGAGCAGAGTGCGACCGCATCCTCACCCTCCCCACATCCCACGTCCCCCTCTCTACCCTCACAGCCCCCCTTCACCCACCCCCTCTTTCCCCTCCCCCTCTTCCCCCACCCCCTTCCCCCACCACCCCCATTCCCCCACACCCCCCCTTTGCCAAACCCCCACTCCCCACACACACCCCCTTCCCCCACCCCCCTTCCCCCACCCGCCAATTGCCCCATCCGCCCCTTGCTCCACCCCCCTTCCCCCACACAGCCTTGTGCCAGTCATGCACAATTGCATTCTGCAGGAGAACATTGAACCAATGGACAATGCCACACACATGCTGGTACTTCCGTGCATTAGTGCATCTGCAGCACAGAGAATGCAAAAACAAAATTACAACATTTGAAATAGATCCAGTTAGTGTTGTTTTTCTCTGATTTCTATGTATAGCCAGTAGAAAGGAACTGCAGATGCTGGTTTATAACACAGATAGACACAAAATGCAGGAGTAACTCAGTGGGTCAGGCAGCATCTCTAGTGAAAATGGTAACATTTCAGGTCAGGACCCTTCTTCAGACCCTTTTTCTTACTCCAGCATTTTGTGTCTATTGTTTATTGATATAATATAGATGTTTATACTTTGGAACTTTTATCAAATTTAGGAAGCCTTCTTAGGATGCCATTACAGCTTTCCCTTTGTAACATGCTGGAAGAGTTCCTCACCAAAGGATGCAAATAACAGGAACACTGTTAAAAGCTCTGTGGCTCAGGATTCATGTCACACTCCTGTTATTCTCCCCGTGTGTTGATGAACACTGAGAGGCTGAGAAGCGAGCAATGCTTCCCATCGGAAACAAGTAAAAGCACAGCACATGAACACTACCTCATTTCTCCTACACAGCTGAACACAGGGCTCACAAAGGTCAGATAGCAGCATGGGGGAATTGACACAGTTAATAGGAATTGTATTTTTAGAAACTGCAATTCTATTTAATGAGTTTAGTGAGCTCATGGAACCTAATGTTTCCTAAGTACTTAACTGGAATATTTTTCTAACATCTAAATATGTTTTTCAGGCTTAATTGACAAAAAAAGATAAAAACCCTCATCATTCAAAAAAAAAATAGGCTTCAAGTGGCCACTTTCATATTTTGTAGAGATTTTCAATAGTTGTCCAAAATTTAAAGACTACAGATTGATTCTGCTTTCCTGTTCTTTTGTGTACTTCTGTGCATAAAGTCTAATGTAAATATTCGCATCTGCAGTGAAGCTACAAAAATATTGGCTTATAAGCTATCCACATTAGGAGAGGTGTTTTAACTATGGCCCATGGCATCATGTGCAATTGATCAACTCTTGCACATTAAATGAACACAGAGACCTTTAGAGTGGATTCAAGAAAATAACCCAAGGAAGGGAGTCACAGACACCAAGAAAAAATTAAATAGTTTCTATGTTTGTACCTTTCTGAATCTTAATTAGAATAAATCCGTTGTTTAGCAATGCATTCCTATGCTGGATGAACCCCTGAGTAATTCCATTTGCTTCAATGCAATCTGCAGTTATGAAATTCTTGTTCATTATGATCACTTTGTTCATACTTTTTTACACCTAGAATCATGTAGGGTTTCAATGTTGTGGCTGTTAGACTCGTAGAATCATAGTCATACAGCACGGCTTGCCCATGACGATCAAGGTTCCCCACCTACATTAGTCCCACCTGCCCATGTTTGGCCCATATCCTTGTAAACATTTACCATGTACCTCTACAAATGTTGTTTTTAATGTTGTTAAAGTATCTGCCTCAACCATCTCCTCCAGCAGTTCATTCCATATACTGCCCCTCAGATCCTTATAAAATCATTCCCTCTCACCTTAAACCTACGTCCTCTGGTTCTTGATTCCCTTACTTTGGGTAAAAGACTCCAGGCATCTACCCTATTCTTTTCATAATTTTGTACACCTCTATAAGATCATCCCTCATCATCCTATTTTTCAAGGAATACCGTCGTAGCCTGCCAAACCTCTCCCTGTAGCTCAGGCACTCAAGTCCTGGCAACATCATTGTTAAGGGCCTGTCCCACTTACGTGTCTTTGGCACGAAATTTTTGTACCGAACGAAATCTTCACGCGCCAACGGCCTGTCGCGGAACTGACGGCAAAAGTAGGACAGGCCCAAGACCTTAAGGGGTTGGACAGGCTAGATGCAGGAAGATTGTTCCCGATGTTGGGGAAGTCCAGGACAAGGGGTCACAGCTTAAGGATAAGGGGGAAATCCTTTAAGACCGAGATGAGAAAGACTTTTTTCACACAGAGAGTGGTGAGTCTCTGGAACTCTCTGCCACAGAGGGTAGTTGAGGCCAGTTCATTGGCTATATTTAAGTGAGTTGGATGTGGCCCTTGTGGCTAAGGGGATCAGAGGGTATGGAGAGAAGGCAGGTACGGGATACTGAGTTGGATGATCAGCCATGATCATATTGAATGGCGGTGCAGGCTCGAAGGGCTGAATGGCCTACTCCTGCACCTAATTTCTATGTTTCTATGTTTCTAAGACCCTGGCGCGGTGCAACGTCTCACCTCCAACAGCAGTAGTAGCAGGCAAACAATCGCCTTGCCCGGCCTGGGGCTCACGGCCGTTGCGGTCCAGATCTGCACCCACTCCTACTCCCAGAGCGGGGCCAAGAAAATTGAAGATAGACAGAAAATGCTGGAGTAACTCAGCGGGACCAGCAGCATCTCTGGAGAGAAGCAATGGGTGACGTTTCGGGTCAAGTCACTTCTTTTCAGACTGAAGAAGTCTCGACCCGAAACATCACCCATTCCTTCTCTCCAGAGATGCTGCCGGTCCCGCTGAGTTACTCCAGCTTTGTGTCCATCTTCAAATGACGTCACGTGCTCCAGACGGTGCGCGACCTTCGCGGGACCGTCGCGGCTCAAGGACACGCAAGTGGGACAGGCCCTTAAATCTTTACTGCACTTTTTCCAGTTTAACATATCCTTTCCTTGAACATGGTGACCAAAACTAAACACTACTGTGGCTTCACTCGGTTTATACTCTCTGGAATTTAGGAGATTGAGAGGGGATCTTATAGAAACTTACAAAATTCTTAAGGGGTTGGACAGGCTAGATGCAGGAAGATTGTTCCCGATGTTGGGGAAGTCCAGGACAAGGGGTCACAGCTTAAGGATAAGGGGGAAATCCTTTAAGACCGAGATGAGAAAGACTTTCTTCACACAGAGAGTGGTGAGTCTCTGGAACTCTCTGCCACAGAGGGTAGTTGAGGCCAGTTCATTGGCTATATTTAAGAGTGAGTTGGATGTGGCCCTTGTGGCTAAGGGGATCAGAGGGTATGGAGAGAAGGCAGGTACGGGATACTGAGTTGGATGATCAGCCATGATCATATTGAATGGCGGTGCAGGCTCGAAGGGCTGAATGGCCTACTCCTGCACCTAATTTCTATGTTTCTATGTTTCTATGTTTCACCAACACTTTGTACAGCTGCAGCATAACATCCCAAATTATATACTCAAAACCCTGACTGATGAAGGCCAATGTGCTGAAAGCCTTCTTGACCATCTTATGTACCTGTGGTGCCACTTTCAAATCCCTCTGCTCTCCCCAGAGCCATTTACTGTGAAATATTATTGTTTATATGTGTCTTCCTTAAAATTCAACCAATTAAGCCTGAGAAACAGTATTGCCATACAAGCAAGTCTAGTACCAGCAATCTGACAATGCTGAATTGATGGGTCTCATACAGAATAGCAATTAACCTTCACATTCCTGTCTTAGAAAGGAGAAAATTAGCCAGTGACTTTGTATCCCTCGTGTAGCAGAGTTCGCTAGTCCTGCCAGCTTGCCCTTCAATCTAACTGGAACATACTTTCCCTAAACCCAGTTCAGTTTAGTTTATTGATACATATACTGAGGTACAGTAAAAGGCTTTTGTTGCATGTCATCCAGTCAGTGGGAAGACAATACATGCAAGCCATTTACTGTGTTTTGATACATCTCATCATCATCATCTCATCATCGTTGAAAACATTAGCGACGCAGTGGTGCTGGTTTCCGACGGGAACGGTGACAGACGCACCACACATCTCTGCCCTCCAGTTCCTGCGGACCTCCGCCGCTGGAAGTATAGGATTTTGGTGTGTGTGCTTTATCATCATTCCTTACAATGCTATGTACGACAGTGATCGCAACTTCTACTGAAGTGTCGATAACCGTTGGCTCGCTAGAAGCTCATCTGCCCTTTGACAGGTCTTGTTTTTGGTCCTCCCGGGGGTCCACAGCCCCCTCCTCACCTGGCAAAGCAGGTGGGGGAGACAGTTTAGTTGCCGACTATCTTACCATGGAGCAGGTAGCACGGGGATTACATGGTACCCGTGGCGGGGGTAACTCCCCCTGACCTGACCTCATGAAACATGATAAGGGAATGACGTTTAGTGCAAAGTAAAGCAGCAGTCTGTTCAAGGATAGTCACAGGGTCACCAATGAGGCAGATAGTAGTTCACAACTGCTCTCTGGTTGTAGTAGGATGATTCAGTTGCCTGATAACAGCTGGGAAGAAATTGTCCTTGAATCTGGAGGTGTGTGTTTTCACACCTATACCTTTTGCTTGATGGGAGAGGGGAGAAGAGGGAGTAGCTAGGGTGCTTGATTATGCTGCTGACCTTACAGTGGCAATATGAGGTATAAGTGGAGTCAATGGAAGGGAGACTGGTTTGTGTGATGGTCTGGGCTGTGTCCACAATTTGCTGCAATTTCTTGCAGTCTTGGATGGAGCTGTTCCCAAACCAAGATGCGATGCATCCTGAAGAAATGCTTTCTATGGTGCATCTGTAGAAGTTGGTGAGAGTTGCAGGGGACATGCTGAACTTCCTAAGCCTTCTAAGGAAGAGGAGATGTGCTTTCTTTGTCGTTGCTTCAATAGGAGATGGTGTTGGTGATATTGACTCCGAAAAACTTGAAGTTGTGAATGATTGCAGCAGGATCTGAATCGATTGGCCTGGTGGGCGGAGGAATGGTTGATGGAATTTAATACAGAGAATTGTGAGGTGATGCACTTTGGGACGTCGCACAAGGGCAGGACCTACACAGTAAACGTTAAGCCTCTAGGTAGTGTTGTAGCGCAGAAGGATCTAGAAGTACATGTGCATGGTTCCTTGAAGGTGGAGTCGCAGGTAGATAAGGTGGTCAAAAAGGTTTTTGGCACTTCTCCATCATCAGTCAGAGTATTGAGTATAGAAGTTGGGAGGTTATGTTGCAGTTGTAAAATACATTGGTGAGACCGCATTTAGAATATTGTGTTCAGTTCTGGGCACCATTGTGTTCATTTCTGGGAAAGACATTGTCAAGCTTGAAAGGGTTCAAAAAAGATTTACGAGGATGTTGCCAGGAATAGAGGGTGTGAGCTATAGGGAGAAGTTGAGTAGGCTTGGTCTCTACTCCATGGAGCGCAGGAGGATGAGGGCGGATCATATAGAGGTATACAAAATCATGAGAGAAGTAGATCAGGTAGAATCTGAGGGGTAACTTTTTCATACAAAGGGTGGTGGTTGTATGGAACAAGCTGCCAGAGGAGGTCGTTGCTGGGACTAACCCATTGTTTAAGAAACAGTTAGACAAGTATATGCATAGGACAGGTTTGGAGGGATATGGGCCAAGCGGAGGCAAGTGGGGCTAGTGTAGCCGAGACATTGTTGGCCGGTGTGGATGAAGGGCCTGTTTCCGCACTGTATCACTCTATGATTCTATGACTCTCTCTACTTCAGCGCTGTCAATACAAACTGGGTATATGCACCACTTTGCTTCCTGACGTGGATCACTATCTCCTTTGTCCTGGTGACATTGAGAGAAAGGTTGTGTTGCAAAGAACTGTTGATGCTGGTTTAAATTGATGGTAGACACAAAATGCTGCAGTAACTCAGCGGGACAGGCAGCATCTCTGGAGAGAAGGAATGGGTGACGTTTTGGGTCTGTCTGATCAGTCTGAAAAGGGGTCTAGACCCGAAACGTCACCCATTCCTTCTCTCCAGAGATGATGCATGGTCCGCTGAGTTACTCCAGCATTTTATGTCTACCTTTGAGAGAAAGGTTGATGTCTCAACACCAGGATACGAGGTTTTTGATCCCCTTCCTGTACTGTGTCTCATCATTATTTGTTAATTGTGGGATAGGTTTGGGATGTGACCACTTTGGGATAAGTGACCATAATTCGATTAATTTTAAAATAGTTATGGAAAATGAACTGGTCAAAAAGTTAAAGTCTTACATTGGGCCAAGACTAATTTTGATGGTATTATGCAGGAACTGCCAAAGATTAATTGGGAGAGACTGTTCGCAGGTAAAGGGACTTGGAAAATAGGAGACTTTGAAAAGGGGGATAGGGAGAGTTCAGGGAAAGCATGAATAGAGTGTTTCTCAAAAACTAGTTTATTGAGAATATCGCAGGATATTATATTTACTTTTTGGTGATTTTTTTTTAATGATTACCTAAGTAGATAGCATTTACTACCTCACCAGTATCACCATGTAGTTGATTCCAGATCAGATTCAGTGTTAAGCTTCCTCGTACTTTCCCCTGTGAAATAGTCTGGCTCGTACCTCTGAAGAACATCTTCTGTGTCCATAGCATGAAATGTTTTCATTAATGATATGTTTCTTTTGAGCAAGGATGTTAAGTTGCTGTTTGGATTATGGTGGTGAAATTCGATCTCTTTGTTCTGCTCCAGAAAGTAAAGCATGTGTCACCATATTTGCCCTGCAATTTATTCCATGCTCTCATTTCCATTCCATAGACTACAGTCTGCCTGAGTTGATAGCAAACAACAGACTCACGTTTTGCATCATTGTCAAATTAAATTTGACCCCCATTGACTCGTTCTATAGCATGTGATTAGCACTGGTTAAAATCCTACTCTGTTAGAGATCATTTTGCAAGCCTAGTTCTAATTGTTGGCTTCACTTATTCATGTGTGTGCCTTTGCTCTCCCCTGCGATGTTGTGAAATCCAATGGTGATGAATGAAACAAATTGAATAAGGTGTTATAATTACAGTTAATATGCTCATTATTTTCTCTGTAGCCAAGTTAAGTTGCTGGATGAAGATGATCGTTACTACGGAGAAATTACACCCGCCGATTCCACATCAAAGGATAAAACTAAAATGACTGGAAGAAATCCATCGAAAGAGCCCAGATCCACAAATCCCACCCACTCCAGCAGGTAGATCTACACACACAGTGAAAACAATTATCACAACTGTGAAAATAGAAAATTATTTCAAAATGACCAATAAAACAAGACTAATCATAGTATCTTTCACACTAACATTCTTATCCGTCCCAAAACTGTACTTCTTCAAGTTACTGACAAACCAATTCTGAGCACTTATTTTGACTCCGTAAATACTTCAACTATTGCTTAGAAACGCTAAGAATGTGCTAAATTCACATTCCTCCACATCTTGCTATTTCCATGCTTATTAACGTTTATTCAAAGTTCACTCGATATCAAACTGCATTTTCATTAACTGCAGCAAAGGAACATGTTTATTTGTCATAAATTGAGCTACAATGTAAATTTAAAAATACGTTGATGTATGGGAGAAGTGACCCCAAAACCTTAAGTAAACTTGAAAGAATCGAATCAAAAGGAACACGACCTGTTCTGTGATGTTTATGAGAATAACAATGCCCACTGTATCTGTGAGCATAACCTTCACCACATTCAGTGGCTTCGACCATCCACAATTGGCTGCTTCGTCTGCCGCCCGAGTTGGGCTCTGAGAAGTAGATGTATCAGCCCAAAGTCATCACAATGCATGCAGGAGGATATCTCAATGTCAGCAACATGTTGAGATGTGGGCCTCAAGGTGGAATCCCAATAGGAATAGGGGAATGTCTGTTTACTACTCGTGAAAGCATTACCTGGAGTTAATATCAACTTCCATTAATTAACTATCACTATCAGAATAAATGGAATTGCCTCTAAAGAACTGTTCTATTTTGTTGAGAAATGGAAACCATGAATTATATTAGCTCAGTCATGGTGCCTATCATAATATCAGTCGGGTAGAATTTTTATCAAATGGATATATTTCTGAAATTTTATTTCTATTCAACAGATTTCAAAACAATTGATAATCTTGATAATCTTGACAATGGCAGGGATTTTCATATAATGCAGCATCAAAATTTACATAATATATTTCATGCGACTCATGGATTTCTTTGACTTTATAGGCAAATTCATACTAGTTTTGCTGCAGCATTATCAGTGATGCAATTTAAGCATGATAGTTTGAAATGTTGGAGGAATATTAAGACCAGTTTCATGTAAATCTTGCAACATGTAACACTCAGACAATGCATAATTTAAATTTTGTTTATTGCAACAAACTCTAAAAGTGCAATAGATAAGAAAGATTGCCCACTGATCTGTCAAGAGGCATTCTGACATCTCACACTGTCTTCCTAGAATAAGCGATTGGCGAAAACATGCAGTATCCTACATTATGGAAAGTTGTGGTAGGGCCTTTGAATTACCTTGCTTTTTTCTTTCCAGCTTTCCTGTTATTATCTTCTTGTATATTAATAAAACACACCAAATTTATTGAACAGTGGTAATTTTTATCACGGGCTGAGATGTAACTCGTTTTTCACTTGGGGATAAAGGTTAAGTTTATCCACAATTGCACTTCTCTATTTTCCTTTACACTGTCCTAGATCATTCATGTTATTCTGAAAAATCATTTAATCTCTCTTAGCAAGCAAATGTACGGCAAGTTAATATCCCCTGCCTTGGTCTGCTACTTCATCACAGTCATTAAACCATTAACCTATTTTCAAAAGCCTGTCCCACGAGCATGCGACCTGCATGCGGCAAGCGCGACCAAACTGGAAGCGAGGGCCGCGCGGAGGTCGGGTGATCCCCATACAGGGCTGGCCCCACCAACATGCGCCTGCATGCGGCAAGCGCGACTAAACAGGCAGCGGGGGCTGCGCAGAGGTCGGGTGAGTGGCGCGAAGTTGGAGCAAAGTTGGAGCGAAGTCCGCGGTAAGTTCGCAAGGACAGAGAGGGACACACAGAAAGAGACACTGAGGCACACAGAGAGGGGCACGGAGGCACACAGAGAGAGGGCCACGGAGGCACACAGAGAGGGACACGGAGGCACATATAGAGAGCGTCACGGAGGCACACAGAGAGGGTCACGGAGGCACACAGAGGGTCACGGAGGCACACACAGAGAGGGACACACAGAGAGGGTCACGGAGGCACACAAAGAGGGACACGGAGACAGACAGAGAGGGTCACGGAGGCACACAGAGAGGGTCATGGAGGCACCACGTCGAGGCGGTGCGTAATGCGTCGATGCGGCTGTGGGTCGACAGGACATTGCCGCGGGGAATTTTTGAACATAGTCAGTTTTTCGGTGCCCCGCGCGATATCGGGACCAGCTCCGCACAACTCCATACGGCTCCGGCGATCGAAGTGGGACCAGCCCCGCGAGGCTGTACGGCTCAACCGACCACGTTAGGTCGCGCTCACCGCATGGAGTCGCATGCTGGTGGGACAGGCCCTTAAGGCCCAAGTTGAAATGGTAGATCATGAAGAATTTAAATGGGCAGTAATTATGTGTTCATGAATGTCATTATCTCTGGCCCCTGATGCCTCATCTGTATTAGTCAGATAAGCAAGAGCTCTCCATTTGTTTTCTGTGCTTATATGTATTGTATATTTTGTTTCAGAATATAATAAAACAGGTTACTTCCTCTCACAGAAAAAGAAAAATATGGACTCCCTAGTAATCCCCATAGCTATCAGTGAAAGTTGCCCTGTCAATGTGCACATTTTCTATCTAAAACTCTTCTGTGCGGACGAGCTGTGCGTCAGAGATAATGAAATCTGTCAATCAGAAAAGTTGTTTCAAGTGAACATTTGGGATCTCTGTAGGTTATATTTATGTTAATTATAAAAAGATCACCACATTTATTGAGTTGTACATAGCAACATTTATTATGGCATGGTGTGTTTGCAAACATCATATTTCATCATAATCAATGGATTATGTAGAGCTTTAAATCATGCTGTTATGATATTTTTAAAGATTTGTTTATTAGCAGGATATGGCTGCTGGCCATATCAATAATAGTTGCCCACATTAAACTGCATACCACACATCGTTTCAGAGGGTGGTTACGAAACAATAACAACATTGCAGTGTGTCTGAAGTTACACATAGGCCACACGTGTTAAAGATAGATTTCCTCCCCTAAACAACATTAGTGAACCAGCTGGGCTGGGGTTTTATGACAATCCAGTAGTTTTATGGTCACCATAAATGTTATTAGCATTTTTATTTAATTGCTTGAATTAAAATTCCCTGCTGAAATGCTGCTATTTGAAGTCATGCCTTTAGATCAGTCGTCCAATCCTCTGGATAAAGATTACGCAACTTAATCATTATTGCCACCGTACTACTGTCTTGATCCTCCTAGAGGCCCTGAATGGCTGCTGTCAATCATTATTAAACTTGTCAATAGGAAACAGTGTTATTTCCAGCTTTTTCTGTATACAACTGAATTATTACCACAGCAAATGTTTTGTAAGTTCCCAAGTGTGCACAGGCAACAAAGCTCACAGTATTAAACAGGAAGTTCTGCCAGGTCAGCAAGAGAGCTTACAAAGTCAACAGATATATACGGGTTGTGGAGCTCAGCTTATTCAGCTGCAGCTTTGCAATCTGCTGCATTTTACACGCCAATTTTGCCAGCCTTATTCCTTGCCAGAGCATCATTAAGGCTACAAACTAGATGCAAAAATATTTATTTTATATGCTTAGCCCCAGTTTCGATCTCTTTTTCTGTCACCTTTAGGGTGGGAGCATCACGGGGTTCTGTTAACGTTGCAGCTTTGCAATTGGAAGCTACTTTCTTATTTTGTTTCTTTAATCGGAAAATCTGCTCCTATTTCGAATTTTTTGAAATCCTCTTTGCACAATTTTCTTCAGTCCTAAAGGTAAATTTGTTTCCATATTGTTTTTCAAATGCAATAATCGAAGGTTAACACAATGCACTATGAAATATAATCAAGAAGATGTGCAAACTCGCCCCACCATGTCCCAGCCCATGACCCCATTTGCTGATTTTGACACCAGCAAGGAGGAAGGACAATTGTCTCAACCTGCTTTGAGTCGTCAGGGAGCTATTTGCAGCTCTTTGCCATCTATAGCAGCAACAGCTTCCAGTTAAACTGCAACATACGGAGGGCACGATTACACCTACAGCTAATTTCACTGCCAGCTCATGTGCTGCTCACAAATGGATGAAAACGGTAACTGATTCTTTGCTCAATGTGGCCAATATTTTGTCCTCTTTACAATTGGCTGACTTAGTTTTCCACTGAGACTTTGAGCATGAGTATATCTCTGTGCAGGAAGCTTACCAAGTTGAGGATGTTACTTGTGGATATCATACACTAAATCTGTGTGACTTACTACAGTTACAATCACTTCATGTCTTTAGATTTAGAAACTGCATAGATTTGCAGTTGCATATTAATGTGTGCTTCGCTGAGAAATGTATATGTATGGGGTGGCTGTGTGATGGGTGTGGAGAGGAGTGATAGCACATATGAGAAATGGTGGATGTTGGCTAACCAAAATAAACACAGAAAATGTTGTGAAGACTCAACGGGCTATGAAACATCTATGGAGAGGGAAATTGAGTGAAAGCGTCAGGTTAATGATCTGATGCAATTTATTTCATTTCTCCCTTCATAAATACTACCGGACATATTAAATATTTTCAATATTTTCTAGGGGAGGGGGTTGCATTTGAAATATGTGGCATTTGCAGACATGATCATTTGTCTGAATAATTTGAGAAATACTGATTTTTCCTGCATTCTCTGGGTCCCTGAGTGTGACTGGCATCACCAATCATAGCTGGTGCACAGCTGTCTGCAAGAGACAAGTTCAGCAGTGGTAGACAAGAAGCTTACCTTACACACATTCACTTCTCAAACATCTAAAATGTTCTCTGACGCATTTCTGTCTTGCATTTCCGTACCAATGTTTAATCACTTTTGTCCGTACACAGTCTGTTGCCGGAGGTTGCAGGTAGTGGAAGGTAAGACCTCCCTGGTGGAATAAACCTGGGTGAAAAAAAGGTCTTACCTTCCACTACCTGCAACCTCCGGCAATCACCTTCAACTAGCATCGCAACCGGCTTCGACTAGAGAATTACCAATTTTTTTAATCGGCAACCTATTTTTAGTCGCGGCCGGTTTTTAATTTTTTGAAATAATCGCCGGAACATAGAAGCAGAAACCACATTAGGGAGGCTGACAAAAACCTCCGGGAACCGCACGGAAACCTTGGGTGGGGCGCAAAGTCTCCAGAGGTTTCCGTTCAGGTTTCCTAAGTGGAACGGGGCATAACTCTCAGATCTTGCGATGGGCTGGATTAGGAATAAAACATTGAATAAAGCGAGTGGAGTTACAGATATGTTGAATAGAGTGCCTGTTTCTGTGCTATATAGCTCTATGACTCCAGATTTGCTGGGGAACACTGCTGTCCCCACTACCCAATAGGTGTTAGAACAGAACGTAGCTGGCGACTTCCATCTGACTTTAGTCATTGTTTTATTTTCCTAAAAGGAAATCCATCTAGCAGCCATAACAAAATCTGAGGAAGAGAGTCAATTAAATGTTGCAATCACACATCTATCATTTTAGCATGGGTTATTTAGACTTCCCAAAATGAGCTGCATTAAACTAGATTCAGAGGAGTTGGACATTGAGATCCTATTTTACTTCGGAGTCACGTGAGTGACTTCGTGAAGAACCCGCCAGCACGCTTGCGCAGCATATCGTCGCGCGCATTTGCAGCGGCAGCTGGGGGGGGGAGTGCGCTCTCCCCACCGGCCTCCTTCACAAGACCGGCAGGTAAGTATTACCTTCCTTTACAGCATGGACAAAGGCCGCAGGACGACGCTGTCGGGGAGCTGAGTTGTGCTGCGGCCAGCCGACGGCCCTTGTCCCCGGAGCTGCACGGAACGCCGGCAGCTTCAGGAATGCGGAAGTCGGGCACGGAGCTGAGCTGTGGCCAGCCGACGGCCCTTGTCCCCGGAGCTGCACGGAACGCCGGCAGCTTTATCGCAACGGTGGGGGCAGGAATGAGGAAGTCGGGCGCGGAGCTGAGCTGTGGCCAGCCGACGGCCCTTGTCCCCGGAGCTGCACGGAACGCCGGCAGCTTTAACGCAACGGTGGGGGCTGGAATGCAGAGTCGGGCGCTCCCGCTAATACAGGGGCCGACTCACCCGAATGGGTTACCGCTACGGAGCTGCAAGCAACAGGTCCAGACTCCGAGCCCCCCCGTCCCCCAAGAGAATAAGGGGGGATACAGGTACGTGGCAAGGGGTCTTGTTTTTCTTTTACAGGCAACCTCTCCCCGAGCTCCAGTAGACCCGAGGGGGCTGGGCCGGGGGACAGCCGCACGACAGGGGAGCCCTGCAAAGTGCTTTACGTACCGCAGCCAGGGATATCTGCCATCGTGCAGCCCGGGCATAACACTGCTGCGTCGTGTAGGCCTGCTGGAGCAGATACCGCCGACAACACACCCCGTCAGGCTGCGGTCAAGGGCGGAGGTGGCAGCAGGAAGCGGTCGGTCAGCTCAGTGCTGCGAGCGGCCGACCATGCGCCTCCACGCCAAGTAATGGTGTAAGTGTGGAGGTAAGCCTGCACGGACTCCGGGGAGCCAGGTTCCGGGGGCCGGCGCCGAGTCAACTCACCTGCCTTCTTATCTGCCAGGTGGGCCGCCACAGTCTGGGAGAAGACAGACTAGTGGAGAGTCCGTGCGGGAGTCGTATGACCCTACTTGGGCTGTAGGTCACGACGACCTGCCATTGGACCATAGACCCTAAGGGGGTGAGGTCCGATGGTGGAAGCCCCAGTGAATTCGCAGGGCCTGGGGAAGTCGGCTTGTCCGCTGCATATAGCAGGGACGGTCGCATTGAGCGGTTGGAGCTCTTAAATGGTCCAATATCTCCATCGGGACCAAGAACGAGAAGAACGGCATCCACTAGCCGTGCAAGCCTCCGCTCAGCTCCTCATCGTCTCCAGCCAGAAGCATTAATGATTGCCCAGCTGCTGAATTTGATGACGACCAGGGACAGCCAGTGACCGCTGAACCAGAGCATGAGGAGGATGCTGGATGTGGTGAGTGAAGTTTGCCGTTTCTACCCAGACAGGTGAACCCTGCACCACGAATTGGCGGGCACCATTGATTGCCTACGTATGCACCAACTCTGGAGTCAGATTCTCAATAATACCTTGGAGAAAGGTTCTCCACGGGCATAACGGCGTTTGCAAAACCCTGATCGGGGATAATGTGTCCAGTAAATAGCATGATGCGCTAGCACTCCTATGCAACGCCCAGTATGAGATATATTGCCTGCGTAAGAGCTCCATATAGCCCACACTAAACCCCAAATTCGCGGGGTTGTGCCGACCATTACCGCTCCACCGCCGCATCAGTTGCTTGGAGACCTGTACAAACAGGTGAAGGGACTGGACAAAGGAGGCCAAAACAGTGGGCCTCATGAAACTCCATCGGTCAGAGTTCACCCATATCACCGGCAACAGCCTAATACAACCTGTGAACCAAGGCTGCCGGATAGGGCACAAAGATTCTACCGACCTCCATAACGTCCACCCGAAGCACCGTATGTATGGAACCGCCGTTCACTATGGAGGTAAGGGGGTCTGGCTCCTCTCACGCCGTAGTATCCCTCCTGTACGAATAGGTGGGCGATTGCGGGCGGCCTTGGACATATGGGGAAAACTGTAACCACAGATGAGTTTATTTTACAAAGTGTTCAAGGGTATATAATTCGTGGGAGGTATAGATTCCCATACCCAGCATTCGCCTCGTAGGAATTTACTCTATCCCGAAAAGAGGTGGAGGCAGGGCATGCTGAAATTATATGGCGAGCAGGGAAAAGTGGTAATTGGCATAACCAAGCATGGACATATTGAGTTGAGCCTAATATGTTCACCAGCAGTAAAAAGAAGAGGAATGTCGGGTTATAATCGATTTAGCTGAGTTGAACACTTTTGTACAATATACCCATGGCAAAATGGATGCTTTTGGAACAGCTAGGTGGAAGCTTTACTCAGGATACTTTATGGCATGTATCAGTTTGAAAGAAGCATGCTATACGGTGCCCATCGCTGAGGCTCACAGGGAATTCTGAAGTTGTCTGGAAGGGTGCATTGCCCAATGGAACCATCACAGCTTAGGCTGTTTACCAAGTTGGTATTTACCTGTATTGGCTCTTCTCCGACAACAAGATTATAGTGATGGCATGTTGGATGAAATCCTTATAATGGGGCAGACCCTCCAATTGGCAATTCAAGGAGTGGCTGCAACCAAGGCTCTGCTTGAGAAGCTGGGATTGTAATCCATCCAGACAAATCAAAACTGCACCCGCTACGGGTTATGGATTTGGTGTTCACCTTAGACACTAATTTAATGAAGTTTATCATCCCCACTAATAAAGCTACTGCTATATCAGAAGAATGCCACAATCTTGCTTGCGCCAGGGTATCGACCATGTGGCAAACAGCGAAAGTTATTGGTATTGGTAACTCTAAATTGGTAACTACATTCCCAGCTGCACGATTCGGACCGCTACACTACCGAAATTCACAAAGGTCACAAATCACAGCATTTAAAAAACAAATGCTGGCTGCTTTGATCGGCCACTTTGGTTACCACCGGAAGCTAGAAACAAGCTATAATGGTGGGTAGATAATATTAAAGAATGTCATTGACCTATGATATGGAGCAACCCTGATGTTGTGCTACTAACTGACGCAAGTGCACCAGGCTGGGGAGCAACTGGTACGATGTCCAGTTGTGGTGGCAGATGGAACTCTCATGAGTCTACATTCCTGGAGTCACATGGGATAAACTATATAGAAATGCTGGGGGTGTTTCATGGACTGCGGGTTTCTGTACTAATTCATGGGATTACATGTCCGCTTTCGAATAGATAATGCTACAATAATAGTTTACATCAATCATATGGGTAGTATCAGGTCGCTAGTTTGCAATGAATTGGCTAATACAATTTGGCACTGGTGCATTGAAAGAAATATTTGGATTACTGCGACCTATTTGCCTGGGAAGCTTAATTCAGTGGCGGACACCAGGTCACGTGTCTTCAATGACAACATTGAGTGGATGTTGAACCCCCAGATTTTGGAGATATTATAGCTCAAATTGGGGACACCAGATATTGACCTATTTGCGTCCAGGCTGAACCATCGAATACCAACGTATGTGTTGTGGGAACCAGACCCTGGGGTAATAGCATTGGATGCATTTTTATCCATTGGGGGAAATGGGTTGCTACGCGTTTCCCCATGCTGCCTCACCAGTCGGGTATTGCAGAAAATTAAACTAGACTCTGCAACTGACATATTGATCATTCCCGACTGGCCTACACAACCATGGTACCCGATGGTTGTAGAAATGTACAACAACCATGGATGGCGATTGGGAAACATCCCAAATTGATTACTCACTCCATTACAGGGGGGTCAGTCATCCTTGCCATGGTCATTAAACTTGTTGGCTTGCAGGTTCTGAAAAGACCGCTCAACCGGGCAGGCATCTCGTCAAGAGCCATGAACCTTATTGCAGCATCGTGTCGGGAATCCACCCGCAAACAATATCTCACTCGAATCAGAAAGTGGGAGGTTTCTGTGCCCAGAACAACAAGTCCTCCAACTCGGCAACAATACTGGATGTGTTGGAGTTTCTAGCAGGCCTCCATTTTGATGCAGGCCTCAGCTACAGTGCCATCAACAGCGACAGGAGTACGCTGTATTCATACCTGGATATAAGTATCAGCTCCCACCACCTGGTGTCTAAACTAATGAGGGAGTATTCAATACCAATCCCTCCACGACCCAGATATACAGTAACGTGGGATGTGGGGATCATGCTGACCCTACTGAGGAGCTGGGCTCCAATAGATGAGCTACCATTTGAAACAGCTCACCCTTAAGGTGGTGATGCTCATGGCACTGGCGACAGCCCAACGAGCCCAGATGTTACAAAAACTGCGACTGGACACCATGGTGGCCAACCCTGGTCAAATAAAATTCTTTGGTAAAGAGTTATTAAAACAGGAGTTGCTACTAACGTTTTAAGTCTTATTCCACCAGGGCTGCAGCGAGAGCCATGAAGGTGCCCATGGACCACATTTTCGCCACTGCGGGCTGGGCCAGTGGGGGAAAAACCTTTCAACGGTTCTATAACAAGTCTCTGGCCGTTCCTGCGACATTCGCAGAAGCTATCCTGGGTACCGCTCAGTAAATGTCTGCCCCGAATTAGGGGTTGTTGTTTTAGTTGATTAATAAATTGTGTTGATTTTTCAGCCGCTGTCAACTGAACTCCATTAACAGTCTTACTCCATCAGAATGGCGGCAGTGTGATAAGCATGGACGTTGTTCAGGGCGTGAAATCACAGAGCTTTGAAATCTTCACGAAGTCACTCACGTGACTCCGAAGTAAAATTGTAAGATTAAACGAGAACTTACCAAGTTTGAAGTTTGATCTGTATTTTACGAGGAGTCGCGGTGAGGGATTTCGTGCCCACCGCTCCCACCCTCTATCATCAGGTCAAACAGGTAGTTCTACGGTTTTCATCTTACTATTTTCAGTCATGGTTGGTTCTGTGATTCCACACCGCTGCTTTGAAGGATGCTGCGCAAGCGTGCTGGCGGGTTCTTCACGAAATCCCTCACCGCGACTCCTCGTAAAATACAGATCAAACTTCAAACTTGGTAAGTTCTCGTTTAATCTTACTATTTTAACTAATTTAATTCCAGAATCCATTTTGGATTATCAATGGAATCCAAAACCTCTATTACTCAGCTAGGTTAGACCACCATATTACCTGTGTGAGATGTGCAATGGTGTAACAGAACAATATAATCTGTTGCATAGACCTGAAATAATCAGTTTAGTTTAGTTTAGAGATATAGAGCAGAAACAGGTTCTTTGGCCACCGAGTCCGTGTCGACCAGCAATCCCCGCACACTAACACTATACTACACTAGGGGCAATTTACAATTTTTACCAAGCCAATTAGTCTACTTACCTGGATGTCTTTGGAGTGCGGAAAAAGCTGGAGAAACTCAGCGGGTGCAGCAGCATCTAAGGAGCGAAGGAGATAGGCGACGTTTCGGGTCGAGACCCTTCTTCAGACTACTTACCTGGATGTCTTTGGAGTGCGGGAGGAAACCGGAGCTACCGGAGAAAACACACGCAGGTTACAGTGAGAGTGTGCAAACTCAGGCGAGACAGCATCATAGTCAGGGTCGAACCCAGGTCTCTGGCGCTGTAAGGCAACAACTGTACTTCTGTGCCCAGTTAATAAAGGGCAGGAAATAGATAGGGTGAATGCATAGTGTTTTATTTTCCAAGGTAGGTCAAAGACACTTTTTTTGTAATGC
The DNA here is from genome assembly GCA_035221665.1 of Okamejei kenojei. Taxonomy (NCBI): domain Eukaryota; kingdom Metazoa; phylum Chordata; class Chondrichthyes; order Rajiformes; family Rajidae; genus Okamejei; species Okamejei kenojei. The sequence goes on from CM069132.1 coordinate 124,606,504, forward strand.
TGTGATATGATCAAATTTAATATACAGGTAGGTCAAACCACATTCAGTCATACTGACTCGATGTCAGCACCAATGAAAAGGTTTCATCAGAAAACCAAGATCCCAACGTCCTCTGTACCTTCATCTAGGGCTGGTTGGGGGTCTAACTTGGGTATCCTTTCATCAGGACAATGTGATGGGTACTTATTGATCATGGCATTATTGTCCTCACGACAAGGACATGTAAAGGGCTTGTACAGGATTAATGGGTAACAAAGGAGTGGGAAAGTACTCTTAAAAAGTAGAATGAATGAGTAAAAGTTAAGAATGCTCAAGATAATGGGGTGGAGGCTGCAGGCTGAATCTAGAATGACAGTGCGAATGATCACGCCACAAGACAATGAATGAAATTGTTACTTCAAGCTTGGAAAGAAAGTGCAGCACAGTGAAAAACATCTCCAGTGACCTGGGTTTGATACTGACCTCGAGTGCTGTCTGTGTGGATTTTGCACATTCTTCCTGTGATCATGTGGGTCTCCTCCAGGTGCTCCGGTTTCTTCCCACGTCCCAAAGACTTGCGCGTTTGTAGGTTAATTAGCCTCTAGAAATTTCCCCTAATGTGCAAGGAGTGGATGAGAAAGTGGGATTACATAGAACTAGTGTAAATGGGTGATTGATGGTTGGCGTGCTGTGTCTATAAACAAAAGGATCGATAGGAGACAGTGTGAAACATTGAAGTTAAACGTAGGGGTGGAAGAATTAAAATTATCACTTGGCCAAACATCCCCGTCTATTTGTAAGTTGAACCCTGAGCCATCCGCAGTTCACTAAAATATATACCAATTTTATTCTTAAGTTTTCTCCAATCCTCACACATTTTTTTCATTTTCCTAACTCTCTGCTGACTGATTTACATGATCCTTGCCCTCAGTTGCTGCATTGGGACAATCTACTGTGAGGTAACCAAAGACCCAGTAAAAGCATGTCCATCTTCTTCATCACTGCTTATGTGAAAACGCTGAGGTTCAGTGGCATCATTTCATTCCTGGTCATTATACATGGAGAGAGAGGCAACTATCTGGTGACAGAATCAAACATAAGGTATACGCATTTCACACCATTTGATGTAATTGCGATCTTAAGTTTTAGTTTTATTTTGTTTTAGTTTTAGAGATACAGCGAAGCACGGAAACAGGCCCTTCGTCCCACAGAGTCCACACCGACCGGTGATCTCCGCACATTAACACTATCCTACACACACTAGGGACAATTTACATTTATACAAAGCTAATTAACCTACAAACCTGTACGTCTTTGGAGTATGGGAGGAAATTGAAGATCTCCGAGATAAGCCACGTGGTCACGGGGAGAAGGTACAAACTCCACACAGACAGCACCCGTAGTCAGGATCGAAACGGGGTCTCCGGCGCTGCAAGCACTGTAAGACAGCAATTCTACCGATGCACCACCGTGCCGGCTGTCTTCTTCATAATGTGTTACGACACTCTTACCTGAGTAGAACCAACCACATCTTTTATCTGACAGGTGTTCACATGTGCAACAGTAGTCCCTGATTTGTTCTGAGAGTGCTCTGTGTTTACCACGGTCCAGCTCTTATCTTCGTGCATCAGTGAAGTCGAAGATAGTTTTGACTTGGTGATTCACGTTTCACAGAAGAGCCGAAGCCATACCAAATGCCAATTGATTCAATTCAATTCAATTCAACTTTAATGTCATTGCACAGATACAAGTACGGGTACAACGAAATGCAGTTTAGCGCCAGTTCGTAGTTATAGCAATATAGAAATAAATACAGAATGCAGACAATGTGAACGGAGAGACTGGAGAAATCTATCGGCGGGACTCCGATAGAGTTCAGCAGGTGGGCTTTTTTGAGCCTCCTCAGGAAGTAAAGGCGCTGCTGCGCCTTTTTGACCAGCTTGGAGGTGTTGAGGGACCAGGACAGATCCTCCGAGATGTGTACCCCGAGGAATTTGTAGTTGGAGACCCGCTCCACCTCAGTCCCGTTTATATGGATGGGGGTGTGTCTGCCCCCTCTGTGCTTCCTGAAGTCGACAATGATCTCCTTCGTCTTCTGGGAGTTGAGGACGAGGTTATTATCGGCACACCAGGTTGTCAGGTGCTGGACCTCCTCCCTGTAGGCTGACTCGTCGTTGTCACTGATCAGTCCTACCACCGTGGTGTCGTCGACAAATTTTATGATGGCGTTGGAGCCATGCTTAGGGATGCAGTCATGGGTGAAGAGGGAGTAGAGGAGAGGACTGAGCACACAGCCCTGTGGCACACCAGTGTTCAGTGTTATAGTGGAGGAGGTGAGGTTGTTGATCCTAACAGACTGGGGTCTGTTAGTGAGGAAATCCAGTGTCCAATTGCAGAGGGAAGTGGAGATGCCAAGACCGCTGAGTTTGGTGATCAAGCTAGCGGGTATGACAGTGTTAAAGGTGGAGCTGAAGTCAATGAACAGCAGCCTGATGTAGGTGTTATTGCTGTCCAGGTGGGTCAGGGCAGAGTGTAGGGCCGCCGATATGGCGTCCTCTGTAGACCTGGTACAGTTGGTCCGGTAGGCAAACTGATGGGGGTCCAGTGTGGGGGGGGAGGCTGGCTTTGAGGTGAGCCAAGATCAGCCGCTCAAAGCACTTGGCGATGACAGGGGTGAGTGCCACTGGCCGGAAGTCATTGAGACTCCCTGTCACTGATTGTTTGGGCACTGGCACAATGGTAGATGTCTTGAGGCAAGTGGGGCAGTGACAGATTGAAAATGTCAGTGAGGACCAGGGATAGTTGTCCTGCACATGCCCTGAGCACCCGCCCGGGGATGCTATCGGGGCCGGCAGCTTTGTGCTCATTCACCTTGCTCAGTGCATCTTGTACAGCAGAGGTGGAGAGACTGAGGGGTTGTTCACGCGGGGGTGGAGCAACTTTGATGGCTGGAGTTTTGTTGTCCCCGTCAAAGCGAGCATAGAAATGGTTTAGCTCATCAGGAAGGGAGGCGTTGTCTGGGGGGGGGGGGGGGGGGGGGGGGGGGGGGGGGGGTGATGACTTTATGGTAATCGGCAATGGATTTGATTCCTTGCCACATGCGCCTAGGGTCAGAGTTGTTTCGGAAATGCTCCTCGATCCGCCATTTGTGATTGAGTTCAGCATTCCTAATTCCCTTTTTCATATTGGCCCTGGATGAGCTGTATCCCTCAGCGTTGCCAGATTTAAAAATCGGTGTCGCGAGCCTTCAGCAGGAGTCTGACCTCCCTGCTCATCCACGGCTTCTGGTTAGGGAAGGTCTTTATCTCTTTGTGGGTAGTGACGTTGTCAGTGCAGAATTTTATATAGTCCAGAACGGTTGAGGTGAATGAGTTGATGTCCACTTGGGAGTTAAAGGTGGCCTGGGTAGCAAACAGACTCCAGTCTGTTTGCTGAAACTGTTCCTGTAAAACAGAGACAGCCCCTTCAGGCCAGACCTTCACTGTCCTCACGGTAGGTTTCACACGTCTGATCAAAGGTGTGTATTTGGGGAGCAGGAACAGAGAGAGGTGGTCAGACTGTCCCAGGTGGGGGAGGGGGAGGGCTTTGTATGCTTCAGTAATATTGGTATAAACTAGGTCCAGAATATTGTTTCCTCTGGTTGGGCAGGGGACATGTTGGTGGAATCTGGGGAGTACAGTTTTAAGCTTGGAGTGGTTAAAATCACCCGAAACAATAAATGCCCCCTCTGGGTGTGCAGTTAGTTGTTTGCTGATAGCAGCTTGCAGCTCTTCCATTGCTAGCCTGGCATTAGCATCCGGGGGTACATAGACTGCAGTGATAACAATCGATGTAAATTCCCTGGGCAGGTAGAAGGGCCTGCACTTTATCATCAGGTATTCCAGGGCAGCAGAGCAGTGACTACCAATCCTGACAACGTCTGTACACCATGAGTTGTACACATAAATGCACAGTCCGCCGCCCTTGGTCTTACCGGAGTCCTCCGCTGTTCTATCGGCCCTGAAGACAGTGCGCCCCTCCAGCTCGATGGCGTTCTCCGGGATGTTGACGGTGAGCCATGTTTCGTTGAAGACCAAGGCGTTGCAGTCGGCGATCCGTTTGGGTGTGGTGATCCGCAGCCGCAGTTCGTCGATTTTACTCATCAGGGACCGGACATTCGCGAGGAAAATGCTGGGCAGAGCTGGCTGGTGCGGGTTTGATCTCAGCCTCGCTCGACAGCCTCCGCGCTTCCCACGTCTTTGTTTGCGGTCCCTGTGCCGCCTCTGGGCACTTCCTGTCGGGGGAGCTGACCCTCTAGACCACGGTGTCCTGACGATCTCGGCGGCAGTTGAAAGTCGCTTCTGGGGCTCGTTACGTGGAGACGGCCGAGCTCCAGTAGCTCCTGACGGCCGTACAGAGTCTTCGCTCGAGTGCTGCGGGCGAAAACTAAGGTAATTATTAACAGGAAGAAAACTAAATTGCTAAAACTACGGAGACACAGAGCCTCGCGTTGTGCACGCGACGCCATCTTGTTGAACCACTCTCTCCAAGTTCTCTGCAGCTAGACAGAGATGGCCTTTGGGAGCAATTGATGAAAACCACCCTGCAACAGACCCACATTTGCAGAGAAAATGAAGGAATCTGCGCAAATACAAGTTAAATGATGCCACAAGGCTTTGCGATGCTCTATTTAAGTATGGATAGAGTGGCTGACCATGAGTCTTCAAATAAGTTGCCGTTAAATGAGTCCAGGCAGACCTTGTGTATGCGGGATACCAATGCTATCTTAAAATGGATGTACAGTTTCATATTGCAGTTCTACTCCCACACTGGCCTGCACTAAAGTGCTCTCCTATAGAGAATAGAAGTGCAACTCCTTATGAAAGCTGATAGGGGACATAGAAATACATACTCTACTCATGCCCTTAGGCCACCAAGCACACACTAAACATCAACCACCCTATTTACACTAATCCTGCATTAACTCAGCCTCCCAAGCAACCTTGATCCATTGTTGTCTGTCTACCGCCACAACAGGTCCACAGCCGATACTATCTCCCTGGCCCTACACTCATCCCTGGAACATCTGAATAAGAGAGATGTCTATGTCAGACTCTATTCATAGACTACAGCACTGCTTTCAATACCCTTATACCATCCATCCAAGCATATCTCCAAACTCGTGGCACTTGGAGTCAACACTCTGCAACTGGATCCTCAACTTCCTAACCATCAGATCACAATCAATGAGGATAGGGGACAAATCATCCTCTATGATAATCCTCAACACTGGTGCCCCCTTCTTTACTCCTACATACACGATACCCAACTCAATTTACAAATTTGCAGACGACACCACCGTAGTGGGCCGGATAGCAAATAACAATGAGACAGAGTACAGGAAAGGGTTAGAGAGCCTTGTAGCCCAGTGCCAAGACAACAACCTTTCCCTCAATGTCAGCAAGACAAAGGAGATTGTGATCGACTTCAGTGAGCAGCCAGTACACATACCACGGTATACATTGAAGGTACCAAAATAGAGATGGTTGAAGCTTCAAGTACCTAGGAATAAATAACACCAGCAACTTGATCTGAACCAGCCATATCGAAGCAATGGCCAAGAAGGCACAACAGCACAACTTCTTCCTTAGAAGGCTTAGGAAGTTTGGCGCATCCCTAACAACTCTCAAATGCATCTACAGATGTGCCATTGAAAGCATTTATATGAAGCAAGTCAACGACTGGCTGCTGGACCATGTATCCACAGTGCTTTTGCATTTTGACCAGCTTCAGTCTGGCAGTTCACATGATTACCAACCCATCAATCACCTAAACAGATGTGAAAGTATTTTTTTTACTGCCGAGGTGACATCAACTAATGTTGCCAATTTATTCAATTTCTTCCAATAGATTTGGTTCATACCAGTTTACATTCTCCTCTGCTCTTGTCTTCTCTCTCTCATATTTCAGCACATTCTTCAGTTTAATCACATCCTTCCGACACCATGGCAACCAAAACTATACACAATACTCCTTTGACGCAGCCTAACCGATGATATGCAGGACTGTGTCATGACAACCCGAGTCAATAACTAATGGCTGGATTTCCCAAGCATACCTTTCCTAGGCTTAGATGGATATGGGCCAAATGCGGGCAAATGGGATTAGCTTAAATGAGGCATCTTGGTCTGCATGGATAAATTTGATCGAAGGACTATTTCCCATGCTGCATGACTATGACTCTATGACTTGGAGAGATGTAATCTGCACAGAAGTAAATTGAGAGTTGGGAAGTGAGGGAAACATAACTAGGTTCCTTATGAGCCAGAAAGGACATTGTGGGCCAAATGGTCTCTATTCAGCGCAGTTATTTTCCACAAATGAGCAGGACTTCACACTACCTTGTCATTCCTTAAAGGCTGGGCAGATCTCACTCATGGTCTCTGGTCTTAGGAACCTGCTTCAAGTAAGTCTTCAGCTAAATCACTTACTCTCCATACAACCAAGCAGCACCTCCAATCCATAGCAGCATTGGTCCCTGGTCGGCCTTCAACATCAACAAGGGATTAATCTCCAACCTGACCCCACCACCCATTGATCTCAAACCCGATCTTAGCCCCAATGGCTCTCCCACAACTGTTCACCCTCAGCCTTGCCATTGATCGCCAGTCCAACCACACGACAATTCTCCCAGCGAGACAGTTCATTCTAATCTCCAGCCTTAACCATGTCTCCAATTTCCAACACAACATCTCTCCCCCCCATCTGCTCACCCACATCCACACACATTTATATGATGATCTCCTGGCCTTTTCTCCCACACTCTCTAGACAGACTCTTCCTCCAACACCAAAACGATCTGCATCCCAATCTTTCCACTAATCTCAGCCCAATTAACACTGATCTTAAATCTAATTCCATACAACAATTCTGAGCCTGAACCTCCCCCCAACCACTGATAACACTCACTTCCCCTCCACCACAATGATCCAACTCCCTTTGTTCACCAATCCTCTCTCTCTCTCTCTCTCACTCTCTCTCTCTCTCTCCCCCTCTCTCCCCCTCTCTCCCCCTCTCTCCCCCCCTCTCTCCCCCTCTCTCCCCCCCTCTCTCCCTCCCTCTCTCCCTCTCTCTCTATATCTGGCTTTGCCTACAGCAGAATTGGAACACTACACTAGTGAACCATTGAAGAACACAATCATTGACCTGAAGAGGTAAGAACTATAAAATAAAGTTTTACTTCTCGTGATACTTCTTAATGTTAGCTCAAAAAATTGTGTTTCCTTATCAAACTCAGAACATAGACGAGTACAACATAGGAACAGGACCTTCGGCCCCCAATGTCTGTGTCGAACATGATGCCAAGATAAACTAATCACATCTGACTGCACATGATCTATATCCCTCCATATACATGTGCCTATCTAAAAGCGTCTTAAACGACACCAAAATCAACTCACCACCACAGGTAACATGTTCCAGGTTTTGTAAGCAAAACCTGTCCCGCACACCTCCTTTATCTTTGCCTCTCAGATTAAACCCAGGCCCTCTAGTCTTTGATATTTCCACCCTGGGAAAAAAGATTCTGACTGTCTACCCCATATACATCTCTCAATACGTGTATACTTCTATCAAGTCTCCTCTCAACCTCCAATGTTCCAGAGAAATAAATCCAAGTCTGTTCAACCTCACTTTGTAGCTAACAACCCCTCACCCAGGTATCATTCTGCACAATTTCTTCTGCCCATTTCCTTACACCTCCACAACCTTTCTGCAATGAGCGGTCCTGAACTGCGCACAATAATCCAAATGTGTTCTTTGTCTTCGTCTTCTTTGTCCACCAGTAGAACAAAGTCTTTACTGCATTTATTTTGCTCACCTTGTGCAGATCCCTGATGAGCATCTCAGTTATAGAAAAATAGAACTCTGAAATCTAATACAGAGGAAAGGATGATATGTATCTAAGAAAAATAGTTTAAAATAGGGCAATCTTAGTAGAGTGAATCAAATATTAAACACAGATAAAAATCCAGATCAGTATATCAAAGTAAGCCAGCAGATAAAAAGGTAATATAAAACAAATGTCAAAAAGATTTTCTAAACTTGTGGATGATAAATGTTTGAAGTAGGCTGCAAGATAAGTAAGTAAATGCAGAAAGAAAGTCGTTGTTAATGATGCAGTTATTTTTTTATTTATGGACAGGATATAGAGGTTGGGGGAAAGGAGTCTCCTTACTTGTTTTGAAAAGGTGGCACTAAAACTGCTGCAGTGTATTTGGTAAAGGTACAACCATAACGATATTAGCCAGTGACACCTGAGAAAGCAACATATGTCCAGTCTAGGATGACGCGTGACTTTGAGGGGAGTGTAATGTTTCCATGCACCTGCTCTCATTCCCTTTGTTCTCTCTGCACCTCCCCTTTCCTTTACAACCTAAAACTTGTTTTCATTCTGTCACAGAGCCGTACGGCACGGAAAGAGGTCCTTCGCTCCACCATGTCCCTGCACCCATTGTACCTACTGTATCTACACTAATCCCATTTACTTGTATTAGGTGGCAGCACAGTGGCACAGCAGTAGAGTTGGTGCTTACAGCGCCAGAGACTCAGGTGCGATCCTGCCTATGGGTGTTGTCTGTTTGGAGTTTGCACGTTTTTCCTGTGACCACGTTGGTTTTCTCCAGGTACTCCAGTTTCCTCCCACATTCCAAAGGTTTGTAGGTTAATTGGCTTTGGTAATCTCTAGTGTGTAGGATAGTGTTAGTGTACAGGGTTCTCTCTGGTCAGTATGGACACAGTGGGCTGAAGGACCTGCTTCTGCAATGTATCGCTAAAGTCTAAAGGTCAATAACCTTCTCTGCCTCAATGATTGAAGTTCTTGTCTGGATGTTTCTTAGACATTGTGAGAATACCTGCCATCACCACCTCTTCAGGCAGCACATTTCAGATTCCAACCACTCTCTGTGGGAAATAAAAATCCCCTCTGATCTTTTAGCCCACATTCTCTTGGTTTGCACACAATTGTCATGGGAAAAAGATTATTCCTAATGTACTAATTTTATACACCTCTACCTTGTCCCCCTCAGCCTCATCCGTCTAGGGAAAACAAACCCATCTTATCCAGACTTTCTTTACAATTGTAATCCAGGCAACATCCTACTGAATCTTCTCTGCACCCTCTCCAGCACAACCATGCTGAAACTGTTTTATTTCTAACTTTCTTTTTCCAAAGAAAGATTATGAACCATAAATATTAACTATGTTTCACTCTAAACTAGTTGAGTAATTCTAACTTATTTGGAATTTACTTATGGATGGTAACATTCGTGGATTGGGGAGGTGTTGTCAAATAAAACATGGCAGGTTCCTGAGAGTATCTTGTAAATAGTATATACGGTATCAAGGTGTGCCTGTGTGAGGGAAGTGATTGATTCGGGTGCATGATAGGCACCGATCAAATGGCTGCCGTGTCCTGACTTGCGTGCATTTTCATAAGTGTTTTTGGAGATGTGCACCAGTCCTGACTTACAATCTTGGAGTCATCCAGCAGAGAGAGATGCCCTTCATCCCATCAAGCCCACACAGTAATTAAGCACCCAATTACACTATTCCAACTTGAATCCAATTTTATTCTCCCTTTATTTCCCTCCAGATTCTATCATTCACCTTCACACTGGAGAAGAATTACAGTCGCCAATTAAATTACCAACCCCCATATCTTTGGAAGAAGTAGGAACAAAGAACTGCAAATGCTGGTCTATTAATAAAAAAGGTACAAAGTGCTGGATTAAGTCAGCAAGTCAGGCAGCATCTGTGGAGAGCATGGATAGGTAAAGTTTCTGGTTAGGACCCTTCTTCAGATTGATTCACATCAGGCTGTTGTTCATAGACTACAACTGAGCAATCAACACCATCATCCCCTCCAAACTTGTTTCCAAGCTCATTTAATTGAGTGTATGAATCACAATGGAATCAATCAAGGGAGGTTGGTTTGTGTGATGGCCTGGGCTGCATCCACGATCCACTGCAATTTCTTACATTCCTGGATAGAAACATAGAAAATAAGTACAGGAGCGGGCCATTTGGCCCTTTAAGCCAGCACCGCCATTCAATATGATCATGGCTGATCATCTAGAATCAGTACCCCGTTCCTACTTTCTCCCCATATCCCTTCATTTCGTTAGCCTTAAGGGCTATATACAATTCTCTCTTGAATACATTCAGTGAATTGGCCTCCACTGCCTTCTGTAGCAGAGAATTCCACAGATTCACAGCACTCCGGGTGAAGACGTTTGTCCTCATCTCAATCATAAATGGCCTACACCTTTTTCTGAAACTGTCACCCCTGGTTCCAGACCCCTCCCTTGATCGGGAATTAATTTCCTGCATCGAGCCTGTCCAATCCCTTAATAATTGTATATATTTCTATAAGATATCCTCTCATCCTAAATTCCAGTGAATACAAGCCCAGTCGACCCATTCTGGAGCTGTCCCCAAACCAAGCTATGGTGCATCTGTAGATGTTGGTTACCTATAATTAGTGGAACTGCTCTTGGACCCGTGATTCCTAGCTGATGCTCTTGGACCCATGATCCCTAGCCTCTGCTCTTGGACCCATGATCCCTAGCCTCTGCTCTTGGACCCATGATTCCTAGCCTCTGCTCTTAGGATTCACAGCCTCTGACTCATCGTCAGAAGTTTTCTGTGGTTCCAAATTGACATTTTCAACAATCAGGTAAATTCATGGGAACGTTACAAAATTGCATTGTTCCTATTTCCTGATTTATGTAAGTATTCAAATGTAAATTCCTTTGCTGATGGTGATATGTGAATTCCTGTTTCTTGGTCCAAAGCACTGGCTGCCAGCTCAGTAAAGCCCCTGTCCCACTTACGTGTCCTTGGCACGCTAATTACGTGACCTCGTCATCGCGTTGAGGCGCACGGGTATTGTGGGACCGCAATACGCCTGTGCGTGTATGCGCTACGTCAAGCCGGAGGCGCGCAAAATTTTGTTTCCCTACAAAATCCCAGAGCACCACGCAATACCGCGCACAACTCCATACCCCTCCGCGCTTCTCCATGCCACCGTCCCGCGCGGCCCACATGATACCCGTGCGCCTCAACGCGACGACGAGATCGCATAATTAGCGTGCCAAGGACACGTAAGTGGGACGGGCTTAACTTTACCATCGACTAAACCCCATCTTCTGAAGCTTCTTTCCAAAGGAACTACATATGCTATGGCTCAAAAGGAAATACTTGATTTACCCTAATAATCATACAGCTTTAAGTTGAGAGGAGCAAAGTGTAAATGAAATTTGCGGGACAAGTTACAACAAGAGTGATGGATGCCTGGAATGTGCTGCCAGGGTTGTTGGTGGAGACAGATATGTCAGGGGCATTTAATATGCTTTTGGATAGGCACATGGATATGAATGAATGAATACGTTTATTGGCCAAGTATTCACATACAAGGAATTTGCCTAGCTGCTCTGCCCGCAAGTAACAACATTAAACACTAATAATAAAACATCATTGATTAAACATGTGAATTAAATAAAATACCAGAGCAAAAAGAGGCTACAGATTTTTGGTTATTGAGTAGAGCTACTACTTGTGGAAAAAAGCTGTTTTTATGTCTGGCTGTGGCAGCTTTGACAGTCCGGAGTCGCCTTCCAGAGGAAAGTGATTCAAAGAGTTTGTGGCCAGGGTGAGAGGGGTCAGAGATGATCTTACCTGCTCACTTCCTGGCCCTTGCAGTGTACAGTTCGTCAATGGAGGGAAGGTTGCAGCCAATAACCTTCTCAGCTGATCGGACGATTTGCTGCAGCCTCCGGATGTCATGCTTGGTGGCTGAGCCAAACCAGACCATGATGGAGAAGGTGAGGACAGACTCTACAATGGCCGTGTAGAATTGGACCATCATTGCCTGTGGCAGATTGTGCTTCCTCAGCTGCCACAGGAAGTACATCCTCTGTTGTGCTTTTTTGACTGTGGAGTCGATGGCAGCCCCCCACTTAAGGTCCTTGGAGATGATGGTTCCCAGGAACTTAAAAGACTGCACAGATGTGACTGTGGTGTTGTTGATGGTGAGTGGGGTGAGGGGAGGGGAGGGGGAGTTCACCTACAGTCTACTATCAATTATGAAGGGAGTGGAAGGATATGGATCATGTGCAGGCAGAAGAGATTAGTTTAATTTGGCATCATGTTCGGCACGAACATTTTGAGTAGAATGGTCTGTTCCAATGGTGTAGTGTTCTGTGTTTTCTGTTAGTCTTGCTAAAAAATTAAAACCATTAAGGTTAGATAAATGATAACTTAAAATATAATAGAGGCGATTATATTTTGAAAGAGCCAGTTTAAGCAGGAAGAAACCAACATTTCAGCTGTGTAGAAAACATGAAATAAAATTCAAATAATTGGATTACGGGAACTTCAGCTTCCTATTGTCTGCAGTTGGATATATTGTAGGCTAGTTTATAGACTTGCGATGACTGCAGCAAGGAAACAACTACTGCACCTTATTACATGATCTGAATCTAAATTTTAAAATGTTTTTTCTTTGATTGTATCAGATTTTTCTCTGTGTAATTAGCCCATTTATTATATCTGGTGTCTGGAGCACTAGCGCATTTGATTTAGGATCATTACACATATCATAAACCCTGGAGAGCCAGTGTTTGAGGGCGAAATAGATAAACAGATCTATTATCTCGGGAAGCACATGCACATACAAAAGCTGATTTTCAGATACCCATGTTATTTCCCTTCTGTCAAGACTGTATGTACATTGAAACCTTATGTGACTATTTTGTTGCTAAACTCCAGTTTCAACTTCTGTTTATAACTATGGGGTGACGATCTGAATCGGTTACAATCGCAGTTAAAATGAATAAAAAAGAAAACAAGGTATAAATCAGACTGTAAGTTGTTTGAAGGCCAATGGCTTGCTTTGTTGACAGCACAAATACAGTCAGAAATAAATTAGGCGTTAATGAGGCTTTAGGAATATTAAAATGAGCTTGAGTAGGAGTAATGCAACATCTCGATTTTAACAAAATAGCACTGTAGAGTATTGAAGTGTAGGAGGGACAAAGTTTTAACTTGTGTTCCATCCCAGAGTATAAAAGATATTAAAAAACATTTGATCCCAATCACCAAGGAGTGTTTAAAAGGGAATGTAAGGACGATATCCAGATCTGTCATTTTTATTGGATAAACATTCATTTTGCTTCCACTTCTTCTTCTTTCGTGTCCATCTTTGATGTTTCAAATGTTGACATCGCTGGTATCGTCCGTCCTGAAAAGGATACAAGCTTCCGGTGACAATCAGTGGGAGCCATCACTTGTTGCAATAGATGATGGTGGTAGTAGAATTAGCTCGGGATACTTCCAGTTTCCAGCCCCGCGACGTGGACGCTTCTGCTATGGGGCCTTTGCCTCCTTTATCAGAATCATCAAAAGGTATCAAGAGTAAAAAATGGCTGACTTTCACAAGGTACTCCACTCCCTCGCTTTCCCACAACTCCGACCCCACTATGGTGATCTTTATTTTTACTGCAGCCAAGAAGAGCCTTCTTGGTCTTAAATCATTGATCTTCTGCCCTGTAAAAATCAGTTGTGCACTGGAGAATCTTGTTGGCTCAGGAGAATGGTGTTCAAATCTTACTCAATTTGAACAATTTGAACAAGAGTTAAACATTGGGTTGGTATTTGTTTCAAATAAAAAAGTAAGCTTCCTGGGGTGAATGAAACAGAAAATAATGGAAACACTCAGATAGTCTTAATGTTTCAGGTTAAAGACCCTTTCAACTAATGCAGTTTTTTTTTTTCCATTGATGCCACCTGAACTGTTGAGTGTCTACCTTCGGTTTTAATTTTGGATTTCCAGCTTCTGCAAAGAATGAGAAAGGAAAATATAAACCATGGCAATTGTCGAAGAAGTTCATCAGTTCATCAGTTCATTAGTGATATGAGCGGAATTTGGCCATTCGATCATGGTTGACCTATATTTCTCTTATCAACCCCATTCTCCTGCATCCTCCCCATAACCCCTGACACCCTTAATACTCAAGAATCTGTCAATCTCCACGTAAAAAATACCCATTGACAGCCTCCACAGCCGTCTGTTGCAATAAATTCCACAAGAAATCAGGATGAAGCCATCAAAAGCAAAAAGTAGCAGATTTTGGTTGGGTTTTAGTAGAGGCTTGCATTTAGGCAGATTCTTTATTGGGTGTATTTAGCATAAAACAGACACATGGAGTATTAGTCAAGGAATTGTAGATTTACATTTTTATTTAAACTAATAGCTAATCATGGTTTAATTGTTCCTAATATTTCTGACCAGCATTTCCTGCAAAGGCATTTTTTTTCTTCAGAACACCTGTTCAGGGAATCAGCCATTATATATTTTAATGTTAAACTGGAAGCATATTTTATATCAGCCTATAGAACTGAAAAGGATTGAAATATAAGCAACAGAATCTGAAAATGTTGAAAGAACTCAGCCAGTCAAACCGCATCCGTGTGAAGAGAAACCAGTTAATGCTTTGGATCAAGGGCCATTCCTCAGAATGTTTATTTCCGTTGAAATATAACCAACAGTCTACAGATGATAATAACAATTGCTGAAGAGAGATTTTGCTGGTGGCATATTTGGATAAAGAAGAAACCTCCATTGAGTTAAAGAACTGCAGATGAGTGTTAAGGGAGAAATTGTATTGTAACGGGAATGTAAACTAATTTGTCAAAGTAATACGGCAGCAGCACATAAGCACCACAGCTGTTGCCGCTGTTGCCCTGTTGCAGGCCTTACAGCAGCAGACATTGGCTCAGTCTCGCACTGGAAAAGCACAAATGAAAACTTCAAACTGCTGATCAAAAGAACATATGCCCCTGGAACTTTTGTATCTGCATGTAAAGCATGTAGATGTTTGCTGGTTTCAGGGGGAGGGGGAGGGAACCAGCCACAGCTTAGTATTCTGAAGAAGGGTCTCGACCCGAAACGTCGCCTATCTCCTTCGCTCCTTAGATGCTGCTGCACCCGCTGAGTTTCTCCAGCCTTTTGTGTACCCTCGATTCTCCAGCATCCGCAGTTCCTTCTTTAACACAGCTTAGTATTCATTCCTTGTAGGTGCTAATAGCTATTGCACACTAGACTGCATGGGATTCAGGGAGAGCTAGCTAACTGCATACAGAATTAGCTGCATGGTGGGAAACAGAAGATGGTGGTGGAAGTTTCTTTTCGAACAGGAGCCCTGTGACTAGTGGTGTACCTCAGGAGTCAATGCTGCACCCATTGCAGATTGTCAATGATTTGAATGAAAATGTACACGGCTTGATTAGTAAGTTTGCGGATAACACAAAAGTAGGTGGTATTGTAGAGAGTGAAGATAGCTATCTAGGATTACAGTGGGATCTTGATCAGGTGGGCAAGTGGCACATAAATGTCCTGCATTCTTTATACTGGTGCACATCTCAAGCAAATGATTCATTCCACTTAAATGCAATTTAATCTTTATCATAGACACAAAAAGCTGGAGTAACTCAGCGGGACAGGCAGCATTTTTGGAGAGAAGGAACGGGTGACGTTTTGGGTCGGGACCCTTCTTCAGACTGGTTAGGGATAAGGGAAATTCCTCCTCTCTCCACACATTTCATCTTTATCATATTGTGCCACAGAATTCAGCTTTATTTTGTCTTTTTCTGCCCATTCTGTACATCAAAAATACTGACTGATAAAGCCATGAAACATAACTGGAAAATATGTAGGCAAAAATGTCATTCTGCAATGTGTCATCTACAGTACTTCTGTTTCCAAATCGGCATAATTTTGGCATAATAGCTTTTTGGATTAGGCTGTGCAGCTAAAAACTAAGTTAGGCTCATCATCAATATGCTGATTACAATTGTATTCTTTCTCCTTATCCTCTGTTTATTATATTTCTCATTGCACTCAAGTTCATGAAAATGCTTACTGGGCAGCATTGCCTTTCATAATCCCATTTTTGTGATATGCAGAAACAACAGCTGTGTATTTATTGTGGCATCATTTTGCTGCCAATTTGTATTAATGCTCAATGTGTAATCTTTCCAAGATAACAGAGATGTGAAAGAATATTGTTCCGCAAAGCCTTTTATTTTGAGGTTCAGACACAGAGTTGCAAAAGGTTGAGTTTTTTATCCAATATATTGGTATATTTTCCTGTAGTAAAAATAGACGTAATTATAAAGTTTGACTTTAATCCTCAGAACATCAGTTCCACGAGAGGAAATTCAAGATGAAGACAATCCATATGACTATAGAAAACTGCTTCGTAAAACGTCCCAAAGGAATCGACTTATTGAGCCGTGTTAGATTATGATCTTGAAATCCATTGCCTTATGGACTGTTAAAATAGATTTCTAGTACCATCGCATGAGTTAACCAATGTACACAGGTTCAAACTGAGCAGTATTAGAAAAAAATGCATTGGTTTCTTGAGCGTATTCAGGAGACAGGTCGTAAAATATTTTGCATTTAAAATGTATGTTGGATCTTTTGAAGGTCACGATGAATGTTCTTTGTTAAAATATAAAGCCAAATATTGATATGTATTGATCTTATAAAATAGGTAGCAAATTAAGTCAGCTGACTCATGTTACAGTGATACAAATATGAAATATCAAAGGAGAGAAGAAATAAATTTCAAATTTATAACAAAGAATGGGTCTTGTGCTGCCTAAGACTGTTTTGCAGAACACATAAAAAACTTTAAATTCATTTTTTTAACTGATAGACACACATGCACCATACCAATCTAACCAATGCAGATTTGAACGCAAACATATTCACGAAATTATACAACATGCTTTGAAGGTACACATTGTTGATATTAGACGTAAAGGCTCAAAACTTAATAAAATCTTAGGATCTGAGTGAGGAGTGATTAAACTTCCCATTGTTTTTTATTGTTTGTTTATTGTTTATTTATTTGCACTATGTTTTAAAAGAAGACAAATGATCAATTTATAATACCATACAGTGCTGGGAGGGAAGGGAAGCCCAGAGGGCTTATACAAAGTCCGCTCCCATCTGAAAATGAGCATTAATGGCAAATCAGGGGGTAGGAGAAATAAAAAAAAGACAATAATAAACAATAATACAGTTTAAGAATGAAAATTAAAAATATGAAATTAAAAATATGAAAATAAATAAAATAATAAGGTATAGTATGAGATAAGAGTCAACAGAAGTAGTTTGAGCTCATAAATAGCATTACAAAAAGCTGGAGGTCAGAACTCAGGACATGATGAGAAACTTTTTAAGCTCAATCTTAAAGGTGGCTAAGGAGGTGTGAGACTTTAATGACAGAGGCAGTGGAACTTCAATACGGAATGGAAAGTATTTTCAATATTTAGAAGCGAATGACATGGTCTAAAAAGTGCTGTATTATTCCTCCACCAGAGTGGTCCAAATTTTTTTTCATTCAATAATTTATTATTTTAATATCTTCTAATATTTCAAATCAGACACTGATAAAATATTTTGTCTTTGTACAAGATTTTGATTTGAGGTTTAGGTTTAGGTCTATTATTATCATTTGTACTGAGTACAGTGAAAAGCTTTGTTTGCAATCTATCCATTTAAATCAGACTAGACTAAGTGGGACCAGTTGGGTCCCAGCTGCACACGGGAGGGCTGGTCCCCCAACGCAATATTCCACCTCTCCACCAATTCCAATATACACACACACACTCACACACACACACAGACTCACACACACATACACACACACTCACACACACATTCTCCACCTCACACACACATGCATACACTCACTCACACACACTCACTCACACACACACATACATTTATGCACAATTATACAATTATTATACAGTTATTTAATGTAATTTGAACCTCAAATTAAGTTCAAACGAAATTTGGTTTCTACAGTCATACAACAAGAAAAGAACCAAGACACACAACCAACAAAATTTACACAAACATCAATCAAAGTGAATCTCCTCCTCACTGTGATGGAGGGCAAAGTCTTGTCTCTCCCGTGTGTTCCATTCTTCTCCTGATGTTAAAGTGAGTGGAGAAGGTGGCAATATTCCACCTCTCCACCAATTCCAACACACACACACACACACACACACACACACAGACACACACACACACACACTTACACACATACACACTCGCACACATACACTCGCACACATACACTCGCGCACACACACACATACACATTTACACACGTAAATTCAAATAAATAAATCTGCGATGAAAAGATAGGATCATTGATGGTGTCCTATTAAGCTACAGAATTACTATTGAAACCACTTTTTCACTCTTATCCAGGAGGAAACCTGAAATTGTTACCAGTTCCAAACCCCATCTGACTGCAGATCTATCAATGTGGTTTACTTAAATGACCTTGGAAATTGTACAGCAAACCAAAGGGTTCAGGAGAGAATTTTGGGAAGGAGATTTCTTGTTCTCATTTCTGGTGATGACCATAACCCGCGAATAAAGGATCAGATTGTGCCTAAACTGGTGACAACCCTCATGCTTTTGCCTGCAACCACATTTACTTCTTGAGATTCTGCAGGTGTAGTAATCCTCGGCTTAGCATCTGCTGAGTAAGATGCAAATGGCAACTGTCCTCAAGTTGTTCAAGTAAGTTTAAATACAATTTGTTTTCTATATATCAAAAATATATATTTAAAAGTATTATGTCTATTAGAGCACCATAAAGTCGTAGATATTAACAAGAATCATCAAGATTAATTAAAATACGGTAAAATTATAGAAACCACATAGCTGCACTTAGTTCCCAATTTGGCTTCCTTATACCATTCAAATGTAAGAAGTTGTATTACAACCATAGAATATAGACCAGTATATCACAGGTACAAGCCTTTTGGCCCACAATGTCTGTGCCGAACATGATGCCAAGACAAGCTCTTAATTACCTGCATCTATTCCCTGCATATCTATACGCCGATCCAAAGTCTCTTAGTACCTGCCTCCACCACCACCTGTGGCACTGCATTCGGCATTAACCACTATCTGAGTGAGAAGCCATCTTCATCAGGCTGAAAGTCTGAATAAATACTTGCTTTTCTCAGTAGCCTCCTTTGAAGTATGCAATGGGACACAATGTTACAAACATCCATTTTCGGATTAATTGGATTAAATTAATTTCAGATTACCTTCTGAATTTTATAGTCGGCAGGTCAGTACTCTGCATATCGCCAACTTGGACAATTTTTACATTTTTTATCAAGCCAATTAATCAATCCAATTAACCTATAAACCTGTACGTCTTTGGAGTGTGGGAGGAAACCGAAGATCTCGGAGAAAACACACGAAGGTAACGGGAGAATGTACAAACTCCATACAGATAGCACCCGTAGTCGGGATTGAACCCGGATCTCTGGCACTGCATTTTGCTGTAAGGCAGCAACTTTACCGCTGTGCCACAGTGACTGCCCGATTAATTTAAGGCTGTGAGCTTTTTATCTCCATTTTACATCCTCGGTTATTTTTCTATTTATAAAATGAGCAGTTTTGATTGCAAAAATCAAACTGTCCAAGGAACTCAGCGGACTAGCGATGTCTCGGGTAGAGACCCTTCCTCTGGCCGGTGGATCTGAAATATTGACTGTCTATTTCCCTCCATTGATTGATTCCTGCCCTGCTGAGCTCCCCCAGCACTTTCTTTCTCAGTCCAGATTCCAGCATCTGCAGTCTTTTGTATCTCCAATAGTCAAGATTGTTTTTATAAACTTATTTTATCTTAATTTATGTCAATGACAAAAGATTGTGTTTGCATTTTATGTCAAATTATGCAACAAGTGAGCCTATTTCTTCACCAGTTCAGATGGTTGAGAGATGATTGTAGTTCAATCAGAGGTTATGTTTGGAAAAGAACAAGAGAGTGTGCAGATTATGTGGTCAGTGTGTAATTATATGTTGACCTCAGCTGCTCCCCACTGAGTTACCCTCACTCAATATGACTAGATTAGTCTTCAGTCATTCTGAAATGTATGGTACTTAGCACATAACACACTGAGGCGATCATGGGAATTAGCCAACTGCAGTTATTGAAGGAACACAGACTTTGCTTTTGCAAAAACCTCTTTCGAGAATAGTTAATATGAATTGAAATTAATGTTATGATCTGAGAATATGGGATGTTTGGAAAATCAAACAATAAAGCCCAAGGGAATGTTGCAGCCTAGAAACTAGATCAATTTGTGTCCGATTTTAATGATAATTTACAGTTGAAACAGAGGCCAACAGGAAATGCAACAAGGCATTACCACCTCCTTTTCATGTTAGTAATTCAGACTTATTTTGGGGGTGGAAGATTGCAACCTTCACTTGGTCCGCCCTGTTTCGACTAATGCAATCAACTCGACGTGCACAAAAGGAAGATCAAACAGAACAAGTTGTCCAACAACTTTAGGCTGTGCACGCCACACGAAAGAAGAAGAAGAAGACTTATTTTGCAGAATCATACATGCAACTAACACATATCCTACATATAAGGCTACTTTCTCACCTTCCTGGTGTAAATATTACGATTAAGTATAACTGATGACCATCATTGAACTGTTAAATTACAACTAGAAGCACAAGAGTCTAGTGTTTAATTGTCATATGTACTGATGATGGAACAAATTAAATTCTTACTTGCAAAAATATAACAGGCCTGTAAAAGGGATACACAGATAAGATATAATAAACAAATACTTAATAAATTAATAACCAAAAAAAATTAAGTCCTTAGTGCCACCAATGACCAGTGGAAAGAAATTCATTGTTAAGGTTTGTGTTGTGCAATGTTTATGAGCATGCCGGTTGTTGAGAAGAAGCTAATCTTCAACCTGCTAGTCACGGTTTTCAGACTACTTTACCATCCTCCTGATGGTAGGTGTGCAATGAGAGCATGGCCAGGGTGATGTAGGCCGTTTATCATTATTACTCTCCCTATTATTTGAAGAAACATTCTATTTTTGCTGGGATGCTGCTGAACTGACAGCTCCAAGACTTTCCAAACTCCACAAAATAACAGGGAGTGCTTAATCCAGCAGCCAGCTGCTAACATGCTCGTTCAATGGGTGCCTCAGTAGTGACAGACCTGACAGCGATCCATTACTGGAGTCCTGTGGAAATACGCAATGTCATGCCCATCGTCAGAAAAATTATTCTTCAGACACCACATCCTATTCTCTGATAAATAATGCATTTGCAGATTTAGGTTTTTCAAAGCTGTCACCACTAAGGTATATGAAATTTTGCATGAAAAATTTGGCCCGTGGATTTGTACCTGGACTGCTCAAAATCAGTGTTTTGTAAAGTTGCAATGTAAGCCCCAACTCATATTCTTTGCCCAGACCTCTGCCAAGGCAAGCACGCCAAATGCCTCCTTAGCCACCATACCATAATTTGCTGCTCTGTGCAGCACTGGAGAAGTCACTCAGGCACTAATGCCACATGGAGAAGATTTCGTCTACTTCACTTTCAATGAGGAACAGGTGGCATCATGGCCGGTGGGATCTGTCAATATTGCAAATTTCGTAGGAGTGTGTGGAGACATTAGTTGCACTCATGTGCTCATAAGGAGTTCCATTGGGGAACTAAAATGATGAAAACATGGCAGCATACATGATATACATGAACTTTAGCAAGACTTTTAGACAAAGACCTGCCTGTTAGCCTGGCCCAGAAGGTTGAACACATGGGATCCAAGGTGTGGTAGCAAACTGGATTCATAACTAGTTTTGTGTTAGGTGGCAAACAGTAGTGGTTGAGGATTATTTTTCTGACTGGAAGGCTGTAACAAATGGGGTGCTTGGTGCTGGGACCTTTATTGTCTGCATAATCTATATAAATATATTGGAATAGAAAGCAGGTGATCTGATTTGTATGTTTGCTGATGACATGAAAAATGGTGCAAAAAGGATACAGAAGGACATAGATCAGCTCAAAAGTTGGATGGAACGAGACGCAGAGTATAGTATATAGACACAGAATGCTGAAATAACTCAGCGGGTCAGGCAGCATCTCTGGATAAAAGGAATTGGTGTTTTTTTGGGTCGAGACCCTTCGTCAGACTGAGAGTCAGGGGAGGGAGAAACTATGAAAAAGTACAGAACAAATCACTGCTGGCAACAATTAATCAAGGTAGGTGGAACCCCCATTAGTTCATTGTTGACTGTGGAAGAGATGATAATAGAAGGACACAAACAGTGAAATTACCCAGAGGGCGAGTGCTGGAGAGAGAGGGAATGCAAGAGCTACTTGAAATTAGAGCAAACAATAATCATGCCATCGGGTTGTAAGCTGCCCAAGCGAAAATACAGTAAATTACAGGGACTTCACGAGTGTTAATAGACAGAGGGATCTTCAGAGGCCGAAGCATTGAATATAAGAGTTAGATGTCGTGTTGCAGCTGTCCAAAACAGTGGTTAGGCTGTAGTGGAGTTCTGCACACAATTCTGGTTGCCTCACTACAGGAAGGACATGGTAGCATTAGTAACGGTGCAGCAGAGGTTCACCAGGATGTTACCTGGAATGGAGAAATTCACTTACCAGGCGGGATTGGATAGGTTGGGTTTATTCTCACTGGAGTGTAGCTGGATGAGTGTTGACCTTATAGTGGTTTATAAGATTATGAGGAGCATAGATAAAGTGGATAGACCATATAACCATATAACAATTTCAGCACGGAAACAGGCCCTCTTGGCCCTTCCAGTCCGTGCCGACCATTTGTTTTCCCCTAGTCCCATCTACCTGCACTCAGACCATACCCCTCCATTCCCTTCATGTCCATAAACCTATCCACTTTAGTCTTAAATGTTAAAATCGATCCTAGTTAAAATCGAACTAGAGGCAATGGATTTAAATTGAGAGGGTAAAATTTAAAGAAAATCCGAGAGTTATGTTTTGCACTGAAAGAATGGTGGATACATGGAACAAGCTGCCGGAGGACATGGTATAGGCAGAAACAATTACAAAATGTAAAGGGTTTTTGGGCAAGTACTTGGATAGGAAAGAAATAGAATACAGGCATAATACAAGCAAACAGTATTGGAATAGATAGATATCACAGTTGACATGAACGATTTGGGCCATAGGGCCCATTTCTGTGCTGTGCAGCCTCTTTGACTCTTTGAATCTATTAATAGCACTGACCTTTTTCTCAACGGAAAATCTTTCCACTCCATTGATGTTCAAGTAACTGTGGACTAGCAGAAGATGTTCCTGAAGTGAAATTATGAAGAGGGGTTTCGACCCGAAACGTTACCCATTCCTTCTCTCCGGAGATGCTGCCTGACCCGCTGAGTTACTCCAGCATTTTGTGTCTACCTTCCTGACGTGAAAGTCGCGTTTCTTGCAAGCAAACATGACATGTTCATCCTCAGCAAGATTAAATGTCCAAACATCATCCAAAAGGATTGAACTTGGGAGACAAGTGCTACTCTCTACTTTAAGTTCAGTTTAGTTTATTGACACATGTACCGTTATACAGTAAAAAGCTTTTGTTGCATGCTAACCAGTCAGCGGAAAGACAATACTTGATTACAATCTATACAGTGTATAGATACATGATAAGGGAATAACATTTAGTGCAAGGTAAAGCCAGTACAGTCTGATCAAAGATAGTCCAAGAATGGTCCCTGGTTATTTACACCAATTTACAATAGCTGAGAGCCACTGGAAATAAATCTATGCAAGTACCAGAATCACAGTGGAAAATACTATTCATTCTCTGAAAATGAAATTCCCGACTTGTATCACAACGACAGCACACTGCATTGTACAACCAGCAGTGTGGAAACTTTAGTGGTGTACGCTGTTTGCTGCTCAACGCAGATCCAGAAGAGGCATTGGTACCAGAGGAAGAGGTAAAGGTGCGAGAGTATGTCATGATCTTCGGTAATAGGAATCAAAAGGATTGAGCTGCCAGATGACATATTCCTATGTCTATTTTCTTATGTTTTTGTGTTGTTCAAGAGAACCATACAGATCCAGAACCAGAGGTAGTTGAGGGGAAGATTGAAAGCAGCAGCAACAAGTGGAACAGGAAGATAAGGTTGAGGGGGAAGAGTGTTCTCTGGCTGGAGGTCTGCGACCAGTGGAGTTCTACAGACATCTGTGCAGGAACCTCTGTTGCTTGTCAAATTGACTTGGATATAAATGTGTATGGATTGGTGGGTAAGTATGCAGACGACACCAAGATTGCTGGTGTTGTGGACAGTGAGGAAGGCTGTCAAAGTATACAGTGGCATCTAGCCTGACTGCAGCCATGGGTGAAGAAATGGCAGATGGAATTTAACTTGAGCAAATGCGAGGCTTTGAACTTTGGGAAGTCGAATGTAGGGGAAAGTATATAGCGAAACCCTGCACAGCATTAATATACGGAGGAATCTTGACATTTAGCTCCATAGCTCCCTGAAAGTGGCAACACAAGTGGATAGAGTGGTAAAGATGGTGCATGGTATATACACCCTCATTAGTTGGGGCATTGAGTATTAGAGTTACCAAGTTATGATGCAACTTTACAAGACTGTGGTTAGGCCACATTTGAACTGTTTTAGCTTAGTTTAGAGAAACGGGCCCTTCGGCCCACCGGGACCGCGCCGACCAGCAATCCCCGCACATTAACGCTATCCAACATCCACTAGGGACAATTTGTACATTTACCAAGTCAATTAACCTACAAATCTGTACGTCTTTGGAATGTGGGAGGAAATCGAAGATCTCGGAGAAAACCCACATAGGTCACGGGGAGAACGTACAAACTCCGTACAGACAGCACCCGTAGTCCAGATCAAACCTGGGCCTCCGGCGTGCAACTCTACTGTTCTGCTGCACCAAATCTACCGTGGTGATCAAATCCACGCAGCAGGCACGTAACATACACAATGCAAAATAACAAATCCCCACAGGCAGGTACGTACCTTACACAATGCACTCTTCAAATGGGACTCGAACCTATGCCTCCAGGCCTTGAACCTGGACAACAAATCCACACTGGCCACAATCTATTTCATACAACGTCACTCACGTTTATTCCAGCTTCCGCAGCGGTCTTCGCTCACCTGGATTCAAACAGGTACTAGTGGCAGAAAAGACTCAATGTAAGTAAAACCCTTACCTTTTTTATATGCCAGCTGAGTTGTCTGTCACTAGAGTTCTGTTCTCAAGAATCCAAATCAGTTGAAGAGAATACCGATCTCAGTGGAACCTCCAAAACTGTTGGAATAATTTTCACGAGACGTGAGTGACTATGAAACTGTAGCTACTTTAATAGCAATAGGTTGTCAGAGAAGGAGACTGTCCTCCTGATACAAAGCATGCAGTATTTTTATATCATTTTTGATAGCATAAAAGCAAGGTTAGTCACGTACACCTGTTTACAGGGTTAACTATTGTGATCCTGCATTCAGTAACTTTTCACTGGGAAACAAATTTCTTTATCTATGGAGGAAGATTAGGGTGTCTCGGTGTAGCCTTGAGTTCACAGGCTCATCTTTGTATTAAGCAAACTTGTTTTCTTGACTCTATGGGCCACCTGCACCATTCACTGGAGTAACGTTCGATTCCCACAGAGTGGAGTGCTGCCCACATTGAAAGACAAAATGGAAGAACAGCTCAGTTCTTCCCACAATTCCCACAATACCCACTTTTGACCCAACAGGACAATAATAAAATGTTAGTTAGTATTATCAGTATCATCGTGCAGGGAGATGTTCATGAGTTGCATGATAGTGTGATCAGCATCATATTGGAGCGGGATGTGTTGTGGTTCAGCACTGAGACAGAAGTTCTGATAAGCAGAGAGCTCGAATGAGGCAGAGTGATAGCTGGAACAGTACATATATGGTGACAACAGCGGCTAAAATAATAATAGCATATTTTAAAATGGTCTTAAAGAGCCCAGGTCAGGGAGACACCCCCACCAGTCAAAGGGTTTAATTTCTGAGATCTGATGCAAGGTGGATATTGTCTTGAATAATCCTTACATCAGTTTCAATTTGTTTGAAGAAACAGCAGGATTTGTTGAGGGTTCCACACAATCCCCCCTCGGCAACTAGGAGAAAGTCCAGAGCCATCCGATTTTGAACAACCATCTTGGACAGAGGCTGGACTTCGGAGTGAAGGGCCAAAATCGCGTCTACCATCCTGTTCTCTATTTGTCCAATGTTGGCTGAAATGTTGCTGATTGCTTTCTCTAGCTCATTTACTCCCAGGCCAGGTATCAGGGTGCGGAGGAATCTGTGTAACCCTGTATTGCGGACGACAAGCGGGTTTTTAACTTCTCTCCTGTGTCTAACCTTCCCAGGGGATGGATGTACATGATTCCTGATCACGTGAGTCTGGAGGGTTTAAACTCCCCAAGCATTATGAGCTACTTATCCCAGGGTACAGGTCTCAACCCAATTCGTAGGTAGAGATTTATAAGCATTGTTACCACATATCCAGAATATCCCATGTTGAATAACCATAGGGTACCACTCAGTTGGGTTCCAGCAAATTAACTTCCTGAGAACAGCCTGTGGGTGTGCATGTATGTATGTATGTATATGTGCCATGGAATACTGCATGAGCGTCCCAATCTCAGTGGACTAAGAGCTGAAGGTATCCCAATTGCATCTTCCATGACATTTTGCTGCTTAACAAATGTATAAGCCACCAATATGAAACGTCACCATAAGTGGTTATAAGATAGACAATAGACAATAGATGCAGGAATAGCTATTCAGCCCTTCGAGCCAGCACCACCATTCACTTTGATCATGGTTGATCATCCACAATCAGTACCCCGTTCCTGCCTTCTCCCTATATCCCTTGACTCCGCTACCTAAAAGAGCTCAATCTAACTCTCTCTTGAAAGCACCCAGAGGATCGGCTATTAACTGCCTTCTGAGGCAGAGAATTCCACAGATTCACAACTCTCTGGGTGAAAAAGTGTTTCCTCATCTCCATTCTAAATGGCCTACCCCTCATTCTTAAACTGTGGCCCCTGGTTCTGGACTCCCCCAACATCGAGAACATGTTTCCTGCCTTCAACATGTCCAAACCCCTAATAATCTTATATGTTTCAATAAGATTCCCTCTCATCCTTCTAAATTCCAGTTTATACAAGCCCAGTCGCACCATTCTTTCAACATTTGACAGTCCCGCCATCCCGGGAATTAACCTTGTGAACCTATGCTGCACTCCCTCAATAGCAAGAATATCCTTCCTCAAATTTGGAGACCAAAACTACACACAATACTCCAGGTATGGTATCACCTGGGCCCTCTACAACTACAGAAGGACCTCTTTGCTCCTATACTCAACTCCTCTTGTTATGGCCAACACGCCATTAGCTTTCTTCACTGCCTGCTGTACCTGCACGCTAACATTCTGTGACTGATGAACAAGGACACCCAGATCTCGTTGTACTTCCCCTGTTCCTAACTTGGCACCATTGAGATAATAATCTGCCTTCATGTTCTTGCCACCAAAGTGGATAACCTCACAGTAGCAGTAGTTCTGGCAGTAGTAGGTGGAATTAACACCAAGATGTTTAAATCATTATCTATGGTAGTGTTTATACATGTTTGTAGAGTCCCACGGTAGCATTCCCATGAACTCTGAAGGTTTTCAAAAATGGGGATGTTTAGCATCAGGATCTACCAGATATTGACATTGTTTTAGATTGACGCTGCCCACCTGGATACCTCCTTTGCAGTTCTTTCGGACACATAACTGTTTTCTCTCTCTCTCATGAGAATCTGAGTGGGTTGTTGCCTGTATTCGCTGAATGGCTGTGTTATTGTCATAAGCTGTTGTGCTTTTGATTGCAATAGTTACCGACATTAGATAGAGTCCAGTCATTAGTCTGGGGCTGGGGCAGGCTTGCAATGGGAGGCATGAATCCATGTCGCTTTTGCTTGTAGCTTCACAGTGTGGGTCGTCATCAGCATTTGGAATGGTCATTCCCAACGTGGTCGAAGACAACTATTTCGCTTGAAAGTCTTTATAATCCCTGGGCAGGTACACGTGGCAGCTTTCACTGGTTAGTCCTTCTGTGCTTCTGTCACCTGTGAATGGAAACTTCGGAGAGATTTAGCTCATGCAATGCAATGATTCGGCATGTTCATCCATGCAATGAATGTTCCTTGCCTTTGTTGACACCTTTGGAGCACTTACAGAAAATGAAATTGGCCTCCGCATTACTATCTCATATGGAGTTAACCATGTACACCGATTAGGGCCAGTTCTCATTATCATTAGGGCTATTGGCAATGCATCAGGCCACTTTAAACCTGTCTCATTACATAATTTAGTCAATTTAATTTTGAGTACCCTGTTTTGTCTTTCAACTGTGGATGATATCGGCAGGATAAATATTTAGCACTGAAGTCCCTTCATTAGATCCTGTTCAACTAAACCAGTACAGAGGGATCCATTGTCACTTGACATAACCTCTGGAATGCCAAATCTCGGTACTACTTCTTTCAGTAGCACCTTGACAACTTTCTGTTGTGGCATCACTGCAGCGAGAGAGAAAGGCTTCTACCCATCTGGAAAACAAGTCTACAATTGCCAACACATACTTCTTACTCATACGTTCAAGCATTTGTATAAATCTATTTGCATATAAACAAAATGTCCCCATGGTTGGGGTTGCGAAGCAGGCTGTACACTGGGAGTTCTCCCAAGTTATACATTTGGCATGTCATACACATAGCAGTAACTTAGCAGAAAAAAGCAGAAAAACACAGAGCAATACAGGAACATCAGCAAAAGCGGCAAAAACCTGCCCTTACCAGGAACTCTATCACAAAAGCAGCAAAGCCCTGGGTCTACCAGGTTGTTTAAATAATACCATTCATCCCCCCTTTGGCAGACTGTGTGAAGTGATGACACACACATGTGTCAACCATGGTAGGAGTTGCTTTAGGGCAACTATGCGGCCGTCACAGGAGACCCAAATATCACTAGGCAATTAAAAACATTTTGCATCTATCCACAATTGGCACTCAGAAACATCAGCTGCAGCTTGTAGCTATTATTCCATTTATAGAGGACCCTGGGGAATCACAATTTTGCAGACACTGGGGTATTACTGTTTTAATTCTGAGGGTGGGGTGGCTGCTGCTCGGAGTGCTGCATCAGCTGCGGCATTGCCGAAGGAGATGTCATCCATAGTGTGTGTGGAGTATTTCACTACTGCAATAGCTGGGAGCAGTTGAATAGCTTTCAAAAGGGCCCACACCCCATCCCGACGACCCGCATGGAGTGCTGTCACCTGGCCATTCAGAATCTGGGTGAATGGATGTACCCCTGGGGTAGTCGTGTCCAGGTGTATTGTTGCCTCCTCGTAGGTGAAGATGGGAAGGTATTGGCTTTCCGGGTGCAGGGGCACAGCGAAAAAGCTGTGTTGTAAGTCAATTAAAGTGAAGACGGTGGCTTCTGCTGGTACTTGACTCAAGATGGGTCAGTCTTTGGACAAAAACGACAGAGGGGCCCCAGTGCAACACATGTCTTATGTTAACCCAGAAAAGCAAAAAGATTATCGAAAATTGTCGGCAGCCTTAACCAAACATTTGGGAGATGAACTTTGGCCAAAGTGTGCCAGCAAAATAGGTTGTTGTGGCCATATGTCATGCCCATAGTGATGTATTCAGGGGATATGGGGAGAAGGCAACAACAGGGTACTGATTGGGGATGATCAGCCATGATCACATTGAATGGCTGTGCTGGCTCGAAGGGCTGAATGGTCTACTCCTATTGTCTATGGCCAATTGGCTATTGTGTGACATGGAGCGTTGAGACTATTAAACAAGCAGAACAATTGATACGGGAAAGAGAAGCAGGTAAGAAATGGAAAAATAAGATAAGAGAATGTAAAGAGGAGGTGCAGGAAAAGTGGGAAGAATCCAGGAGTAGGATAATGCAGGTCGTAGAGGGATCGCGATATGTACAAAGGATGGTATACCAAAGAATTGGGATATGTTACAAGCAGAATGTAATTTCTCAAGATAAACAACAGGAAAAGGCCGAAAAAGAAAAAGGCATGATTGAGTCGCAAAATAAGTGACAATTGGTAACAAAAAAACAAGCGCCAAAACGAGAAAACCCCGGGGACCACTTATCTGGCTTAGCGACCCAGTTAACGGTTGAAGAAGAGGAGGAACGCGACCTAGAATGGAGCTCTTACTACACAGTGAAATTGGACCCTGTGGCTCTAGGATTTCCTCCCTACACATAGATTCTCTCCGGACCTCAGGCTACCATCAGTGCAGCAGCCAACTTCACTCTCCATCACCACATCCAGATTTACATCCAGCATTTCATTGTGCCGCTCCTCATCGCCAGACAAACAAGGCACCTCATGCAGGCCCGACTGGGACACTACGAGGTCAAACTCTTGGCTGATCCCTACCTTACCTTCCATAATTACAGCAGCATCAACCCGTCCGCCTTCTGCACCGGAACATCAGGTGGGGCCACCGCATGATTGCCTCCGCCGTAATCAACTGTCGGCCACCACACACAAGGACTTGTTGGATGTCCCCCTCCCGGAGGCCAATGTCACATGGTTCGTGGATGGCTCCTCTCTTTTCTTGGACACCAGACAACGACAATCTGGTTATGCTATCGTCCAAGATACGACCTTGGTCATTGAGGCTGCCACTTTACAGTCACCCCCTTCTGCACAACAGGCAGAGCTATTCACCCTCACCCGAGCATGCATCCGTGGCAAGGCTTGCCAGCTGAATATCTACATTGATTCCCAATACGCTTTTGGCATTGTCCACGATTTTGGGGCACTGTGACAGCATCGCAGTTTCCTCACCTCCTTCAGCACCCCCATTAAGAATGATGTTTTCATCCGCAACTTGCTGCAGGCCCTCGCCCTTCCCGCCCACCTGGCAATAATTAAATGCAGCGCCCATACCGGCGCCTCCGAACCCGTCTCCCAGGGCAAAGCCTTTGCCGACACCACAGCAAAGACAGCCGCACAGACTTCTCCCCTTATGATCCCAGTAGGCCTATAGATCCTTGTGAATAGAACAACCTTGCCAGATATGGCAGAGGTTAGGGCTATGCAGAGAGATGCCTCTGCTGCACAGAATGGTTTATGGAAACATAGAAACATAGAAACATAGAAATTAGGTGCAGGAGCAGGCCATTCGGCCCTTCGAGCCTGCACCTCCATTCAATATGATCATGGCTGATCATCCAACTCAGTATCCAAACAAGAGGGATGTGCCATAGATTCCCGCACCGATCTTTGGCTCACCCCTCTTGGACAAGTTTGTGTGCCTGATGCCTTCCTGCCTGTCCTCCTTAATTATATCCATTCGCTGACGCATGCTGGAAAGAAGGGAATGGTGAGAACAGTGAAAGAAACCTGGTGACATTCGAAGATCCGCCAGGAAGCGTTAAAACAAGCTTCTGAATGTGAAATTTGTAAACAAAAACAACCCAGGGAAAGTATTAAAATGCCCAAAAGGATTGACGCCAATGCCAGGCAGACTC
The DNA here is from genome assembly GCA_035221665.1 of Okamejei kenojei. NCBI lineage: Eukaryota > Metazoa > Chordata > Chondrichthyes > Rajiformes > Rajidae > Okamejei > Okamejei kenojei. The sequence continues at coordinate 124,638,008 of CM069132.1, forward strand.
TTTGAGAGTATACAAATAGATTTTATGGTGCTACCGTGGGTACAGTGCTATAAGTATTGTTAGGTAATTGGGGATGTATTTAGCCGATGGAAAGAAGCTATGCCAACTGGAAATGCTGCAGCGGAAACCATGGTGACAATCACTCCAAGGGAAATTATTCCCCAGTTCAGATTTCATACAGCTATCAGCTCCGACATTGCTCCCCATTTTAGAGCAAAAATAAATGAAGAGGTCTGCCAACATTAAACAACAATTCCATTGTGTCCACCATCCACAAGCTGCCAGCATAGATGAAATGGCAAGTGGGACCCTGAAGACTACACAAGCAATCCAATCCAGTCCAGAAGGTACTCCCATTGGCCCTTTTGAAATGAGGGTGACCCTGCATAGTGCCACCGAGCTGATGCCTGCGGAAGTTGTGAACGGGCGGCTGTTGCGGACTCCTCGGGGAGCAGACAGTAGTGTAGAGGTTAGCTTCGACCTGCACGCTCTCAGTGATGAACTAATATCTTATGTGCAGAAATGCCCTATCAGTCTTGCATTCCGAGGTTCGTGAAACACAAAGGGCGGCGACTGACACCCCTGAAGAACAAACAGTGTGGCCAGGTGACTACGTCTTCATCCGAAATTGGGATCGGAAGAATTTAGGACCATGGTGGAAAGGGCTGCTCCAGGTGCTCCTAACTAGCCCCACTGCAGTAAGGTTGAAGATCACCTTTGTTGGATACACTTGACAGACTGCAAGCGAATCGGCCCACCAACAACACAGAATGAAGACAATACTACTCCTAAACTATTCACTCTGTCTGGACTTAATGCAATACAGGGGGAGAATGGATTTTTATCTATGAGTTATGAATTTGCTTCCCGCATAATACGAGTCCTTGTTGGGTATGCACCCATATCCCTCATAACAGTGGGAAAGGAATACCCTAGTTGGCCATCCCCTTTAACAAAACTTTCCTGAATCAAACCCATACTAATGGGTGCTATATAAATCAGGCACAGATTCAGGAATCAATCTTTAAGGGGTGGCATGTTCCCCTGTTTAAACCAGGCTGGAAATAAAATTAGACTAGAATCTGGAAGATAATACTCCTAAAGTTAACTGGCCCCTCCCTCATAAGAGGGCTAATGCCACCTGCTATTGCAATACCCAGGGAAGCGGGTGTTTCTGGGAAACAGCTCCTGTGACACCATGACGAGTTCAGACCCTCCTTAATGGAACTTATTTGGTGTGTGATTCATGGGCTTACCCTTGGTCACCAGGAATGCCACCTGGTGACGTGGGATCGTGGGGAAGGCCCAAACCATGGCATGAGTGTTGTTACTAGGCCTTCGTGGTCCCCCACATGTGCATGGTGCCACAACTAACCAAGATATCATTCCTCTTACAGTCCAAACGAAGCATATCCAAATCAGAACGGTTTTGGATGATTGCCTTCCCCTTCTATGGGACAGCCCGCGCCCCACGAGAACTGATCAACATGGTATCGGCTATGGAGAAACTGGTAATGAAACCATGGATGCCCTTATTGATACCCAGTAGGCCCTCTCCTCTATGACGGCTGAGCTGATTGCACTCCGCACGATGGCCTTACAGAATCACAGAGCATTGGACTTTATTTTGGCTGAAAAAGGTGGAACCTGTGCCCTAATAGGGTGAGAACATTGCGTATACATCCCTGATGAATCGTCCAACGTAATCTATCTGGCGGCCCACATATTCCAAGTTAATAAGATCAGGAAAATTGCGAGTCAGATGTATGGGTGTAATGAATGAAGTAGCTGGTAGCCTTTCAGTTGCTTCAGTGGATTTTGTAAGTAAGTAAGTTTATTGGCCAAGTATTCACATACAAGCTCCGCCCACAAGTAACAACGTGACATACAGTGACAGTTACGAATTATTCAGAAAACACCAAACATTAATAATAATAAAACATTAATGATAAAACACCATTGATCAAGCATGTGAATCAACAAAATACCAGATCAAAAGGAGGCTACAGATTTTTGGCTGTTGAGTAGAGCTGTGGATAAAAACTGTTTTTATGTCTGGCTGTGGCAGCTTTGACAATCCGGAGTCGCCTTCCAGAGGGAAGTGATTCAAAGAATTTGTGGCCAGGGTGAGAGGGGTCAGAGATGATCTTGTCCGCTCGCTTCCTGGCCCTTGCAGTGTACAGTTCATCAATGGAGGGAAGGTTGCAGCCAATAACCATCTCTGCTGATCGGACAATTCGCTGCAACCTCCGGGTGTCGTGCTTGGTGGCTGACCCAAACCAGACCATGATGGAGAAGGTGAGAACAGACTCTACGATGCCCGTGTAGAATTGGACCATCATTGCCCGTGGCAGATTGTGCATCCTCAGTTGCCGCAGGAAGTACATTCTCTGTTGTGCTTTTTTGACTGTGGAGTCGATGGTAGCCCCCCACTTAAAGTCCTTGGAGATGATGGTTCCCAGGAACTTAAAAGAATCCACAGATGTGACTGTGGTGTTGTTGATGGTGAGTGGGGTGAGAGGAGGGGGAGCTCTCCTAAAGTCTACAATCAATTCCACTGTCTTAAGAGCATTCAGCTCTAGGTTGTTGTGATGGCACCAGGACGCCAGCTGTGACACTTCCTGTCTGTAGGCAGATTCCTCCCCATCCTGGATCAGTCCAATCAGGGTTGTGTCGTCCACAAATTTGAGAAGCTTGACAGAGGTGCCTGTGGAGGTGCAGTCGTTGGTGTAGAGAGAGTAGAGGAGAGGAGAGAGTACGCAGCCTTGCAGTGCTCCTATGCTGAGCATTTGCGAGTTCAAAATGTGCTTTTCCAGCCTCACATGCTGCTTCCTGTCTGTCAGGAAGCTGGTGATCCACCGACAGAGGGGTTCAGGCACAGTCAACTCAGAAAGTTTGGAGTGTTGTAGCTCTTGCACAATGGTGTTGAATGCAGAGCTAAAATCAACAAACAGGATCCTCACATAGGTCCCCTGGTGGTCCAGGTGCTGTAGAAAGAAGTGCAGGCCCAGGTTGACCGCATCATCCACAGATCTATTGGCCCGATATGTAAACTGCAGAGTGTCCAGCAGGGAGTTTGTGATATTTTTCAGCTTGGCCAACACAAGCCTTTTGAGTGTCTTCATGACTACAGAGGTCAGTGCGACAGGCCTGTAGGCATTAAGACAAGTAATCCTTGCCTTTTTGAGTACAGGGACTATAGTGGAGACACTGAAGCAGGCAGGGACAGTACATGTTTGCAGGGACTAGTTAAAAATGTCTGTATATACCGGTGCCATCGAAGCATACAAATTAGCCAGAAAAAGCAGTCTACCATAGGACTGGGAGGAATTCAGAGTCCAGCAGAGGAGGACGGGCTTAATTAGGAAAGGGAAAATAGATTATGAAAGAAAACTGGCAGGGAACATAAAAACTGACTGCAAAAGTTTTTATAGATATGTGAAAAGAAAAAGATTAGTTAAAACAAATGTAGGTCCCTTGCAGTCAGAAACAGGTGAATTGATCATGGGGAACAAAGACATGGCAGACCAATTGAATAACTACTTTGGTTCTGTCTTCACTAAGAAAGTCATAAATAATCTGCCGGAAATAGCAGGGGACCTGGGGTCAAATGAGATGGAGGAACTGAGTGAAATCCAGGTTAGTCGGGAAGTGGTGTTAGGTAAATTGAATGGTTTAAAGGCCGACAAATCCCCATGGCCAGATAGGCTGCATCCCAGAGTGCTTAAGGAAGCAGCCCCAGAAATAGTGGATGCATTAGTGATAATTTTTCAAAACTCTTTAGATTTTGGAATAGTTCCTGAGGATTGGAGGGTAGCTAATGTAACCCCACTTTTTAAAAAGGGAGGGAGAGAGAAAACGGGGAATTACAGACCAGTTAGTCTAACATCGGTAGTGGGGAAACTGCTAGAGTCAGTTATTAAAGATGGGATAGCAGCACATTTGGAAAGTGGTGAAATCATTGGACAAAGTCAGCATGGATTTATGAAAGGTAAATCATGTCTGACGAATCTTATAGAATTTTTCGAGGATGTAACTAATAGAGTGAATAAGGGAGAACCAGTGGATGTGTTATATCTTGACTTTCAGAAGGCTTTCGACAAGGTCCCACATAAGAGATTAGTATACAAACTTAAAGCACACGGTATTGGGGCTTCAGTATTGATGTGGATAGAGAACTGGCTGGCAGATTGGAAGCAAAGAGTAGGAGTAAACGGGTCCTTTTCAGGATGGCAGGCAGTGACTAGTGGGGTACAGCAAGGCTCAGTGCTGGGACCCCAGCTATTTACAATATATATTAATGGTTTGGATGAGGGAATTGAATGCAACATCTCCAAGTTTGCGAATGACACGAAGCTGGGGGGCAGTGTTAGCTGTGAGGAGGATACTAGGAGGCTGCAAGGTGACTTAGATAGGTTGGGTGAGTGGGCAAGTGCATGGCAGATGCAGTATAATGTGGATAAATGTGAGGTTATCCACTTTGGTGGCAAAAACAGGAAAGTAGACTATTATCTGAATGGCGGCCGAGTAACCATATAACCATATAACCATATAACCATATAACAATTACAGCACGGAAACAGGCCCTCTCGGCCCTTCCAGTCCGTGCCGACCATTTGTTTTCCCCTAGTCCCGTCTACCTGCACTCAGACCATACCCCTCCATTCCCTTCACGTCCATATACCTATCCACTTTACTTTTAAATGTTAAAATCGAACCTGCCTCCACCACTTCTGCTGGAAGCTCATTCCACACAGCCACCACCCTCTGAGTAAAGAAGTTCCCCCTCACGTTACCCCTAAACTTCTGTCCCTTAATTCTCATGTCATGCCCTCTTGTTTGAATCTTCCCTACCCTCAATGGGAAAAACGTATCCACGTCAACTCTGTCTATCCCTTTCAACATTTTAAAGACCTCAATCAAGTCCCCTCTTAACCTTCTGCGCTCCAAAGAATAAAGACCTAAAACGTAGGTTTTAAAGAGTAGGAAACGGGGAGATGCAACAAGACCTGCGTGTCATGGTACACCAGTCATTGCAAGTAGGTGCAGCAGGCTGTGAAGAAAGCGAATGGTATGTTAGTATTCGTAGCAAAAGGATTTGAGTATAGGAGCAGGGAGGTTCTACTGCAGTTGTACAGGGTCTTGATGAGACCACACCTGGAGTATTGCGTACTATTATTTTCTTCTAATCTGAGGAAAGACATTCTTGCCATAGAGGAAGTACGTAGAAGGTTCACCAGACTGATTCCTGGGATGTCAGGACTTTCATTTGAAGAAAGATTTGATAAACTCGGCTTGTACTCGCTAGAATTTAGAAGATTGAGGGGGATCTCATAGAAACCTACAAAATTCTTAAGGGGTTGGACAGGCTAGATGCAGGAAGATTGTTCCCGATGTTGGGGAAGTCCAGAACAAAGGGGGTCACAGTTTAAGAATAAAGGGAAAGTCTTTTAGGACCGAGATGAGAAAAACTTTTTTCACAGAAGGTAGTTGAGGCCAGTTCATTGGCTATATTTAAGAGGGATTTAGATGTGGCCTACTCCTGCACCTATTTTCCATCTTTTTATGTTTCTATGTTTGGCACAGAGCTTAAGAGTAGAGGGGGAAACATATTCATGAGATTTCCGGCATTTTTTGCCCTCTGAAAAGCCTCTCCACCCCCTCTATTTTTATTGTTTTTGGGGATCAATATTACATTATGGATCTATCTTCATGCTGATCATCCTTATTATACAATCTCTCTGACCACTTTTACCTCAAGGGGACTCTGAATGAGGTTATAATGTTATGATAAAAGAAGGGAGTGTATAAGAGGGTGGGGTTTAAGTGGTAAAGTGTACGTGACTGAAGGGTGGATGGCAAAATGTGTTACGACAGATTGTATGTTGTGCACGTGATCCTGCTTTAGACAATAGACAATAGGTGCAGGAGTAGGCCATTCTGCCCTTCGAGCCAGCACCACCATTCAATGTGATCATGGCTGATCATCCCCAATCAGTACCCTGTCCTGCCTTCTCCCCATATCCCCTGACTCCGCTATTTTTAAGAGCCCTATCTAGCTCTCTCTTGAAAGCATCCAGAGAACCCGCCTCCACTGCCCTCGTCACCTTTACTTACTTAGAATTGCTAGCTAATGAATAACAGGTGGTTTTGCAAAATTGCAAAGGATCTTGTGACTAAAATGGGAAGTGGCCCGATACAAAGTAATTCCAGAGAAAAACAAGTCTGTTCTAGACACGAATAAGAACCAGTGCTGGGAATGTGCTGACTGTGTGATTAGCTGAACCCGTGGCTGCTCATGTATAAATGTAATTAATACCTGTCCACAATATAATTAGGTGGGGCCACAAGGAGCTGTAATAACTTTCTTAAAAATTAGGGGAACTGAATGAAATTTTCAGTTATTATCGATTGAAGCATTCTGAAAGAAATATAAAATATCTTACTTGGATGACCTGAAATTAAAGTATTTAATTAGTTAGTTAGCTAATCGCGGCTAATTACAAAATTGACCGTTGTGATGGAAATAGTAATAAATACTCAGATAAATTCAAAAATGTGATATTCTCAAGATCAGAACTTTAATATTATTGCATTATATGCTGTAAGTCCGTAACAGATAGGTAAATAAATTACAATTTCTAGCAATAGACTAAGTCTTTATAGAGAAGATCAGTTGCTAGCTGGTACATTAGCATATCATAATCAGTAGCATCATTATACTCCTCAGATTGTAACCAATAAGCAACTCTGTACACCTTGTTTTTCCTCAACTTTTCAATTTTGCCATCACTTCCCTCTGGAAGACGACTCCAGATTGTCAAAGCTGCCACAGCCAGACATAAGAACAGTTTTTATCCACGAGTGGTAGCTCTACTCAACAGCCAAAAATCTGTAGCTAAACCTAGCTAAATCTGTACACTACTTTCCCATTAAGAATGCCCTGTAGATCATCACATTTGGAGTAGTCCAAATTCGGATAATCTCTGCGAATGCTGACTAAATCAGTCTCTTTTGCTGGGCATCTGGATTGACAATTTTGCATTTCTTCTTCGGAGACATCTGTTTAAAATGCAAAGGGAAAAACAGTGAACAGCATTAACAGAAACAAGTTATTAATTGCAGTTTTAGAAAAAAGGTAGAAATGATAAAGTTAAACGCTAAAACAAATAGTAAATACCCAACAAAAAAATCATATTAAACAGTTTCATCAAATCAATTAAATTCATCTAATCAATTAAATTCATCTAAATTCAATTACTAGATCTAAATATCTATCCATTTCTTAAGAAAAGGCTATTTTTTTTAAATAGCCTAAATATCCAAATAACAAATAACAAACTGATCCCATTCACTCAAGAATTCACAATATAACATGATTTTTAAATCTCACTGTCATGAACTTACATTCCAAATGGAAGGAATTTAATGTTTAATTCCCATAAATTAATCCAGAAACATCCACTCTCAATATAGTCAAAATTATTATTTGTTTGCACAATACATGTGACTAAAATTGTTGTGGATATTTTAGTATAAAAATATTGATAATTGATAGACAATAACACAAAATATAGATGATTTAGATGCTCTTATGACATAATTGTCCAAAAGATATGAGAATTTTAATCATCTTGAGAGTGGGTGTTTCTGGAATGTGATCGATTGGAAGCCCACATTTTAAAATTTTAAGCCCACATTGGCAGGCAAGACACAGCCAATTCGTATGGGGCCTAAATAACATTTTTGCATCATAAGACTAAAGCCAACCCAAGAAGCAAGATAATATGTGAAATAGACGACTTACCTTTTGTTTTGTCCTGATATTGTGACCCGTGACGTTGAAGGCGTTGAGGGCGTTAGAAGTCACTTTTTACTTTAATCCAGCGATTAAATTGTCCAGTGATTTTTCCGGGAACAGAGGTCCGATCGATTTTTCTTCATCAGCTGGTAGCCTGAGGAAATCCCTCTCCGACAAGCAATACAAACCTGCATTTTAAATCCCCCCCCCCCCCCCCCAAAAGGTTCCAGGGTCATACACACAGCCAGTTGCAGATCTGGAGCACCGCTGATGGAAGGTTTTGTAACATCACTAGAATATGTTGTAAAATAGACAGAACATTGTGCATATATTTCCTTTCCCATTCTACGCAAGTTACACAGAACATTTGTTTTAGGAGAGGTTGCAACCCATGTGCAATAGTACTGACTAGACCAGATTTGCCTGTTTATGGTTCCAAATGCCGAATATTTCACGAAGGCACTAAGGACACAATCAATATAATTCCTAAAGTCCTCGTCTTGCTTCTGAACAATATGATAAATCTTACCCCAGTCTATTACAACTGGATAATATTCACGTAATGCAGATTTCAAAAGAGTAAAACAATCTGCAATATCTTCTCAATTAAATTTTTCTTGAATAGTTTTCCATTTAGTTGAACCAAGCATCGCATCGAGAGTCACATCAACATCACTTTTGGCTGGTTTGTAACATTTGCCCAATATATCTAATTGATGAATTAATTCTTCAATATCAATCTTTGAATTGGAGCTTTCAGCTCAAGGGGGTCTGCAGGGTCTGTAGATTGTAACAGGATCTCTTTGGGGACCTGGAAAGGCTCCCACGGGTGCTTGGGTATCGGGTCGAGCAAGGGCTACTCTCTGATTGATTAATCTATTTACTATATTTCGTTGGTCCCTGTGAGGAGGTTGAGGAATCTGGTACTGCATAGATCACGTCTGCAGCTGGTTGTGTGCTCTATATAGGGGGTAGTAGTACCTCTTGTTCTAGTTGCGGAGCCGATGAAGGAGTACCTTCAGGTGGTGGTGGATATATGAGAGCCCAATCATCACAGTCTCTGTCATTGTCCTCCTCACATGTTAGTTTGAATTTTGGAAATCATCACCCGCTCTGTTGATGGAGGAGAATAAGATGGTGGAATGGGACCATGGGTTAGTGATTTTCCTCGAGATTCTGATTTTCGCGATTTCTGTGCATACATGTGTTTATAGTTGTTACCCTGGGTCCCCTTTATTTCACATACCTTACACAATGTATTCGTTCACATTTCTGCTACTCATATTCTCTATTCGTATTTTTCTTCCCTTGTATTATCTTGGTCCACTGACCATTTCTCTATATCTGTTACACTCTCTGTTCAATGATACTCTTAGACTTTGAATCTGTTACACTCTGTTCCATAGTTAGACTTTGAATTACCCAAATTTTATTATCTTAAAATTCTTACTCAAGGTTTTGAATCTCAACAACAAATCCTGGTGGTGATCAAATCCACGCAGGTAGGCACATAATGTACACAATGCAAAATAACAAATCCTGGTAGGGTACAAATCCCCACAGGCAGGTACGTAACTTACACAATACACTCTTCAAATGGGACTCGAACCTATGCCTCCAGGTCTTGAAACTGGACACCAAATCCACACTGGCCGCAATCTATTTATACAACGTCACTCATGTTTATTCCAGCTTCAGCAGCGGTCTTCGCTCACCTGGATTCAAACTGGAACTTGTGGCAGGAAAGACTCAATGTAAGGAAAACCCTTAACTTTTTCAGATGCCGGCTGAGTCGTCTGTCACTAGAGTTCTGTTCTCAACAGACAATAGACAATATGTGCTGGAGTAGGGCATTCGGCCCTTCGAGCCAGCGCTGCCGTTCACTGTGATTATGGCTGATCATCCACAATCCGTACCCCGTTCCTGCCTTCTCCCCACATCTATTGACTCTGTTATCTTTAAGAGCTCAATCTAACTATCTCCTGAAAGCATCCAGAGAATCGGCCTCCACTGCCTTCTCAGTATTCCACAGATTCACAACTCTCTGGGTGAAAAAACTTTTCCTCATTTCTATTCTAAATGGCCTACCCCTTCTTCTTAAACTGTGGCCCCTGGTTCTGCCCCAACACCAGGAACACGTTTCCTGCCTCTAACATAGCCAGTTCATTGGCTATATTTAAGAGGGAGTTAGATGTGGCCCTTGTGGCTAAAGGGATCAGGGGGTATGGAGAGAAGGCAGGTACAGGATACTGAGTTGGATGATCAGCCATGATCATATTGAATGGCGGTGCAGGCTCGAAGGGCCGAATGGCCTACTCCTGCACCTATTTTCTATGATTCTATGAATCCCTTAATAATCTTATATGTTTCAATAAGATCCCCTCTTATCCTTCTAAATTCCAGTGTTTACAAGCCCAGTCGCTCCATCTTTCAACATATGACAGTCCAGCTATCCTGGGAATTAACCTCGTGAACCTACGCTGCACTCCCTCAATAGCAATAATGTCCTTCCTCAAATTTGGAGACCAAAACTGCACACAGTATTCCAGGTGTGGTCTCACCAGGGCCCTGTACAACAGCAAAAGGACCTCTTTGCTCCAATACTCAACTCCTCTTGTTATGAAGGCCAACATGCCCATTAGCTTTCTTCACTGCCTGCTGTACCTGCATGCTTACTTTCAATGACTGATGTACAAGGACACCCAGATTTCATTGTACCTCCTCTTTTCCTAACTTGACACAATTCAGATAATAATCTGCCTTCCTGTTCTTGTCACCAAAGTGGATAACCTCTCATTTATCCACATTAAACTGCATCTGCCCAGTCGCCCAACCTGTCCTATCACCCTTCATCCTCACAGCATCCTCCTCACACTTCACACTGCCACCCAGCTTTGTGTCCTTTGCAAATTTGCTAATGTTAATTAATCCAAGTCAGTTGAAGAGAATACCTTTCTCAGTGGGACGTCCAAAACTGTTGGAATAATTTTCACATGATGTGAGTGACTATTAAACTGTAGCAACATTAGCAATAACTTGTCAGACAAGGAAACTGTCCTCACGATACAAAGCATGCAGTATTTTATATCATTTTTGATAGCATAAAAACAAGGTTAGTCACGTCCACTTGTTTACAGTGTTAACTATTGTGATCCAGCATTCAGTAACTTTCCACTGAGAAACAGACTTCTTTACCTATGTAGGAAGATTAGGGTGTCTCGGTGTAGCTTTGAGTTCATTAGCTTTTATTTGTATTAAGCAAACTTGTTTTCTTGACACTATGGGCCACCTGCACCAGGAATGTTTAGCCATTCACTGGAGTAACGTTTGATTCCCACAGAGTGAAGTGCTGCCCACGTTGAAGGACAAAATGGAAAAACAGCTCAGTTCATCCCACAATTAGTCCATACGTGGAGCTCAGAGAAGCAGCAAGCACAAGTGGGGAGAAGAGACTATTGACTTGAAAGTTCGTGAGAAAGAAGCTGAGTCACAGGGAAAGATAGTTTAAATAGAGCGCCAACACCCAGTCCTCATTCTAGTCCTGACGTGGAGCTCAGAGAAGCAGAAGCAGAAAGAAGAGACTATTGACTTGAAAGTCCGTGAGAAATAAGGTGAGTTACAGGGAAAGATAGTTTAAAGAGAGCGCCAAAACCCAGGTTCTGGTAATTTACTAATTAGCCCTAAAGTAGTTAATTAGGTAAGAGATTAAAAACAAGTGCAGCTGTAGCGGGGTGACCTTGCTTAGGCAAAGTGCCTCGGTGAGTAAAGTGTGAGGCTTTGGTTCAAGAGTCTTGGTGAGTAAAGTGTGATGGGCCTGTCCCACTTAGGCGGCTTATTAGGCAAGTGCAGGAGACTCTGCACTCGCCACAAGGTCACCACATGTTTGCTGGTGGTCTCTGGTAAACTAGTCGCGGCCTCAGTATGGTCGGTGCAAATTTTTCAACATGTTGAAAATTTTTCTGCGACCAAAAAATGGTCGCCGTGGAGATAATCAATAATCCTGTAGTCGTAGGTGCAGTTATAGTGGGGTCGCCATGCAGTTGTAGGTAGTGGGAATGTTTGCTAATGCTACACGGGAGGGTTTAAACATTGGCAGGGATTGGAAGGGGGGTGGAATCTCGTGCAGGACAGAGGCACAGAAGAGGCTAGAGGTTGGTGTGGAAAAGGTTAATGGACAGAATACGCAAAAAAACGGGGAGCAAGGAAGGAGGGTTGGTTTAAACCATGTATTTTAATGCAAGTGACTTGACGTATAAGGCAGATGAGCTTAGGGCGTGGATAGATACCAGCGACTGGGGCGTTGTAGCCATGACTGAAACCTGGTTAAGGGAGGGGCAGGACTGGCAGCTCAATGTTGCAGGGTACAGGAGCTTAAGGAGAGACATGGGTGAGGAAAAAAGAGGAGGGGGGAAGGGGGGTTGCATTGTTGGTTAAGGAGCATGTCACGGCTGTGTTCACAGGTGACATCACAGACGGTTCATCTAGTGAGGCTATACGGGTGGAGCTGCAGAACAAGAAAGGGATGATCACCTTGTTGGGGGTGTACTACAGACCCCCAAATAGTCAATGGGAATTGGAAGAGCAAATGTGCCGGGAGATTTCAGACAGCTGCAGGTCAAATAAGGTTGTTGTAGTAGAGGATTTCAACTTTCCCAATATAGACTGAGAAAATCATAGCGTGATGGGTTTAGATGGAGTGCAATTCCTCAAGAGAGTTTTCTTAAATAGTATGTGGAGGGCCCCCACATGTTAGAGGGCAATGCTGGAAAATTGGGAAGGGCAAATTAATGAAGTGTGTGGGGAGGAGCTTTTTGGGACAAGTGACCACTGTTCGATTAGGTTTAGAATAGAATAGAATGCCTTTTTATTGTCACTATACACATGTACAATGAGATTAAAAGCTGCTCCTACTCAGTGTAAAAACAAAAGGGGGGGGATAAGGTGCACAGTTTCTGCGACGCTATGTACATATCTATAAAAGACAATGGATAAATAGAATTACAGTTACAGTACAAATTACAGTAGGTGGATAGATGAAGGTCCGGGGGTTAGGCTGTGAAGTCAGTGCATTTGTGAGTTCAGGGAGATAATGGATTTTGGAAAGAAACTGTTCTTGAGTCTATTTGTCCTTGTGCTGATGCACCTATAGTGGCTCCCTGAGGGCAGCAGGTTGAACAGGCAAAATGCAGGATGGGAGCTGTCCTTAATAATGTTCTTCGCCCTGCTGAGGCAGCGGGAGGTGTAAATATCCATCAGAGAGGGGAGAGGGCAGCCGATGATCTTCTGTGCTGCCCTAACTACCCTCTGAAGCCTCTCCCTGTCTGCCATGGTGCAGCTGCCGTACCATGCTGTAATGCAGTATGTCAACAGGCTCTCAATGGACGAGCGGTAGAAGGTCAGCAGCAGGTTGGAGTCCAGGTTGTGCTTCCTAGTTTAAGATAGTGATGGATCGGGAAGGAGAGGGTCCACGTGTTAAAATGCTCAACTGGGGTAAGGCCAACTTTGAGGGTATGAGAGAAGGTCTTGCTCAAGTTGACTGGAGCAGGTTATTTGAGGGGAAAGGAATATCGGCCAAGTGGGATGTTTTTAAAAGTGTACAGAAGAAAGCTCAGGATGTGTATATCCCCATTAGAGTGAAGGGCAAAGCAGGCTGACGAGGGAAATTGAGAAGTTAGTCAAAAACCAGAAGGATACATGGGACTATGGAGCAAACTAATAAAGGAGATCAGAAGGGCAAAAAGGGGCCAGGAGATAACTCTGCCGTGTAGCATAAAATACAATCCCAAAATATTTTATAAACACATGGGGGGAAAGGGTAACTGGAGACAGAGTGGGACCTCTCAGGAATAAAGGTAGTGGAGCCACAGGAGATGGGCAAGGTCTTCAATGAGTATTTCTCCTCTGTATTTACTGAGGAGAAAGACAGCAGGATGGAGGAAATTAGAAACTAGAAGTGTCATGAGAGCAGTCAGGGTTACCATCGAGGAGGTACTGAAGGTACTGTCATCTTTGAAGGTGGACAAATCTCCAGGGCCTGATCAGACATATCTGAGGACATTGCGGGAAAATAGGGAGGAAACTAGGGAGATACATAGAAACTATGTTTCTATGTCTATGTTTAATTGCGGGAGCCCTGCTTGAAATTTATGAGTAGTCCTTAAATACAGGAGAGGTGCCAGATGATTGGAGGGTGGCAAATGTTGTGCCTCTTTTCAAGAAGGGCTGCAGGGGAAATGCTGGGAACTATAGGTGAGCTTAACATCTGTAGTTGATAAGTTACTGGAGAGTATTCTGAGGGATAGGATATGCAGACATTTGGATGGGAAAGGGCTGATTAGGGACAGTCAGCATGCTTTTGCATGTGGGAGGTCATGTCTCACAAATCTGATTGATTTTTTGACGAAGTGAGCAAAAGGTTGATGAAGGCAGAGCTGTAGATGTTGTGTATATGGACTTTAGTAAGGCCTTCGACAAGGTGCCGCATGGTTGGCTGCTCTGGAAGGTTAGATCTCATGGGATCCAAGAAGAGATAGCTGAATGGATAGCAAATTGGCTCCATGGAAGGAAGGAGAGGGTGATGTGGAAGGTTGCTTCATAGAATGGAAACCTGTGACTAGTGGTGTGCCACAGGGTTTGGTGCTGGGCCCGTTACTGTTTGTCATCTACATCAATGATTGGAGCAAGATTATCTCAAAGTTTGCTGATGATACAAAAGTTAGTGGTTTTGCTGATAGTGAAGATGGTTAACGATTGCAGCAGGATCAGGATAATTTGCCAAGGTGGGCAGAGGAATGGTTGATGGAATTTAATACAGAGAAGTGTGAGGTGTTGTATTTTGGGGCGTCGAACAAGGGCAGAACCTTCACAGTAAATGGTAGGCCTCTGGGTAGTGTTGTACAGCAGAGGGATCTAGGAGGACAGGTGCATGGTTCCTTGAAGGTTGAGTCACAGGTATATTAGGTGGTCACAAAGGCTTTTGGCACTTTGCCCTTCACCAATCAGAGTATTGAGTATAGAAGTTGGGAGGTCATGTTGCAGTTGTAGAAGATGTTGGTGAGACCACATTTAGAATATTGTGTTCAGTTCTGGGCACCATATTATAGGAAATATATTGTCAAGCTTGAAAGAGTTCAGAAAAGATTTACAAGGATGTTGCCAGGACCAGAGGGTGTGAGCTATAGGGAGAGGATGTGTGGGCTGGGTCTCTATTCCATGGAGAGTAGGGGAGATGAGGGGAGATCTTATAGAGGTATACAAAATCATGAGAGGAATAGATTGGGTAGATGCACAGTCTTTTATCCAGAGTAGGAGAATCGAGGACCAGAGGACATAGGTTCAAGGTGTAAGGGAAAAAGATTTAATAGGAATCTGAGGGGTAACCTTTTCACGCAAAGAGTGGTGGGTGTATGGAACAAGCTGTCAGATGAGATAGTTGAGGCTGGGACTATCCCATCGTTTAAGAAACAGTTGGACAGTTACATGGATAGGAAGGTTTGGAGGGTTATGGACCATGCGCAGGCAAGTGGAACTAATGTAGCTGGGACATTATTGGCTGGTGTGGGCGAATTGGGCCGAAGGGCCTGTTTCCACACTGTATCACTCTATGACTGTTTATGATGCCATGAGTCTAATTCCCACAGTTGTGAGCTACAAAGGCAGGATATGAGGTGCTGTCCTTCCAGTTTGTGAGTGCCCTCATCATGGCAGTGGAGGAGGTCCAGGGCAGAAAAGTCAGTGAGGGAATGGGATGAGGAGTTAAAATTGTTAGCAACGGAGAGATCCAGCAGACCGAGTGCAAGTATTCAGCGAAATGGTTGCTGAGTCTATTGTTGGTCTCACCAATGTACAGGAGGCCACATTGGGAACATCACATGCAGTTGATGAGGTTAAAGCAGGTGCACCTGGACTTGGTTTCACCTGGAAGGACTGCTATGGTCCCTAGATGGATGTAAGGGAGGAACTATAGGGATGGGTGTTGCACCTCGTCCGGTTGCAGGATAAAGTAGCTGGGAAGGGATTGGTTTGAGTGAGAAGGGATGAGTGAAGCATGGTGTTGTGGAGAGAGTGGTCCCTGTGGAACATGGAAAGGGCTAGGTGTGGAAAGATGTAACTGGTGGTGGGACACGTTGGAGGTGACAGAAATATTTATCATGTCATAAGGTCATCATGTCTACTCCACCATTCAATCATGGTTGATCTATCTTTCCTTCCTAACCCCATTATCCTGCTTTCTTCCATAATGTCTGACACCTGTGCTAATACAGGATGTTTTTTTAAACCAATGTGTAGAAGAACCGATCCTAGATTGGGTATTGTGTAATGAGGAACGATTAGTTAGCGATCTTCTTCTGCAAAGCCCCTTGGGCTACAGTGACCATAATTTGATGTAATTCTGCATTAGGATGGAGAGTGACATGGTTAATTCAGAGACTAAATTCCTGAACTTAATGGAAGGAGACTTTGAAGGTATTAGATGGGAATTGGCTAGGATAGACTGGCAAATTATACTTAAAGGATTGACGGTGGAGA
Organism: Okamejei kenojei; assembly: GCA_035221665.1. NCBI lineage: Eukaryota > Metazoa > Chordata > Chondrichthyes > Rajiformes > Rajidae > Okamejei > Okamejei kenojei. Next base: position 124,654,338 of record CM069132.1, read on the forward strand.
TGCAATGACAAAGATTTAAAGACTGCATGGAAGAACTCCAAAAATTGTTCATCCCTGTCTGGCAAAAAGATAAAATGGGGAAAGTGGCTTAACCTTGGCTAACTAGGTTAAGGATAGTATTAAATCCAAGTAAATTGGCCAGAGGAAGCAACAAACTGGAGGACTAGGAGAAATTTAGAATTCAACAGATGAGGACAAAGGGGTTAGTTAAGAGGGGGGGGGGGGGGAGAGCATGAAAGAAAGCTTGTGGGGAATATAAAAACTTCTTTAGCTTCTTTAGATATATAAAAAGGAAAAGATTAGTGAGGACAAATGTAGGTCCAATACAATCAAAGACAGGTGAACTTATAATGGGAAATAAGGAAATGGCAGAACAGTTAAACGAATACGTTGGTTCTGTCTTCACTGAGGCAGACACAAGCAATCTTCCAGAAATACTAGGGGACCAAGGATCTAGTGGGAGGGAGAAACTGAAGGGAATCCACATTAATCAGGACATGGTGTAAGATAAACTGTTGGGACTGAAGGTAGATAAATCCACAGGGCCTGATCGTCCGCATCCCCAAAGTACTCAGTGAGGTGGCCCTAGAGTTCGTGGATGCATTGGATATCATTTTCTAATGTTCTCTTGACTCTGGATCAGTTCATGTGGACTGGAGGGCAACCAATGTAACTCCACTTTTTAAGAAAGGAGTGAGAGAGAAAACGGGGAATTATAGATCAGTTAGCCTTACATCGGTAGTGCGGAAGATGCTTGAATCGATCATTAAGGATGCTATAGCAGTGCATTTGGAAAGCAATGGCAGGATCGGTCAAAGTCAGCATGGATTCATGAAGGGGAAATCATGCCTGACTAATCTTCTGGAATTTTTTGAGGATGTAACTAAAATGGGTAAGGGAATGCCAGTGGATGTGGTGTATCTGGACTTTCAAAAAGCCTTTGACAATGTTCCAGACAAGAGATTAGTGAGCAGGATTAGACCATATGGTGTTGGGGGTGGGTTATTGACACGGATAGAGAACTGGTTGGCAGACAGGGAGCAAAAAGTAGGAATTAACGGGTCCTTTTCAAAATGGCAGGCAGTGACTAGTGGGGTGCCTCTAGGCTCAGTGCTGGGACCCCAGTTATTTACAATATATATTAACGATTTAGACGAGGGAATTAAATGTGACATCTCCACGTTTGCGGTTGACACAAGGCTGGGTGGCAGTGTGAACTGCAAGGACAATGCTATGAGGCTGCAGGGTGACAATAGACAATAAACAATAGACAATAGGTGCAGGTCCATTCAACCATTCACGCCAGCACCGCTGGAAAATAGCTCATTCTAAGCTTCCCTTCAGTCTAGTTTCAGTCAATAAAATACTGAGTCAAGCGCTTGGGCAACTAAACTTTATTTTGGAAAAACAGTTCCCCACTACTATACCTAACCACCACGGGTTCGATCCTTTTATCTGCTTGGCCAAACCTTTCTAGCCTCGTTCAAGCAGAGACACTTCAAAAGGTCACGCAGTCCCAAACATTCTTCCAGAAGATCGACATCAGACCTTGTGGGAGCTACCTTTTATAGGTCCCCGAACCTTGAAGGGTCAAACCATATGGAGGTGGTCTCTTTACAGTCCAATAACAAATATCGATTAACACAATAAATGATAGACATTTCCCTAACCCAATAATACAGTGACTAATAAAATGCATCTGACGAAGTTTCTAGATGCAAGTTAACAGAGATGAATTATACAACATGTGCCTGGATATTCAAGAAACCCAGACAAGACTCGACACTTAACCCAATCAACATATGGCAAAGTAAAGCTTTGCAACATTATTTACAATGTGTAAATCTGGTTTGCATTCACCCAGTCCATTTAATGCAATTTACACCTAATTGTAAGAATCTGCAGATGACCCATTCTTTCCCTGCAACTCTTATCTGGGCCACAGACAAACTGGCACCATTCTGCAGCTTGTCCCAGTTCTGCAAAAGGCACATTTAAATTGACCAAATGGCCCAGCAGCACAGAAGCCTTTACTCAATTTTAGTGTCCTGGCATCTCCAATTTGGCCAGAATTAACACTGCCATTCAATGTGATCATGGAGATCATCCACAATCAGTACCCTGCTCCAGCCTTCTCCCCATATCCCCTCACTCCACTATTTTTAAGTGCCCTATCTAGCTCTCTCTTGAAAGTATCCAAAGAACCGGCCTCCACCACCCTCTACAGAATTCTACAGACTCACAACTCTGTGTGAAAAAGTGTTTCCTCATCTCCGTTCAAATTATTCTTAAACTGTGGCCCCTAGTTCTGGACTCCCCCAACATCAGGAACATGTTGTTCTAGCATGTCCAAACCCTTAATAGTCTTATATGGTTCAATAAGATATCTTCTCATCCTTCTTAATTCCAGAGTATACAAGCCCAGCCGTACCATTCTCTCAGCATATGACAGTCCCAGTATCCCGGGAATTAACCTTGTGAACCTACGCTGCACTCCCTCAATAGCAAAAATGTCCATGACTTGGATAGGTTGGGTGAGTGGGAAGATGCAAGGCAGATGCAGTATAATGTTGATTAAAATGAGGTTATCCACTTTGGCGTCAAGAACTGTAAAGCAGATTATTATCTGAATGGTGTCAGATTAGGAAAAGGGGAGGTGCAACGAGACCTGGGTGCCCTAGTACATCAGCCACTGAAAGTAAGCATGCAGGTACAGCAGGCAGTGAGGAGAGCTTATGGCATGTTGGTCTTCATTGCGAGAGGATTCTGGTTCCGGTGGCGCTGTGAGTCGGCTGCCTCGCTTGTTCATTGTTTTGACTTTTTTTGGTTTTTTTTAGTATGTCCAAATGTATGTTTTAAGGGCCTGTCTCACTTTGCGATTTTTTTCGGCGACTGCGAGTGTCAGAGACTGACGCCCGTAAAACCGTCAAGTTGTAAGAAATACACACTGACATATGCTGTCCTGCGGGTGACGCCCGGTTAGGGTTAGGGTCAGGGTCAGGGCTATGATTAGGGCTAGAGTTCGGCTAGGGTTAGGGTTAGGGACCACAAATGGGCTGTAAAATATTCTTCCTTCAATGCATGGATTTTAAAATTTAAGATATTAAACTTACTAAAATAAAATCAATTGTGCAAATGAAAAGATGTCTGAGTCGTTCAGTTTTGTTTACAGATGTATTGGTCCGCTTTCAGATCCAATCACCGTCTCTAACTTTTCACAGGGATTCAGTGAGTGTAGTCTGAAATCCCCTCTCCTCTCCACCCCCCTCTTTCCCCCTATCACCCCCCCCATCCATCCTTCTCCATCCCCCTACCCTTCTCCCCACCCCTCTCCCCCTTCTTCCCTTCCCACCTCTTCCACCCTTCTCCCCACTCCACTCTTCTCCCCCCTTCTCTGCTTCTGCCCCCCTCACATCCCCTTCTCCCCCCCTCACATCCCCTTCTCCCCCTCTCCCTCCCTTCTCCCATTCTCCAACCCCTCCCCCACGTATTCACTGGAATTTAGGATAAGAGGGGATCTTATAGGAACATATACAATTCTTAAAGAATTGGACAGGCTAGATGCAGGAAAATGTTCCCGAAGTTGGGGAGTCCAGCTTAATAATAAGTGGTAGGCAATTTAGGACTGAGATGAAGAAAAATAATTTCATTGTAATAATATTTTTATTAAAAGGAATCCATCATAACAACGGTATTACAACTTTTCAAATACACAACCAACTTATTTCAATAAGTATACAAATGTTACGAATAGTTCTTATAAACTTCTATTTTTTTTAAAGTAGAAAAAGAGAAGAATAGATTTGAATCAATAAGAATGGTGATTAAATAATAATTTTGATTATAAAGAAAGAGAAAGAGAAAAGAGAGGAGAAAAAATATATATATATGTATATATTCTTGTTATATGTATTTAATTAAAATAAAATATTATATAGAAAAAAAAGAGAGATTATACTATACATCTTAATAGTGAATAACACAATTTCAAATAGCGATATTAATGGAGACATGTATACAAATCAAAAAGAAAAACAGAGAGTTATTTTCATCTAATCCTGCCGGGTACCCATTGAGTTGTGATGCCAAGAACAGCTACCTCTTCAAATATTCTGTATATGGCGACCATATCTGTTCAAAGAGTTCGTATTTGTCCATTAGGACAAATCTGATTCTTTCCAAATGCAACGTCTCCAACATTTCCACTGTCCACATTTTAATTGTGGGGGATAATGTTCCCTTCCAAAATTTCAATATTAATTTTTTCCCTATTATCAAACAGTAATCCAAGATATTTATTTGGTTTACTGTTAATGTTAGATTTGATTCCGGAACTCCTAATATTATTAATTTTGGATCTGGGTCTAGTTTAATTTTAAGAACTTCAGAAATAACTCTAAAGATTTCTATCCAATAATAATTAAGTTTTATACATGTTACAAAACTATGCGTTAAATTAGCTTCCAAGTTCTGACACTTATCACAAATAGGAGAAATGTTAGAATAAATTCTATTTAATTTCGTTTTTGAATAATGTAATCTGTGTAATACCTTAAATTGTATCAATATATGTCTAGCATTTAATGAGCAACGATGTATACATTGTAGGCTTTCTTCCCAAGTTTCCTTCGTTATAGATAAACCCATTTCATTTTCCCATGTTTGTCGATATATTTCCGAAGTTGGGATTTCCTTATCCAAAATAGTATTATATATATACGCTATTATTTTTTCTGTATTTGGGTGTTTATTAAACAATTCGTCTAATAATCCTGGTTTTCTATTTTTGTAGTCTTGCGTATTTGACTTAATATAATTTCTAATTTGTAAATACCTAAATATTTTATTTGACTGCAATCCATAGATATCCTGTAACTCTTGAAATGAAAGAAATTTTCCTTCCTTATAAAGGTGTTCTATCCTTTTAATTCCTAAATCATTCCAATGTTTAAACCCCTTGTCCAATACAGAGGACTTAAATAAAGGATTATTCATAATTGGCAAACAAAGTGACAAATTATCCATATGTAGGGTCGTAACTATTTGTTTCCAAATACGTCTATTGCTATGAATTATAGGGTTGTTACCATACATTTTTTTTGTACTTCCCTTGATGCAAAAAGAATCGAACCTACATCAAAAGGCAAACAGTCTTCCTTTTCCATCTTCAGCCAGCTTGGTTCATGATCTAAATTTACCAATCAAAAATTCATATTCTTAATCTGAACTGCCCAGAAATAATATAGGAAATTTGGTAGTGCTAGTCCACCATTTATTTTAGATTTATATAGATGTTTTTTACTTATTCGATGGTTTTTATAGTCCCAAATAAAACTATTAACCAAAGTATCTATATTTTTAAAAAACATTTTAGGGAGATATAAGGGGATTGCTTGAAAACATATAACAATTGTAGTAAAAAAATCATTTTTATAGCATTTATTCTACCGATCATTGATTTAGGTAGTGTTTTCCAATATAAAATATATTTTTTTAGTTTATTTAATAATTGAGGGTAATTATATTTAAATAGACAGTTATACGATTTAGATACATTAATTCCAAGATATTTGAGTTTGTCCGTGACTATTTTAAGTGGGAATTGTTCTAATATATTTAATTTTATTCCAGTAATAGGCATAATTTCACTTTTATTCCAATTAATTCTATACCCAGAAAATGTACTAAACTTTGTTATAACATTAAATAGTAAGATTAAATGAGAACTTACCAGTTTGAAGTTTGATCTTTATTTTATGAGGAGTTACGATGAGGGATTACGTGAAGACCCCGCCAGGACGCATGCGCGACATTCTTCAAAGCAGTGGTGTGAAATCACAGATACCAGAGTAGACTAATATAGTAAGATAAGAGAGAACTTCCATACCAGTTGAACTTTATAATAGAGGGTTTTGGGAGCGGAGGGCACGTAATCCCTCATCGTAACTCCTCATAAAATAAAGATCAAACTTCAAACTGGTAAGTTCTCATTTAATCTTACTATTTTACTTCGGAGTCACGTGAGTGACTACGTGAAGATTTCAAAGCTCTGTGATTTCATGCCCTGGAAACGAGACCATGCTCACACACTGCCATTCTGGGACGGAGGATGAACGTATTTCACACACGACACTGTGCTGAAAAACAATAAAGGTATTATTCATACCTAAAATAATATGCCCCACATTGGGTAATTTATTTTACAGAACTTAATTTTTTTCCCTGCAAACGTCTCAGGATCGCCCACGGGTTTATTATAAAGCATTGAACGCGTTCATTGCTCCACCCCGCTGTGGCAAGGATGTGGTCCATAGGAACTCCCATCATCCTAGCGTCCGATGTAGATGCAGCCCTGTTGGAGTGAGATTTGAAAACATTAGTATTCACCACTGCACGTAATACCACCCGAACCATCTGGATATGGTTTGCACTGTGACCTTAGGTGAGGGCATTTATGGCTAATGAGAAAGCTCTCTCCGTGCCCATAAGTGTCTTGGTGACTATATATTGGAAAGTATGTGTCACTATGCAGGGCCGACTATCTGCAGGATAGGCCAGAACTCTAATATTGGCCAAAGGAACCGGGTCAGTCTAGTTTAAGTACCCCTGTATGTAGCAGGTTATCTGCCATTTGTGACAGACATGACGTCCTATTCTAGCTTGTGTAAGGACTGGATCCGTTGTGCTGATCCAAGTGCCATAATCATTCCCATCTAGGATATTAGTTTGTCCAGAGTGAGCCCGATATTGGTGTCCATCCTCGTAACATGGTGTACTACCTATGTCCCATATATAGGTGTATCTGGACCTGGGGGGAATAGAGTACAAATACCCCTCATTCGTTTAGGTACTAGTGGGTGTGATCCTATAGCCAGGTGATCACTCCCTCTGCCCAGATATTAGCTAGGGCACTCCTTGCACAATAATGGCACTGTAACTCAATCCTTCATCGAAATGAAGGGTGGCCAGAACTCCAGCACTTCAGTGTTGGTGGCTGAGTCATATGTAGTGTTCGTCCTGGTGCTGAACACTTCCCATTTCCTGACATATGTCAGGTACTGTCTTCTCGTGGACTCCCTGTACGACGCTGAGATGGCATTGATCGTCCTGTCGGAGAGTCCGTATCCCAGAAGTGGCCTGTTCAGAAACTGCAAATCAACAAGTTCATACAGTCATGGCACGGATACTTTCCCGCACGGGGTGTGCCAACCTCCTTGGCCGTTGTTGATCCAGATGCAGGGTTCTGAGACCATCTTTGTACTGTTGGGAACCATGGTACCGTTGCGGCGTCTTGTTTAATTATTGTAAGACTCGCCTGATGAGGCAGAAGGGGAAAATGCATAGCAAAACAAAAACCCCCCCCAATGCAGCGAGAAATCGTCCATCGCTGCTGCCCCTGGGTCTGGTTCCCAAGCAACATATGTTGGTAGTTGGTGAATTAGTCCGGATAGAAAAAAGGTCGCTATCTGGTGTCCCATACCGGTCTATAATATCTGTAAACACTTTCCGATCCAACATCCATTTAATGTTGTCGTTGAATTTACGTGACCTGATGTCTGCCACTGTATTTAGCTTGCCTGGAAGGTAAGTGGTTGAGATCCAAATCTCTCTCCCAGACACCAGTGCCAGATATTATTAGGCAATTCATCACATGATATCGACTTTATTTCACCCATATGATTATATATAGGCCCCCAGTGTGGTATCAATCTGTACCGTACATGCAACTGGTGCTCATCTGAGCAGTAGGCCCCTGAGTCCATGAAACGCTCCCAGCATTTCTAGATAATTAATTCCTAGTGCTTTAAACAGAATAATTTTTGTGCACTCATCTGCCACCACAACTTGCGGTGGTATTAGTTGCTCCCCAACCTTTAGCACTGGCATCAGTCTGTAATGTACCCTAGGGATATAGAATGGGGTGATGGGGTTAGGATAATATGGAACATTTCTATCCACCAGTTTAATTCTAATTACTTTCCCTGGTAGTTGCATAGGCCTATTGAAATGGCCTGTATGATTTTTGAGAGCTAAAATTTCCCTCTTCCAGGTTTTAATAATGGAGTGGTCCAATTGTGCTGCTGGGAACGCAGCCACCAATTCCCAATCACTCTTGCTCCTTGCCGAATGGATGGTTCCCTGATGCCAGTGAGGCTTTTGCATACTCCCATCAAGTCTGTCACTTTGTTTGGTGGCAAGGTGATAGACATATGAACAGAGTCAATAGTGAACCCCAAATAATCCATGGTAGTGGAGGGTTCCAATTTTGATTTATCTGGATGTACGTTAAACCTCTCTGTTGTGGCTGATACCACCAATGTAGCCAGCTCCAATTTTCACCTACAATGAGAATATCATCAAGGTAAGCCATGACGATATGGTTATGTTTCTTTAAGTATGCTAAAGCTGGTTTTAATAAATTTGTAATAGCCTGGGTGCTGATGACAACCCATTGGATAAGGCATACTACCATTGCTGTCCCATCCAGATAAATTTCAGGTATTTACAATGACCCTGTGTGTGACAAACGTGTCTAATTTGAAATGGGCATACTGAACGGAAGTATTTCGTTCGGTCAAATCTATAATGATACGGCAACCACCATCTTTTTAGTTTTTTATAAATATATTTGATACGAACTCTTGAAATTCTCTGATTGTTTTCTCAATCCATTTTGTGTTTAGTCATAGAAACATAGAAACATAGAAATTAGGTGCAGGTTAGATTACTGTTAGTCTTAACAGTTCAGCATGGCCTGCTGTTCTCTCTTTTTGTGAAGTATGAACTTCCTGCTAGGCGTATGCTGAACTGGGACGGTAGTTCGTATACAAATTCAATTTTGTAATTCTGAATACTTCCGAGTATGTAAAAGTTCAGAGGTAAAAGTGCAGCACACATGATGAAACAAGTGCAACCGTCCCCCAACTTTAATGAATCGGACATGCAATGTTTTTTTAAGACAACCAGACCCACCTACCTCCATGGTTACCGGTGTTGTGTGGGTTGTCTCCGCAGTTTTTTTTCTGGTATTGTGTTGCTGCGTTGTGGGGTTGGCGCATTTTCCATGAAGGCCGGGCTGGGCCATGGTCTGAAAGACCGCTGTGCAGGTGGGCCGGCCTTCGAGCTTTCACCACCAGATGGTCTTCCATAGCACCGATGTCTGGTGGGTGTGTAGGGGTGCTGCCGCTGTTGATAGGGGGTTTTAGAGATGCTTGGCACCTTGATCAGGCCTATAGCCTTGGCTTCCTCATGCAGGTCTTTCACCTGCTTCGGGAGGTCCCCCAACAGCAATTTTGGTGCCTGTGTGCTACTTGTCTTGCATAATTCCGCACTTCTTGATGATGCTCTTCCTGTAACTGTAAATCTCCACTGAGTATTACACAGTCTGCTAGAGCATCACGTAACTCTTCAGGCAAATCAACCCCATCACACTGCTGTGTTTTAGCAGCCAGCAGTTTCCTCTGGAGCTTCACCTCCTGGCTCCTTATAGATGGGCTCCTGTTGCCCCAGATGGGGTCATGGACTGCTGGTATTTTAAGAGAATTGGAGTTCTCTGGAGCAATGTACTTCCCAGCCATAAAGTTAATGGCTTGCTCCTGTAGCTGGTTTGTAGCCATGTATTTTTCACTGGCTTGCAGCTTTGTATAGGCAGTCCTTCTTGAGTTGATACAGCATGCCACAATCTTCTGCTGCTCTCTCTTCTGGCACCCCTCACAGTTGACTGTTCAGCCATTGCCCCTTCTTCAGGGTCAGCTCCAGCTCTGACCCCTAATGCTCCCCTGCGAAGAGGGTGAGACATTTGGCAGTCCTTGAAAGGATGCTGCCGTGGGTCTGCGAAGAGACCCACTGTGACTCTGCCCCTGCATAAGCAGGTCACGCTGGAGCACTGCTCCCCATCCGCTCCCGCGGGAAAGACGCCCGCCGTCGCTATCTGTGAACGGGGTGTCTTCAGGTCCGGACCCAGCCGAGTCCACGGACCTGTCCGACTTCCGGGTGGTTTTGCCGCCGACCGTGGCGCACCTGCGGTCTGTAGCGGCGAGAAGCCGGCAGCTGCTGGCAGCACCTGCAGCTCTGGAGAGACGGCACGCTGCTGGCTGCTTCCACAGCAGCGGTATCAGCTGCTGCTCTCCCCTGCGCGACTCCATGGTGCTTCCTCCGTTCTGAAAAAGAAACACACCGAGTCGCCACGCTCACCAGAAAAGGTAAGACTTACCTTCAGTAAGTTTTCAAAATTCGCGCTGGAGGAGCGGCGCTCCTCCCGACTGTCGCTTCCGCAATGCGTTCGACGATATGTCGCGCATGCGTCCTGGCGGGGTCTTCACGTAGTCACTCACGTGACTCCGAAGTAAAATAGATTGGGAATACTAATCTCCGGTTTTGTAATATAAATTAAGATGTCATCTGCGTGTAGAGATATTTTATTCATTGTAGTTTTGGTATTATATCCATATATTTCTGGTTCTGATCTAATCCTTTCGGCTAATGGTTCTATTACCAGAGCAAATAGTAATGGTGATAACGGGCATCCTTGTCTACAACCGCTAAAGAGTTTAAATTTTGCTGATAGCATTTGATTTGTTAATATTCTTGCAGTTGGATTTGAGTATATGATTTTTACCCATTTGGAGAAACTATCCCCCAGTTGAAATTTCTGCATTATTTTAAATAAATATGGCCATTCAACCTGGTCAAATGCTCTTTCAGCATCTAAGGATATGACAGCTAGTTCAATATCATTCACTCTTTTTGAGTACATGACATTCAATAGACGTCTCAGATTATAGGATGAATAGCGTTTTGGAATAAAATCTGTTTGGTCATGATGTATTAATTTATTAATCACTAAACTTAGCCTCCGAGATAAAATTTTAGTTAGTATTTTTTGATCAGTATTTAAAAGAGTTATTGCTCTGTATGATCCAGGGTCTTCCAAATCTTTATCAGCTTTAGGGATAAGTGTAATTGTAGACTCATTTAATGATTCTGGTAACTTTCCTTGTTCATAAGCATATTATATATTGTATGTAAGCGTGGAGAGATCAGATCATGAAACTTCTTATAAAATTCAACACCTAAGCCATGAGGGCCTGCAGCTTTTCCGTTATTTAATGATCCAATTGATTCTTCAATATCTTTTACTGATATATCAGCGTTTAACAAGTCTCTACCTTTCTGATCTAAACTATTAATATGACATTCTTGTAGGAATGTTTCCATTCCATCTGATTGTCCTGCTAGTTTAGATAAGTAAAGATTTTGATAATATTGTAAAAATGTATCATTGATATCTTTTGGTAAAGTCAATATTTCTCCTTGATCAGATTAATTTTATGTATCATTTTCTCCTCATCTAATTTTCTAAGCTGTCGTGCCAGAAATTTTTGTGGTTTATCCCCAAATTCAAAGTGTACTTGTTTAGTCTGTTGCAAAAGTTTAATAATCTGATTTGAGTATATTTTAATGATGCTTAATCCCTTATATCTACCCTCAATATCTTCTATTATTGAGCTTTGTTTAAAAGGTATACCTTTACGAATAATTATTGCTATTATTGTATTGAATTACAGACCAGTTAGTCTAACATCGGTAGTGGGGAAACTGTTAGAGTCAGTTATTAAAGATGGGATAGCAGCACATTTGGAAAGTGGTGAAATCATTGGACAAAGTCAGCATGGATTTACAAAAGGTAAATCATGTCTGACGAATCTTGTGGAATTTTTCGAGGATGTAACTAGTAGCGTGGATAAGGAGAACCAGTGGATGTGGTATATCTGGACTTCCAGAAGGCTTTCGACAAGGTCCCACATAAGAGATTAGTATACAAACTTAAAGCATACGGTATTAGGGGTTCAGTATTGATGTGGATAGAGAACTGGCTGGCAAACAGGAAGCAAAGAGTAGGAGTACACGGGTCCTTTTTCACAATGGCAGGCAGTAACTAGTGGGGTAACCGCAGGGCTCAGTGCTGGGACCCCAGCTATTTACAATATATATTAATGATCTGGATGAGGGAATTGAAGGCAATATCTCCAAGTTTTGCGGATGACACTAAGCTGGGGGGCAGTGTTCGCTGTGAGGAGGATGCTAGGAGACTGCAAGGTGACTTGGATAGGCTGGGTGAGTGGGCAAATGTTTGGCAGATGCAGTATAATGTGGATAAATGTGAGGTTATCCACTTTGGTGGCAAAAAACAGGAAAGCAGACTATTATTTAAATGGTGGCCGATTAGGAAAAGGGGAGATGCAGCGAGACCTGGGTGTCATGGTACACCAGTCATTGAAAGTAGGCATGCAGGTGCAGCAGGCAGTGAAAAAAGCGAATGGTATGTTAGCTTTCATAGCAAAAGGATTTGAGTACAGGAGCAGGGAGGTTCTACTTCAGTTGTACAGGGTCTTGGTGAGACCACACCTGGAGTATTGCGTGCAGTTTTGGTCTCCAAATCTGAGGAAGGACATTATTGCCATAGAGGGAGTGCAGAGAAGGTTCACCAGACTGATTCCTGGGATGTCAGGACTGTCTTATGAAGAAAGACTGGATAGACTCGGTTTATACTCTCTGGAATTTAGGAGATTAAGAGGGGATCTTATAGAAACTTACAAAATTCTTAAGGGGTTGGACAGGCTAGATGCAGGAAGATTGCCCCGATGTTGGGGAAGTCCAGGACAAGGGGTCACAGCTTAAGGATAAGGGGGAAATCCTTTAAGACCGAGATGAGAAAGACTTTTTTCACACAGAGAGTGGTGAGTCTCTGGAACTCTCTGCCACAGAGGGTAGTTGAGGCCAGTTCATTGGCTATATTTAAGAGTGAGTTGGATGTGGCCCTTGTGGCTAAGGGGATCAGAGGGTATGGAGAGAAGGCAGGTACGGGATACTGAGTTGGATGATCAGCCATGATCATATTAAATGGCGGTGCAGGCTCGAAGGGCTGAATGGCCTACTCCTGCACCTAATTTCTATGTTTCTATGTTTCTATTACCCCTCTAGACTTATGTGTAAATGAAGAGTGATATACTTTGGAAATCCATTTTGCTGTTAATCTATACTGCGCGTCTTTTTTAAGGTGTGTCTCTTGGAGAAAAATAATATCAGATTTCAATCTATTTAATTGAGCTAAAACCTTATCTCTTTTAATTGGTTTGTTAATTCCCTGTCTTGGGGGAGCATCCTTCCTAGGGGTACGTCTCAATGCCCTGTGTGCTCGGCCCAGCAGAGGTTCTTGGTCCAAGTTCAGAATATCTTTTAAAAGTTTTGCAGCAAATTTTCAAGGGTCTTGATTTCCCACTCGGCCTTCACTCAACCCAACAATATGCAGATTCTTACGCCTTTGACGTCCTTCTAAGTCAATGCATTTCTCAGTTATTTTGTGTAATAATTCTGATAAACGCTTGTTCTCGGCAAGGCGCTTTTCGGCTGATTCAGTCAGTTCTTTGATTACGTCATTTTGTTGGTTAAGTGAAGTTATAATCGGTTCCAACTTGGTATCCAGCAGCACCTCCATCTCACCAGTTTTACGGTTTACAACATCCATCTGTTGTTGCAAGAGATCGGAGCTGAATGGAGCGAGTTCCATTCACTCCATAGCACCACCGGAAGTGAGAAAAATAATTTCAACCAGAGAATTGTGAATCTGTGGAATTCTCTGCCACAGAAGGCAGTGGAGGCCAATGCATTGAATGTACTCCAGAGAGAGTTAGATTTAGCGGGCTAAAGGAATCAAAGAATATGGGGAAAAAGCAGGAACAGGGTACTGATTTTAGATGATCAGTCATCATCATATTGAATGGTGGTGCTGGCTCGAAGGGCCAAATGACCTACTCCGGCAGCTTTTTTTTATGTTTCTATGTTTCTAATCAAGAATCTATCTATCTCAGCCTTAAAATATCCACTGACAACCTCCACAGCTTTCTGTGTCAAAGAATTCTACAGATTCACCACCCTCTGACTGAAGAAAATTTTCCTCATCCCTTTCCTAAAAAAACATCCTTTAATTCTGATGCTACGACCACTAGTCCTGGACCCTCCCACGAGTGGAAACACCCTCTCCACATCAACTCAATCCAAGCCTATCACTATTCTATATGTTTCAATGAGGTCCCCACTCATTCTTCTAAACTAAAGTATGATGTGTTGGATGCAGCTGGTGGGGTGAAATATGTGGAACAGGGGAACTCTTTCCTTGTTCTGTCTGAGGGGAGGGGGAGCACGATCATTCACAATGCTTGTGAATGATCCATCTATGACAGCATGGGGGGAAACCACGTTTACTAAAGAAAGAGGACATCTCGGATATCTTCAAATAGAAAGCCTCCTCTTAGGACCAGATGCAGTGGAGATGGAGAAATTGACAGTAGGGGATAGCATCATTGCAAGAAGCAGGATGAGCGTAGGTGTAGTCCATATAACTGTGGGAGATGGTGAATTTGCAGTAGATGTCAGTCAAAAGCCTGTGCCCTATGATGGTGAGAGATCAAAATTGGAGAGGGGAACGTCAGAGATAGTTCAGGTGAATTTGAAGGCAAGGTGGAAGTTAATAGTAAAGTTAATGAAATTAATTTGTTCTGCGCAGGTGCAGGACGCAGCCCCGATGCAATGTATTTGAAGTGTTGTTCCAAAGTCCAGAATTCCACGGATAGGCAAATAGAAAAATAGAGTTCATGCTAAAATATGCAAGTAGTGGAGAAGTTACAACATAAAAATACCAATTGTATGAAAATGAAAATAAAATCGGAAAGTCAAAGCAACTGTGTGAAAATAAGTCACAATTAACATAAATGATAATGGGAAAATGTTTTATAAATATATCTAAAAATAAGATGTCCAAGAAGAAATAAATGAGAATCAGAGACTCGTAATCCCATGCAGGGTGTTTTATACCCATTTTCAACCAAAATGAACGAAGATTCAAACTGTAGATGGTTTATATGCAACCAATAATATAGTTACCTCACTCCCATTAACCCCGCCTAGTTAACATCAATCATAACGCCTTCCCCTTCCTGGGCGCAGCAGTAGAAGAATGTAGCCTGTGCTTGAAGATGTATGTAATACCCTGTGCTATCATTAAAAGATGTTGCACACTTAAGAGCTTGTAAAGTTTTCATGTACATGGTGTCAGAAGTGGGAAGATACTTGCGTCTCCTGTATATCGGTTTTTATTTCTTTTTTTTTGATTTGTGTTTTTTGTGCTTTTGATCTCTCTGGCCATGGCGTCCTCTTGCAGAAAGCCCGAGCAGCTTGTCTTTGATGCTGACATCTCTGAGCGCTGGGCCACGTTTGAATTTGATTTCATACACTTTGTCAACGTCGCACACCGT
Source organism: Okamejei kenojei (assembly GCA_035221665.1). Taxonomy (NCBI): domain Eukaryota; kingdom Metazoa; phylum Chordata; class Chondrichthyes; order Rajiformes; family Rajidae; genus Okamejei; species Okamejei kenojei. Next base: position 124,669,652 of record CM069132.1, read on the forward strand.
GCTGATCCTGACTCCCTTAAAGCTTCCCTCCTACTCAACCTTGTCGGACCTGATGCCATGAAGAGAGCCAGAACTTTCACCTACGCTCCAGCGGTCCTGGGCGACGACGACGAGGTGATTACTCCTGCAGAGTCTGCCGACGACCCCGCTTGCCTGCTACGTAAGTGCAGGGAGATTTGTGACCTGCCCTTGAACCGCATTCTAGAGAGGGCACGGTTCTTTACAAGGAGACAGTTGCCGGATGAACATGTTGAATGTTTTTTATTGCTGATTTGCGTCATCTCGCCCAGCGGTGCCGTTTTGGCGACATGACAGACCAGCTCACTAGAGACATTTTAGTAACTGGCATGCGTGACCAGAAGCTGCGATGTGAGCTTTTGAGGGATCCGGATCTAACGTTGGAAAAAGCTATGCATGCCTGCAGATTGTCTGAGGTCGTTGTTTTGCAAGAGGACCACCGGGACTCGGGCAATAAATCTGTCAACCTGGCTGGGTTTAGGAGCCCACAGCCTCGGATGGGAAACAATGTTTTTTTCTGCCGCGTGCCAACCCTGGTCCTGGTGATCTGCCCCGAAAAAGGTGCCCGAACTGTAACTACATGCACCATAGACTGTCGACGTGTCCCGCCTTTGGTAAAACCTGTAACTTTTGTAAAAAGCTGAACCATTTCTCAGCCTCCTGTCGCTTACTCCGTTCCCGTGGGAGCCAGGCACAAGCTTCCAGACCCAGTCTAAACATGCTGAGGCAATCTGATATCTGTTTCGACTCACCTCGCTCGTATCTGGTCGACTGTGAGGGTACCATCTACCGAAGAAGCCGACAACACCTGCTTGCGGTTAATGAGCCAAAGCCGCAGCCCCCGGGGCCCTATGCCCCTCCACTCTCCTACCAGCGGCCGGCTGCCGTCCCGGCTGGTGTTCCCTGCATGCCTCGGTCCCCATCGCGGGCGCCTGGTTCCCCTCTGCGCGGGTCCCCTGTTGCCGGTCGCGGTTCTCCCTCTCCTGTTTCTCCCACCCCAATGCCCTTCCCTGGTTCCCCGGGCTGCCTTGCGTCCTCCTGTTTCTTCTGCTCCTTCGGGGGGAGGGGGAGACATCCGTACACGCTCGGGCCGGATCAGCAAGCCACCTGTTCGCTACGGCATTTTGTTTAATTCTGTTTTCTGTTGTCGTGACAACAATCTGTTTTTTGATTTCTAAGGGGAAGGATGTAGATGGTTTATATGCAACCAATAATATAGTTACCTCACTCCCATTAACCCCGCCTAGTTAACATCAATCATAACGCCTTCCCCTTCCTGGGCGCAGCAGTAGAAGAATGTAGCCTGTGCTTGAAGATGTATGTAATACCCTGTGCTATCATTGAAAGATGTTGCACACTTAAGAGCTTGTAAAGTTTTCATGTACAATCAAGGATTACTCTCACAATTAAAATAAAGTACTATTGCAGTGGTTCTCAACCTTGTTTGCCCCATGCACCCCTTTCACCATATGTCAGAAAGTCATTCCCCCCCCTTTCCAAGATTGTCTGCCTCAAAAAGTGCATTCCAAATAATATGCATTATAATACTGAAAAGCCTTTATTTCTAACAGTTTGAGTTTGCTAATCTGTGGTCCCAATTCCCCCCCTGAAAACCTGAAATTCCCCCCCTGGGGGAAATTCCCCCCTGGTTGAGAACCCCTGTACTATAGTGAGTGGTAGACGTGAGGGTTTGCTGCAGTTGTCTTCTTTGTATTCTGCAGCATCAATTACTCACATTACTCACACCCTACTCACAAGCAACACCCTACACTTCTTATTAGGGTACACTTACACTGCTAAATATGTACTTATGTCATAGAAATAACCAAGGGTATAATAGTAGTAAGTAAGAAGGAACTGCAGAAGCTAGTTTACACCGAAGATAGGCACAAAATGCTGGACCAACTCAGGGGGTCAGACAGTATCTCAGGAGAGAAGGAATTGGTGACTTTTCCGGTGGAGACCCTTCATCAGACTACTGATGAAGTAAAGGATGTTTTTTTTTTTTTGTGGACTTGAGAATATATTTTGCTGTACAGCCCAGTTCGCAGTACGTTGCTTGCCACTACAATCGTTACCCTCTTGTACATATTCTTGTACAAGAAGGCACATCTTAATAGAAGAAAGAACTTGCATTTATGTAACGCCTTTCCAGTTGTCAGTGCGAGCCTTTCATTCCAACACGCCCAATTGATCATTTATCTTTCTGTAGCATGACTCTGTAGGTGGAAAATCTCGGTACATTTTGCCGGGTGTGGACTATAAACTATAAAGTTTAATTTCGATTCCAATTCAATTGATCTGCATATCCCCTGGGATGGGAAACAAGATTACGGCCCAATAAACGGTAGGTCATGGAGAATCAGATTCTTAATGACATTTCACGACCATTGTTTTGGGAGGGTGGGTGGTTTGTAAAACGGCCTCGCACAATGACATGGAGGAGAGATGGGGTGGGAAAAATAAAGGGGTGAAATTCTCCCAAAAACCTCAAACACGCAACCCCCCCCCCCCCCCCCCCAACCCGTCCATAAGTAACACAATGGAATACTGTTGTATTCTAATGATGTATCAATCTCCTCTCAGGTTCTTGTCTTTTTCTTGCAATGGAAATGCAGTTCAATATGCCAGGTTTTTTTTGCAACCTTCAATGTTCAGTATCGGAAGGCGATGTCTTACTCCACTCTATTCTATACTAATCAGTCCAATTCACGTTGAACAATTCCGAATTTGCCATTCTTTGGGATTATAAAGGATTATAAACGGTTACATCGGTTATCAAATGCTCTGTATAAATATTCTAGTTCTTGGGTAACCCTGTTGATCTACAGCAATTCTCAGAGGACGGCGGACAATCGCATCTCTCGATTCATTGCCACCTGTGACACTAGCAACGTCCGGGCAGTTTGAGATGTGGCGCGCTGAAAAATGATTTATCAAATCAAAGACTCATCTCATGAACCGCAAGCCTGAAAAATAACAAACATTTGTGTCAGGCTGTGACTCGCGTGGCTGACCGTTTGTAACATATTTTTCTTTGTAAAATCCTGCATAACCTCACACCCTTAATCTTTAAGGGGGAATATCTTTTACCTTTTACATCATGATAAGAATACCCCCCTCCCCTCCAAAATACACCAACACCCGCTCCCTGAATCATCCATTGTATGTTTTTGCCAGTGAGCTCCCACAAACCGCTCGGATTTGCGTACAATCCCGACAAAGAACACTAAAATCTGGCTCGAGATGTGTTCTTTATGCAATATTTATCAAAAGGATATTCGGGAAACGTGGAATGCAACGTTACAAGGAAAGGAAGATCGCGTTGGCCAATGTAGTTTTCTCAATTACAAAGATGATCAAAAAGTAATTATTTAAATCTTCGCTTAAATGTTTGGTTCAGCGGCACGACAACAGAGCACGCTCGCTGGAGGAATCCACGTTCAGGCTGTCGTGCAGTGGAGAATGGACAGTGATTGAGCAAAGCGCCCACTGTAGCCGGGTGAGGTGGGAAGGGGAGGGATGGGGGTGGCATCTTTGATTCTCTCCCCGCCAAGGAACGGTGACTGATGGACAAAGGGAGAGAGATGGAGAGAAAATGGGAAATGAAGCCTCGCAAGGATGGAGGGGAAACTCTGGGTCCATGGCGGTCCCGGCAGACAGCCTTTTCGCATTTACTATAACATCGACAGGCTGACTCATTCATACTCGCCATCAACACTAATCTCTCGTATCCCCTCCTGCATTACGTCAAAGCACCCCCCCCCCCCCCCCCCCCCCCCCCCCCCCTTCCACTCGTTCCATCCTCTCTAAATATTTTCAGTGAAAGAAAGTTTGTATTGCAGAACAGGAAACATTTCTGCAACGGGCTTCGTCCCCATAGTGTTCCTCTTCCCTCACTCCTTCTCCCTGTGTGCGCCGGATTGCCGGTTTTCGACGCAAAGTAACTGATCCAGATCGATCTCCGCTTCAGAGACAGGGGGGAATTTAAAAAAAACTAGGAGTTCCTCTTCTCCCGCCCAGTCCAAGCATCATCTGATGGAGTAGCCGGGACCAGTGCGTTCGCCCAGCTTCATCAGCTCAGGGATCTGGAAAAGAGAACAAGATTGCCTCCGTCTCTTCATCTCTGGACAGCCCCTCCCACACTCCTCCCCGTCTGGGAGCTGTGTGACTGTGTATTCAGCACCTGAATCCCGGACAGCTCCTTCCCGCCTGGGAACTGCGCGACCACTGATCAGTGCCTGGACAGCGGACAGCTCACGTCAGCCTGCCTGCCTGAGCTCGGAGCACCTGACACCCGGGACAGCTCCCTTCCACTTTGGACGCGGGTTTGAGCTCTGGGTGTGAATTGGCCGCGCGATTCCGACCAGCTTTCGCCCTCTCTGCAAATACGATCCAGCGAGCAAATGGCATCTCTCGGCTTCTTCCCTAACGAGTCGGGACAGCGACCCAGCGCCGGAGACAGTTCGGCGGCAGGTGAATATGAGAAAGCACGTGCAACTGCCGAAGGAGGCGGGGAGGGAGAGACCGCGCGGGGTGGAGAGTTGGGGGAGTTCAAGGAATAACAAGGCACGGAATGCTAGGACTCTGAGGATCCCTGGTCACGGAGAAAATATACATCACCTTGGGCTTCCTGACCACGAAATCACTGAATTAATCTATTGCTCTAGTTTGATTTGCGTATTGGATATTTCCGAATTGACAAGCGTCGGCTTTGTACTGTGGTAACAGAAAATAACTGGCAGTAGGTTTGACTTGATCTCGGAATGAAACAGGTAGCTCAGACTCAGGAATTAATCACCCAAAGGACAAGCGGGGAATCCAATGCATTCTGCAATAATGGAATAAAAAACAATATTTACTGTGCGCAACAAGAAATTTATTTACCATGATGACAATTTGCATGGATTTATTTGTTTTCAGCTGGCTTATACGCGAATTGTTCATACGTTAAAATATTTCATTGTAGCATTCGATTGTAATTCATATTTAGAATTAATTGCCCTTTGCCGGGGCTCGGTTAACAATTAATTGCTAATTTCCAATATTTTACTGTGCTGCAATTATACTCTTCGACTGCACGGTGGAGTGAAATTGGTCGTAAAGGATCTGATTGTGCTCTCAAAATGTGAAGAAAATTATCAATCGATAAGAGCTATTATTTACATTTATTGCTTTTGCACATTAATGTTTTTTTCCAAAGATGCTACAGATACTGTGGTAAATCCCTCACGCGTGCCCCAATCGTGCCCGCAAAAAGTACCCCCCCCCCCCCCCCCCCCCCCCACCCCGACCACCCCTGAACTCTTCCTGCTGTCCACAGCGGAAATTCAACGTGCCGTTTTTAGAGAGAACACACACACACACACACACCAATGATGCTTCCTTCGAGTAGGGTGGCTCTGGAGTAAGCTTGTCCACAGCCCGACCACGCCACACTGAAGAAACAGGTTGTCCCGGCCAAATTCAGAGCGGGAAGACTTCATTCATTGTTCGTGTGTTTACGTGTTTTACAGCCCCAGCTTGGTGTCAGATGGCTCAAAAGTTCACAGGCGGCATTGGGACAAAGCTTTGCGGTGAGTTGACACAACATTTAATGGGGAGAACTCACCAACACCCTTCATGACATCTCATTGTACGTTGGTTAAATATCTAGAACCGCCCGAAATGTTACGTTGGAGGATGGAAGGGGATAGCGTTAATGTGCCCTGATGGCTGAGATTGCATCCCCACCATCGCCACCACCGCACATCTCATCCCTTATAATAACCTACCAGCGAGGGGTCATTTAAACATCTCGGGGTGCTTCCTTAGCTCCTCTTAGTTCAAGGCAGCGAAGTCTCTAATATCAACATAATCTGCTTTCTGCTGTGTGTGTGTGTTTGTGCGTGTGTGTGTGTTTGTGTGAGATAACGAGAGAGTGTGTGAGAGAGATTGTGTGTGTGGGAGAGAGAGATTGTGTGTGTGTGTGTGTGTGTGTGTGTGTGTGTGTGTGTGTGAGTGTGTGTGTGTGTGTGTTGCGAGGGGGGATGGTTGAAATATTATTTAAAGTCACACCCATCCTTCCGCCCTCCCAAGAATGTGAATTGTTGGCGTTTTGTGGCTGCGCCGATTGTATCCTGTAATTTTGACCGAGATGTAATTTTGACCATGGCCGTAGCGAATTAATTAATTTTATATTATCTGGTGACATGCCCGGGAATTTAAATTTGACCGTATAAGAGAGTTGGGGGTGGGGGTAGGGGTGTCTAATGCACCTTCACACATGTTGCAGGTGTGTGCTGAATGGGAGGATAAGCGGGGACCCCTCCAGTGTTTACGGCCCCGCAAACGCCACCTCGCATGTGGTTACTGATTCTAGCGAAGTGGAGTGGTGGGGGCGGAAAGGCCTGAGGGATCCCCGCTTATCCTCCTCCTCCGCACTTCCCTGTAACTATGGTGAATCTCCAAATGTTTTCAACCGCTTAAAAAAGGGGCGTGAAGAAATCTGATGTCCAAATAGCTGGGTTCCAGGCAACCTGGTCAGGGAACGGCAGATCCATAAGATCAGGGCGTACGTGTTGTGACAAGGGTTCTTGGCCTTCAAGTATGAACATAACATTTGTCAGGGTACAGCATAGGATTTAATTGATAGAAGAATTGTTGGGCATTATATGGAATTGGAGTTATAAAATGTTTGTTTTTAGTGCATTTAAACCAATTTTTAAAAAAAATTGTCCAAAGACCACTGGTTAAAAAACCGTTCCATCATTTCTTTTGGTATACCGCAATCCTGTTTGGGTACGTTTTACTTTCAACTTCATTTTATATGTTATTTGTCATCATGAAATGGTGAAATAAGTTGAATTCTGTTCCTTGACAGTGATGTCAGACTGTTTTATTTAAGCTAGCAAGAGATAGGTAATTTGAGTCAATTTGTCAAACTAGTTATCCATTTCCGTAAGATGCTTTGAAGTCAGTGCAGCAAGAGAATCTTTTCCATTTGCTGACGTCAAATGGATAATGACTTGTCTGATGGAGCAGACATGCAAGTATTAGAATGCCACTTCACTGTACCATTGCCTAGCATGGTGCAATTTACACCAGCACTAACACAGACCATCCTAATACAGGCGCTACCTTTCAAGTTATATTTTTAAATTACCACTATTCTACTCATATTCTGCTCAACCTGCACTATTCTACTCATATTCTACTCAACCTGTACATTATCCTAGAATTACTCAATGATGCAAAATTGCTACAAAAGACAACAAATCATTGCCATCACTGAGCTATGGGTTGGTGACCATGTTAAGAGACCAACAATGAGGTCCAATTGAGTTTGAACCCCAGCAAGGTAGTGAAGTTTTTTTTTTTGATAAAATGAATTTGGGATAAATGATAAAATGAATTTGGGATTAAAAAAAAATGTTTATATTGTTCATGGAGTTTAGAAGAATGAGTAATGATCTAATTGAAACACACTGACCATAAAAGACAGATAAAATGATCATTGAAAGGATGTTTGCTCGGAATTGTACACCGTGGCTGGCTTGATTGTAATCATGTATTGTTTTTCCGCTAACTGGTTAGCAGGCAGCAAAAGCTTTTCACTGTACCTTGGTACACATGACAATAAACCATACTAAACTCACTGTAGACTTGTGAGCACTGAAATGATGGATCAGAAAGAGTCTGCAGGTGAAGGCCTGCAGGGTTCTGGATAACATTTTATAGAAAATTGAACAAGGTAAGCTGGCAAGCGGCTTGTTAACATAATCAAGTATGGGGTGACAATGCCATGGATGAGATTTTCAGGAGAAAAATAATGGAAAATGAGTATAGCTGGTGGCAAATAAAGTTCATAATGTTGTTATGGATATGAGGTTGAATATTTATTCTTTGGATGTCAGAACCAAGACACTAAAATCGTGACCTGTATGGTTCAGTTTAAGATTGTGACAGGCAGAGTGATGGGACCAGTGGCTATGGAATGAATGCCAAAGGCAATGGCTTTATCTTTCCAATGATAAGTTTACTCATTCTATACTGGATATCAGACAATTTAGAACAGCGAAGAAGTCACGAGAACAGTTAATGAGATAAAACTAGGGCAATATCTTACATATGAAAATCAAGGCCATCTTTTATGATGATATTCCTGGGAGATGCAATGTAACTATAGTTATCAATGGTACTAATTTTCTGAAATTGTATATTCTAATATTTTGCCCTCAGTTGAGGAGATGGGGAGCATAAAAGCCAGCAATGACAAAGAACATGAATCACACCGTAATTTTTCTGTTGTTGCTTTCAATGACAGCATTACTGTATGGAGATGGTCAAGGACCCAAGGACACAACTGTTAAGGAGGAAACAGCATCTCTGGAAAGCAAGCTGGCCTGTTCCTGCACCAAAACTCCATGCACTTGTCAGAAAGTTCAATTCAACTTTTCCGTCTTGCATTCAACAGGTAAGATAACTTCTAAACTATGATCCTTCGACTTAATTATTTTGATTTGATTAAATTGCAAGATATATGAATATATTCATGTCACTATTGTGATAGATTTGTGCAGATTTTTTGGGCAGACTAGTATTTTCAAAGAGACAAGTGTGAAGACATTTTGGAAAACCATTCTTTTTCAGGCTCTCAAATAAGTTCACGATGTTTGTTGTCACTGTTTTTTCTTACCTGTGTTTGTTGGATTGAAACCAAGATTCCAGAAAAAGAATTGAGAGATACTCATAAAATTAAGCCCCAGGTCATAGAATTCAATAAGGTTTTAATGGGGAATCTAATGTAGTCATGGTTTCAATTTTCACTTCTGCCATTTGACAGATGTTGCAAGATATGTGAAAATATTCTGTAAAAAGAGTTGTGTTCACACCACCTTACTTTCCATTCAGCACGCTACCCATAATGTAGGAAATGTCAAAGATGAGAAGGCAGAGTGTTATGGTGAGAAGGGCAAAGTTTAAAGGAGATGTGAGGTGCAAGAGCTTTTCACAGAAGGTGGTGGGTGCCTGGAACACATTGCCAGATGTGGTGGTGGAGGCAGATACAATAGTGGTGCCTAAGATGCCTTTAGGTAGGCACATTGATATACAGGGAATGAGGGGAAATGGATCATGTGCCAGCAGACGTGGTTAGTTTATCTTGGCATTATGATCACCATCAATATTGTGGGTCGAAGGCCAGTTTCTGTGTTCACTGTTCTATGTTCCAAAGTTAATATCTATTGACCATTTGTACCGCAACATAAATACTGAATTAGAAATAAACTAATTTGGAATTCAGCAAGAACAAGGAGGCAGATTATTATCTCAATGGTGTCAGATTAGTGAAAAGGGAAGTGCAACGAGACCACTGTGTCCTTGTACACCAGTCACTGAAAGTAAACATGCAGGTACAGCAGGCAGTGAAGAAAGCTAAAGGCATGTTAACTATCAAACGAGAAGATTTGAGTACAGGAATAAATAGGTCTTTCTGCAGTTGTACAGGGCCCTGGTGAGACCACATCTGGAGTATGGTGTGCAGTTTTGGTCTAATTTGAGGAAGGACGTCCTTGTTTTTCTTTTTATTTGTTGTTTTCTTGTCTTGTTTTAGCGTTAGTTTGAGTTATTATGTAGTGTATGTGTGTGGGAGGGGTGGGAGAAACGTTCTTAGTCTCTTCCTTTTGGGGGGACGCGACTTTTCTTGTCGTATCCCCCGTCTCCGTCTCCGTCTGCGCTGAGGCCTATCGCGGAGCTGGCGGCCTCCAACTTTAACTGCGACCGACCCGAGGCTCCGGAGGCAGAGCCAGCCAGGACTCACCAGCGCGGGGCTGTGGCGGGTTCAGGCGTTCCGGCGGCCCGACTCGGAGCTGTGGCGGCTTTCCGGTGGCAGTGACGGCGGCAGCGACTTCGGAGGCCCGGCCCCGGGCCCAGTGGACGACATCGTCGGGAGCTCGCAGGTCACAGGTTGGTGACCTGTTTTTCCGGAGCTCCCGCGGCAACAGCTGCGTCCGCTGGACTGGAGGGCGGCAGCTTCGGCAGCTTCGGCCGCCCCGGGCCGCGGAGTTGAACCGGCCCGCTCGCGGAGCGCGGTTTACCCGCGGGACTTATTTACATCACCCGGTGCGGTCACAACATCGGAGGCCCGGGTCGCCTCAGCGTAGAGGAAGAGGAAGAACAAGAAGGCAAGAGACAAAGACAAGATTTTTGCCTTCCACCACAGTGAGGAGGTGTCTGGTGAACTCACTGTGGTGGATGTTAAATATGTGTTTATTGTGTCTTCTGTTATTTACTATATGCATGAGTGCAGGCAACGAAATTTCGTTCAGACCAAGTTCCAAGTTGTATTGAGGCAATGCAGCATAGGTTCACAAGGTTAATCCCCGCGATGGCGGGACTGTCATATGAGGATAGATTGGAAAGACTGGGCTTGTATTCACTGGAATTTGGAAGGATGAGAGGGGATCTTATGGAAACGTATAAAATTATAAAAGGACTGGACAAGCTAGATGCAGGAAAAATGTTTCCAATGTTGGGGGAGTCCATAACCAGGGGCCACAGTCTAAGAATAAAGGGGAGGCGATTTAAAACTGAGATGAGAAAAAACTTTTTCATCCACAGAGTCGTGAATTTGTGGAATTCTCTGCCACAGAAGGCAGTAGAGGCCAATTCACTGGATGAATTTAAAAGAGAATTAGATAGAGCTCGAGGGGCTAGCGGAAACAAGGGATATGGGAATAAGGCATGCAGGGGTTACTGATTGTGGATGATCAACCATGATTACAATGAATGGCGGTGCAGGCTTGAAGGGCCAAATGGCCTTCTCCTGCACCTATTTTCAATGTTTCTATGTTTCTATGTTTCTATGAATATCATTATTATTATTAATGTGGGTTTTGCAGGCCCACTTTTGTTAAATGTTAAATGCTGAAGGTAATATTAGATGAACATCCAGGAATGCCATAAAACAGAGCTCAGAATGCAAGACTATATGAAAAGAGCCTCAGAATGTCAAAGTATACGATTGTGAGGAAATTAGAGTGATCAACTGAAATGCTTGTACTTAAAGGAATACACTGCATTGGAATCAGTAAGAGAAAGTGTCATGTACCTTGCGAATTACTGAACTGTTAATTAATTTAAAACCTTATTAGCTCAAATGAGAATTGATGGACTTGTGATGCTGGCAAATAGACTTGAGGGGTTCTTATTTGTAAAAATTCAAAACAGATCCTTATTACAATTCAATTATTGATTTGCGTCAGAAAACCAAACGCTATAAATCTAACTGTCCTTTTTTTATAACCAAGCGATACCAAGTGATCTCACCTTTACTAATGAGTTAAGAAAACAATTAGCAAGTCGAAATAGGAATCTTTTCACTCGATCTATGGCAGAGAGAAGCGAAGGTGCAACATAATATCCAAGGTGCAGAGTAGAGAAAATATTGCAGGATTAGGAATGAGCAGGGGATTTAAATAGTGAAATCTTCATTTCAGCTTTCATGAAGGAAGTACAAAATCAAATTATTTTGATACAATATGCTGACATCAGCAAAGTATGTAATGTGGAGAAATTCAAAAAATAGAAAGTATAACTCACACCCAGCTAGTTGTTGCACTTTAGAAAAATAAGAGAACTGAGAAAGGATATAGCCATGACGATGGTTAATAGTTTATGCCTACAGAATTTGATTACATTGTAACTGTTTTTTGGCTGCTGAGAATCCTCGGTTCCAATACATCAATGGATATATTATAGACAATAGACAGGTGCAGTTGGCCATTTGGCCCTTCAAGCCAGCACCGCCATTCAATGTGATCATGGCTGATCATCCACAATCAGTACCCTGTTCCTGCCATATTCATTGATAGCATGAGTCACACCTGCCACCAGACCAAGAAGGGAAAAGGACATAGTACATAATTATAACCATATAACCATATAACAATTACAGCACGGAGACAGGCCCTCTCGGCCCTTCCAGTCCGTGCCGACCATTTGTTTTCCCCTAGTCCCATCTACCTGCACTCAGACCATACCCCTCCATTCCCTTCACGTCCATATACCTATCCACTTTACTTTTAAATGTTAAAATCGATCCTGCCTCCACCACCTCTGCTGGAAGCTCATTCCACACAGCCACCACCCTCTGAGTAAAGAAGTTCCCCCTCACGTTACCCCTAAACTTCTGTCCCTTAATTCTCATGTCTTGCCCTCTTGTTTGAATCTTCCCTACCCTCAATGGGAAAAGCTTATCCACGTCAACTCTGTCTATCCCTTTCATCATTTTAAAGACCTCAATCAAGTCCCCCCTTAACCTCTGCGCTCCAAAGAATAAAGACCTAACTTGTCATCCAGAACAATACAGTCAGCTGCGTTAACACCAAAACTGATAAATTAAAGATCAATGCTTCATTTTACCACATTGTTAAACTTGTGCCACTGAACATCACTTCAGCAGTAGAATCCCAATCAGTGCATCAGTAATCATAAAAGAATCATCAACTTTCTACAGATTGGTTGGTAAATGATTTCTGCTGGGTTGTGTCACCCATTCCACAAGTCTTTGGACATTTTCTAAACGATGAAGGCAACAGGGAGTGCTGTTCCTGGATCTGATGACTTATCTCACTTCAAGCCTTTGCACAGTTTTCTCCTTAATGGGTACAGTCATAGGCATTTCTGTTGGGGTTTGCATGACAGAATAATCAGACAACACATAGAACAAAGAAATGGTGGAACAGGGAACATAGCTTGAGTACCATGTACAACAATGATCACCACATTTCAGGGAAAATGTGCTTGCACTGGAGAGGTTGTTAAGGAGATGGGCAAGGACTGGAAAATTCCTAGCTAGAAGAAAGGTTGCATAAGCTGGGGTTGTTTTCAAAGGAATAGAGGAGGGTTGTGGCCAGATTTAATGTGCATAAAATTAAGAGGAATCTGGAGAGAGTAAAAAGGAAACAAATATTTCTGAACCTTACGACTTATTTCAATAGACAATATGTGCAGGAATAGGCCATTCAGCCCTTTGATCCAGCACCGCCATTCATGGTGATCATGGCTGATCATCCACAATCTGTATCCCGTTCCGGCCTTCTCCCCATATCCCTTGACTCCGCTATCTTTAACTCTCTCCTGAAAGCATCCAGAGAATCGGCCTCCACTGCCTTCTGAGGCAGAGAATTCCACAGATTCACAACACTCTGGGTGGAAACGTTTTTCCTCATCTCCGTTCTAAATGACCTACCCCTTATTCTTAAATTGTGCCCTCTCGTTCTGGACTCCCCCAACATCGGAAACATGTTTTCCTGCCTCTAGCAAGTCCAATCCATTAATAATCTTATATGTTTCACTTAGATACCCTCTCATCCTTCTAAATTCCAGTGTTTATAAGCCCAGTTGCTCCATCCTTTCAACAGATGATATTCCTGCCATCCCGGGAATTAACCTCGTGAACCTATGCTGCACTCCCTCAATAGCAAGAATGTCCTTCCTCAAATTTGCAGACCAAAACTGCACACAGTATTCCAGGTGTGGTCTCACCAGGGTCCTGTACAACTGCAGAAGGTTCACAGTTCACGCTGCCGCCCAGCTTTGTGTCATCTGCAAATTTTCTAATATTACTTTTAATCCCTTCATCTAAATCATGAATGTATATTGTAAATAGCTGCGGTCCCAGAACCGAGCCTTGAGGTACGCCACTAGTCACTGCCTGCCATTCTAAAAGGGACCCATTAATTCCTACTCTTTGTTCCCTGTCTGTCAACCAATTTTCTATCCATGTCAGTACCCTACCGCAATACCATGTGATCTAATTTTGCCCACTAATCTCCTATGTGGGACCTTATCAAAGGCTTTCTGAAAGTCCAGGTACACTACATCCACTGGCTCTCCTTTGTCCATTTTCCTAGTTACTTCCTCAAAATGTTCCAGAAGATTAGTCAAGCATGATTTCCCCTTCGTAAATCCATGCTGACTAGGACCGATCCTGTTACTGCTATCCAAATGTGCCGCTATTTCATTTTTTCTAGTTGACTCCAGAATCTTCCCGACCACCGATGTCAGGCTAACTGGTTTATAATTCCATTTTCTCTCTCCCTCCTTTCTTAAAACGTGAGATCACATTAGCTACCCTCCAATCCACAGGAACCGATCCAAAATCTATAGAACATTGGAAAATGATTACCAATGCACCCACAATTTCTAGAGCCACCTCCTTAAAGTACCCTGGGATGAAGACCATCAGGCCCTGGGGATTTATCAGCCTTCAGTCCCATCAGTCTTAACAACACCATTTCCTCCCTAATGCAAATTTCCTTCAGTTTCTCCATCACCCTAGGTCCTCTGGCCACTGGGAGATTGTTTGTGTCTTCCTTAGTGAAGACAGATCCATAGTACCTGTTCAACTCATCTGCCACTTCGTTGTTCCCCATAATGTCTTTAAGGGCCCCACATTTGTCTTAACTAATTTTTTCCTCTTCACATACCTAAAGAAGCTTTTACTATCCTCCTTTGTATTCTTGGCTAGCTTACCTTCATACTTAATCTTTTCTCCCCGTATTGCCTTTTTAGTTATCTTCTGTTGCTCTTTAATAGTTTCCCGATCCTCTGGCTTCCCGCTCATCTTTGCTATGTTATACTTCTCTTTTATTTCTTTACTGTCCTTGACTTCCTTTGTCACCACCGTCGCCTCTTACTCTCCTTAGAATCTTTCTTCCTCTTTGGAATGAACTGTTCCTGCACCTTCTGTATTATTCCCAGTATTATTTCTCTTAACAGATGAACCATAGTAAGGGGTATTGATTTAAAGTAATTCATACAGTAGCTCTTAGCATCATAGAGCCAAATGGATAAAGAATCAGAGAGGATATATGTAAAACATGTACACCCAGAATATGGGTGTCGGGAACTCACTGCTGGAATGGGTGATACAGGTAGAAACGGTACTTGACAGTGAGTTGTTAAAGAGTTGTGACCTGAGAACAGTGAACCTAATGCAGAAAGACAGGTTCAGGCTGGGAAGTGTTTTCTCAATGTGCTAAATGGTCTCCTTTTGTGCCATAATTTTTCGCGAATCCACAATTCTGCACCAACAGAATCAGACAGCAGTGGATAGCAGCATCAGGCAACTAGTCCTGAATTTTGCCTCCTCCTCCCACTAACTCTTTAGTTGCCCACTGCCTTCCTGACCTGGACTGCAGAATTTTGATCTGATTCATTCGTTGCTGGATTGTACAGTTTTGTTTATTTGTATGCTGTGTTTGCTGCTTGGCACACGTGTAATCCTGTGGTACAACTTCACTAGACGGGCACCTTATCATCAAACATTCCTGATGCTGCTCCCAGCATATCCTTCTGCATCTCTCATGGAATCAGAGTTAATCTCTCAGTTTGATAATAAATGTAGAGTGAATGACATACCTGTCCAGATGGTGGAGGTGAATGTTTCTCTTGCTGCTGATGATCTCCAAATAATGCATCATGGGTGGCCAGTTTTGAGCTCCCCAAAGTGAGATATGAATGTCACCATAAAATATGGTGTGAGGGCACAGCAGTTCGAAGTATGTGCACAGAGGTGTGTGTTTGTGTGATTGTGTGTGAATGTGCAGCTTGCTTTTGTCAGCATGCTTGCGAGTGGTGAAATTCTTGAATGTTGGACACTCGACCAAAGACTCGTCCCACCAAAATCACTCCTTCCGCTCCACGCTCCCATCAGGCATAAGATACAGAAAGTGCGCACCACCAAATTCTAAAAGAACTTCTTCTCCACTATAATCAGGCTTCTGAATGGTCCTTACATAAGCACCATCTAATTAACGTCTTCTCCATTATAGACATATGACTTTGTCCATGGAAATAGACACAGAAACATAGAAATAGGTGCAGGAGTAGGCCATTCGGCCCTTTGAGCCTGCACCACCATTCAATATGATCATGGCTGATCATCCAACTCAGTATCCCTCCCGTACCTGCCTTCTCTCCTTACCCCCCGATCCCTTTAGCCACAAGGGCCACATCCAACTCCCTCTTAAATATAGCCAATGAACTGGCCTCAACTACCTTCTGTGGCAGAGAATTCCACAGATTCACCACTCTCTGTGTGAAAAATGTTTTTCTCATCTCGGTCCTAAAAGACTTCCCCCTTATCCTTAAACTGTGACCCCTTGTTCTGGACTTCCACAACATCGGGAACAATCTTCCTGCATCTAGCCTGTCCAACCCCTTAAGAATGTTGTAAGTTTCTATAAGATCCCCCCTCAATCTTCTAAATTCTAGCAAGCACAAGCCGAGTCTATCCAGTCTTTCTTCATATGAAAGTCCTGCCATCCCAGGAATCAGTGTGGTGAACCTTCTCTGTACTCCCTCTGTGGCAAGAATGTCTTTCCACAGATTAGGAGACCAAAACTGTACACAATACTCCAGGTGTGGTTTCACCAAGGCCCTGTACAACTGCAGCAGAACCTCCCTGCTCCTATACTCAAATCCTTTTGCTGTGAATGCTAACATACCATTCGCTTTCTTCATTGCCTGCTGCACCTGCATGCCTACTTTCAATGACTGGTGTACCATGACATCCAGGTCTCGTTGCATCTCCCCTTTTCCTAATCGGCCACCATTCAAATAATAGTCTACTTTCCTGTTCTTGCCACCAAAGTGGATAACCTCACATTTATCCACATTATACTGCATCTGCCATGCATTTGCCCACTCACCCAACCTTGCAGCCTCCTAGCATCCTCCTCACAGCTAACACTGCCCCCCAGCTTCGTGTCATCCGCAAACTTGGAGATGTTGCATTCAATTCCCTCGTCCAAATCATTAATATATATTGTAAATAGCTGGGGTCCCAGCACTGAGCCTGGCGGTACCCCACTAGTCACTGCCTGCCATTCTGAAAATGACCCGTTTACTCCTACTCTTTGCTTCCTGTCTGCCAGCCAGTTCTCTATCCACATCAATACTGAACCCCCAATACCATGTGCTTTATGATATAGTACAATGCTGGGAACTATATTATGCACTCAGTATCTTCCCCTTTGCTACTCTATAGTAATTGAGTTTGACGATAATAGCTGTGGATAGTATTATCTGGTAGTTATCTGGGTTGCATGGAAAACAAAGCTTTTCAATGTACCTCAGTACACATGGCAATAATAACCTTAAACCTGAACCTAAAAATATCATCCATAATAAATGTTAATAAATGAGCAATGTAGATTCAGTGTATCAAGCGAGTCTAAGGCTGGTCATAGACTACCTGGTAAATGAGCCCTTAGCTAAATTCCAAAGTTGGTACGTTATACTTCTAAAGGCAGCACAGTGGCGCAGCAGTAGAGTTGCTGCCTCACATCGCCAGATACTCAGGTTCGATCCTGACTATGGTTGTTGA
This sequence comes from Okamejei kenojei, assembly GCA_035221665.1. Classification (NCBI taxonomy): domain Eukaryota; kingdom Metazoa; phylum Chordata; class Chondrichthyes; order Rajiformes; family Rajidae; genus Okamejei; species Okamejei kenojei. Next base: position 124,687,044 of record CM069132.1, read on the forward strand.
CTGTAGGGAGTTTGTATGTTCCCTATGACCTTGTGGGTTTTCACTGGGTGCTCCGGTTTCCTACCACACTCTAAAGACATGCAGATTTGTAGGTTAAAATGTGTAGGAGAGAACTGCAGATGCTGGCTTAAATCGAAGATAGACACAAAATGCTGGAGTAAGTCAGCAGGATGGGCAGCATCTCTGGACAGAAGGTATGGGTGATGTTACAGGTTGAGACCCTTCTTTTGGTGTCTAACTCAGGTTGGTAGGTTAATTGGCTTCTGTAAATTGTCCCCAATGTGTAGGATAGAACTAATAATGTACGGGTGATTGCTGGTTGGTGTGGACTCGGTGGGCTGAAGGGGCTGTTTCCACACTAGATATCTAAACTAAACTAAACTAATATTTCATGAATTTCAGAAGAAAATTAACAAAAGTAATTTGAGAGTCATAATGTGTAGGAAGAAACTGCAGATGCTGGTTTAAACCGAAGATAGACACAAAAAGCCTGATAAACTCAGTGGGACAGGCAGCATCTCTGGAGAGAAGGAATGGCTGATGTTTCGGGTCTATTGGCTATATTTAAGAGGGAGTTAGTGGCCCTCGTGGCTAAAGGGATCAGGAGGTATGGAGAGAAGGCAGGTACAGGATACTGATTTGGATGATCAGCCATGATCATATTGAATGGCGGTGCAGGCTCGAAGGGCCGAATGGCCTACTCCTGCACCAATTTTCTATGTTTCTATGTTTCTATCACACTTTCAGCGGGTAAGTAAATTGAAAGAAAAAAATTACCAAATGGATGTGTACTGACGATATTCAAAAGATATTTGATAAAGTTATACATGGGAAGATTTCACATTTGACAGAGGCAGAAGAAATTAATGACACATTTGATGATTCTTAGAAAATAGTGATTCATTTAACACCCATGCTGAGACGAAGGCTGCATAATTCTGAAGGTAGCTGATCTATGTCCCCTGCAATTAGCACTGTTTCAGGAAATAATCTGGAGGGCAATGTTATTTATGTTACATTTAAAAGTGTTATAAAGAGAAGGGGTTACCAAGCTATTTAATCCCACGACGAATAGACAAGAGATAGTTTGCAATGCAATCGACCAACAGTGGCTGAGGAAGTGAACCAGTGATGATGGATGAAAGCTAATGTAATTAAGGGAATGTGCATCATTAGTTAATGTGCTTCAGAAGGAGCTAGATAAATATCTGGTTAGAGATGAAACTGGCGATTCACAGACCAAATACAGGTTGACAGATTGGTAGAGGATATTTTCTTTGTGAATGTTAATTGTACGGTCCAATCTCCCAGAAGCTGCATTAGGCAAACCAACAAGGACTTGGACCTTAGCTTCTAAATGTGTGCATACACATGCATTGCTTGAGATCTGCAGTTGAAATTAGTGTGACTTTGATGGGTGACTGGGTCTGAAGAAGGGTCTCGACCCAAAACATAACCCATTGAGTTACTCCAGTATGTTGTGTCTATCTTCGGTTTATACCAGCATCTGCAGTTCCTTCCAGTGTGACTTTGATTCTGCACTGGAGGTAACATAGGACAATTTGTTTCCCATTTGTCCTGTAAATTGTCTCCACTCCATTGGAGATTGTGTGGATGAGGGGTGTACTGTTGTGGTGTGAAAAAAAAAATGTTTGAACGATGGCGCAGACTTGCCTGACACCAGTCTGCACTAAGATTTGGTCTGCTGTGGACACACCTGTTAAAGTCATGGCTTGTATAGCATCATGTCGCAGTCATAGGATGCAGAATAATTTCTGAGGCCAGCCAATTTTCAGAAAGATATTCCATAATCCTTCAGGCAAAGAGTCAAAGAGGTTGGTGCTTTTTTGGATATGTTATCCAGTGAAGATCATGTCCATTGTGCTATCAGCCAAACAGAATCCATAATGTAGTTTTGGATGTAACATTGTGGCCAATGAGGGAAAGTATATGAGAAGGGCATCTGAAATGACTGTCCCTGTGGTAGATAGTAGAGTGTTCTCCCTGTAATTGCCACAATCAGATTTGTCTTCATCCTTCATAATTACTGTTTCCAAAGTCCCATGGCATGTTATCCTGTTCCCCGAAGTGGGAGACAAAGTTGGGAATTTGTGACTGAAGTTGCTGCCAAGTTTTAGAGATTCAGCAAATATACCTCCTGCTCCCATAACCTTGTAGTTTGTCTTTTGCTCTGTGATCTTAGTGACATTTTGTGGGTCTCAGGTGCCAGTGATGCTAGACCAGATAGTTTGTTGTGGGATAGAGATCAGAGTCATTACTGAGGAGTTCTTTGAAATTCTCTTTCCAGCAGCTGCTAACTTTCTCCCAGTCCTTGATAAGCAGTTGAACTTAAGGCAAGGTGGGATAGTGGACATTTCGAAGAATCTGGACTTGTCATGGTTATTTAGTCAGCTGGTGCACCTCCTGCACATTTTCCATCCACCATCTGTTTTGACCATAGGTCACGGGATTTCTGCTAGACCTCTACATTTAGATGTTCCCTTAAGACATGATTGAGTTTCCAACTCAAGAAGCCATGTGGTTACAATTAGTTAGCTGCTGGATTTCCTCCAAATAAAGGCATTGGAAAGGTAATGTCAGTCATTCCCAAGTTAATAATCGTAATGTTAGGCATACTCTTATCCTTTGGTGATTTCAGGGAAACTTTCTACAAAGGAGCTTAAATGTCTCGAGTTCCATTGTAAAGAAAGCTGCATTTAATTTAAGACAGAAAGTGAAAAATGTTTTAAATTATCTTTTTCTCCTTCTACAATTTCATCCGTTTCTGCTGAAAGGGATTTCAAAGAATATCTCTTTAATAACAATAGAATATTCAATTACCACCATTTGTATCATCTGGAGTAGAACAAGAATTTCTGGCTAAGTCAATCGAATGATGAAGAGCAATACCTTATGTTACAAATGATTTGCACTTTTATCAATATTTTGTTTATTTTTCAAATACGTTTACATTCAGACAATATACATGGAGAGTCCTGTCAGAGTATGAGTCATCTTTTTAAGACATATACTTCCCAGTCCCCAATCATAGAATACCATCGTACATTCTGAAAATCAAATTGATAGATATACTAACATCCTATGTTTGCTGATTTCACATCTACTTTAATAAACAATGTTATTGAGAAAGGTCAAAGTCGATATAGCAATAATGTCATTGGATAAAAGATGCACCAAGACCCAGTAATCAATCAATCAATCAATCAGTTTTATTCATCATATACACATATAAGAGCAGTGAAATGAATTTGCCAGCAGCAGTACATTCAAAAAAGAACACACAATACACAATAAAATTAAACACAAACATCCACCACAGCATCCTTCACTGTGGTGGAAGGCACAAAGTACAGTCAGTCCTCCTCCATTGTTCACCCGTGGTTGGGGCCATAAACCTCCGTAGACGCCGCTACAGACGGCCCGATGTACAAGCCCTCTCTAATAGATTACATCCATCACTTGGAATGGCACAGAAACAGCTCATTTTCTTCTCCATGCTGGGACAAGACAAGTTTCCACATGAGTCTTTTTTCACCACATTTCATTTAATTCTTGACACTTATGCTGTTAATCCTTCTTCCAATCACGTTTCTAGCTTGCTCCACACTGCATATAACCTATTGCCTCAACTGCTGTATATTGCAGCGTTCCATATTTAAGTCACTATATATCCTGCATTCTTGGACTTACTAGCAACTATTTAGGGTTTAGTTTAGTTTTAGCTTTAGTTTTATATTTAGAGATACAGTGTAGAAAAAAGGCCTTTGGCCCACCGAGTCCGTGCCGACCAGCGATCCCTGCACACTAACACTATCCTACACACACTAGAAGCAACTTACAATTATTCCAAGCCAATTAGCCTACAAAGCTGTATGTCTTTGGAGCGTAGGAGGAAACCGGACCTCCCGGGGAAAACCCACACAGGTCACGGGGAGAACGTACAAACTCCATACAAAGATGCTCCCGTAGTCAGGATCAAACCTGGTCTCTGGTGCTGTAAGGCAGCAACTCTCCCGCTGCACCACCTTGCCGCCCTTAGTTAGCCATTGTTACTCTTAGTTTTGGTTATTAACCTCTACCTCAACCTCAACCTAACACCTCCATCATCTGCCTAAGCAGAAACATCTTTTCTACATTTGAACACCCAGAGGACTTTATAATTATACATTGCTTTAATGGGTCACTTCAGTATGTGAATGATAAATGAAGTATAATTATCCATTTAATGGATATAATGCAAGAAAGTGCCGAGTCAATTTATCATAGAAATTACGGTTTAAATATGTGAGTATTTTCAATGTTTGGAGAATAAGAGTAAAGTTAAAAGGGTGGCGCAACAGTAAAGTTGCTTCATTACAGTGAATACAGCACCGTAGATCTGGGTTCGATCCCGACTATGGGTGCTGTCTGTACGGAGTTTGCACGTTCTCCCCGTGACCTGCATGGGTTTTCTCCGAGATCTTCGGTTTCCTCCCACACTCCAAAGACGTACAGGTTTGCAGGTTAATTGGCTTGGTAAATGTAACAATTGTCCCTAGTGGGTGTAGGATAGTGTTACTGTGCAGGGATCGCTTGTCGGCACGGACCCGGTGGGCCGAAGGGCCTGTTTCCGCGCTGTGTCTCTAAACCAAACTAAACTTAAAAAAAACAAATAAGACAGAACTGAAAATACTCAGCAAGCACACAAGCTAACTTTTTTAATGTTTACAGCCTTTCATTGGTACTTTCAAATTACAATTTCATTGGAACTTGAATTGGAACTGATAAGAGAAAAATAACTTGATAAGATGGGTTATTAAAAGGGAGCAGGAAAATAACAAAGGGTAGTTATGATCCATATATCCTAATTGCAAACAAAACAGTATGGTATCATTGAGGTCAATAAGCCGAACGACTTCTAGCAGTTTGGACCAATGATGCCAAGAAATTTGGCATCACAGTGGTACAGCAGTAGAGTTGCTGCTTTACAATGCCAGAGGCCCATGTTCAATCCTGATCTCAGGTGCTGTCTCTACAGTGTTCCTATGTTCTCCCTGTGACTGCATGGATTTTCTCTGGGTGTTCTGGTTTCCTCCCACATTCCAAAGACTTGCAGGTTTGTAGGTTAATTGGCTTCTGTAAATTGTCCCTAATGTGTCGTATGGTAGTGTGTGGGTGATCTTTGGTCAGTGTGGACTCGTTGGGCCGAAGGGCCTGTTTCCACGGAATATCTCTCTAAAACTCTAAATAAATTCAAATTCCACCACGGCAGCAGATGAATTTAAAGTCAATTAAATAAATGACTATTGAATTATATTTTAAAATGCAGTATTGGTAGTAATAAGAATGAAACTAATGGTTTGTCATTAAATTCTGTTTCACTAATGAGTTTTCTTAGCAGAATAAAATGTGCTGTTCTTACCTGGTTTGTCCGCTTCTGGCAATGACTTTGTGTTTGTCTCTGTTCCTCAATTCAGGGGCAATTATGAATGGACAATTAATGTATCATTGCAATGTCCTGTGAGTGTAAAAATAAACCCTGACCATACAACCTGAACCTCTGAGTCATAGGATTACAGGTTCAAGTTGCGCTCCAGAGTTATGAGCTCAAAAACCCAGGTTAATTCTTCAGTGGATGCCTGAGGAATTGTTGCATTGTCACAGGTAATGTGTTTTGTATGAGACATCGATCTAGTGCCCTCTCTGTTCGAAAGAACATTATGAAGGAAGAACAAGTAGTTATCCCCAAGGTCCTGTTGAATATTTATCGATCAATCGGTATATCGCAAACCATATGAGTTCTGCAAAGTTGTTGTTTATGAGTCCTTGCTGCATTCACATCCTTAATGACTGATTGATTGATTGATTAATTGAAAGATACAGCATCGAAACAGGACCTTCGGCCCTCTGAGTCCAGATGGAACTCAATCACCTGTTCACAGTATTTCTATGTTATCCCACTTCAGCATTTGATCCCTACATATTCCAGGCAATTTATAGAGGCCAATTAAACGACAACCCCACGCGTCTTTAGGATGTGGGAGGAAACCAAAGCACCCAGGGGAAACCTCACAGGGAGAACATGCAAACTCTACACAGACAGCACTCATTGATGATTCCATATTAAAATGACTACATTCTGGAGGCACTGTGTAGGACATGAAGCAGTTTAAGATGGAAAATCGTATAGATCAGTTGACATCTGGAGCAGCGGATGCAATAGATGAGGTTTGAGGAGGTGCAGGTGAACCTCTGTCAGACCTGGAATGACTGCTTGGGTCCTGAATGGAGTGGGGGGGGAGGTAAAGCGACAAGTGTAGCATATCTTGCAGTTGCAAGGGAAAGTGCCCGGAAAAGGGGTGGAGTGGGAGGGAAGGGAAGAATTGACAAGGGAGTTGTGGAGGGAGCGGTCTTTGCGGAAGGCAGATGGGGGGGGGAGATGGGAAGATGTGGCGAGTGGTGGGGGTCACGTTGGAGGTGGCGAAACTGGCGGAGGGCTATGTGTTGTATGTGCCGGCTGGTGGGGTGAAAGGTGAGGACCAGGGGGACTCTGCTCTTGTTGCGAGTGGGGGGATGGGGAGAGAGGGCAGTGTTATGGGGTACGGAGGAGACTTAGGTGCGAGCCTCATCTATAGTGGGGGAGGGGAATCCCCGTTCTTAAAGAATGAGGACATTTGTGATGCCCTGGTGTGGAACACCTCATCCTGGGAGCAGATGCGGCATAGACGGAGGAATTGGGAATAGGGGATGGAGTCCTTACAGGAAGCAGGTGGGAGGAAGAGAAGTCCAGGTAGCCGTGGGAGTCAATGGGTTTATAGTGGATGTATCCCCAGTGGGTTTATAGTGGATGTGGAGTGTATCCCCTGCGATGGAGATAGTGAGGTCAAGGAATGGTAGAGAAGTGCCGGAAATGGTCCAGGTGTAATTGAGTTGGTGGTGAAATGGATGAAGTCAGTCAGTTGTATCAACTGTAGAGTTTGCATGTTCTCCCTGTGAGGTTTCCCCTGGGTGCTTCGGTTTCCTCCCACATCCCAAAAACGCATGGGGTTGTCGTTAAATGCTATCAACTCCGAAGCAGTTTAAGATATTTGGCTGCAATTTATTTTTGTTTTTCTCCAGCAATTGTCTAAATACACAATTCACTTTACTGCTTAGTCAAGTAATTTAAAGAGTACTTAGATTTGAATAGTTTGGTGAAAAGAAATAGGTTTCATTACTGATGGGAACTCCTACAGATAGAGCACAAATGTTTAAAGAAAATGGGGTCACATGACCAGTCCAATTCATGGGAATGGAATTGCCATTTTTGCACTTTGCCCCAAATTAACTGGCCTACAGAAAGGAGCCTAAATTTATCTGGGCTCCAGCAAGGAGGAAAGGCTATTGGAGCTCTTGAAACTCCAAGATCCCTCTGCAAATCGATGCTGTTAAGGGTCTTGTCATTAACTGTATACTCTCTCCTTACATTCAATCTCCCAAAACCTCACACTTGCTCGGCTTAAATTCCATCTGCCATTTCTCTGCCCGTTTGTGCAGGTTATCTATATCCCATTCTTTTTGTCTTTCTCTTCAATATTGCCCCTTCCCAGTGTACTGAAATCTGTCTGGCCGGTCTATTTTCCATCATCCCTTTCCATTAGTACCTTAAGTGGTTTCTACTTCTGCTGTCACTTTAAGCAGGAAACATATTACTTGAAAATGTGCCTTAATCCTAAATCTCAACACACTCACTCTTTACACCCTTGAGTGAAATTGGATTATTCTGCGATATTCCTGATTGGAAAGCCGAAAAAGGCAGCTGCAGCATGAATGGGAAGATGCTTGTGGCCATGGAGAGACACAGAGAGATTTCAAGGTAGATACAGGGCAAACTAAGCCAGGAGAGCAAGTGGGCAGACAGGAGATTATGTGGCAGAAATAAGGCTCCAGGATGGTGTGTTGATTCCCTGGTGCCAGGATCCAGGACGGTGCCATTCCAGGCTCCAGGTGGGGCTGTGTGACATTCTCCTGGGGGGAGGGTAAGCAGTCAGACGTCATTGTCCATGTAGGCACAAATAACATAGGTAGGTAAAGGGATGAGGACCTGCCACATGAATATAGTGAAGGTAGACACAAAATGCTGGAGTATCTCAACGGGACAGGCAGCATCTCAGGAGAGAAGGAATGGGTGATGTTTTGGGTCGAGACCTCTCTTCAGAATATAGCAAGATAGGCAACAGGCTAAAAAACAGAACTTCCAGGGTACTGACCAGCGGATTATTCCTGGTGCCATGTGCTAGTGAGGGTGGGAACAAGAAGGTGGAACAGATATTCATCTGTTAGTGCAGGGGGCATGGATTTAGAATTCCGGACCATTGGGATCTCTTCTGGGGCAGAGGTGACCTATACAAAAAGGATGGATTGCACCTGAACTGGAGGGGAACCAATTCTGCAGGCAGGTTCGCTAGTGCTCTACAAGGAGGATTTAAATTAGATTGGAAGAGGATGAGATCCAATGCAAGACTGAGAAAGGTGAGAGGCTATAAGTCAGTATGGAAGGTGATGAATGAAAGTTCAGTGGACAGAATAGGCAGGCTATAGCAGGGAGCAAGGAAGGACTGCTTGATTGAATTCCATTTGTTTTAATGGGAGCGGCTAGACGGGTAAGGTGGATGAACTTATGATGTAGTTGTCATCATGGAAACATTGCTAAGAGAGGGACAAGACTGACAGCTTAATGTTCCAGGGTATAGGTGCTACAGGGGAGACAGAGGTGGGGGAACAAGAGGTGGTGGTTTTGCTTTTTTGATTAAGGAGAATGTAACGGCAGTAGTCCAAGATTTGTCCAGTGAGGCAGAGAAATGAAAGGAGAGTGATCACCCTGTTGGGAGTGTACTGTTGACCTCCAAATAGTCAACAGAAGGGGTGGGAGATTGCAACCTTCACCCTGTTTCGACAAATGCAATCAAATAATCAAATAAAAATGTGCACAATCAAATAAGATCAAATAGAACACGTTGTCCTACAACTTTAGGCTGTGCATGCCATACGCAAGAAGAAGTCAACAGAAATTAGAAAAACAAATATGCCAAGAGGTTACAGGCAGCTGCAGGACTAATAAAGTTGTCATGGTAGAGGATTTTTACTTTCCCAACATAGACTGGGACTGTCATAGTGCCAAGAGCTTAGACAGGGTGAGATTTGTTATATGTGTCCAAGAACATTTTCTCAGGCAATATATAGAGGGCATTCCAATGAATAAAACAAAGCTAGGTCTACTCTTAGGAAATTGGGAATGGCAAGTAACTGAGGTGTCCATGGGCAAGCTTTTGGGACCACCAACCACTGTACTATTAGCTATAAAATAGTTATGGATAAAGACTGGTCAGGCCCACAGGTTAAAATTCTGAATTGGTGCCAAGGTCAACTTTGATGGCATTAGACAGGACCTTGCTAAAGTTGATTTGAGTCTGTTGTTTGTGGGAAAAGGAGCACCCAGAGAGCAGCATACTGTTAAAAGTGTGATGACAAGAGTTCAGGACACGCATGTTCCTGTTAGAGTGAAGGGCAAGGCAGCTCAGTGTTAGGAAGCTTTTGTGACAAAATAAAATGAGGCTCTGGTCAGGAAAAAGAAGGCGGCATGGGACAGATGTAGACAGCTGGGATCGGGTATCCCTGGAGGAGTTTTGGAAACTGAGGAGCATACTTAAGGAAATTAGGAGGACAAAAAGGGTGCAGGAGATAGCTCTGGCAGATAATATTAAGGAAAATCCAAAGGGGTATTATGTACATCAAGGGGAAGAAGGAAGAAAGAATAAGACTAAGGAAAGAATAAGAATAAGAGAAAGAATAAGGCCTCTCATAAACCAAAGTGGCCATCTCTGTGAGGAGCCACAGGAGATGGGCATATTTATCCTCTGTTTTTACCATGGAGAAAAACGTGAAGACTGGGGAACTAGGGACAGATAATGGAGATGTCTTGAGGAGAGTGTATTACAGTCAAGGAGGTGCTGAATATCCTAATGCATATGAATGTAGATAAATCTTCCGGGCCTAATCAGATATTTCGGAGGACACTGTGGGGAAGACAATAAATTGCAGGCGCCTTGGTTTATGAATCATTGTAGGATATGGGTGAGGTGCTGGAAGGCTATTGTCGTGCCGCTGTTCAAGTAGGACTGGAAGAAAAGCCTGGGAACTATAGACCAGTGAGCCTATAATCTGTGGTAGGCATGTTACTAGAGGTTATTCTGAGGGGTAAGATATATATACATTTGGATAGACAGTTGCTGTTTATGGATAATCAGGAATGGTTTTGTATGTGGAAGACTGTGTCTTACGAATCCGATTGTTTTTTTGAAGAATTAACCAAAAGGTTTGATAAGGGCCAAGCCGTAGATGTGGTTTATATGGACTTCAGTAAGGTATTTGATAAAGTTCCGCATGGTAGGTTGCTCTGCAAGGTTAGGTCACATGGGATCCAGGAAGAACGGTATTGGTGGTTCAGTATTGATGTGGATAGAGAACTGGCTGGCAGACAGGAAGCAAAGAGTAGGAGTGAACGGGTCCTTTTCAGGGTGGCAGACAGTGACTAGTGGAGTGCCACAAGGCTCAGTGCTGGGACCCCAGCTATTTACAATATACATTAATGATTTTGACGAGGGAATTAAATGCAACATCTCGAAGTTTGCGGATAACACGAAGCTGGGGGGCAGTGTTAGCTGTGAAGAGGATGCTAGGAGGCTGCAGGATGACTTGGATAGACTGGGTGAGTGGGCAAATGCATGGCAGATGCAGTATAATGTGGATAAATGTGAGGTCATCCACTTTGGTGGCAAAAACAGGAAGGTAGACTATTATTTGAATGGTGACCGATTAGGAAAAGGGGAAATGCAGCGAGACCTGGGTGTCATGGTACACCAGTCATTGAAAGTAGGCATGCAGGTGCAGCAGGCTGTGAAGAAAGCGAATGGTATGTTGGCATTCATAGCAAAAGGATTTGAGTACAAGAGCAGGGAGGTTCTACTGCAGTTGTACAGGGTCTTGGTGAGGCCACACCTGGAGTATTGCGTACAGTTTTGGTCTCCTAATCTGAGGAAAGACATTCTTGCCATAGAGGGAGTACAGAGAAGATTCGCCAGACTGATTCCTGGGATGGCACGACTTCCATATGAAGAAAGACTGGATAGACTTGGCTTGTACTCGCTGGAATTTAGAAGATTGAGGGGTGATCTCATAGAGACTTACAAAATTCTTAAGGGGTTGGACAGGCTAGATGCAGGAAGATTGTTCCCGATGTTGGGGAAGTCCAGGACAAGGGGTCACAGTTTAAGGATAAGGGGGAAAGTCTTTTAGGACTGAGATGAGAAAATTGTTTTTCACACAGAGAGTGGTGAATCTGAGGAATTCTCTGCCACAGAAGGTAGTTGAGGCCAGTTTGTTGGCCATATTTAAGAGGGAGTTGGATGTGGCCCTTGTGGCTGAAGGGATCAGGGGGTATGGAGAGAAGGCAGGTACAGGATACTGAGTTGGATGATCAGCCATGATCATATTGAATGGCGGTGCAGGCTCGAAGGGCCGAATGGCCTGCTCCTGCACCTAATTTCTATGTTTCTATGTTTCTAACTAGTCGACTGGATAGAGAATTGGCTTCATGGAAGCAAGCAGGCTGTGTTGATAGAAGGTTGTTTTTCAAACTGGAGGCCTGTGACTAGTGGCGTGCCTCAGGGATCAGTGATGGGCACATTGCTGTTTGTGGTTTCTATCTACAATTTGGATGGGAATATATAAAAGAATGATTGGTAAGTTCGCAGATGACACTAAAGTGGGTGATATTGTTGATAGTGAAGATGGTTAGACAGCAAGATCCTGATCAGTTGGGAAAGTGGGCTGAGGAATGGTTAATGGAGTTAATATAGATAAGTGCGAGGTGTTGCATTTTGGGAATTCAAACCAGGGAAGGACCTTCACAGTGAATGACTGGGGACTGGTGTAGATGGGGCATCTTGGTCTGCATAGGCAAGTTGGGCCGAAGGGCCTGTTTTTATGCTGTATGGCTCTATAACATTCTATGGCACAATGCAAAGCAAAATAGGCATGCATTAGCTAAGGAACCGATTTATATTTAGTGAAAAGTTGTTCAATGAATACAAATTCACTGTTTAGCAAAGTATTCGAAAAGACCGTTTAAAATGAGCATGGGCTTTGATAGAAATGACTGAATGTAATTACCAATCATCTCCCATCTAAGCTTTCGAGCTCATATGATAATCGGAAGATAATAAAATGGGTCTCTTAAGAACCTAGATATAGAAGCAAAATTCTCCTTATGTTTTCATGTAATTTGGTGCGCAGTGAAACATATCATAAAGGTAAAAAAATGATTGCATTGTTATATCAGGATATCAGGTCCAGTAAGCAACTATTGAGTACAACAGGCAGATAAATATACTTCCTAAAATGTTTTCAGTATTTCATTGCTCTCCTGCTTCCATGTATATAATTAAAAATATCCAACCAAGTGCAACAATGAAGGATGAACATTTTTGGCAGAATTATATTTAGCCCAAGGGCAAGTGAATCGTCAATAGTTGGTCTGCTGCTTTTGTCAATTTCATGGCCGATGATGCCATTCGAAATATAAGCACAAAATTAAAATTGATTCATTCAAAATGGTATGACATCGTGAGAATATAGTGAAGTGCTGTCTTTGTATTGCACATAAGAACCCATTGGTCAAAATTACAATTAATCCAAAAGAACATTTATGTAACATCTTTCAAGTAAAATTCTCAAACATTTTACAAGCTACATGAGAAAAGATTAGGAGGGGTGATCAAAGCATAGCCAAAGATATAACTTTAAATAAATTCCTATAGATGGAGTGGGATGGAAGAACTGTGGTGATTTAGGGAGGGAATTCCAGAGGGTGAGGCATAGCTTTTTAGTTTAGTTTAGTTTAGAGATGCAACACAAAAACAGGCCCTTTGCCCCACTATGTTTGCGCCGACCTGCGATCCCCATACACTAACACTATCCAACGAACACTCGGAACAATTTATAATTTTACCATGCCAATAGCCTACAAACCTGTACGTCTTTGGAGTGTGGAAGGAAACTGGAGCACCCGGAGAAAAGCCACACAGGCCATGTGCAGAACATGCCCCATACAGCAAGCACCCGTAGTCAGGATCGAAGCCGGGTCTCTACTACTGCGCCACCTTGCCGCCTGTTTTGGTGTTTTGGTTGATGCTCAACTGCCCATGGGATGGTAGAGGATCGACAAAGAAATATTGCAGTCAATAGAAGGGAGAGTATAGAATAGCAGACGGAAGTTTTACACAGGGAGAAATAAGACCTAAAGTTCCTTTAGGATTAAAATGTTAAATCTGTAACAATGAGGATTATTATAGAGAGAGTACAGAGGAGATTTACTAGAATGTTGCCAGGGTTCCAGCAACTCTGTTACAGAGAAAGGTTGAACAAGTTAGGTCTTTATTCTTTGGAGCGCAGAAGGTTAAGGGGGGACTTGATTGAGGTCTTTAAAATGATGAAAGGGATAGACAGAGTTGACGTGGATACGTTTTTCCTATTGAGGGTAGGGAAGATTCAAACAAGAGGGCATGACATGAGAATTAAGGGACAGAGGTTTCGGGGTAACGTGAGGGGGAACTTCTTTACTCAGAGGGTGGTGGCTGTGTGGAATGAGCTTCCAGCAGAAGTGGTGGAGGCAGGATCGATTTTAACATTTAAAAGTAAAGTGGTTAGGTATATGGACGTGAAGGGAATGGAGGGGTATGGAGGGAATGGAGCAGGTAGATGGGACTAGGGGAAAACAAATGGTCCGCACGGACTGGAAGGGCTGAGAGGGCCTGTTTCCGTGCTGTAATTGTTATATGGTTATATGGCTATATGGTTATTAGCAATATAAGTCAATGAAGACAATGTGGTAGTGCAGCGGCAGTCAGAAAATCATAGTCATCACAGCATAAAACCCAAGTGCCCACTTGCCTGCGCCTGGCTTGTATTCCTCAAAACATTTCCTATCTGCATAGCTATTCATGTGTCTTTTAAATGTTGTAATTATACCATTCTCAACCACTTCCTCTGGCAGCTCGAACCCTGTGTGCACCACCCTCTGTGTTTAAAAAGTTGCCCCTCAGATCCCTCTTAAATATTTCCCCTCTCACCTTAAACATACACCCTCTAGTATTAGATGGCCATGCCCTTCATGATTTTATAAACTTGTCTGGTTATCCTCAATCTCCTCTATCTTATCAAAATGCAGCACCGTGCAATTATCTGAATTAAACTCCATGTGAAATTTCTCAGAAACAAAAAGTTTCTCAAAAAAAACCTTCTAAAAAAAAAACACTTTCCTGCTTAATGACATCCTTCCGATTAGAGGGTGACTAGAACTGTGCATTGTATGCAGAAAGTAGCTTTACCACAGCTATAACATGACTTACCACCTTCCGATTAATGATAGGGTGCTGAATGGCTTCTTCGTCACTCTGTCTATCTGCATAATCACTTTCATGAAACTAAAGTCATGGTCATAGAATCATAGCACAGGAAACAGACCCTTCAGCCCAAGTTGCCCATGCTGACCAAGGTGCCCCATCTCATCATCTGCAGTCACTCGAAACGAGTATGAATGTCCTCTCCTCTCCATGGGGTCGTCTACTTGTGGGTCTGCAGATGTATGTAGAGGCCGATCCGCAACCTTGGTGCAGCGTGGGCCGTGGAGATTGGCGGTGGTTGGTAGTCGTCGAGCCCCCTTCGCTCTCTCCTGACGGTGCTGTCGCTGTATCTCTGCGACACGCCGTAGTTTCATTTCGTGAAGTACAGCTCCTTCCTGCAAGGATTTCCTCCAGGAGCGCCTGTCCAGTGCAATGTGCTCCCAGTTGCTTGATGTGATGTGGAATTTCTTCATGTTGTCCTTGATGTGTTTCTTTGGCGCGCCGGGGGCTCGCCGACCTTCCTTCATTTAAGAGTACAGGATTTGTTTAGGGAGACGTGTGTTGGACGTGCGGATGACACGGCCAGTCCATCGAAGCTGGTGCTGCGTTATTGTGGTGGTGATGCTGGTCATGGTGACTTCCTCCAAAACGCTGATGTTGGTGCGTTTGTCCTCCCAGCTGATCCTCAGAATCTCTCGTATGGATCTTTGATGGTGTTGTTCCAGGGCCCTCAGGTGCCTGCTGTAGGTGGTCCATGACTCGGCTCCATACAACAGGGTGGAGAGGACAACGGCTCTGTAGACCAGCAGTGTTGTTTGAGCCTTTAGGTCTCAGTCTTCAAAGACTCTTTTCCCGAGTCTGGCGTAAGCTCCGCTGGCACAACTCGGGCGATGGTTGACCTCAGAGATGTCAGCTTTTGAGGAGAGAATGCTGCCAAGGTAGGGGAAGTGGTCAACGTTTTCAAGAGCGGCGTTGTCCACTTTTATAGTGGGCTGGGTAGACAGCTGGCTGTGTGGAGATTGATGTAGGACCTGGGTCTTCTTGATATTTAAGGCTAGGCCCATGGCTCATGTCTTCTGCAGAGAGTGCTGCAGTGGCGCAGTCGTCCACGTACTGAAGCTCCATGATGGCGGTGCTACTGACTTTGCTCTTGGCCTTCAACCTATTAAGGTTGAAGAGCCCACCGTCAGTTCTGTAGAGGATTGGGATCCCCTGTGGCAGCTCCTCACCAATGAGGTGAAATATGTCAGCAATTAAGACGACAAACAGGGTGGGTGCGAGGATGCATCCCTGTTTGACCCCCGTTTCCACAGTGAAGGGCTCGAACTCAGAGCTGCAGTTGCTGAGCAGTGTGACCGACATGTCATCATGTAGAAGCCTACATTAGTATGATCTTCCTGCATTTGGCCCATACCCCTTTAAACCTTTCCTATCCATGTGCCTGTCCAAATATCATTTAAATGTTGTTATAGTACCTGCCTCAACTACTGCCTCCAGCAGCTCGATCCTTTTGCCCACTCATCTATGCATTGGTATTTATATTAGCTTATCATTGTCAAGTGTTCAGTGAAAAACATTGTTTACATGCCATCCAGTCAAGTCATACTATACATGTGTACCATAAAGCCAATAAGCAAATATAACAGGTAGTACAATTAGGAAAATACTAGAGTGCAGTGTTGCAGCATTACAGCATTACAGTTACAGTGAACCTGCATCCACCTGTGTTCTACAACGTTCTCCCGCCATTTACCATTTAAGCACTGCAACACCCTACATTTATTTCAATTAAACTCTATCTGCCATTCCTCGGCCCATTGGCTCAATTGATCAAGATCCCGTTGTAACCTTAGATAACCTTCTTTTAAAACTGTACCACCAGTTTTAGTGTCATCCTCAAACTTACTAACCATGTCCCTTACATTCTCATTCAAATCGTTACTATAAATAATGAACAACAGTTTAGCCAGCACCAACGTCTGTGGAACACCACCCGTGTTACAGCCCTCCCAGGGTGTTTTGGATTGGAACTGGTGTGACTTCTGAGAGGAATTTAGCTTGGGGTGTGATAGTAGTTGCAAAGGTTTGACTGTGCTGTGCTTTATAAAGGAGGTAGATGAGATGCCAGTAAGGACAAAATTAGTACAATCAGTGCAGGCATGGATAGGGTAAAGCAATCTTCCCCATCAAAGGTACATTTTATCCCTTTGTTCATTTGATTCATTTCACTCCAACAACATCATCACTTCCTTCATCGATTCTGTTTGACATTTCTAACATATTTCACCTCATTCTGAAAAAACTTGCAAGTCTGTCCATTCATGGAATAACGGAAAATCATTGGGAATGCTTTATGATGTTGTTCCCTAGAGTTCAGATCATTTGTAAAAACTGGATACAGTAATCAAACCTAGACTGACGCATGGGGAACATTCATGTTTATTATTTTTATTTCTTCATTCGTGCGGGGCAAGTGTCACTGAAACATATTATTTTATTGCCCATCCCTTGAACTGTGGTCTTTTCCATTTTATGAATAAACCAGCGCTGTGCATTCACAGTTACAAACAGGAAGATGGATTTTCTTCCTTAAACAGTTAGTGAACTAGGTGGGTTTCTACATATATTCAGCTGCTTCTTGCAAAGGTTCCCATTATTGAAATTAACTCCCAGTCTTCAGTTCAAGATAAATGATTAATTGAATTTAAACTCCCTCACTGCAATGGTGAGATTCAATATCACATTCTTTCTTATCATTAATCCAGGCCATAATGCTACCATAATCTTACAAGTTATAGTATCATGGTTGACCCAGGAAAACAAAATATATTTACTTTTAAAACTCTGTGTGTGTGTGTGTGTGTGTGTGTGTGTGTGTGTGTGTGTGTGTGTGTGTGTGTGTGTGTGTGTGTGTGTGTGTGTGTGTGTGTGTGTGTGTGTGTGCGTGTGTGTGTGCGTGTGTGTGTGTGTGTGTGTGTTTTTGCCTTTGAAACGTATTTCCTCGAAAACCAGACGCAAAAACGCTGAGATTTTTACATATGTCAGTAGAGATTTACCTTATGAGTTCAGAAGTGCTTGGTCAATTATTTCCTCAGATTTTGAATAAATCACAAAACTCACTTTTTAAAAAATAATGGCCGCTTGCCAGCTGCTAATGTCACAATGTCCACATGCCCGCCAATCGAGGCCCACCTGCCTCCTGGCCCCGCCCCCCGCCGCTGTGAATGAATGCAGCTGCCGTCAACGCGCATGTGCAGTTTTCCACGAGTCGCGTTACGCCCCCCACCCCCCTTTATTCAAAACGCACAGAAAGAACGAGCATTCTGCAGATCCAGAGGTCACCGCCGCTCACTCACAGCCACTGCTCGCTCAGAGCTGCCTGCGCGCTCAGAGCCGCCACTCGCTCACAGTTGCCGCTCGCTCAGAGCTGCAAACCGAACATGCCGCTTGCAAGTACCTTGAAAAAAACTTGCGAGTGGGCAAGCAAGCATTGAAAAAAACCTTGCGACCCACCCCTCCCCTCTCTCTCTCTCTCTCTCTCTATCTCCCCCTCTCTCCCTCTCCCCTCTATTTCTCCCTCCTCTCTCTCCCTCTCTCCCTCCCCCCTTCTCTCTCTCTTCCCCCTCTCTCTCTCCCTCTCTCTCTCTCTCCCTCCCCCTCTCTCTCTCTCCCTCCCCCTCCCTCTCTCCATCCCCCCCTCTCTCCCTCCCCTGCTCTCTCCCTCCCCTGCTCTCTCTCCCCCCGCTCTCTCTCCCCCCTTCTCTCTCCCCCTTCACTTCCCCAACCCTCTTCCCTCCCCCACCCTTCCTGCCATAAACCCCTTCCCCCTCCCCTGCACACCCTCCCCTCCACCCCTCCACCCCCTCCCTTCCCCCTGCCTCTCCCCCTCCCTTCTCACCCCCTCTTCCCCCTTCCCTTCCCCCCTCTCAGCTCCCGTCTCTCTCCTCCCGTCTCTGTCATCCCATCTCTCTCTCCCCTCCTCCCCCACCCTCCCTCTCCTACTCCCCCGCAAACGCACCTTGGGGGAACAGACCCAGCGGGTCTGCACTTGGTCTAGTATATATATATATATATATATATATATATATATATATATATGTATATATATATATGTGTGTGTGTGTATATATATAAACTACATGTAGACTTTACACCAATTGCTCTTCAGAATATTTGGAAAAAGAGATGTACAGTATACAAACAGGCCTTTCGCCCTCCACCTAAATATCGACCATCATGCTGATCTACACTAATTGCACTTGCTTGCATTAATTGCATATCACTCCATGCCTTGCACATTCAATTACTTTGCGCAATCAATTACCTTGCTCATTCAAATACTGCAGCACAATGGCATAGCGGTGTAGTTGCTGCATCACAGCGGCAGAAACCTAAATTTAATCCTGACTAAGGGTAGACCACGTATGTGCGCTGATTTCCTTCCACATTCCAAAGATGTGCAGGTTTGTAAGATAATTGGTTTTTATAAATTGTCGCTAGTGTGTAGGATGGAACTAGCGTATGTTCGTGATCTTTAGTTTAATTTGCTTGTATTAGGTGCTGCACGTGAGGCTGTAAAGGAAGATGTGAACCCATGGTATCAGAGGGAAGATACCAGCATGGATACATATTTGCAGTCTACTGTGTCTCTTACATCCTTTCTACTCCCCAGGGAAGGTGTTTGATACCAACTGCCTATTCCTGACATGTGGGTCTTTTTTTCCTGACTAGATCCTCAGTATACCTTGCCAACTAAGGTGCCCTTATCTTGACAGCCTTGCCCTTCTCTCGTAGAGCCATAGAGTTAGTTATACAGCATGGAAACATGCCAAGCAGTCAATTTGCCCCATCTACACTGTACCACTTGCCTGTGTTTCGCCCATATCCCTCTAATCCTTTCCTATTAATGTAAGTCCAAATGGCTTTTAAATGTTGTTATGGTGCCTACCTTGATTACCACCTCTAGCAGCTCTTTCATATACCTACCACCCTCGGTGTGAAAAAGTTGCCCCTTGAGTTCCTATTAAATCTTTCCCAACTCACCTTAAATCTACGTCCCCGGGTTCTTGTTTCCCCTGCTCATCTTTGGAATATAGGAGGAAACCAGAGCACCAACTTTGTGCATTCACCCTATCTATTCCCCTCATGATCTTACCCACCTCTATAAAATCACCCCTCATCCTCCTGCGTTCTAAGGAATAAAGTCCTGCTCAACCTCCCACTATAGTTCAGGCCCTCAAGTCCTGGCAACATCCTCATAAATCTTCTCTGCTGCCTCTCCAGCTTAATAACATCCTTCCGACAACACAGTGACTAAAACTGAACACAGTACTCCAAATGTGGCCCCACCAATGTCGTGTACAACTGTAAAATAACATCCCAACTCAATACTCAATACTCAAACTGATGAAGATCAATATATCGACAGTCTTCTTGACTACCCTTTCTACCTATGATGCCACGTTCAAGGAACTATGTACCTGCAATTCTGGATCCTTCTGCTCCACGACACTCCCCAGGACCCTTCCATTCACTGTGAACGTCTTGCCCTGGTTTGACTTACTATAATGAAATACCTCATACACGGACAGGGACATGCTGGCCCTGAACACATCTTATTAACTAGCCTTTACAAGCCTCCCTTTTACAAGCCTCTCACTAGTCAGATGTCCCTTCACCTGCAAGAAGCCACTTCTAATTAACTTCTGTGAGTTCTTGTCCAGTGTCATCAAACATAGTTTCCCCCAGTTTAGGAATTCAACTTGTGAAAGAGTCCAATTTTTTTGCCTTAGTACCTCATTCAGCTCCAACATGGCATCCCAACTCCTATACCATATACCTTTACCAATGAAGACAAGCATGCTAAATAACTTATTTACCACCCTGTCTAGTAGTGTTGTTACTTTCAGGGAATTGAGTACCTATACCTGTGGTCCCTTAGCTCTATAATACTCTCCAGGGCTCTACCATTTACTGTGTAGGTCCTGCCCTGGTCTGGCAACAAAATTCATTACCTCACAGTTGTGCAAGTTAAATTCATCTGCCATTCCTTATTTGATCAAGATCCCTTGTACACTTAGATAGCCATCTTCACTATCCACTAGGTTATGGGTCATGGGGAGAAAACAGGAGAATGGGGTTAGGAAGGAGAGATAGATCAGCCACGATTGAATGGCGGAGTAGACTTGATGGGCTGAATGGCCTAATTCTACTCCGATCCCTTCTGACCCTTCTGACTATGCCATTAGCTTTGGTGCCATTTACAAATTTACTTAACAATCCGATCAGAATCCCTAATATCGTCTAATGTGGTTCAATATTAAATCTTGATTGATGCTCCTTCATGTGAAGCAATTTAAGATATTGTGCTATGCTAAAAGTGCTGGGCATTTATGTTCCTGTATTTGTTACCGTGTAATTACTCAAATCAGATATCCTCTTGCATTCTTTTACCAGTATGTAGGTGCAGAGGGTAGAACGAAGAAAGTAAAAGCTCATTAATCAATACTTTGCAAAGCTTTCTAGGTTCTGGAATTGTGCTTCTGGTTCAGAAAATTGGAAATGCCATTCCGTTGTTTATAAATGAAGGCAGACACTGGGATAAGAACAGTCCTGTCTTAACATCAGTTGTAAAGAAATCACTACAATCTATCATGTCTTATATCTATTGTATCTAAGGAGACATAATCTCAGTGTTTCCTTGCTTTTAAATAACACATTCATGAAACATTTGAAAATGGGAAAGAAGATTCTAGATGACTCATTAATCCTATGCCATGCTGCTATGTTAAAATAAATTGAATTTTACTTAAGCATGAATCGTATTTATATAGCACTTTTAATGAGGAAAAATCATTGATGGCCTTCTTATTGGTTGATAATTCCATTTATCTGTGAATTTGGCAGAGTAAAATGTCTTAAGGCTCTTCCTGGCAATATATCAAAAGCCAATTTACACAAGAAATGAGTGGAGATGACCAAAACCTAGTCAAAGAGGTGGACCTACAGTGTCATTCACAGAAGGAAATAGCAGGCAGCCTAGAAGCCTAGGGGCTAGGCATCAATCGAGAAGTGATGGAGTTATGAAATTCATGGCTGATCAAAATTAGAGCAACGTTTAGACATTTTGGAAGGTTATAGGCCTTGGGGAACTGCAGAAATAGAGATTGTATATTGATCAGTAGCAGTGGGAATTTCAAAGTGAAGGTTAATAATAGCATGTTTGATGGGTGAACATAAATAGGGTGCGGGCTGCATAGTCTCAGATCCCTACTTTTATTTTTAAGCAATAAAAGTAGAGAAATCAGCTAGGAATGCTTTGGAATAGTTTGAATTAGAGATAACATCAAGATGGATGATGTTTTTTTGTGTAGATAAGATGAAATAGGGACAGATTTGAGTGATGGTACAGAGGTGAAAATATGTGGGTTTAGTGATAACATCTATACATTGTCCAAAACGTAACTTGAGGACAAATATGCCACAACACTTGTGAACAATCTGGTCAATTTCAGATAATTGCTAGGGAGTTGGGGAGTTTCACTGACTATGGAAAGGTTTTTTTGATGGGGACTGAAGCTGAAAACTGTACTCTTTCTCCTGTTGAAATGGTGAAACATTTCACTGATCAAATACAATGTCAAATGAATTGTAAGACCAAATGAAGACATTGAATGTGTTGAGAGGTAAAGATAAATTACATCCGGGCATTGTTAGCATACAAATAGAAACTGAAGCTGTTTTATGGATGATAGACTTAAATTTAGGTTCAGATTTATTATTGTCACATGTACCGAGGTTTGTTTTGTATGCTATCCAATCAGATCAGATAATAATGCAAACAAATAAAAGCACGTAAAACTCAAGTGCAAAAGGTGGAACAATGGAAAAGATACAGAGTGCAGAATATAGCTCTCAGCATTGTAGCTCAATAGTTCCAGAGACTAAGTCCAATGTCTGCCATAAGGTAGTGGAGCATCGGACTGTGTCCTAACGTATGGAATGAACGTTCAGAAGCCTGATAACAGAGCGGTTATTACTGAGTCTGATGATGAAGATTTTCAAGCTTCTGTACCTTCTACTCAATAGGAGCAGGGTGGACATGGAATGACCAGGGCGCGAAAGGTCTTTGATTATGTTGGTTGCTTCCTGAGGCAGCATTAAGTTAATGGCTGCAAGTCGATGAGAAATCAGTTTTAGCAATTTAGAGGCAAAAAATATAAAGGTGGTTGGAGTGTAGTAACTTTTCTGCAGAGCAGCTGTAGGAACGCAATGGGTCAGGGAGAATCTGTGGAGAGAAATGGACTGTTGACATTTTAGTTCAACACAATTATCTAGGTTCGGTCTAGATGAATGGTCTCAACATGAAATATCGAAGTCCGTTTCACTCCACCAGCTGAGTTCTCCTTTATTGAAGGAGAACAACTCACAGACCTCAGCATCTGCAGCTCCTTGTGTCTCTACAATGCATGTTAAAATATTGGCTCAATTAGATTCTTACCAATATCCCTGCACAAATTTACTTTACCAAGTAGCACTTAAATTAGTATTTAAACTGTAACTGTAACTTAAACTGATGATATTATAGGAAAGAAATCCACTTCTATTAAATCTGAAACAGTTTCTTTGCCAGAATGCATAACTGATAATATTGCAGACATAAGGAGACCTGGTTTTAATATCTCAACTGAAAGATGACATGCCAAGTTCATAAGTTGTAAAGTAAAAATCTGCAGAAGCCGAAAATCGAAAGAAAAATACTCAGCTGGTCAAGCATCTTCTGTGGAGAGAGAAAAACAGAGTCAAGAATTTAGGTCAATTACCTCTCATTAGGACTAGCAACAAAGAGGGAGGAAGAGAACGATGGTGGGAATGGACAGAGTAAATTTTGTGACTAGGACTGAAGGTCTCTCCACTGGCTCCCTGTGCGATTCTGAATAAATTTAAAGATCCTCCTTTATGTCTACAGAGCACTTAATGGGCTTGCCCCTTCCTACATTAAAAGTCTGCTTACCCACCACACCACCTCCAGGTCCCTCAGATGAGCTGACTTGGGGTTACTGAACATGCCGCGGTCTAGGCGTAAGCTCAGGGGCGACCGCGCCTTTGCGGTTGCAGCTCCTAGACTGTGGAACAGCATCCCTCTTCCCATCAGAACTGCCCCCTCTATCGACTCCTTTAGGTCGAGACTTAACTCATCTTTACTCCCAAGCCTTTCTTGACGTCCTCTGAGCGAGGCCTACATGTATGTAGTGATGTTTGTATTTAATCTATGAACCACTGTTGTATAACGTTAGTACCTCCACCAATGTAAAGCACTTTGACCAACGAGAGTTGTTTTTTTAAATGTACTATATAAATAAAAGTGACTTGACTTGACTTGAAGGTGATTTCTTAACTCTTTCTCATATTTATTTGGAGAAAGTTTTCACTGCTTGACCACGACATCAAACAAGGGCGGCATGGTGGTGCAGCGGTAGAGTTGCTGCCTTACAGCACCAGAGACCCGGGATTGATCCTGACTATGGGCGTTGTCTGTACAGAGTTTGTACGTTCTCCCCGGGACCTGTGTAGGTTTTCTCTGCGATCTTCGGTTTTCTTCCACATTCCAAAAATGTTTGAAAACATGATTTGTAGGTTAATTGGCTTGGTATTAATGTTAATTGTCCCTTGTGTGTAGAATCGTGTTATTGTGTGGGGATCGCTGGTCGGTGCGGACTCGATGGGCTGAAGAGCCTGTTTCCACACTGTAGCTCTAAATTAAGGAGGGACCAGAGGGGGAGGTGTTGCATTGCTTGTCAGAGAAGATATTACAGCAGTGCTTTGGCAGGATAGATTAGAGGGCTCGTCTAGGGAGGCTATTTGGGTGGAACTGAGAAGTGGGAACGGTGTAGCAACACTTTTAGGGGTGTATTATAGACCGCCAAATGGGGAGCGTGAATTGGAAGAGCAAATATGTAAGGAGATAGCAGATATTAGTAGTAAGCACAAGGTAGTGATTGTGGGAGATTTCAATTTCCCAAAAATAGACTGGGAAACACATTCTGTAAATGGGCTGGATGGTTTGGAGTTTGTAAAATGTGTGCAGGATAGTTTTTTGCAGCAGTACATAGAGGTATCGACCAGAGAAGGGGCAGTGCTGGACCTCCTGTTAGGAAATGAGGCAGGTCAGGTGACAGAGGTATGCGTTGGTGAGCACTTCGGGACCAGTGATCACAATACCATTAGTTTCAATATAATTATGGAGAGAGTCAGAACTGGACCGAGGGTAGAGATTTTTGATTGGAGAAAGGCTAACTTTGAGGGAATGCGTAAAGATTTTAAAGGAGTGAATTGGGACACTTTGTTTCATGGGAAGGATGTAGAAGAGAAATGGAGGACATTTAAAGGGGAAATTGTAAGAGTACAGAATCTTTATGTCCCTGTTAGGTTGAAAGGAAATAGTAAAAATTGGAGAGCCATGGTTTTCAAGGGAAATTGGACACTTGTTTCGAAAAAAGAGAGATATCTACAATAATTATAGGAGGCATGGAGTAAATGAGGTGCTAGAGGAGTATAAAGAATGTAAAAAGAATCTTAAGAAAGAAATTAGGAAGGCTAAAAGAAGATATGAGGTTGCTTTGGCAAGAAAGGTGAAAGTAAATCCAAAGGGTTTCTACAGCTATATTAATAGCAAAAGGATAACGAGGGATAAAATTGGACCATTAGAGAACCAGAATGGACAGCTATCTGCAGAGCCAAAAGAGATGGGGGAGATATTGAACTATTTCTTTCTCTCGGTATTCACCAAGGAGAAGGATATTGAACTCGGTGAGTTAAGGGGAAAGAGTAGAGTAGCTATGGAAACTATGAGATTCAAAGAGGAGGAAGTACTGACACTTTTGAAAAATATAAAAGTGGATAAGTCTCCAGGTCCTGACAGGATATTCCCTAGGACATTGAGGGAAGTTAGTGTAGAAATAGCAGGAGCTATGACAGAAATATTTCAAATGTCATTAGAAACGGGAATAGTGCCGGAGGATTGGCGTACTGCGCATGTTGTTCCATTGTTTAAAAAGGGTTCAAAGAATAAACCTAGCAATTTTACTTCGGAGTCACGTGAGTGACTACGTGAAGAAGAGCCCGCCTCACGCTGGTAACGGCATGACGTCGACGCTGACGGCGAAAGAAGGAGCTGCGGTAAGGAGCAGCTCCTCGCAGCGGTCGGAACGGCCCGCAGGTAAGTGAAGTTACATCGGCGCGGGTTTTAGGTTACGCTGGATGGTTCCAACAGCGAAACTAAAAGTAAAAATTTAGACGTTAACGTGCTGATTGAGCACAAGATAAATTTTAACAAAATGGAGAAATCGGGAAGGAAGGCTTCGCGGGTGAAAAGAGCCTCCCGGGGTGAAAGTAAATATACGGGAAGCGAAGCTAGAGTGGACCCGGTTCCGATACCGTTGGCCACTGATTTACCCGATATAGAATTTCCAGATTCTCCGGAAATTATAACCACGGAGGAAAATGCTCCTAAGAAATGCAAAAAGAAAACTGTGAGGCCCGTGGTTTTCTGATGATTCTGATTTTGAAAGACCTCCAGATAATAAAACTATGTGGCTAAAAATGGAGCATATGGAGAAAGTTCTCCAAACTATTATGAGACAAGGGTCACAGTACCCTCATGAATCCCAGAAAATCCCTGAGGGGTTTCAATATGATGAATATGGCTGTGGGCCAAGTTGGGAATATGATACTCCAGACCCACGATTTGGGCTGGAAGAAGTCTCATGGGATAATATCCCGATGGAATTAGGGCTGCAGAAGGCAGACCCTGCTGAATTTGAAATGGTTTTTGAAAGCACGCCACAAAGTAAAAAGAAAAGGCTTGATCTGCCTAGGATAGCACAAAGTTTTGCTATACCCGAAGGAAGTGGTGAGGCTATGGAAGAAAGCCTAGCTGCCAATATAAATTATATGGTATCTCACCAGCTTCATAATACTGTGATGAATGAATTATCAGAATTATATAAAGCACCAGGCAATTGTGCCTCATTGGAAGTGCCTACGGTGAATCCGATGGTATGGGCATCTATGACTCCAAGTATGAGAGCCCAAGAAATGAAATTTCAAAAGGTGCTAAAATTATTTTCGGCTGCCATCACGGCATTTGGCAGGCAAATGGAGAATCTGGAAATGGACAAGATTCAAAAAGATACTTTGGGTTTAATGTGCAATTCGTTTTTATGAGATCAATTGCATGAGGAAAATGGCGATTCGGCCCATATTTCACCCTAGATATGCAAGCCTGTGTCAAGAAAGTGGAGTTCAAGCTCCTGGATATTTGTTTGGAGAAAATCTGCCGAAACAACTGAAGCAGTTGGATGAAGAAGCTAAATATTTTAGCACTATTAAGCCTTTTGTCTTTGGACAAAGAAAAGGGTTTTCGGCCCGAAGGAGTTTTGATTTTCGTTATAGAGGCAGAAATTTGTCACGAAGGTATTATCGTGCTACACAGGCCACTGCTTCCCTGCATTCGGGAAAGAGGAGACCATCACGCTCCTATGGAGAGGTATTAAAGACTTCTATCCTTAAAGAAACTGTGGATGAATCTCCAGTTGGAGGGAGATTGCAAAAATTTTATAATGCCTGGCTTAATATTACTTCTGATCGATTTATATTACAAGCAGTTTCAGGAGCTATTATTATTTTTAAAGAAGGGGTCAATCCTCCTGTACAGAATAAACCTGCTTATGCTTATGTGTTTTCTCCAGAAGAAAGAATGGAGATTAATGTGGAAATTGGCAAATTATCCGAAAAAGGGGTAATTGAAAAAACTTATGAACATAAGCATCAATTTGTCTCTAATATATTTCGCAGAGATAAGAAAGATGGTGGTTGTAGAATTATTCTAGACCTTACAGATCTAAATAAGTTTGTAGAATACAAACGTTTTAAGATGGAGACATTTAAAACTGCAAAATATTTGATTTCAGCAGGTTCTTATATGGCTAAGATTGATTTGAAAGACGCCTATTATTCTGTACCAATTCATCATCTTTTTCGGAGATACTTAAAGTTTTATTGGCAGGGGCAATTATGGCAGTTCAAAGCTTTACCAAATGGATTAAGTTCAGCTCCTAGACTCTTTACAAACTGTTGAAACCAGTTTTAGCTCAATTAAGAGCACAGAAACACATTGTAATGGCTTATCTGGATGATATTCTGATTATTAATGATAGTCAAGAGTCAGCTGAGCACTCAATTTCAGTTACTAAAGCTTTGTTTAAAGAGCTTGGATTCTTAATTCATCCAATTAAATCCCAGCTGCAGCCAGTTCAATCAATTGATTTTCTGGGGTTTGTAATTAACTCAGTGACTATGTTAGTTACGTTGCCAGCAAAGAAGACAAATGATATTTTGCAAATGTGTAATTACCTCATTCACAAGCCTTATCCCTCCATCCGAGAAGTGGCAAAAGTCATTGGTACACCTAGTGGCAGCTTTTCCGGCAGTGGAATTTGGGCCATTACATTATCAAAATCTTCAAAGGGACAAAGTAAGGGCTCTTAAAGATAAGGCAGGTCACTTTGACAGACCTATGCAATTAACAAAGAAAGCAGTATTGGAATTGCAATGGTGGGTTGAAAATGTCCCACAAGCTGCTAAAGAAGATCATGATTAAACAGCCTGAAATGGTTTTGCAAACAGATGCTAGTGCTCTCGGATGGGGGGCCACAGATTTATCTTCCAGTTGTGGAGGTAGATGGAAAACTGAAGAGCAAGTGTTTCTCCAAAAGTATGGTATTAACTATTTGGAGTTATTGGGGGCCTTTTATGGGCTTAAAGCATATTGTTCTGCTAAACAATGTCTGCATGTATTAATACAATTAGACAATAAAACGGCTGTGGTTTACATTAATCACATGGGGGGAGTTAGATCAGTATCATGTGATTGTCTGGTCAATGAGATATGGCAATGGTGTATTGGTCGGCAGATATGGATTTCAGCAAGCTATATTCCAGGTAAAGACAATGTGGTAGCAGATGGAAGGTCCAGGATTTTTAAAGATAATACGGAATGGATGCTTAAGCCAGCAATATTTAAGAATATTGTTAGACGATTTGGGTTGCCAGAAATTGATTTGTTTGCATCCAGGCTTAATCATCAATTGCCTCATTATGTGTCTTGGGAACACGATCCGGACGCAGTTGCAGTAGATGCATTTTCATTACACTGGGGAAAAATGTTCTTTTATGCTTTTCCACCATTTGCTCTGATCCAGAGATGCTTGAAGAAAATAGAGCAAGATTCAGCTTCCGGATTGTTGGTAGTGCCAAATTGGCCAACTCAACCTTGGTTCCCAGTTATGCTAAATATGATTAAAGAACCATATATGCAGATTCCTAACTGTAGTGATATCTTGACTAATCCAGTAACAAATGAAGGTTACCCATTATATGCATATATGAATTTGTTAATCTGCAGGTTTTGACCAGACCACTACAGGAACTGGGATTGTCGGACCAAACTTTGACAGTTATTGGTGCATCATGGCGACATAGCACACAGAAACAATATATGACACATATTAAGAAATGGGAAGAATTTTGCACACAGTCAAATATTTCTAATGAATCTGTGAATGTTACTCATGTTTTGGAATTCCTTGCCAATTTGCACTTTGGGCAACATTTAAGTTACAGTGCCATTAACACTGCACGCAGTGCCTTGTCGTCCTATTTAGGACTTATGATTGGTGAGAAGTCAATTGGGTCGCATCCATTAATATCACGATTCATGAAAGGAATTTTTCACATGAATCCGCCAAAACCTAGATATACAGAGATTTGGGATGTGAGCATAGTACTTGCTCTACTTAGAGAATGGACGCCAATTGAAGGGTTGACATTGGATAGGTTAACATTGAAATTGGTCATGTTAATGGCACTGGTCTCAGCCCAAAGAGTGCAAACTTTACAAATGTTGCGTTTAGACTGTATGCATGTGACTACAGATAACGTTGTATTCTATGTTTACGATCTGATCAAACAAAGTAGACCAGGGAGATCTGGAACAAAGGTAACCTTTCAAGCTTTTCATATTGAGCCTGCTTTGTGTGTGGTTAGACATTTGAACCAATATATTAAAGTTACGGACACTTTTCGAGGAAACGAAAAGACATTGCTGCTTACGCACAAAAAGCCACACACAAAAGCTTCAGTTCAAACTATCTCAAAATGGTTGAAACAGGTGTTGGTTTTAGCGGGAGTAGACACTGATGTCTTCAAATCTCACTCCACCAGGGCGGCAGCTACGTCCGCGGCGAAGGGGCGGGACGTACCTCTCGAGCATATTTTAAAAATCGCAGGGTGGAGTAAAGAAGAAAACTTTTTCAAAGTTCTACAACAAACCTGTTCACACTATGACAAGCTTTGGACACGCGGTGTTGGGAGCACTATAATCACCTGCTTTGTTTGCTATTAATTGCTATAATCAGTTGTGTAGTCCACTGATATCTTTTGTCACTTGTAATCATTTTTTCCCTCAAATATAAGGAGGGTATTATATGGTCTTTCAACCATTAAAAAAATTTAATTGTGAAAAAGATCTAACTTTTGTCTGCTTTCTCATGTATGTGTTTACTTAGCCGGACTGTCGTACGGATTAATTCTACGACATAAAAACACAGAAAGCTTTAAAACTCTTCACGTAGTCACTCACGTGACTCCGAAGTAAATAGTAAGATTAAACGAGAACTCACCTGTTCGAAGTTTGATCGTTATTTTACGAGGAGTTACGATGAGGGATTACGTGCCCTCCACTCCCACCCTCGTAAAATAAATGATCAAATGGTGGTTCTAAGTCTTTTTATGAGCCTTACTATGTTACTCCGGCTTTGGTGTTCTGTGTTTTTCATGCCGTTGCTTTGAAGTATGCCGTTACCAGCGTGAGGCGGGCTCTTCTTCACGTAATCCCTCATCGTAACTCCTCGTAAAATAACGATCAAACTTCGAACAGGTGAGTTCTCGTTTAATCTTACTATTATAGACCTATTAGTTTGACGTCAGTGGTGGGCAAATTAATGGAAAGGATACTTAGAGATAATATATATAAGCATCTGGATAAACAGGGTCTGATCAGGAACAGTCAACATGGATTTGTGCCTGGAAGGTCATGTTTGACAAACCTTCTTGAATTTTTTGAAGCGGTAACTAGGGAAATTGATGAGGGTAAAGCAGTGGATGTTGTCTATATGGATTTCAGTAAGGCCTTTGACAAGGTTCCCCATGGAAGGTTGGTTAAGAAGGTTCAATCTTTTGGGTGTTAATGGCGGAGTAGCAAGATGGATTCAACAGTGGCTGAATGGGAGATGTCAGAGAGTAATGGTGGATGGCTGTTTGTCAGGTTGGAAGCCGTGACCAGTGGGGTGCCTCAGGGATCTGTGTTGGGTCCACTGTTGTTTGTCATGTACATCAATGATCTGGATGATGGGGTGGAAAATTGGATAGTAAGTATGCAGATGATACTAAGATAGGTGGTGTTGTGGATAATGAAGTAGATTTTCAAAGTCTACAGAGAGATTTGGGCCATTTGGAAAAGTGGGCTGAAAGATGGCAGATGGAGTTTAATGCTGATAAGTGTGAAGTGCTACATCTTGGCAGGACAAATCAAAATAGGACGTACATGGTAAATGGTAGGGAATTGAGGAATGCTGTGGAACAGAGGGATCTAGGAATAACTGTGCATAGTTCCCTGAAGGTGGAATCGCATGTAGATAGGGTGGTAAAGAAGCCTTTGGTGTGCTGGCCTTTATAAATCAGAGCATTGAATATAGGAGTAGGGAAGTAATGTTAAAATTGTACAAGGCATTGGTAAGACCAATTCTGGAGTATGGTGTACAATTTTGGTCGCCTAGTTATAGGAAGGATGTCAACAAAATAGAGAGAGTACAGAGGAGATTTACTAGAATGTTGCCAGGGTTCCAGCAACTATGTTACAGAGAAAGGTTGAACAAGTTAGGTCTTTATTCTTTGGAGCGCAGAAGGTTAAGGGGGGACTTGATTGAGGTCTTTAAAATGATGAAAGGGATAGACAGAGTTGACGTGGATAAGCTTTTCCCATTGAGGGTAGGAAGATTCAAACAAGAGGGCATGACATGAGAATTAAGGGACAGAGGTTTCGGGGTAACGTGAGGGGGAACTTCTTTACTCAGAGGGTGGTGGCTGTGTGGAAACAGCTTCCAGCAGAAGTGGTGGAGGCAGGATCGATTTTAACATTTAAGAGTAAAGTGGATAGGTATATGGACGTGAAGGGAATGGAGGGGTATGGTCTGAGTGCAGGTAGATGGGACTAGGGGAAAACAAATGGTCGGCACGGACTGGAAGGGCCGAGAGGGCCTGTTTCCGTGCTGTAATTGTTATATGGTTATATGGTTATTAAACTAAACTAAAATCATGTAAGGGCTGTTGGAGTGGAAGATGTAGATAAAGGAATTCTACCCTTGCTTTGGCTGGGAAGAGTGGGGATAACAACAGACGTGGGAAGCAGAGAATTGTTAAAGAAGGAACTGCAGATGCTGGAGAATCGAGGGTACACAAAAGGCTGGAGAAACTCAGCGGGTGCAGCAGCATCTAAGGAGCGAAGGAGATAGGCGACGTTTCGGGTCGAGACCCTTCTTCAGACTGGTCAGGGATCAGGGAAACGAGAGATATAGACGGTGATGTGGAGAGATAAAGAACAATGAATGAAAGATATGCAAAAAAGTATCAATGATAAAGGGAACAAGCCATTGTAAGCTGTTTGTGGTGTGAAAATGAGAAGCTAGTGCGACTAGGGTGGGGGAGGGAGATGGAGAGAGAGGGAATGCCAGGGCCCGAGGGCTGAGGGAGAGGTGGGAAGGGGGCGAGACAGCAAGGGTTAACAGAATTGTGAAAATTCAATGTTCAAGTCCAAAGGATGCAGACTCCCCAAGCGGAATATGAGGTGCTGTTCCTCCAACTTGCGGTGTTGTTCACTCTGGCCGTGGAGGAGGCCCAGGACCGAGATGTCGGATACGGAATGGGAGGGGGAGTTGAAGTGCTGAGCCACCGGGAGGTCGGGTTGGTTATTGCGGACCGAGCGGAGGTGTTCGGCGAAACGATCGCCAAGCCTCCGCTTGGTCTCGCCGATATAGATCATCTGGCATCTGGAGCAGCGGATGCAGTAGATGAGGTTGGAGGTGAACCTCTGTCGGACCTGGAAGGACTGCTTGGGACCCTGAAAGGAGTGGAGGGGGGAGGTGAGTATCAAAGTTGGAATGTGTAAATTACAGTTATACAAGATGTTGGTGAGGCCACACTGTGTTCAGTTTTGGTCAGCCTGCTATAGGAAGGATGTCATTAGGCAGTAAAGCATCCAGAGAAGATTTATGATAATTTTCCCAGGACTTGAGAGGCTGAGCTAGAGGGAGACATAGGACCGGCTGGGACTTTATTCTTTGGAGCGTAAGGGGCTGAGGGGTGATCTTATAAAGGTGTATAAAATCATGAGGCTAAATAAATGGGGTCATCTTTTATGCAGGGTTAGGGAATCAAAAAAAACAGAGAACTTAGATTTAAAATGAGAGGGGAAATATTTAATACTAACCTGAGGGTCAATCTTTTCATTAAGAGTGTGGTGGACATGTGGAACGAGCTACTAGAGGAGGTAGTACAATAATGCAGGTACTACAGCAACGCAGGTAGTCATAGAGTCATAGCGCGATACAATGTGGAAACAGGCCCTTCGGCCCAACTTGCCCACACTGGCCAACATGTTCCAGCTACATAAGTCCCACCTGCCTGCGCTTGGTCCATATCCCTCCAAAGTTGTCCAATCCATGTACCTGTCTAACTGTTTCTTAAATGTTGGGATAGGCCCAGCCTCAACTACCTCCTCTGGCAGCTTGTTCCATACACCCACCATCCGTTGTGTGTACTACAAAAATGTTTAAAAGACACTTACACAGGTACATGGATAAGAAAGGTTTAGAGGGATATAGGCAAAACGTAGGCAAATGGGACTAACTTAGATGGGTTGGCGTGGACGAGTTGGGCTGAAGGGGCTGTTCCTGCACCGTATGACTATGACAGTCTGAATCCATTATATTTCTGAAATGTGTAAAATTTGTCATGAAGATTAAGGGACAAATATGTATTCCATAAAAGCTGACCTGGTCATGATGAAGTATCGGCTTGTAAGGAAATAAGAACATTACCGCACTTCCCTGATGAATCATTCTTAAAAACTTTGCAATATGATAACAATGGCTGGGGATTTCAACGTTTCTTTCACCACAGAGAACATAAAAAAAAGTCAGGAGTAAAATATAAATCCTGCGGTGAAGTTACAGTACTGTTATTAAATATCATCATTTGCTGCATGGCTAACTCGCTCAGAATTCATTTATTTTCTGCAAGTTTTCTCAAATGCTAGTTGGAAATTTCTTGGACGTGCTGCGAACAAGCAGTACAAGGTGGTCACTAGGATCCAGAATTAGAAATACGTAGCTGGCAACTAGAATCCCAAGTCAGATAAATGGCAGACATTTTGCTAGAGAACATGGAAAGTCAAAGTATCAGGTCAACATTCTTCAGATCCTTATCCACATTGTCCAGAGATTCTGCCTCACCTGTTGAGTTTCCCCAGCACTTTATGCCTTTATTTGTAACCCAGCATCTGCAGTTCTTGTCTGTTAACTAAAGCTTTGTCCTAGTTAACAGACTGGACGCATGGAACTGCAGATGCTGGGTTACTGCTGATGTCTTTCCTTATGTCTTTCAAATTAAAACCTAGAACTTTGTTCTGGGTTTTAATTTGAAAGACATCAAGATTATCAATTTATGCTCAAGTACTGAACCGAGGATAGGGCTCAAATCTTCAGCCTTCTAATATGTAGAGAGTGGTTAATGAATGATTTAATGGTTTAGAGATTGGTTTAATGAATCAACCAATCAAAGATCTTGTAGAACCAAAATAAAAAGCTGCAGATGCTGAAAATTTGAAAGAAAACAAAAAAGCCCAGAGTAACACAAAAAATCTAGATATATCAAATTACCATCACCCGCACTTTTTATCTAATGAGAGATCGTTGACCTTGAACATTAACCTCCATCTATGAGTGCTGCAAAACCTGTTAAATAACACCATCATGTCCCGTCAATAAAGTATCTTGTCAGACTCAGAAGTATTTTGTCAGACTCTGTAACGGACTTGAGCTTGTTAAAATTCATCATTTGTAATAGCCAGAAGCAAACTGGAAACACCCCCAGACATTACATTTATCCCACTGGTAATGCAGTGACGTATTAATTTACCAATGGGATACATGTAGTACACAGAGGAATCTCTCTGAACTCAGCAACTGAATAACATTTTAATTATTTTACTGCATTTGATGATTAAAAGTGAAAATATGTTTCATATCAAAAATAGTAGGATTAGATATTTTCTGGGTAATTGTGTGTATCAGATAATGAGACTTAAAGGAGTTTATTCTCTGTTAAAGTACTAGATAGAAGATTGTTTCTGAATGCACAATGCACAACTGCAATCAGTAATGATCATTTTTAAACTATACTTTCAATACTTGTTCACACTAATTGTAAGAATTCTTTAACAATACACCACCTGATCTTAATCGCGGCCACAACACACTGGCATTAGTCGTGGGAAAGCATGGAATAAGATTGAACCTGTTTTACTTAATTCACATTTTAGAGCTTCCTCGCTGTACATACAAATCTGGTTTAGTTCTTATATTTTAACCTCCCCCTCCCCCCCCCCCCCCCCCCCCCAAACAGCTCCCATCCAAACAACTGAGCTTAATGTAATTTCAAATGAAAATAAAAATCACAATTAAAATTACAAAAGGACGTTCCCCACGAGGTTGTTTACCTGCTTAGTGTGTGAACAACGTAACTGTAATCATTACACTTCTGGCTATTAGCTTATGATAACCTTAGTAAAATAATATATGCTTACACTATCCTTACTGGGAAGTTAAAACAAATAGAAAAATGGGTCATTTACAATAGTCAATTACTATGCACTTACCTGTAATATCACCAAAAGTCATTTTACTAAATGTATCTTTATTTTGAGATAATGTATAATACTGGATAAATGGGTAGGTTGGAAGCAGAAGTTTTATTCTGTTGCTGTTGAATAAATGATTGGCTAATATGGTTCTTCAGCTAAATGGACATTTGATTCTTGATGGGATAATTGTGAGGTGAAATATGAGAGCTGTGGCTCATTCATAAATCATTGCGAGTCCTTTGTCAAATCTCAGCCAGAAGCATTCCTTCCCAGTTGAGGAAACCAATCGACATAATTAACTTCACCCCATGTGGCTATCATCTCCTGCTGGCAGATAATGGGCAGACATTGATATTGGTTCTAGAGGTGACTGGAAACTACTTGTTCCTAGCGTGAGGAGCTGACCTGCACGCTTCTTGTTCAAGTGACATTGAAAATTGAATGAAACGAAAACCAACTAATTGCTTTTTTCCTTCCTGCTTCTATCTCTACAGACCTTCTGCCAGCATGCAATGGGGAAGAAGTCACTTTCACTTTCTTGGAACAGGTTTTGGACATTCTACTTGAGTACATTTTGAAAACATTTGACAGATCTACAAAAGTAATAGATTTCCACTATCCCGAAGATCTCCTCAAGGGATTTAACTGGATGCTGGATGAAAAGCCGAATACTTTAGAAGACATTTTGTTGACCTGTAGGACGACACTAAAATATGCTGTAAAGACAGGTAGGAAGATTCATGAACTCTTCTTTGGGTGGTGTGAGCCAGGGTGCAATGTAAACTATAAAGTTTGTTTTTAACCTAGAGATTGTGTGTACAATTTAATCAGTGGATAAAACGTTTGAAATAATCATCACAAATATTTCATGATAGTTTACTTTAAACCTGACCACATACAGCTACTTTTGAGTTGGATGAGGCATGTAACAGCAGATAAGAACAGTTTGACTGGCAATCCAGAGCAGGAGTGTTCAAGATCATCACACAGGTGTTTGGATTGGGGAATCACTCATTGTCTGAACTCATGATCTGAATTTACAGTAGTGTGAAAACGATATTATCTACTCCAGTGACAGATTATTTATCAAGAGTATTCACTCTGCAAGCCAGGCAGCGCAATTTAGAAGATACCGTATGCTACCCTAATCTGTTGAATCTCAATAGTGGACACAATTTGGGTATTCATTGACTGGGCTATACAAATGGTCAAAGTTTTACAGTGGAGGGAAACAGCAGAAAGAATGGAGTAAGAGAAAGTAGGACATCCTTTCAGTCTATTGCCTACTAGGTAATTTATTATCCTCTTTAGAAACAACCAGATAGTTCTGTTTCAAAGATGCATGGCTCCTTTTAACTAATCACTGAATATTGACTACCAATTATTCTCAGGATGGAAACTAGCCAACTGAAATGCCTCGTGGGAAAGGATACACAATGAGATTAATGATATGACCATTTTTAAATGATGTTGCCTTTTGCTCATTCTTTTCATCAGATAGGGTAAAGATATTATTCCATTTTATTTCTTAACAAAGTGGATGTCAAACTATCCCCATTTCTAATCAAGCTACACATATCACTGCCTATTATGCTCTGCAGCTGGTCAGTTATAAGTGCAAATGTGGTGATCTGGCCATTGTTTTCCAGTTCTGATTGTAAGATTGTGGTTCTATTTTCTAGATTTCCTCTCAAAAAGATAGCTTTTCTGCATCAATGCTTTTCCCCCTTGTGCCTCATTAATAAAAGATAGGTGTACAGAAGTCACTTCTTCATTCCATTGTTCTAAAGGATGGTGAAAAAACTTTACATTTGCAATAAAGACACAAACTGCTGGAGTAACTCAGTGGGTCAGGAATATCTCTGGAAAACATGGATAGGTGACATTTTGGGTTGGAATCCTTCTTCTGACTTTAGATTTCCGAAGGGCAGGAAAGGGATGGGTTGATCGGATATCATCATCAAAGCTTTGGTAGACACAAAATGCTGGAGAAACTCAGCAGGTGAGGTAGCATCTATGAAGAGAAGGAAAGGGTGACGTTTCGGCTCGAGACCCTTCTTCAGACTGATGTTGGGGGAGCGGGGGCGGGAATAAGAGGGAAAGTGCGCTGAGACAGTACGACTTGTAGGAGAACTGGGAAGGGAGAGGAGAAGGAGGGAGAAAGCAAGGACTACCTGAAATTAGAGAAGTCAATGTTCATACCCCTGGGATTTAAACTACCCAAGCGAAATGTGAGGTGCTGTTCCTCCACTTTGCTCTGGGCCTCACTCTGACAATGGAGGAGTCCCAGGACAGAAAGCTCAGATTGGGAATGGGGGCGGGTAGTTGAAGGGCTAAGCCACTGGGAGATCAGGTTGGTTACGACGGAATCAGCGAATCAGTGAAACGATCTCCGAGCCTGCGCTTGGTCTCACCGATGTAGAGAAGTTAACACCTGGAACAGCGGATGCAGTAGATGAGGTTGGAGGAGGTCCAAGTGAACCTCTGCCTCACCTTGGATGGAGTCAAGGAGGGACGTAAAGGCATTTGTTTACTCGGGACTTGCCTGCACCTCCATCTTTTACCTCAAGGGTCATAGTAGCTTTGTTAGTTCCTGGCCTTGAAGTATTGGAAGGACATGGATCACTGGAGACGGAGCGGGGGAGATTCACCAAGATGTCACCTGATTTATCAGGAGAAACTGGGAAGACTGGGTCTCTTTTCCTGCGATTTGAGAGGCTGAGATGAGATGATAGAGATACACAGAATGATGAAGGGCATATACAGGTTGATAGTCTGAAGAAAGATCCAGACCCAAAATGTTCCCTGTCCATGTTCTCCAGAGATGCTGCAAGAACTACTGAGTTACTCCAGCATGATTGGTCTTTTTTTGTAAACCAGCATCCACAGTTCCTTGTGTCAGTATCCAAGGAGAATAGGGATAGGCAGTGTTTCGTGTCAGAACCCTTTTTCAGACTGATTGTAGCAGGGGAAGAAAGCTGGGAAGTAGGGGTGGAACAAAGCCTGTCGAGTGATAAGTGGATACATGTGAGGATTGATGGCATGGCGTTGAGGAATGGCATGCCCCGCAATGAATGCATTTATGTTTTTCTTGTTTATTCCTCTGCTTTAGAAAAGTCCTCTCACTTGATCACTTAGTTCTGCATTCCTCAATGAGCAAAAATCATTTGATAAGTAAAGAGATAAATAAACTGGGAAATAAACCTTAGTATGTGGATATTGATTTCAGATTGAGTGTTGTATAAGTATTTTAATAGTAGAATTGAAGAAACATTGTAGTGCAGGGACTTGAGTTTACACCCATAAATCTGGCAGAACCATGTTTCCAACAACTGTTTACATTCTTTCCTGCTAATCCTTCCTTAAACTTCTAGGTCGGGCTAACTTAACAGTTTCTCAGTTGGCACAACAGAGAGTGAATAGATTTTTTAAAACTAGAATCTGAGTACAATCTATTCCTCTTTTACTACAATCAGAACAATAACACAGCAATTATACTGCTGTGCTTTTATACATTGGATGGTCTGTTCAGCTTTCTAAGACATTTTACCATAGCAATTACTTATCACACATTCACATTAAAAGGAACTAAAAGTCTAAATGTACACGACAAATGTTAATTAATTTCATCTCCAAGGTTACTAAAAGATGATAAATTATAAGCATCAACTTACTTGCAACAGCTCTACAATACAATGGGCTTTATCACAATTCTCAAATGCTGAATGATATGATATTATTTTACATTATATTCCAATAAGTTGTAGAGTGCTGACATGGATAGAAAATTGGTTGGCAGACAGGAAACAAAGTGTAGGGATTAACGGGTCCCTTTCAGAATGGCAGGCAGTGACTAGAGGGGTACCGCAAGGCTCGGTGCTGGGACCACAACTATTTACAATATACATCAATGATATCAGATGAAGGGATTCAAAGAAACATTAGCAAATTTGCAGGTGATGCAAAGCTGGGTGGCAGTGTGAACTGTGAGGAGGATGCTATGAGAATGCAAGGTGACTTGGACAGGTTGGGGGAGTGGGCAGATGCATGGCACATGAAGTTTAGTGTGGATAAATATGAGGTTATACACTTTGGTTTCAAAAACAGGAAGGCAGATTACTATCTAAATGGCGACGTTGGGAAAAGGGGAAGTACAACGGGATCTGGGGGGTCCTTGTTCATCCGTCTATGAAAGTAAGCGTGCAGGTACAGCAGGCAGTGAAGAAAGCAAATGACATGTTGGCCTTCATAACAAGAGGAGTCGAGTATAGGAGCAAAGAGGTCCTTCTGCAGTTGTGGCCCTAGTGAGACCACAACTGGAATATTGTGTGCAGTTTTGGGTCCCCTAATTTGAGGAAGGACATTCTTGCTATTGAGGGAGTGCAGCGTAGGTATACAAGGTTAATTCCCGGGATGGGGGGACTGTCATATGCTGAGAGAATGGAGCGGCTGGGCCTGTACACTCTGGAGTTTAGAAGGATGAGAGGGAATTTTATTGAAACATATAAGATCGTTAAGGGTTGGGACACGCTACAGGCAGGAAACATGTCCCCGATGTTGGGGGAGTCCAGAACCAGTGGCCACAGTTTAAGAATAAGGGGTAAGCCATTTAGAACAGAGACGAGGAAACACTTTTTCTCACATAGAGTTGTGAGTCTGTGGAATTCTCTGCCACAGAGGCCGGTTCTCTGGTTACTTTCAAGAGACAGCTAGATAGGGCTCTTAAAGATAGCGGAGTCAGCAGATATGGGGAGAAGGTAGGAACGGGGTACTGATCAGCCATGATCACATTGAATGGCTCGAAGGGCTGAATAGCCTACTCCTGCACCTATTGTCTAATGTCTAGTGTCTATTGAGAATTTATTTCAACTCTCTAATCTCATTGTCACACTTCTATCTTTTTTAAAAACATCATTGGTCATATTTTGCACGATCCTCTGACTGAAGATTGTGCCACACCGATCATAGAATTATTCATTGTGCATAAAAAGGGCAAACCATAAATAAGGAGATCTGAAATTTGAAATAAGTGCTACGTGTTCTTGGAAAAGATGACAACATTTCTCTTCCACAGATATCTCCTATGGCACCCTGTCTCCAAAGACAGTTATTCTACTTAATAGAAACATCGAAATTAGGTGCAGGAGCAGGCCATTCGGCCCTTCGAGCCTGCACCGCCATTCAATATGATCATGGCTAATATCAGCATCAAACAAGAGTATATTCTTTCTCAACAAATATTCTGTGGTTCTAAAGGAGGAATAGATGGGTCTAATCCTGGCTAATCCTTGCCTATACCACAACAATGACACAAATCAAATTAAGAACTTGTCTTCAATTTGTCCTTTCCAGGCTCTAAACATTCTCTGGGGAAAATAATGAAACCAACCACGTGAAGTTCAGGTCAGCAATATTAAAGTCAATGACCCCAAGCAGTACAAGAAAACTGTCTATGACCGATGCCAGGCAATTAACAATACTAAGAGGGAATTTCAAGTCACAAGACAATGGCACAGATACCTGTAGATTGTGGCAATGCTTACACACCATAACAGGCTACAAAGCGAAGGCAGGCAGTGTTGTTGGCAACAATGGGTCCCTCACCAATGAACTCAATGCATTCTATGCTGGATTTGAACAGAGGGCCTGTAGAGAAATGCCACACACCCCGCTAATCTCTGGTGCACCTGTACCAACTGTTACTGTGGCAGACGTAAGTTCGGCCTTACTGAGAGTGAACCCGCAGAAAGCAACAGGTCCAGATGGAGTTCCTGGTTGTGGTCCTCAGGATCTGTACAGACAAGCTAGCAAGGTATTCACAGACCACAGTAAATTATAGAGAGTTGTAGATGTAGCCCAGTCCATCACACAGACCAAACTTCCCACCATTGACTATATCTAGACTTTACGTTGCATCAGGCCAAAGGCAGCCAACATAATATAAGATGTCCCACCCCGGTCATTCATCCTTCTCTCTGCCCCCATTTGGCAGAATGTACAGAAGTTTGAAAGCACACACCACCAGACTCAGGAGCAGCTGCTTCCCCTCTGTAATTAGGCTTTTGAATCGGTCTTCCATAACTTAGGGTGCTGTCCGATTCACCTCTACCCCATTGTGGACTTTGGACTTTGTCTACGGAACTAATGCACTCCAATATGTTTCTTCCCATTTGTTCTATATACTGTACTTGAGATTGACTTGTTAGTATTCCAGCAGCACCCCTGGCACCCACCTCTCCATGCAAAAATACTTGCCCCTCACAACCGCTTTAAATTTTGCCCCTCTTGCCTTAAAGCTCTTCCGTCTACCCTTTGAGATTTCCACCCTGGCAAATGATTCTCACCGTATATATGCCTTTCATAATTTTAGATACTTCTATTGATGAAGCATTCAGCTGCTCTCTGCTCAGAGCTCTTCATTTCATTGCAAAATGAAAACAGCATTTTTTATCTATCCCATTTTCCCTTTCTTTGCTTTTTTTTTCAAACAGAATTGAACAATCTTATCAGGTTGGTACACAGTGAGTTTATAACATGCACATTGGCCCATCTCCAACTTTCATATAAAGCTCCCAGTCTAATAATCATAAATAACCTGTTAGTTGATATTACACAATGACAAATGTATGTGAAGTATGCTTGAAGAATTTCCACACCATGCTAATGAAAGACTAAATGTTATCAGGAATCCAAGCACCACGTTACCTGTTGGCAGTCTTGAATACAATATTTGATTTGAACATAATTCAAATGAGACGCATGCATTTATGTCGGAATGGTCTCTGTACATCTATCTAATAAAAATAATGTATACATTTTATAACAGTCATTTGAAGCTGATAAATTAAAAAAATGCCAAACATGAGTATTTTGAAGCCTTCTATGTTCCAGCATTACTCCCAATGACAGCCTGATGATCATTTCCTCACACAATCTTTTCCAATGGCTATTGTGGGTCAGCATTAACCCTTAAACTGCATGGATTTTCCAGCATTGCACAACAGAAATAAAACAACCATGAATCATGACCTTCAAATGGCAATACACAGGGGAAACATTGCTTGTTAATGGAGTGCCATGGACTGTGCAGTTCAATATAAATGGTGCAAATTGAAAAGCTAAGACATTATAGAATGGATTTTTAAATGGTTTGATAATGTTAACATTGCCGTCAGTAACAGTTGTATTTTAATTCGGCACATTTTAGGAATACATCCAGAAATCCAAATTGACGTGCAGTTGTTGTTGTTTGCTCATAGGTCATCCGAGATATTTCAACCAACTCTCAACAGGATTAGATATGGTCGGCCTCGCTGCTGATTGGCTTACCTCCACAGCTAACACTAACATGTAAGCGTGACTTTGTTGTTGCATTCTGGAGTGTGTAAAATGCCTTTCTTTTGTACTACACTTCACAAATTAATTTTCAAGCCACGTCAATCTGTGCATCAGCAATTATCTTCGTTATAGATTCATATTTTCTTAAAGTCATACATCACGGAAATGAGGTGCTTTGACCCTCCATGTCCACACTGCTCATTGTACCTCCCTATACTATTTACCTGCAATTAGTTCCATAGTCTTCTATGCCTTGGTGATTCAAGTACATGTTTAGATGCTCTTTAAATGTAATTAGTATGTCTTCCTCAACTACCTCTTCAGGCAGTGCATCGCAGGCTCCAACCACCCTGTGTATGGAATTATTCCTCCACAGGTCCCCTCTAAACCTCCTACCTGTTTCCTTAAAATTCTGCCCTCTTGTCTTTGACAATCCTGCAAAGATCAATGAGGTTGTCGATGTGGGGAGCACAGGAGATGGATGTGGTGTAAAATTAACATATATCATCTGTATTTACTGTGAAGGATGTTATGAGAAGCTAGGAAAGAAATTGCAGAGCAACTGGCAGAAATGTTTGTATCATCAATATCTTTGGGTTAGATGCCGGAAGACTGAAGGATGACTAATGTTGAGTCTCCATTTAAGAAAGGCTACAAGGAAAAGCCTGGAACTACAGACCAGTGAGCCCAACATCAGTGATAGCAAGTTATTGAAGGGGATTATGAGACAAAGGATCTACCTGCACTTGGAAAAGAAAGGACACGTGAGAGGGCAACGTAGGATCTAGTATTGTGAAATTGCGAAAGGCAAGTTAATGAAGTGTGTGTGGAGGAGCCTTTTGGGACCAATGACCACATTTTTGATTATGTTTAAGATAGTTATGTATAGGGACGGAGAGGGTCCACGTGTTAAAATGCTCAACTGGGGTAAGGCCAACTTTGAGGGTATGAGAGAAGGTCTGGCTCAAGTTGACTGGAGCAGGTTATTTGAGGAGAAAGGATCATCGGCCAAGAGGGATGTTTTTAAAAGTGTACTCAAGAGAGCTCAGGATGTGTACGTCCCCATTAGTGAAAGTCAAAGCAGCCAAACGTAAGGAAGCTTGGCTGACGAGGGAAATTGAGTTGTTAGTCAAAAACAAGAAGGATGCATGGGACAGGTATAGGCAGCTGGGATCAAG
Source organism: Okamejei kenojei (assembly GCA_035221665.1). Lineage (NCBI taxonomy): Eukaryota > Metazoa > Chordata > Chondrichthyes > Rajiformes > Rajidae > Okamejei > Okamejei kenojei. Next base: position 124,731,038 of record CM069132.1, read on the forward strand.
TACATCCCTGGAGGAATTTCTGGAACTAAGGAGTATACTAAAAAAGGAAATCAGAAGGGCAAAAAGGGGCCAGGAGATAGCTCTGGCAGATAGCATTAAGGACACTCCCAAAACATTTTATGACTACATAAGGGGGAAAAGGGTAACTAGAGAGAGAGTGGGACCTCTCAGGAATCAAAGTCTGTGTGGAGCTACAGGAGATGTGCAAGGTCCTAAATGATTATTTCTCCTCTGTATTTACCAAGGGGAAAGACAGTAGGACGGAGGAAATTGGAGCAGTCACAGGAAGTGTCTTGAGAGCAGTCAGGGTCACTGTCGAAGAAGCACTGAAGGTGCTGTCGTGTTTGAAGTTAGAAAAATCTCCAGAGCCTGATCAAATATATCTGGGGAAATTGCGGGAGCCCTGGTTGAAATTTATGAGTCATCCTTAAATACAGGAGAGATGCCGGAAGACTGGCGGGTGGCAAATGTTGTACCTCTTTTCAAGAAGGGCTGCAGGAAAAATGCTGGAAACTATAAGCCGGTGGGCCTAACATCTGTAGTTGGTAAGTTACTGGAGAGAATTCTGAGGGATAGGATATACAGCCATTTGTATGGGCAAGGCCAATTAAGGATAGTCAGCATGGTTTTGTACGTGGGAGGTCGTGTCTCACAAATCTGATTGATTTTTATGAAGATGTGAGCAAAAAGGTTGATGATGGCAGAGTTGTAGATGTTGTGTACATGGACTTCAGTGAGGCGTTCGACAAGGTTCTACATGGTAGGCTGCTCTGGAGGGTTAGATCGCATGGGATCCAAGGAGAGATAGCTGAATGGATAGCCAATTGGCTCCATGGAAGGAAGCAGAGGGTGATGGTGGAAGGTTGCTTCTCAGATTGGAGGCCTGTGACTAGTGGTGTGCCTCAGGGTTCGGTGCTTGGTGTTTATAATCTAATTCAATGGTTTGGATGAGAACATACAGGACAAGATTAGCAAGTTTGCTGATGACACAAAAGTTAGAGCAGATAGTGAAGATAGTTGTGAAAGATTGCAGCAGGATCATTTGGCCAGGTGGGCGGAGGAATGGTTGATGGAATAATACAGAAAAGTGTGAGGTGTTGCATTTTGGGACGTCGAACAAGGGCAGGACCTACACAGTAAATGGCAGGCCTCTAGGTAGTGTTGTAGAGCAGAGGGATCTAGGATACAGGTGCATGGTTCCTTGAAGGTCGAGTCGCAGGTAGATAAGGTGGTCAAAAAGGTTTTTGGCACTTTGGCCTTCATCAGTCAGAGTATTGAGTATAGAAGTTGGGAGGTCATGTTGCAGTTGTATAAGATGTTGGTGAGACCTCATTTGGAATATTGGTTTCAGTTCTGGGCACCATGCTATAGGAAAGATATGGTCAGGCTTGAAAGGGTTCAGAAAAGATTTATGATAATGTGGCCAGGACCAGAGGATGTGAGCTGTAGGGAGAGGTTGAGTAGGAGGATGAGGGGAGATCTTATAGAGGTATGCAAAATCATGAGAGGAATAAATCGGGTAGATGCACAGAGTCTTTTGCCCAGCGTAGGGGAATCGAGGACCAGAGGACTTAGGTTCAAGGTGAAGGGGAAAAGATTTAATAGGAATCCGAGGGGTAACTTTTTCACACAAAGGGTGGTGAGTGTATGGAACAAGCTGCCAGAGGAGTTAGTTGAGGCTGGGACTATCCCATCGTTTAAGAAACAATTAGACAGGTACATGGATAGGACAGCTTTGGAGGTATATGGACCAAGCCCAGGCAAATGGGACCAGTGTAGCTGGGACATTGTTGGGTGTGAGCGAGTTGGGCCGAAGGGCCTGTTTCCACGCTGTATGACTCTATGACTCTACAACTGATTAGCGACAGTCAGCTTTGTTATGGGAAATCTTTCCTGAAATATTTGATTGAGGTTTTTGAAGATGTGGCAAAGAAGATTGTATGCATCAACATTAGCAAGGCTATTGCCAAGGTGCTGTATGGCAGGCTGGAAGGTTAGATCATTGGGGTCCAAGAGAAGTTAGCCAATTGGACACAAAATTGGCATGATGGTAGGATGTACCACAAGGTTTAGTGCTGGGTGCACTATTGTTATATTGGAAATGACTCGTTAGTAAGTTTGTAGATGGCATGAAAATCTGTGGCAGAGTGGATAATGAAGAAGCTTATCTAAGATTACAATTGGATCTTGTTCAATGGCCAATGGCCAATAGGCCAAGGATTTGCAGATGTAATTTAATTCAGATAAATATTTAACGTGTTGTATTTTGGCAAGGCAGAACCAGGACAGGACTTGCATAGTAAATGCTAGGGTTGTGAGAAGAATTGTTGAACAAGGAGACCTCGGGGCACAGGTACATAGTTCCATGAAAGTGGTGGCACAGGTACACAGGGTGGTGAAGACAGCATTTGGAACACTTGCCTTCATCAATCAGGGTATTCGGTACTGGAGTTGGGATGTGCCAGGTCCCCCGCTGTCTCAATGTTCCCCGTCCCCCCCGTCCCCCCCGCCGGGTCCCATCATCATTTTTCTGCACCCCCCCCCCCGCTCCCAGCTGCCAGGTCAATGGTGTCCCTCGTCGGTTGCAAAACATTCGCAAGGGGGAGGGTTCACTGCCAGAGGTTGTGTGTATTGTCACTGCCTCCACACCTCTGTAATTCTGTAATTCAGTTACATTTACACATTAAACTCATTATGATAGGGATGAAGAGCATTTGGTTCTTCTAAACTATGCCGTTTGCCAGCTGAACATCCCCTCATCTATTCCCCTTCAGCTCCACAGCTTATTCTCAGTCACATGCTGATCAACCTGTGCTTTTTACTACTTAACCAAGGGACAGCTTACAGAAGCTGATTAACCTGTCACACATAACTACACACATTGAAAGAAAATATATGCTCTGGCTATGAGCAGGGGTATTTAGTTCACACAATTTATTGAATGGTGCTCTTTATTTTCACGGCCCATAGAGATTTCTGGCACAAATGTCTAGCCAGTGAAGTCAGTTCTCTGTGCTTAATGACCATCATAGGATTGTCCTATGGAGTGTCAAAGTATCAGTCTCTGGCCTGCGGTGACTCTAAGTTGGCAATATATTCTCAGAGTCAATCAATCATCTGTGATCGCTTTAATATTTAAATACACCAATAAAATAATTCAGCATCAGTGTCATCATCAGCCATCTTGGCTCATTGTTACATTTGGAGACAATATCTTTTTTGAATTAAATGTCTCTGATTTATGTCAGACACCCTGAAAGTAATCGCTTGTCAAGAGAAGCAGAAGTCATTAATTGGTGTACTGCATAATTGTTACAAACCCCCTGTATAAACGTTGGTACAACACGACCTCAATACCAATGCCACTATACTACAAAGGCAACATATATTTATGTTGTACCTTTCAGGGAGAACCACATTGGAGCCATCTGCTTGACTCTACCCAAGGTCTTCAGACATGGCTAGACAGTGTAATTGAACTTGATCTGTCTGAGATGCTTTCTCTAGGTCAGGCAAATAAAACTCACTTTGTGGATTTTTGTTGGAGACAATTTTGTTGCTATAAGAGTCTTTAGTTAACCAATGTGGCTAATCACAATAATAAATGCATTTATTATTACCAGGTTGTGCTGTGGAATATCCACCCTTAGCTTGTTTATTTTTAGTATTCCCGAGTAATGGAGTGAGTCTCACACCAAAGAACAACGTGTTCTTTGCCTACTTTTTCTGTTTTTATACAAATTAAGTCAATGTACCAAGTTGTCTCCTAATAGAATTCAGTTCCAATTTCTTAACAATGACCTTGATCCCCTTGCAATTGAAGTAGCACTTTAAACCAGATAATACTTGCCAATGTATTTACAATAATGAAACACAAAGATTATTTCCTAATTTTGAGCAGCATATATCTTGTTTGTGTCATTGGTTGCAAGTGGTGATTCATGTGATGGCAATTTACACAACCACATACATGCAAACATGCGCACACGCGTGGGAAGAAGCTGTTCTTTAACCTGAAGACCATGGTTCTCAAGCTGCTGTACCTTCTTCCAAATGATAACAGCATGATAGGAACATGGCCAGGGTGGGGTGGGTCTTTGACAATATCAGCTGCCTTTTTGGGGCAGCACCCCCTGTAGATCCCTTCAATGGTGGGGAGCTCATTACCCCTCATGAACCAGGCAATGTTCAGCATTTTCTGTAGCCTCCTTCATTCCTTGGCGTTCGAGATACCGAACCAAATCATCATGCAACCAGTACACACCTGTAAAATTTCAATAGAGTATTCAGCAACAATTTGAATCTCCTCAATCTCCTCAATTTTCATACAAATAGAGGCATTGATGAGCTTTCTTCAGTACTACATCATTCTATCTAATGGTGAGATTTTGAGCTTTTGAGTGTCTGTCCTACTGTCACATAATCTTTAAGTTTTTTTGTTTTTTAAAAAAATATTTTTATTAGAAGTAATGTACAATAGTATAAACCAAAAATAACATAATACATTTCATGTACCACTTCTTGTTTTAAAATTTAATAATAGCAAAGTAAGAGAAGCAAGGAAAAGAAAAAGAGAGAAAGTTAGATAAGATAGTGATAGAGATAGAGAGATAGAGTGAAAGAGAGAGCCCACAAAATGTAAAGTGTGAGAAAGAGAAAAAGAAAAAGAAAAAGAAAATATAAATAAAATAAAATAAAAGGGATGTACCTGCTTCATATCTTTACACACCCCTCACCTGGTCCTGAAACAGTTTATTTCCAGAGTTATGTTGCACCATATGCTTGTAATAAGTCGATAAAGGGAGACCAAATCTTTAAGAATTGGTCTGATTTGCCTGCTAGGACGAATCTCATGTCTTCAAGGTGTAACATTTCAGACATATTTGAAATACACATTTTTAGCGTTGGTGTGGGTGCATTTTTCCAAAATGTAAGTATAAGTTTTTTTGCCATTATTAAGCCATAGTTAAGGAAACTCTTTTGGAAAGAAGTCAGCTCAAAGCCAACTTCCACTGTTCCAAAAATAATCAGTTCTACGTTGGGTTTCAGTTTTATTTTAAATAATTTTGTAAAAATTCCAAAAATTTCATTCCAAAATTTTTGGAGGTTTATGCAAAACACAAAGGAATGTGCTATGGTTGCCCAACGGGTAGATTGGATAGTAATGGAGAAAGAGGACTGTTCCCCTTTTAATATAGGAGCGATCCTTCTCTCACCGATAAAATTGAATAATACAATATACAAGAAAAACCCAATTATTCATAGTACAATTAGAATTTGGAAACAAATAAAATTAACCCTCAAATTAAGAAACCTATCGCTTCTCTCTCCTATAGTTAATAATCCGTTGTTTAAACCATCCATTATTGATAAAACATTTACCCATTGGGAAAGAATAGGAATTAAAATGCTTGGAGACATGTATGAAACGGGATTTTTTTTTAATCATTCCAACAACTACAACTCAAATACAATCTGAAAAGTAATCAATATTTTAAATACCTTCAAATCTGTGACTATTTGAAAAAACATACACAAGAATACCAAACTCTGACTCCAGATCTATTAGATGAAGCTATGAACAGAAACGCGGATTCAACTAACTTAATATCATACTTGTATAATATCATTCTAAGTATAGAAATACCATCATCTGACACTATTAGAAGAGATTGGGAACAAGAACTATCGATAAAAATCTCGAAAGAGAGATGGGATAAATACTTGCTATATGTGCATAAATAAATGTAAGACATATCTTAATTCAATTCAAAATTTTACATAGATTATATTATTTGAAAACTAAACTGAACAAAATCTTGTCAAATGTCTCCCCCATTTGTGATAAATGTTTATCTCAAGATAATCTTAACGTTTGAGAGCAAAAAGGCAGGAACTTTGCTGTTGTCAGATGAGGGCCCATTTTCTCATTCTTATTGCAGGTATATCTTTCAAACACTTCAAAGCCAATCCACATTCTTGTGTCATAGTCATAGACAGTTACAGCATTGAAATTGGCCCTTTGGCACATCAGGCCTGCACTGACCAACAAGCACCTATTTACAGTAGTCCTAAACTATTCCATTAAAACGAATTATACCCACATCTCATCAACTCAGCAGTGAATCAACCTACCAATCTGCACATCTTTGGGATGTGGAGGAAAGAGGGGGCATGGGGGAAACCCTGTGGGCAAATTCTATGAAGACTGCACCCGAGGTCAAGATTGAACTCTGGTTACAGGCAGTGGTTCTACTCGCAGCACTCCTATGCCACCACTGCTAATCAACACCACACTTGGACATATGAATATCTACCCTGTGCAGGAAGGAACTGCAGATGCAGGTTTAAAGTGAAGATAGACACAAAAAGCTGGAGTAACTCAGCGGGTCAGACAGCATCTCTGGAGAAAAGGAATAGGTGATGTTTCGGTTCGAGACCTTTCTTCAGTCTGAGTGATGCTGTCTGACCCGCTGAGTTACTCCAGCTTTTTAAAGTCTATCTTCGACTATCTACCCTGTAGTATACACAAATGTGTGGAAAATTAGAGATCATCGATATTGCATTTTGTTGCTGTTTGATACATCTAAGTGACTAACGGAAGATTACAGAGGGATTTCAGTCACTCTGAAGATCTGAATTCCAATTATTTCAACACATATAAAATGTAAATGTGATTTCAATGTTCATATCATGGTTCTCTTTATTTTTCCTCCCTATCCTTTATTACGTGGGCAGCATAGTAGAGGTGGTAGAGCTACTGTCTCACAGTGCCGGAGACCCAGGTTTGATCCTGACCTTGGATGCTGTCTGTATAAAGTTTCCACATTCTTTCTGAGACCGCATGGGTTTCCCCCGGGTGCTCCGGCTTTCCCCCACATTTCAAAGACATGCGGGTTTCTTGGCTGATTGGTCTCTGTATATTGTCCGCAGTGTGCGAGGAGTGGATGTGAAAATGGTATAACATTGAACTAGTGTGAACAGGTTTAATCGTTAGCCAGCATGTGCTCAGTGGGCAGAAGAGCCTGTGTCCATGTTGTATTTCTCAACTAAATGTGGATCCCTTCAGGACTGAGGGGATCAAAGTGGGAGAATAAGCCCTGATCTCTGCTTCCATACCCCAGTCCCTACCCAGCTGGTATAGGTCACCTGAGGAGGCAGATCACAGAACACTGACTCACCTCCACTCCTCCCAACATCATAAAATTAGGCCATTTGGCCCATCAAGTCTACGCCGCCATTCAATCATGGCTGATATATCTCTCACTCCGAACCCCATTCTCCTTCCTTCTCCCCATAACCTCTTACACCTGTACTAATCAAAAATCTGTCTATCTCTGCCTTAAAAATATCCACTGACGGCCTCTAACGCCTTCTGCGGCAAAGAATTTCACAGATTCACCACTCTCTGGTTAAATACATTTCTCCTCATCTCCTTCCTAAAAGAACGTCCTTTAATTCTGAGGCTATGACCTCTAGTCCTAGACTCTCCCACTAGTGGAAACATTTTCTCAACATCTACTCTATCCAAGCCTTTCACTATTCTGTATGTTTCAATGAGGTCCCCCTCATTCTTCTAAACTCCAGCGAATAAAGGCCCAGTGCCGACAAACGCTCATCATAGGTTAACCTACTCATTCCTGGGATCATTCGCAAACCTGTCCACAGTAACATGCTCCATACTAATGCAATGTATTTATTGTGAATTATCTTCAGGTTTACATATGAGATTGCACCAGTGTTTGTCCTGTTGGAGTACATCACCCTGAAGAAAATGAGGGAAATGATTGGCTGGCCGGGAGGATGTGGAGATGGAATATTCTCACCTGGTATGTGATTTTCTTTTGTCTTTCTTTATGACTCCATATGCTGGTATAATTCAATTAAGAAGAATAGCAGCCATGGAAGAGTGTGTCATTACACACCAAGTTAAAATGAAAATACGTGTGCTAGATGATGATACAATCACTTCCAAGACATAACGCAGAACAAGAGTTTGGTTAAGCCACATTTGGAGTATTGCATGCAGTTCTCATCGCCCCATTATAAGAAGGAATGGGAGACTTTGGAGAGAGTGGAGAAGAGATTTACCAGAATGCTGTCTGGATTAGAGGATATTAGCTATTAGCAGGTATTAGGGACAAAATTGAAATGTTTTCTCGGGGACGTCCAAGGTTGAGGGGAGATCTGATAGAAGTATATAAAATGATGAAAGGCGTAGAGAGTAGACATAAATGCTGGAGAAACTCAGTGAATGAGGCAGCATCTAGGAAAGATAGGGTAATCAGTCTTCTGACTGATTGAAATTTCAAAGCATAGATTTATGATGAAGTGAGCAAGGTTTAAGGGAAATGTCAGGTAAAACATTTATTTTACACAGAGGGTGATGGATGCCTGGAACACACATGCACAGACGGTGATGGAGCCAGAGATGATAGTGACATTAAAGAAATGTTTAGATAACCACATGAATATGCAGAGAATGGAAGGATAAGAATGAACATGTCCTTTTCAGAATGGCAGGCAGTGACTAGTGCGGTGCCGCAATGCTCGGTGCTGGGACTCCAGTTATTTACAATGTATATTAATGATTTAGACGAGGGAATTAAATGTGACATCTCCAAGTTTGCGGATGACACAAAGCTGGGTGGCAGTGTGAGCTGCGAGAGCGATGCAATGAGGCTGCAGGGTGACTTGGATAGGCTGGGTGAGTGGGCAGATGCATGGCAGATGCAGTATAACAGGGATGTGAGGTTATCCACTTTGGAGGCAAGAACAGAAAGGCAGATTATTATCTGAATGTGTGTGCGGATGGAGCATCGAAGGACGAAAAGCCGAAGCTAAGAAGTGGAAGTGAAACGTCACCCATTCCTTCTATCCAGATATTCCTTCTATCTATGCTACCTGTCCCACTGAGTTACTCCAGCTTTTTGTGTCTATCTTCAATTTAAATAAAAAAATCTTAAATAAAGACAAATTCCATCCCCGGAGACCGCCCTGTCCGTTATTTGACTTTACGGCATCGCGTATTTGGCTTTTCAGTGTTGCGTCTGTTTGGTTATCTGGCTTTTCAGTGTTGCGTCCGTTCGGTTATTTGACTTTTCAGCGTAGTGTCCGTTCAGTTATTTGGCTTTTTGCCGTCGTTTCCGTTCGTTATCTTGGCTTTCACTTCTTGGCTTCGGCTTCTCATTCTTCGACGCCCCATCCGGGTACCATCTGAATGGTGTCAGATTAGGAAAAGGGGAGGTGCAACGAGACCTGGGTGTTCTTGTACATCAGTCACTGAAAGTAAGCATGCAGGTACAGCAGGCAGTGAAGAAAGCTAATAGCATGTTAGGCTTCATTGCGAGAGGATTTCAGTTTAGGAGCGAGGAGGTCCTACTGCAGTTGTATGGGTCCCTGTGAGACCGTACCTGGAGTATTGTGTGCAATTTTGGTCTCCTAATTTGAGGAAGGACATTATTGTTATTGCGGGAGTGCAGCGTAGGTTCACCAGGTTAATTCCTTGGATGGCGGGATTGACATATGATGAAAGAATGGGACGACTGGAATTTTATTCGCTGGAATTTAGAAGGATGAGGGGAGATCTTATAGAAACATATACAATTCTTAAAGGAGTGGACAGGCTAGATGCAGGAAAAGTGTTCCCCACATTGGGGGAGTCCAGAACCTGGGTTCACAGTTTAAGAATAAGGGGCCATTTAGGACTGAGATGCAGTAAAACATTTTCATCCAGAGAGTTGTGAATCTGTGGAATTATCATAGAATTGTCACAGAATGCAGTGGAGGCCAATTCATTGGATGTTTTCAAGAGAGAGTTAGGTTTAACTCTTAGGGTTAAAGGAATCAAGGGATATGGGGAAAAAGCAAGAACGCGGTACTGATTTTGGATGATCAGCCATGATCATATTGAATTCCTGGGATGTCAGGACTTTCATACGAGGAAACACTGGATAGACTTGGCTTGTACTCGCTAGAATTTAGAAGACTGAGGGGGGATCTTATAGAAACGTACAAAATTCTTAAGGGGTTGGATAGGCTAGATGCAGGAAGATTGTTCCCGATGTTGGGGAGGTCCAGAACAAGGGGGTCACAGTCTAAGGATAAGGGGGAATTCCTTTAGGACCGAGATGAGGAAAACATTATTTCACACAGAGTGGTGAGTCTCTGGAATTATCTGCCACAGAAGGTAGTTGAGGCCAGTTCATTGGCTATATTTAAGAGGGAGTTAGATGTGGCCCTTGTGGCTAAAGGGATCAGGGGGTATGGAGAGAAGGCAGGTACAGGATACTGAGTTGGATGATCAGCCATGGTCATATTGAATGGTGGTGCAGGCTCGACGGGCCGAGTGGTCTACTCCTGCACCTATTTTCTAAGTTTGTATGTTTCTATGTTTCTATGATATGAATCATGTGCATGCATATGGGGTTAATTTATCTTGGCCTCATATTCGGCACAGACACGTGGGACGAAGGGCATGTTTTTGTGCTGTATTGTTCTGTATTTTATGGTCTATGTAATACAGAGCGGAAAACAGCAACGACTCATTGGAATATTTATCATTTTTCAGCATTTGCTTAAGTAGATAGGTATTTGGACCTGGAATGTCCTGTAAATTTCTAACACATTTTTGGTCCAAGAGCCACAATGCAAAATTAGTTTTTATCCCCAGGGAAATAAATGTGAAGTTGGTTTTACTTGGTTGTGCAATTGGTCTTCAATAAACACAAATTCTTTCAAACATTTTGGGTAACTCGCAACTTGTATGTGGTTAAATAACATTTCGGCTCATTGGCATTGTGTTACCTAAAGGCAAAAGATCTAAGTAAAAGTGAATTTATTTCCTTTATACCTGTTCTGAACATGTTAAAATTTTAACCGCAGCAGACCCAAAATGTCATGGCTTTTGAGATATTAAAAAAAGGTCTCTTTGCTAGCGTCTTTGCTAGTCCAGGTACAGGATTTCCCTTTGTAAATCCATGCTGACTCGGACCGATCCTGTTACCAGCATCTTCCCCACCACCGATGTCAGGCTAACTGGTTTATAATTCCCTGTTTCCTCTCTCCCACTTTTCTTAAAAAGTGGGATAACATTAGCTACCCTCCAATCCACAGGAACTGATCCTGAATCTATAGAACATTGGAAAATTATCACCAATGCGTCCATGATTTCTAGAGCCACTTCCTTAAGTACCCAGGGATGCAGACCATCAGGCCCTGGGGAATTATCAGCCTTCAGTCCCATCAGTCTACGCAACACCATTTCCTGCCTAATGTGGAATTCCTTCAGTTCCTCCGTCACCCCAGACCCTCTGGCCACTAGTACATCAGGAAGATTGTTTGTGTCCTCCTTAGTGAAGTCGAATCGAAAGCACCTGTTCAACTCATCTGCCATTTCCTTGTTCCCCATAATAAATTCACCTTTTTCGGTCTTTAAGGGTCTAACTTTGGGCTTAACTAATTTTTTCCTCTTCACATACTTAAAGAAGCTTTTATTAGCCTTGTTTATATTATTGGCTAGCTTACCTTCGTACCTCATCTTTTCTCCCCGAATTGCCTTTTTAGTTATCTTCTGGAAGTGTAAAAACAAATTAGTTAAAACATCCTGGGAACCTCAGAAACACTGCTGTTATCTTCCCACCCCTGATGTCAAGCTCATTGGCCTGTAGTTCGCTGGCTTTTCCTTGCAGCCCTTCTTAAATAGACACAACATCAGCCATGCTCCAATCATTCATTAACTCACCAATGGCTAACAAAGACGCTAAATCTATTTCCTTGCTTCTCACAGTATTCTAGAGTATTCTTGGTTAAGCCCAAGGGTCTTCTCTAATTTTATGCACTTGCTGATCGCCGATAGCTCTTCTTTGGTGATATTGGTATGTTTCAGGTCATCACTTTCATCACAGGTCAGGTCAGGTGTCAGAGGTTATGGGGAGAAGGCAGGAAAATGGGGTTAGGAGGGAGAGATAGATCAGCCATGATTGAATGGCGAAGTGGACTTGATGGGCCAAATGACCTAATTCTACTCCTATCACTTATGACCTTAAGACTTTCTTAGTTTCCTTGAAAATTCTCCACGGTAAATACAGATGAGAAGTATTCATTTAAAATCGTGCCTATCTCCTGTGGCTTCACATATAGATGGACACACTGATCCTTAAAAGTGCTTATTCTCTCCCTAGTTACTCTTTTGTTCGTAATATATTTTAGAGTTTCGTAGGATTCTTGTTTTCCTTCTCTGACAAAGATATCTCATATCCTCTTTTTTACCCTCCAGGTTTCCTTCTTCTATGTACCCCTAGATCACATACTTTTTGAGGCAGCTTGATCTCCTTTTTTCTTCTGAACCAGAGCCTCAGCATCTGAATGGAAATGTCATAGCTTGGGACTAATTGGGCCTAATAGGCGTATGGCCTAATTCTACTCCTATCCCTTACGACCATTATGATCTTATAGTATCCCTCATCAGTCAGGTCTAATGTGGTCAAGGTCAAGAGGATTTCAGTACAGGAGTAAAGAGGTTCTTCTGCAGTTGTATAGAGCTCTGGTGAGACCACATCTGGAGTATTGCGTATAGTTTTGGTCTCCTAATTTGAGGAAGGACATCCTTGCGATTGAGGCAGTGCAGCATAGGTTCACGTGATTGATCCCTGGGATGGCGGGACTGTCATATGAGAAAAAGATTGAAAAGACTAGGCTTGTATTCACTGGAGTTTAGAAGGATGTGGGGAGATCTTATAGAAACATATAAAATTATAAAAGGACTGGACAAGCTAGATGCATGAAAAATGTTCCAATTGTTTGGCGAGTCCAGAACCAGGGGGCACAGTCTTAGAATCAAGGGGAGGCCATTTAAGACTGAAGTGAGAAAAAAACGTTTTCTGCCAGAGAGTTGTGAATTTGTGGAATTCCCTGCCACAGAGGGCAGTGGAGGCAAAATCACTGGATGGATTTAAGGGAGAGTTAGATAGAGCTCTAAGAGCTAGTGGAATCAAGGGATATGGGGAGAAGGCAAGCATGGGTTATTGATTGGGGACGATCAGCCATGATCACAACAAATGGCGGTACTGGCTCGAAGAGCCGAATGGCCTCCTCCTGCACCTATTTTCTATGTTTTTATGTTTCTATGTCACCAAATATATTATTTATTATCCATAATATGGGTTTGATCCTATTGTCCCTAGTGTGTAGGATAGTTCTAGTGTAGAGGGTAATCGCTAGTCAGCACAGATTTGGTGGCCCAAAGGGCCTGTTTCCACCTTGTATATCTAAAATCGAGTCTCTTTTTAATCCAGTAGAATTATGGTCACTGGTCCGAACATAATAATTATGTGGTAATGAATTATTAAATAAAATTACCAATATTCTTCAGATTGGATGATGCTTATCAGTTCATGTAGAAACTTACACAAATGACCCAATTACTTTCAATGTTCTATTTCATATTATTGAGAGTAATTTGAAGCCAAACCACAAGAACTCATTCTGAGCATGTATTTTTCTGGATTTCCATCTGGCCGTCAAATTCAACACTTAATCAAAGCAGTCTGCAACGTTATTGAGAGAGAAGAAACAGAAGCTGTGCATAATCAATATCATTATTATGAAAGTATCCCCCATTTGACAGTGTGATATGGTGCTGTCTATGGATTAGCCAGTCATTAGCTTCCTGTTGTTGATGATGGTCCAGCATAAAAGTAGATGGTAGAAGAAACAGCAAAATGGCAGTAGGAGTGATTAATTAATTTTTCAAAGGCAGTCAAAAATAAATTTCTCAGTCTCACTGCGGCTGTCCTTCTGTTCAATGGAGAGATTTATTTTATATAATTGCCAAGTGTACCCTAAAGGTATTGGCATTGTTATTGACACCTATAAATATCATAGTGTGGGGTTTTTTTTTAGACGATCCATGTCAAAATCAGGTCAAGGAAAGTGAAAAGGCTTGTGATGATGTAAATGATGTACTCCTGTCAGCAAAACGAGAATAAAATTCAACTCGTGTTGTATAAAATGAGCAAAGATAGATAGACTTTCTGAATAAGGTGCTGGGTAGAGTCATAGACCCATACACCATGGAAACAAGCCCTTCGTCCCAACTCATTCATGCCGGCCAAGATACCCTACCTACGTTCGTCCCATTTGCCTGAGTTTGGTCCATAACCCTCTAAACCTTTCCTATCCATGAACTTGTCCAAGTGACTTTTAAATGATGTTATAGTACCTGCCTCAACTACCTCCTCTGGCAGCTCATTCCATGTCTTTTAAATGGTGTTATAATACCTGCCTTAACCAGCTGCTCTGGCAGCTCGTGCCATATACCCACCACCCTCTGTGTGAAAATGTTGCCCCTCAGGTTTGTATTACATCATTCCTCTCTCACTTCAACCTATGTTCTCTTAATTTCCCCTCAAGATGTAAGTGGCCTCCATATGATCATCCATCATCCTCCTGCACGCCAATAAATAAAGTCCTAGTCTGCCCAGGCTCTTCCTATAGCTTAGACCCTCAAGCCCTAGAAACATCCTCGTAAAACTTCCCTGCACTCTTTCCAGCTTAATAACCTCCTTCCTATCGCAGGAAGAAAAAACAACACAATAATCCAAATGCAGCCTCATCAACGTGTTGTACAATTGTAACATAACATCCCAACATCGATTCAGTACCCTGTCTAATGATGGTCAATGACTTTATTGACTGCCCAATCTAACTGTGATGCCACTTTCAGGGAACTGTGTACCTGCACTCCTCAATCCCTCTGTTCTACAACACTCCCCAGGGCCATCCATTCACTGTGAAGGTCCTTCCCAAAATGCAACACCTCACACTTACACGTATCTACATTAAACTGCATTAACCACTCCTCAGCTCACTTGCCCAGCTGACCAAGGACCTGTTGTAATTTTTGATAACCATCTTCACCATCTACGGCACAATCCAGTTTAGTGCCATTTGCCAACTTGCCAATCATGCTGAGTATCCCTGAAGAACACCACTACTCATGGGCCTCCGGTCCGAAAAAAACAACCTTCCACAATGAACCTCTGCTTCTTTCCATGAAGCCAATTATCTGTCCAGTCGACTAGCTCTCCCTGGATCCCAAACAATCTAACATTCCAGAGCGATATCTACCAGATGCAAGAAAGTATCAAATGCCATATAGATAACGTCTACAACTTTGCCCTCATCAACCTTCTTGGTTACTTCAAAGAACTCACTCAGGTTCACAAGACACGATCTCCCATGTACAAAACTATGCTGACTTTCCCTGATCAGCCCCCGTCCATACAAAATGCGTATACATCTTATCCCTCAAGATCCTGTCCAGTAACTTGCCTACCACAGATGCAAGGCTCATTGGTCGAACATTCTCATGCATTTCCTTACACCCCTTCTTAAAAAGAGATACAGCATTATTCGTCTTCCAGTCTTCCAGCACCTCACCACTGTCTAATGAAGATTTAGATATTTCATCCAGAGCTCCTGCAATTTCTTCTCTCCTTCCCACAGCATCCTCAGATGTATCTGATGAGGCCTGGGATGACAGCTCTGGTATCTGAGGGGACCTTGTGATTCCCTAGTTACCCACTTTCTCTTAAATTACGTACAACATCTCTTCAGATTCTCCTTAATATTACCTGCCCCTTTTTGCCCTCCTGATTTCCTTCTTAATTATGTTTCTCAGTGCCTGAAATTCCTCCAGTGATACACTTGATGCCAGCTGCCTATACCCACCACATGCCTCATTATTATTCTTGACCAGAGCCTCAATTTCTCTCGTGTGCAAGCATCCTTACTCCGACCTTCCTTGCCATTCACTCCAACCGGAACATGCATGCCTAGAACTCTTGTCATAACACTTTTAAATCCATCACACTTTCCGGACATCTCTTTGCCTACAAACAACAAACAACCTATGTCTAATACCATCAAAGATGGCCTTTGCCTCAATTCAGAATGTTAACTTGTGGGCCCTTCCTGTCTTTATCCATAACTATTTTAAAACTAATTTAACTGTGGTGTCTGGTCCCAAAAGGCACGTCCATTGATAGTTCTGTCATTTGTCTTTCTCAATTTCTTAAGAATAGATCAAGCTTTGCCCTCTCCCTTGTAAGGCCCAGTATATATTGCCTGAGGAAATTTCCCTGAACACACCTGACAAATGCCACCCCGTTTTAGCCCTTGGCACTATGACAGACCCATTCCTTGTTGCGAAAGCTAAAATCCCCTACTATGATAACCCTATTGGTCTTGCAGCTGCCTGCAATCTCCTGGCATATTTGTTCTTCTCCTGTCACATTTGTTCTTCTCCTGGCATATTTGTTCTCCTGGATTATTTTGTTTCAGCTGCCTTTCAAGAATTAAGGTTGGCTGTTTGAATTTAATTTGCAGGAAAAAAATGCATATTCTTCACTTTGGAAAACGAGTGCAATTTAACTGTTTAGTGTTTCAGAGTAAGGGGTGCCGACTCGAAACATTAATTGGTTTCTCTTTCTGCAGTTGTCGTTTGACTGGCTGAGTTCTTCCAGTATTATTGTTTTTGTTAGTGTAATTTAACAGTAAATTTATTAGTGTTGTGTTATTGACCTTAAACATTTATATCCCAATGGTGTATGTATATTTTGAACCTGGGATATACCTTCTCCTCAAGAATATTTCAAGTGGTTTGCAGTTATCTCTGGAGAATTGCAGGGAAACACTGGTACGATTCAGGCGTTTGCTTTATGCTATGTAATGAATAGATCGGGTAGAATGATGATGAAACAGGATAAAACTTTATGAATTGCAATAGATTATTAGCCGTTGGATTGCTTATTTGATTCTCGCAGGCTTTTATTCAGATGTGCATTATCTTTTTTCTCTTTGTCGCCTTGGAGGGTTGAATGACTAAATTTATAAAGTTGACAGCTGACCCAATTCATTGTCACATGTTTGGGTGAAAATCCAGAAGCTGAACCTTTGCCAGCTCACAGTGTGCTTGGGGAGTCTAGAAAGGGAAAGTAGGTACCTTAAATTGGTAACCACTTGTTAG
The DNA here is from genome assembly GCA_035221665.1 of Okamejei kenojei. Lineage (NCBI taxonomy): Eukaryota > Metazoa > Chordata > Chondrichthyes > Rajiformes > Rajidae > Okamejei > Okamejei kenojei. Next base: position 124,748,067 of record CM069132.1, read on the forward strand.
AACTGCATCATTGGAAAGGTTATAATACAGCTGATAGCATTACCACTCACTACCCTTGATGATGTAGTCATAGAGTCATAGAGTGGTGATACAGTATGGACACAGGCCCTGCGGCCCAACATGCCCATACCGTTCAACAATGTCCCAGCTACACTAGTCCCACTTGCCTGCGCTTGGTCCATATCCCTCCAAACCTTTCCTATCCTTATACCTGTCTAACTGTTTCTTAAATGATGGGATAGTCCCAGCCTCAACTACCTCCTCTGGCAACTTGTTCCATACACCCATCACCCTTTGAGTGAAAAAGTTCCCATCGGATTCCTATTGAATCTTTTCCCCTTCACCTTGAACCTATGTCCTCTGGTCCTCGATTCCCTACTCTGGGCATAAGATCACCCCTCATGCTCTGCGCTCCAAGGCATAAAGACCTCAACCTCTCCCTATAGCTTACGCCCTCTAATCCATGGCAACATTCTCGTAAATCTTTTCTGAACCCTTTCAAGCTTGACAATATCTTTCCTATAACATGGTGCCCAGAACTGAACACAATATTCTAAATGCAGTCTCACCAATGTCTTATACAACTGCAACATGCCCTCCCAACATCTATACTCAATATACACACTGGTTTTCTCACTTCTATACTCAATATTCTGACTGATGAAGGCCAAAGTGCAAAAAGCCTTTTTGACCGCAATTTAAAGGTGCTGGCTGTTCTTCTTTATAAACAACTTCGGATTCTAGGAACCTAATTGATAATTTAGGTCAGAAGCATTCTGACAATATGCCCTGCATCCACCAATCAGTTCCTCATTCAGAAATGACCAAACTCTCTGCTGAGGCTTATTTATAGTTATGGAATGTATGGAATATAAGTATTCCAAGTCTAACCCAAATAATTCAGGTGGCTTGGCTGCCATGTTCCTTCTTCTTAATCAAAGCCACCCTCCACATCCCCCTTCACCCAGCCCAAAAAATAACTCTGTTACTATACAAACATCAAAGAACGACTGATGGTGAAATACTAAACTAAAAACAGAAAAGGGTGAATAGTTGGAACGTTAACTCCATTTGTCTGTCCATTAATTCTGTGTGAGTGTTTCCAGCAATTTCTGGTTTTGTTATTTTTCTACAGAGCCAGAATGCCCAGTGTTGCTCAGCCTTAATCGTGTCAGCTGCACCATGAGGTCCATTTTTGTCCTGTGCCATTAGAGCGAAATAAATGTTGTAGCCACAAGATCATAGTAGCTTCTTCACCAAGATCATAGCAGCTTCTTCACCTGTGGCTAGCGGGAGGAGCATAGCTGGAGTAACTTCAGGAGCACAGCTGGAGTTAGCTACTGAGAGTAGGATTCATTTTTGCCTCTACTGTTCCCATGGAACTTTACACTGTTGCTTTTAATTGGTGGACTAATACATGTCCTCAATTTATGTTTCATTTACTATCAATATCAAGTTGGAGGTAAAGTGAAAATCAAACACAGGTTGATACTTGCTGCAGGACATGAGCTGCAACCTACCAACAGGTTATGGATATTAAAAGCAGAAAAACCTGGGAACACTTAGCAGGTCAGAAAGCATTTATGCAAAGCAAACAAATTCACCAAATCTCATACTTTCAAAGATATTCCTTTTAGTTACGTTTAGTTTAGAGATAGAGCACAGAAACAGGCCCTTCGGCCCACGGAGTCCACGCCAACCAGAGATCCCCGTACAATAGCACTATCCTACACACAAGGGACAATTTACAATTTTTACCAAAGCTAATTAACCTACAAACCTTTTCGTCATTAGAGTGCGGGAGGAAACCGGAGCTCACAGAGAAAATGCACGCAGTCACAGGGAGAATGTACAAACTCCACACAGACAGAACCCATAGACAGGATCAAACCTGAGTCTCTGGCGCTGTAAAGCAGCAACTCTCCGCTGCGCCACCATGCCGCCATTCTATTCTACCCTACCTCCCCACCTTCTCTGCTACCAAAATACCGTTTTCTCTATTTTCCAATTCTGATGAAGGATTTTGAATCCGAAGGGTGATCTGTGTTTCTCTTTCCACAGATGCTGCCTGACTATTTCCAACATTTTCTGTTTTTATTTCAGATTTTCAGCATCTGCAGTTTGACGTTCAGCAGATTATAGTCAATCCTGAAAGCTATAATATAAGAGGTTGTGTGCATGGAATTAACTGGTGCATGTTCAATAGATTTTAGAGATGTCAAAACTTCACACATGGCAATATCACCCGGTGTTGATATATTCAGAAAAACTGTGCCTTTATATCAAGGCAGCTTTAGCTATTTAAGATATGTGATCAGAATGCAACAAGTAGTAGAAACAGGATTCAGTTAAAGTCCAATCAAACTGCAGCTGATATTTTCCGTTAAAAGGCAGTTATTTGTTGGATCAGTGTGTCAGGTAAGAATTAGCTCTCTTCCTCATCCTTTTAATGAATGCTGATTATGCCCCATTTTCCAATATAGGTGGAGCCATATCAAACATGTATGCATTGCTAATAGCACGCTACAAGCTGTTTCCTGAGGTTAAAGAAAAAGGAATGGCTGCCCTTCCCAAACTGATTGCCTTCACATCAGAACATGTATGTTTTTATTATTTCTTATTCTTTGCAAAATGTTGTCTGAAAAGATAATAGTTAGGCACAATTAAGGTATCTTAAAGAAGTAATATTATCCCATTGTATCTGTTTATGTAATGTTTCCTGTGTAAGTAATCCTTGATAAAATATTTGGGCAGAAAAAGGAAAGAATAAAGGGAAATTCTTTGGCAGGATGGAGGCCAAGACTCCTGAAGTGATACAAATGCTGTTGATACCATCTCACAGAGAGTGATAAATGCTTGTTAATCATGGCTGATTTATTTGGAGGAGTGTAAATCAAAGGAAACAAATGGGGGCAGTAGAATGAAATCTGAACCAGCTCTGACACAAGCAGCTAAGGCTGGTCTCCCTTCAATGCTCGAAGAAGCAATTAAGCCCACATTTTAATTCGCCATCCCACTCCCACTCGGACCTTTCTATTGTTAGCCTCCAACAAAACCCAAAGTAAGCACTTCACATTCTGTTAGACATGCTGCTGCACAATGGACTCAATGTTAAATTCAACAATTTCAGATCACTGGACTTTCTTGTTCGTTTCAGAATTAACCAGTTCCACCTGTAACATTGACTCCGTTTTTTCTAGACCCAAGGACATTGGCTGATCTGCTAAATAATTCCCAACATTCACCTTTATTTTGAGATTTAAAACAGTTGCTTTGTTCTGCACCACACAGTTCTAACGTTTCTGTCCATTACTCTTGGTCATCTCCCTATCCCAACACTTCCTCCCTCACATCCATGCAGTGTGTCCCTGAATCCCTTCCAGTGAAGCAGATGTTCACATGTCCATACTCCAACCTTGTCTACTGCATTTGATGTTCCCAATGTGACCTATTTTACATTGGCGAAACCAAGTGTTGACTCAGAGACTGTTTCGCCAAACACTTGTGCTCTTACTGTCTGGGCACACGGCATCTCCTTGGTGCTGACTATTTTAACTCACCCGCCTCATATTCTTCTTTGGCAGCTTAGGCCAAGGTACACAAGCATTTCTCCCACTATCTCACCCCCCTTCCACCCCCACCTTCCTTTCATAGGCAATAGACAATAGACAATAGGTGCATGAGTAGGCCATTCGGCCCTTCAAGCCAGCACCACCATTTAATATGATCATGGATGATTGTCCACAATCAGCACCCTGTCCCTGCCTTCTCGGCATATCCCCTGACTCCGCCTCCACTGCCTTCTGAGGCAGAGAATTCCACAGATTCATAACTCTCTGGGTGGAAAAGTTTTTCCTCATCTCCGTTCTAAATGGCCTGCCCCTAATTCTTAAACTGTAGTTGGAATTTTACTATCGATATATTTTCCTCTGGCTTTATATTGCACTCCTCTTCTTTCCTTATCTTACACTTTTTGACCTTCTGATCTCCAGCATTTATCCATCCACCTGACTATCAAAGCTTCCCTCCACACGCCACTTGCCAGGCTTTGTCCCACTCCCATCTCTTTTCCTGCTTTCTCCCTCCTAATACAATCAGTCTGGAGAAGGGTCCCAACATAAAACATCATGGTCCCAAAGGTCAACCAGGTCTGTGCCAATCATCAATCATCCATTTACACTAATGCTACCCCATTTATCCAGGGGCACTTTACAGCAGCCAATTAATCCAACATGGGCAACATGGACAAGTTCCATCTGGTCACAGAAATTCACTCACTCTTCCCTCTCTCCCCAAATTACACACACTGGTTTTCTCACTTTTATTGAGTTTGGTGACATAGGGTAGACAATCAGAACCTTTTTATGCAGGATGGAAATGTCCAACACTGGTGGGCATAACTATAAGGCGAGATGGGGAAAGTTTAACAGAGATGTTCGGGACATGTTTTTTACAGAGAGTAGTGAGGGCCTGGAATGCATTTCCATAGATAGTGGTGATTGATTGATTGATTGATTAATTGATAAAACTTTATTCATCGCCGGAGGGAGAGAAAATGGTCTGCTGACAGTCACAACACGCAAGTACACAAAAACGTGAAATTAATAGTGAGAAGAAAAATAAAAAGACAAGTAACTATTGGCTGGCTGCCGTGGGCACAGCATCTTCACCGGAACAAATGTACAAACAAACAAACAGGTGCAGACTTACCCCCTGGGCAGAGGATTCGAAACTAGAGTGCCCCCCCCCCCCTACACTGGGTCCCTCTTTGTTCTCACACCGTCCCTCACGATACCCCCCCCCACATCGGGTCCCCATTGTTCTTAACATAGAAACATAGAAATTAGGTGCAGGAGTAGCCCATTCAGCCCTTCGAGCCTGCACCGCCATTCAATATGATCATGGCTGATCATCCAACTCAGTATCCCGTACCTGCCTTCTCTCCATACCCTCTGATCCCCTTAGCCACAAGGGCCACATCCAACTCACTCTTAAATATAGCCAATGAACTGGCCTCAACTACCCTCTGTGGCAGAGAGTTCCAGAGACTCACCACTCTCTGTGTGAAGAAAGTCTTTCTCATCTCGGTCTTAAAGGATTTCCCCCTTATCCTTAAGCTGTGACCCCTTGTCCTGGACTTCCCCAACATCGGAACAATCTTCCTGCATCTAGCCTGTCCAACCCCTTAAGAATTTTGTAAGTTTCTATAAGATCCATCTTCATGGCGGTCCGCCCATGCCGGGTCCCCCGCACAACAATTGTGGCGTTTAAGAGGCTTTTAGATACACACATGGAAGTTCAGGGAATAGAGGGATATGGATCAAACACAGGCAGTGAGATCAGTTTAACGGCATCATGTTTGGCACATTGTGGGTGGAAGGGCCTATTCCAAAGCTGTACTGTTCTATATTCTATATTCTAATGAAAGGTCTTAGATCTTAAATATTTACAAATTTTCTCTTTTCCTGGGTGCTTCCTGACCTGCTGAACAATTTTTTAGAATGTTCTATTTTTTATTCCCGAGTTTAAATCACACTGGAGGAAATTAAATTTAATTTAATTATACAATTTGGGCTTTAAACTGATATAAGTTATCTTACTCCATGATTTCCCAACTTTCAAACTAGATTTGCTCATTCAAAACATGAACATGTCAAATATTGTGTCAGCACAGATTGTATGTAAATTGTCCCATCTCTTCTCTCAATTAGACACAGCAGACTCTTTTGTACTCTTTTGAAGTAACGCAGAAAAGTGCCCCTAGTTGCCCCTAGCATCCAATATTTATCAAGTAGTCCCCAAAGTAATAATGTATCTGACCTTTTCACATTGCTATTTTTGGAATTTGCTGTGCATAATTTGGTTGTTGCAAGTCCTGTTCATTAACAATGAGTCCTTCAAAAAGATTCCATTGGATTTCAAAGCTTTGGATATTCTGCAGTCATGGAAGGCATTACCTAAATTCAAGTTTTTCCTTCATCTTCTTTGTTTGTAACATTCTGACTCAATAACTTGAGTCAAATGGAGAAGGGCTACTTGAGAAAGCACCAAATGGTCCACCAAATTCATAGTTCCAGTTTCAAATCAACCTCTTCAAAGGAAATAAAACAGAAAGAATATCAGGGCGAAGATGGCTCACATCGCGTTACTGGAATCCTATTGATGTTATTCTCTTTGTGTGTTGACACTTACAGAGTCATTTTTCAATAAAGAAAGCAGCGGCAGCTCTGGGGATTGGAACAGATGGAGTGGTTCTGATCAAGTGTGATGTAAGGTAGGTTATTTTATATACAGCCTGCAGAGCTTTCCACTCCTCAAGCAGCGAGACTCTGCTTCTGCATTCAAACCAAATTAAAGATCTATGCTGATATACAATCTGTGTGTGCATTTTCTCAGAGCTCTGACTGGGGCATGCTTGCAGGCAGCACAACAGTGAAGCAGGCAGAAGGTGCCCGTATGAATCAGACCGAGCAAGCTTCAGATATGCTAAATTCCTATTCCAGTCTGCCCTCTCTGGTGGATGTGAAATATTCCTGGACACTGTTTTTGCAAAATAGCAGAATTCAACCTAGTTTAATATGTGATAAATATTAGCATTTATCACATAGTAAACATCATTAAAGCATTACAAAAACAGTTAACGCTGGAAATATTGCAGCATTTTTTGTTTTTCTTTGAGATTTTATTTAGAGGTTTTTTCCCCATCATTAGAGCATTACCCGATCACTATTGCAAATGTGTCTGTTATTTGTTGCTATTATAAACGTACCAGCAGCTTTTAAAATGGCCACAGCTGACTACACTTCAAAAGTATTTCATTGGCTTTAAAAGACTTTTGAAAGTCCTAAATTCACAGAGATTCGGGTCAATACAGATCATTCTATCTTACCTTTTGAAGTTACAAAATATTATTTTGTGGCTGGTCTGAATTTTAATTAGTAGTCTCAAATGTGTCCTGAATGTCCTTTTTATATCAGCAACACCTTACCTTATGTAAGAATGTCAGAGATTGCCAATTGGCCCATTAGCCCAATGCTAGCACCCAGGGAAAAAAAGTCTCATGAGTTCCATTCCCTTCCCTTGATTCCCCTCTACCCCTGCAAATGTACTCTCTCTCACACTTGCCCATCAGCTGCCCTCTTTGAATACTTTTGCCCTTTGCCTGTGTGAAAGGGTAATTTTGGATTCTGTATTCCTGGTATTTAGGATGAGTGATGACTTTATGCAAATATGTAAGTTCCCAAGAGGGCTTGATAATGTTTTCACAAGTGGAACAGTCAAAGACGAAGCTGCAAAACAAGGGGCCAGCCATTTAAAACTGAGCTGCTGAGAAATCTTCTCTCAGTGGGTGGGGAACCATTGAAATGTCCTGCACTGAGGATGGCGGAGGCCGTATTATTAGATATATTTATATATCTAATAAATATTTGAAAGAATAGAAGGTTATGGGGAACTGGCACAGAAGAGCAGTTGAGGCCAACAGATCAACTGTAGATGTGTTGAATGGTGGGGCAGGCATGAGGACCCCATGGTCTTCTCCTGCTTCTAATTTCTGTGCTCCTGTATAAAGCAGTCTAATAACCTACTATCTGTCATTCATAGTCATGGAGCCATACAGCATGGAAATAGGCCCTTCTGCGCAACATGCCCATGCAGACTAATATGTCCCACCTGCCCTGCATTTGGCTCATACCCCTCTAAACCTTTCCGATCCATGTACCTGTCCAAATGTCTTTTAAATGTTGTGATAGTGTCTGCCTCAACTACCTCCACTGGCAATAGACCACCTTGAATAGACTTGCTGATCCCTATGATCTGGACTGTATCTTCGGTGCTGTACATCTAGCTAAAAGGCAGCATGATTCTTGTGTAATAACACAGGATGCTTACGCTGTGAACTAAAATATTATCTACGGCACCAGATTTGTTCTGCTTCCTTTTACAAGGCAAACTGAAAAATGCAGTTTTAAGATGAGTAAAAACATCAGATCAGCAGCAACATCATTGTGCATAAAATAGTTAAAAGAACTGAGAATTAGATTCCTAGAGTCAAGGAATGACATCCCACAGTTAGTTTTCAGCCTAACTCATCCATGCTGACCTATGGTGTGGAGGGCCCGACCGGAGCCACGGGAGCCAAGATCGTCCCGTCAATGGAAGGCTCAAACCCTCCGACCGCAGGAGGACAAAGAAGGGAAGAGATCAAACTTTTTTTTCGCCTTCCATCACAGTGAGGAATGTGGAGGAGTCACTGTGATGGATATTTATGTTTAAAATGTTTTTTTTGTGTGTTTTGGTGCTTTTTATTGGTATGACTGTATGGCAAATCAAATTCCTCGTATGTTGCAAAACATATTTAGCTAATAAAGTATGATTATGATTATGATGATTATGATTGCTAAACAAGCTAGTCCCACTTGCCTGTGCCTGGCCCCTATCTTTCCAATCGTTTTCTATACACATAGCTGCTCAAGTGTCTTTCAAATGTTGTAATTGTACCCACTCGTACCACTTCTTCTGGCAGCTCATTCCACATACGTACAGTACCACTCTCTGTGTGCAAAGGTTGCCCTACAGATCCTTTTAAAAATCTTTCCCCCCCCCCCCCCATATTAAATTCTGGGGAAAAGACTGTGATTATTCACATAATCTATGTTCCTCATGATTTTAAACATTTCTATAAGGTCACCATTCAATTGAGCAAATCATCTCATTGTCGCATCCATTGGAGCCAATAGGAAACGCCATAAGGATAACGGCCCCACACTGCTTTAGATTATTGGAAATTACAAAGAAACAAGATACTACCTCCAATTGTATAGGTCAACTTATTTAGTGAAGATGTTTGAATGTCTGCTTCAGATATTTTGTTTAAAAAATAGCTTACATTTTCTGCTGCTCTCTGCTGAGAGAACTGTCAGTGCCAGAAAGACAGAGGGAGAGGGCTCTTTTGCACTGTGAGGTATTCAGCCAATTGAAATATCAATCACGCACTATGAGTACCATCACTTCAGTCATTATAGAGAGATACAGCATGGAAAAGGGCCTTCCGGCCCACCAGGTCAGGCAGAGATATGTCTAATCTCATTAAACTATTTGAGTACAAATGTGTATTTGTTAAGAATAATGTAATTTACAGATGGTTATTTGTGGAGGAAGTGATGTCCACTTAAGACATAAAAAAACGTTATACTTTCATTTTATTAATAATAATGTAAAATTGCCTTTCAATGTTTTAGGAACACATGCAAAAAATGAGAGACTATCAGAGGGAAACTGGTATCTCCATATCCATATATAATTCTACGGCAAATCTGAAACTGAGAACAATGGGCTTCTGTTGAAGCATCCATTCCAGATCTATACCTATCATCCCCATCTCCCCTTAGATGCATCAGCCAAGTTAAGGAGCTTTGTTTCAATGTTTGTTGAAATTTATGAGCCCAGAAACCTGCTGCATGTTTACTGTTCCATTTCAGTGTTATGGTTCCATAGTGATCCACAATACAGAACATGGATAGGGACCTTGACAGTGCAATATTAGCCCCGTAGAATAATTCCCCAGTGAATTGTCAGTTATCAAAGATAGACACAAGAAGTTTGGGTAACTCAGCGGGACAAGCAGCATCTCTGAAGAGAAGGAATGGATGATGTTTTGGGGCGAGCCCCTTGAAGAATGGTCTGGACCCGAAAAGGCACCCATTTCTTCTTCAGTTTAAACCAGCATCTGCAGTTCCTTCCTACACAATTGTCAGTCATCGTTGGGTTAAATTATGTTTTTTACCAAATCATCTCTGCATGCAAAACAGAAATGTGGATGAGTCCCTCAAAGGAGAATTGTTCCCCATTCCCAGATACAGTTTCCTGCGGTGTTTGTTCATTAGTGAGGAAAATCAGTTCTCTGTCTACTATCCATCTATTTTATCCATCAGCAGCCGAGCACTAACTCTGGAGAATGAAACTGATTCTGCCAACACAAACTCTCCAGCCATCCAACCCTGTGAATGCTTTGTGTCGCTACTATTTTTTTTCAACATTTCCGGATATAATTAACCGACGCTGTGAATACAGTTACTTCACCCCATTCATCCTCTCCTGAATAAAGTTGTCATTTTTTTTCTTCCCACATGGGACAGGCAAGAGTTAACTAATGCAACACACACAGCCGAACCATTGATTCTGTATTGGGTCAAGTGGCCACCTTCTCTGCCTCATGTTTCTGTCGCTTACTTTAACAATAGATGCAAAAATGCTAAACTACATTTACCCAGGTGTAGCTAATTTCAAGATGTGATTGTGCTTTTCTAAAATTGCAGAGGGAAAATAATCCCAGCAGATCTCGAGAGAAGAATACTTGAAGCCAAGCAAAAGGTCAGTTCACGTTTTCAATTAAATACAATCCCAATTAAAACTATTGCATGTTTCCTCTGCTCAGTTATAAATTAGGAATGAACTTCCTGTCGATGTTGTGCCAGTAGAGGGTACTCAGCTGTCAGCTGTCAGATGGATTTATATTTGCAGAGGGCCGAACATATAGTCAAGGATCAGCGAGTTAATTTTGAGATTGTGATAAAAGTTCAACAAACCAGCTGGATTTAATAAGCAGATTTTGGCATTCATTTATGCGGCTGTGTTAGGCAGAGCCTGGATGAGCAGAGCTACAACTGGATCCGATGCCGCAAAGCTACAACTGGATCCTTTGCATACGGGATCCCTTAGTTCTGACATACATCATCCTGTGTTACATAAAAACATAGAAAATAGGTGCAGGAATAGGCCATTCGGCGCTTCGAGCCTGCACCGCCATTCAATATGATCATGACTGATCATCCAACTCAGTATCCTGTACCTGCCTTCTCTCCAAATCCCTTGATTACTTTAGCCACAAGGGCCACATCTAACAGATTCACAGATTCACCACTCTGTGTGAAAAAAAATTTTCCCATCTCGGTCCTGAAAGACTTCCCCCTTATCCTTAAACTGTGACCCCTTATTCTGGCCTTCCCCAACATCGGGAACAATCTTCCTGCATCTAGCCTCTCCAACCACTTAAGAATTTTTTAAGTTTCTGTAAGATCCCCCCTCAATCTTCTAAATTCTAGCGAGTACGAGCCAAGTTTATCCAGTCTTTCTTCATATGAAAGACCTGCCATTCTGGGAATCAGTCTGGTGAACCTTCTCTGTACTCCCTCTATGGCAAGAATGTCTTGCCTCAGATTAGGAGACCAAAACTGTACACAATACTCCACGTGTGGTCCCACCAAGGCCCTGTACAACTGCAGTAGAACCTCCCTGCTCCTATTATCAAATCCTTTTACTATGAATGCCAACATACCATTCGCTTTCTTAACTGCCTGCTGCACCTGCATGCTTACTTTCAATGACTGGTGTAACATGACACCCAGGTCTCGTAGCATCTCCCCTTTTCCTAATTGGGCACCATTCAGATAATAGTCTACTTTCCTGTTCTTGCCACCAAAGTGGATGACCTCACATTTATCCACATTATACTGCATCGGCCATGCATTTGCCCACTCACCCATCCTATCCAAGTCACCTTGCAGCTCCTAGCATCCTCCCCACAGCTAACACTGCCCCACAGCTTTGTGTCATCCGCAAACCTGGAGATGTTGCATTCAATTCCCTCGTCCAAATCATTAATATATATTGTAAATAGCTGGGGTCCCAGCACTGAGCCTTGCGGTACCCCACTAGTCACTGCCTGCCATTCTGAAAAGGACCCGTATACTCCTACTCTTCTCCCATCGATCCACGGTTAGGAATAGGAATATTTTATTGTCACATGTGACTAAGCACAGTGAGATTCTTTGCTTGCATACATAATGTATACAAATAGCACCCACCTACGGTGGTGACAAAGTTACAAAGCATGCCGGCTCCCCTTTTTGTTCCCCCCCAGCGGTTCCCCCAAGCCAGCTCCCCATTGTCCTTTGTCCGCCCGCCCCACCCCAGGTCCTCCATTGTTCTTCTCCTCCCTCCTCACGGTGGTCATCTACACTCTCATCGATTGTCTACCGTGGGTCGATCCACGTGGCATCGCCACCACTCGCGAGGCTTCACCACCACTGTGGCCTCACCGCTGCCGCTGCCCCATTTCACGCCTGTAAAATGCCATGGGCTCCATCGGCTGCTCCGCCGACCAGGCCTCCGACCCCGGGCTTCCACGCTGCGATCCGGGAAGCATCGAGACCGCAGCGCCTTGTAGGAGGCCTCCGTACGCATTCTCAGTCCACACCGCGGCCTGCCGAGAAGGCTTTATCCCCTGGCCTGATAGTATTTGTAGAGTACGGAATATAACAGACCATAAAATAACCGATTGTGGTAGAACACATTTGTGCTGCTGCTGATGAATACCCTGTTTGGATCTGCCAATCCATTCTGAGTCAGTTCCATTTGGCGCAAATGTTGTGCTACACGACAGAGTAGAAGATGTTCTCAACGTGAGGCTGGGACCTTGTCTTAACGAGGATTGTGTCCCAGTTAGATGCATCTGCCCCAGATAGATTAGTGAGGATAAGGTTCAGTAGATGTGGACCTAATGCCGGTTCACTCACTACCTGTTGCAAACCCAATCACCAAAGCCACTCTGTTAGTCTCCAGTTAGTGTCCTACCCAGAATACCTTTTGTGTTTATTCCAAGTGTTGTTCAACATGAAGGAACTCGAGTTCATTAGTGGAGGAAACATTTATAAGGAAGTGGATACCCTGCCTATGTATGACCTGATATCATGAGACTTCATTGGGTCGGGAATCAATATCGAGGGCCGTCATGGCTACTACTATTAATTATGATGGAGACGTCTGGCACGTCATCTCTTGGTATAACCCTGTGAAGATGACATTTTCAGATTATTTTAGGCACCAATTCAGAGATGTTTGTGAAGAAATGTTTTCCCTATCCACATTCAGTGCTGAGGTCATTGCCAAGAGGTCCATCCAGTTATATTTCTTCTCTGTTTCTAGTGGTCACTGTATATCTGAGTGGCCAGCTAAGATTTTTTAAAGTCAAACACATTTGGTGGGGAAGGGCAGTTGGAGATATGGCAGGCTGGAGTCACATAGAGGCCAGACTAGGTAAGTGAGGCAGATATCTGCTGTTGAAGAACAATATTGTACCATGTCTGTAGTTTTGCAGCCATCATTACTAATGATGGATTTACTTTTATTTAATCCAGATTAACTGAATTTAAACTATTTTAAATTTGAGAAATGACACAGAGAGGTTGAACTCAAAACTGGATTGTTAGTCCATGCTTCTTGATCAGCCATTATTTTGGTCACAGCCCCCTTAGGAGCTCTTCTCAGTTTCCAGGGCCCCCAGGGATGATGGATGCGAGAACGCTTGATTGAATACGTTGAACCGGTGCAGTCTGATTCGCGACTGACTGAAGTGAGGCTGTACAAGGCTGTGGGAGGAGCTTCAGCAATGAATTCAATGGGCTTGCCGAATTCAAACGGTGTGTTGGATAGATATTATAAATAGAAAGGAAACTATTGACTCCAATTAAGGTTGCTGCTTGGTATTTATTTGTTTCACTTACCAGAGCCCCCCATAAACCCTTGGTGCTCCCCCTTCTCACAGTTTTCAATCTGTGGCCCCCTCCAAATGTGCCAGGGCCCCCGTTGAGAATGGCTGTTCTAGATGACGAGTTTGGTCTTTTAAATACTATATTTGTATTTCCCACGTGCTTTGTTGGCGGATTTTAATTTCTTCTCATACAATGCTCTAATCAGCCCCTTCTGTTTTGTCTAGGGCTTTGAGCCATTCTTTGTGAATGCTACAGCTGGCACCACAGTGTACGGCGCCTTCGACCCCCTTGCGGCCATTGCCGATATATGCCAGAAGTACAAGATCTGGATGCATGTGGATGTAAGACACTCCGATCGCACAAACCACCTTCCTCTCAAATTCTAATCCAGTCTGGGATCAGGGCTTTTCACCAAGTCTTCAGCAATCTTTGTGTTGTAAGCTGCAGCCATCATGCCTTCACATAGCAGGAGTGAAGGTTGGGAGAAGGTGGATGTTCCTACCAAACCCTCAACTACCTCAAAGCAATTCTTTAAAAGGTCAAAATATAATATTTCAAATTAAATAAATTAATTACATATCTTCAATTAATAGGTCAGTGATAAATGTAAACTAAATGGTGAGGAAAAATTGCACAAGCTGGAAATATTCTGTCGATGAAGTAGAGAAGCAGAGTTAACATTCCAGGTTGATGGGTAATTGAGCCCAAAAATGTTAATGGTTTATTATGCTCCAAAGCCATCTGATCTACTGGAAATGTAAAGAGTTTTCTGCTTTATTTTTTACTTCCTGCATCTGCATTACTTTGCCTTTTTTTATTAGATACAAAGTGATACGGTACGGAAACAGACTGTGGCCCAACCCATGCATACTGACCAAGATAACCCATCTAAGCAAGTCCTATTTGCTTGCGTTTGTCCCATTTCATTCCAAACCTTTATTATCCATGCACCTGTCCAAGTATATTTTAAATGCTGTCATAGTAAATGCTTCAATTACTTCCTCTCATCTCATCCATATACCCCCGCACTCTGTGTGGAAAAGGTTGTCTCTCAGGTTCCTATTAAATCTTTCCTCTCTCACCTTAAACCTATGTGCAATTGATTCTCCCACTCAAGGCAAGAGACTCTTATGGATTCATCCTATCTATTCCCTTAATGATTTGTCACATCTTCATAATGATGCTCTCAATATCATCCCTTAGCCTCCTGCATGCCAAAGAATAAAGGCCGAGCTTGCCCAAGCCCTCCTTGTAGCTCAGCCCTCAAGTCCATGCAACATCCTCATAATCGTCTCAGCACTTTTAACTGAATAATGCTCTCATTACTCCCAATAACTATTTTGGCACTTCGGCAAATTATTTTCTTTGCATTAACTGTTGTGAAATACTGGGTTTACCTTAATTCACTGTGTATTTTATCCTAATACAGGCAGCATGGGGTGGTGGTTTGCTGATGTCTAGAAAACATCGCTGGAAACTGAGTGGAGCTGAGAGGTAATGAAACATATCACTACATTACCTGACCTGGTGAGAAGCTTCGATAAGCAGCTTGGTAGATAGTCTGCTTCTGAATTTGCACATGGTTATGCTTAAGTGTGAAAAGTTTGAATAGTGAAAGGCTTGGATGGAGTGGACGTGCAGAGGATGTTTCCATCAGTTGGAGAGACTAGAACTAGAGGTCATAGCCTCAGAATTATAAGGACGTTCTTTTAGGAAGGAGATGAGGAAAAATTCCTTTAATCAGAGGGTGGTGAATCTGTGGAATTCAGATTGAGCTTGATTGAGCATGAGGTACTATCAAAACATTTAAGAAACAGTCGGTCTGTGGAATTCTCTGCCTCAAAGGGCGGTGGAGGCATGTTCTCTGGATGCTTTCAAGAGAGAGCTAGATAGGGCTCTTAAAAATAGCGGAGTCAGGGGATATGGGGAGAAGGCAGGAACGGGGTACTGATTGGGGATGATCAGCCATGATCACATTGAATGTCTTGATGTAAATGGCTGAAGGGCCGACTCCTGCACCTATTGTCTATTGTCTATTGACAGGTACATGGATAGGACAGGTTTAGAGGGATAAGGGCCAAACGCAAGCAGACGAGACTAGTGTAGATGGGGCATGTAGATCGGCGTGGGTAAGTTGGGCCAAAAGACCTGTTTCCACATTGTATGACCCCATGACTGTCTCTGGGGTGGGTGTCACCCAAAGCAAGGGGGCAATTCATTGAATTCTTTGATTTCTAATAGGCAACAGGAGTTGAATCGACTTGTATTTTTAGTTGACTTTCAGACATGTTTCTAATCGCTGTCGTCATAGGCTGAAAATGTGATTGTTTGGTGAGTTTTATTTTCTCCCTTCCTGCAACAGCTCTACATTGCTGGCCTTATAACCTTCAAATCTGTGGATGGAAGAATGGATAATGTAACGAGGTCCAAAATTATATGAGAAACAAGGAACTGCAGATGCTAGTTTACACAAAAGGACTCTGACTTACCTAGGCTATCAAATCTTGGGTGTGATGGGGTAAAATACAGTGACTCCAACTCTCCCGCTTTCGGCGGGAGATCGCCCGCTGAAAGGCCATTTTCGCAAAATCTCCCGCTCTCCCGCTTGCGGGGTTTCAAGCGGGAGAGCGGGAAATTTCGCAAAATCTCAAGAGGGAGAGCGGGAGATTTTGCGAAAATGGCCTTTCAGCGGGCGATCTCCCGCCGAAAGCGGGAGAGTTGGAGTCACTGAAAATATGATGATTCTAGTTGTGGTGTGGGAGATTGATGTGATTGAGTCAGTGGAAGCCCCCCCAGTCTTTCCAGCCTCCATCAGTGTTACATATGCACTTAACCTCATCATCTTGCCCAGAGTATGTGAATCGAGAACCAAAGGGCTTGGTTTAAGGTGAAGGGGAAACGATTTAATATGGATCTGAAGGGTAACTTTATCACATAAAGGGTGGTGTGTGTATGGAACAAGCTGGCAAATGAGGTAGTTGAGGCAGGGACTATCCCAACGTTTAAGAAACAGTTAGACAGGTACATGGATAGTTCAGGTTTGGAGGGATATGGACCAAGCGCGGGCAGGTGCGACTAGTGCAGCTGGGACATGTTGGCTGGTGTGGCCAAGCTGGGCCGAAGGGCCTGTTTCCACACTGTATCACTCTATGACTTTATGACATCATCGCATGTGATATTTATTATCCACCAATCCTACACCCTAACAGAGTAACATCCATCACTTTGTTCACACTAACAGAAGCAAGTAAAATAATTTTCATGGTCAGTTCCAGATAATAAGATATGAAGTCATAGAGGTATGGAGTAGTACTGCACAGAAACACGCCATTTGGCCCAACTCGTCCATGCTGGCCAGGATGCCACACCTAAGCTAATTCCACTTGTTCCTATTAGGGCCATATCCTTGTAAACATTGTGTATACTTGTATCTGTCTGTCTTTTAAAAGTTGCTATTGTTCCTATCTCAGCAATCTCCATCGACAGCTCATTCCACATACCCACCTCCCTCGGAGTGAAAAGGTTGCTCCTCAGGTTCCTATTAACTCTTTCCCCTCTCACCTTAAACCTATGTCAACTGATTCTCAATTCTCCGACCCTGCGTTCACCCTATCAATTCCCCTCATGAAGTGCTATTGATTTTGAAGAAGTTACACATTGAGGAACTGGACTTGCACCCAAAAGTCTTCAGAGCATTGAATCTGTGCACTGGTCTGCATTTACCCGAGGCCACAGACAGATTTGGGTTTGGGGCTTATCTAACTGCTGCCGGTCGTTGTTAGTACTGAAAAGGGATGTCGCAGGTCAGGGGTTGGACAAGTGGGGTATATTTTGGCTGTTTCTTGAGAAGTTTTCAACAGGTCATTGATTGTGCCTCTAAAGAGTTGCCTGTAACTTCATGTAATAAGTAGTCCTACAACCAGGTGAGGTCCTGGTAGCAGGTCCCAACACAGGACTGCCTAACGTAGTAGCAGTGGGTCTTTGGGAAACAAAGGTTCAACGGGAAGGTTCCTTCAATCGACCCTACTTTAATTTCCTACTGCTAATCGTCTACTTTTCAGATACAGAATGGGAGCTCTAAGCCATCTCTTCCCTCATTGAATTGTATTTATGAACTCTTATTCTATTCTACTTATTGATACAGTTGATATCTTTATTTCTAGAGGGAATTCTGTTACGTGGAATCCACACAAGATGATGAGTGTCCCCTTACAGTGTTCGGCACTGCTAATCAGAGAAGAGGTATGTGCTTTTATTTGTAAGGTAATTGGCAGTGAGTTGTTAATAGAGTCATACGCCTTGGAAACATTACCCTTTGGCCCAACTTGAATGTGCTTGAGGCAGGTACAATTTCAACATTTCTAAAACATTTGGACAGGTGCATGGATAGGAAAGACTTGGAGGGATATTGACCAAACAGGGGCAAATTGGATTAGTGCATCTTGGCAAGTATGGACGTTGAGCTAAAATGCCCGTTTTCTTGCTGCATAATTCTATGAATCTCTGATTTTATGTACTTCCCACAGCCAGACGCAAGGTCATGTCAATGTCCTAGTAGTCACTACTGCTTTCTGGCAAATAGACTGCTTTTTGAACACATTGAACACTTCTTGAATCCATTACATTCAGTTCTGTGTCATCTTACCATCTTTATAAGAATTTCTACAGAATACAAACAGGCTTCAGCTTAGGGACAAACAGCTGGAAGAGGTCGAAGAAAAAACATAAGCACACTTCCTTGACATGTGGTGGATTCAGAAAGCCAATCTATTCTCCGCGATCAGGATCTATGATACTGGGTTGATTGAGGTGCTGCCATTTAGGTACAATGTACAAAAGGGAGCCCTATCCTGGTGGATGTGAGTATTCAAAAACCAGGATAACTGAAAGATGGGATATGGATGGGAAAGTAACCTGAAGCAACAAATGTGGGGACTGCATGAGAGTGTACACGAATCACAATAGATGAAAGGTAGGAGCTTCTAGAGGCTGTATAAAGTGGGTGTGTAGAGAATGTTCACTAGTGGAAGAGTCTAGGACCAGAGGCCATTGCCTCAGCATAAAAGGATGCACCATAAATGAGATGAGGAGGAATTTCTGTAGTCGGAGGGTGGTGAATCTGTAGAATTAATTGTGACAGAAGGCTGTGCAGGCCGTCAATGGACATTTTTAAGGCAAATATTGATAGATTCTTGATTAGTATGGGTGTGAGAGATTATGGGGAGAAGGCAGGAGGATGGCAGGACTGTCATATGCTGAGAGAATTGAGCGGCTGGGCTTGTATATTCTGTAATTTAGAAGGATGAAAGGGGATCTTATTGAAAGATATAAGATTATTAAGGGTTTGGACATGCTAGAGGCAGGAAACATGATCCCGATGTTGGGAAAGTCCAGAACCAGGGGTCACAGTTTAAGAATAAGGGGTAAGGCATTTAAAACGGAGATGAGGAAACACTTTTTCACACAGAGAGTTGTGAGTCTGTGGAATTCTCTGAATCAGAGGGCGGTGGAGACCGGTTCTCTGGATACTTTCAAGAGAGAGCTTGATAGGGCTCTTAAAGATAGTGGAGTCAGGGGATATGGGGAGAAGGCAGGAACTGGGTACTGATTGTGGATGATCAGCCATGATCACATTGAATGTCTCGAAGGGCTGAATGGCCTACTCCTGCACCTATTGTCGGGGTTGAGAAGGAAAGATAGATCAGCCATGATTGAATGGCAGGGTAGACATGATGGGCCAAATGGCCTAATTCTGCCCCTCTAACTTATGAACTTATGAACATGGACTTGTGCTGCCAACCTCCTGCCATTCAAATATAGTGGGTGCTGAATCTCAACCAAGATCGGATCCTTTCAGCATCTCTTTCCCATCAGCAGGAGCTGTTTCTCACCAGCCCACGTGCTGAGAAACAACATTAGTGACTCTGCTTCCCACCATTAGGTATCTGAACTGCATGAAGACAAGTGACATTTTAAATTCTTTAGGCACTGAATTAGAAAATCAATTTACATTTGGAAGAATTATGAAGGGAAAATAGTAAAGTCAAGTTTAAATTCAGAATTAAAAAATGTAGAACCGAAGCAGCAGAATATAAATTATTGTAGTCATGGGTTAAGGCTCTTTTGCAGATTTAATGAAAAATATTTGAACAGAAACCAAACCTAACTCCAGCGTACCTATTCTCAGATGTAATACAGATGGGAAGTGAGTTTGGCAACTATTCCGTACACAAAACTTTACAATGAGATGGCACTCCCTCTCCCAACTCTTATAGGAATAGGAATAGGAATACTTTATTGTCACATGTGACTAGGCACAGTGAGATTCTTTGCTTGCATAAACAATGTATACAAATAGCGGCCACATACGGAGCTGACAAAGTTACAAAGCACGCCGGCTCCCCCTTTTGTCGATCCCCCTTGCCCACCACAGCAGTTCCGCCACGCCGGGTCCCCATTGTCCTTTGTACTCCCCCATTGTCCATTGTTCTTCCCCTCTATCCTCACGGCGGTCCCCCGATGCCGGGTCCTCCATTGTTCTTCGCCTCCCCCCTCACGATGGTTCTCCACGCTCTTGGCGACCCGCGAGGCATCGCCACCACCATGAGGTTTCACCACCGCCGAGGCCCCATCATCGCGAGGCCTCACCCCTGTCGATGCCCCACTTCATGCCTCTGTGGTACCGACCTGGTCTCCAGCCGTGGGACAAAGAAACTTAATTTTATCTTTACTCCCTATCATTTCATCCCATCGGAACACTTCTCTTTATTCCATCCATTGTCCTCCCATCTTCTCTGCTACCCAAACTAATTTTTCATCTTTTTCTCAATGATGAAGAATATTCATTAGTACAGGTGTCAGGGATTATGGGGAGAAGGCAGGAGAATGGAGTTGAGAGGGAACTATAGATCAGCCATTGAAAGGTGGAGTAGACATGTGGGCTGAATTGCCTAATTCTGCTCCTATAACTTATGATCATGAAACCTATAACTTATGAACATGAAAGCTTCAGAACATTATCAAATAATAAGAGTGGGAAAGAATTGTTTCTAATAAACATTTTGGTGTCTTATAACCTTCAAATTGTAAACATCAAAATATTCTGTGGAAGCAGTTGTATTCTCAATTTGAATCATGCTCACTTTCAATTGGGATTTTACGCATTTGGTTCAACCAGACCCAAAAGTAAGAGTTTATTGACATTTCACAATTAATTACCTTTTTTACAATGTTTGACTCTGTTTTCAAAAGATGATTTGATATTTTTTCTTGCTCTCGATTGCAATCACTCCTTTCCTCCCTGCCCTTTTATTAAATGTTCATAATTTGTCATCACCATTATTCCACTTTCCTCCTTCCATGCCTTATAACATTCTATCTAGTTATCCTCCTGTTCTATGTTCTATCCCAAACACCATTGTCTTGATTTTAAATTGCCCCAAATCTGTCAGTCTCATTCCTGATTTTTCTTTAAATGCACATTTTAGGCAGTGGTAGCAAAGCCAGTTTATATTGCCCATCCTTAATTATGCTTGGAAAGGTGGGTGTTGAGCTGCCTTCCTGAAATGCCGCAGTCTTTTTAATGATAGTATTCCTACAGGGCTGTTGGGGAAAGATTTTCTAGTCTTAGTCTCACGGAATGAAGAAGGAATGGTGATTTGTTTCCCATTCAGATGGTGGTGGTATTCCCATGTATCTGACAACCAATATTCATTTAGACCATAGAGATTGTGGGATTAAGCAGCGCCATTGGAGTGGCTAATGGGAGCTGTAGTGCATTTTGTAGATGATACATACTGAAGCCACTGTACCCTGGTGACCTAGGGAATTAATGTTAATGGTGGTGGATGGGGTTAAAATCAAGAGGGCTGCTTTGCCCTGGATGATATTCTGAAGAAGCTCAACGCCATCCAGTGCAATGCAGCCCTCTTGATTTTAACCCCATCCAAGTTGGAAACACTCATCCAGGTAAGTGGAAACTATTCCATCAGACTTCTAACGCGCTGTGGGATGGCTTTGAATATGAGCCATTTGCCTCTGGTCTTTTTCATCCTCAGTATTAATGTAATTGGTCCCCTCTATGCTGTTGGGTAGAGAGTTCATAGATTTACACCTAGTGATGCTTAGGGAAATGATCATTACCTGGCACCTTTCTGGCACAGGTGTTACATGTCCAAATGCTTTCTTAGACTCGATAAATGCACTCCATGCACTCAAATATTGCACTCGACACTCCACAGACTGCTTCATTTGCTCGGCGTTTCAAATGGAGCTGAATATTGTACAACCAGCAGTGAATGTCCCCATTTCTGACCTTAGGATGGGTTAGCACACGCTAAATGATAGATTGATAACCAGTACCTTGTACATTAAAATCCTTCCTTTAGAAAATAAAGAATTATTGGATTGAGTCCTATAGACTATAGTCATGAACATCCAGTGGATTTTATTTTACTTTGCAAGCTCTAGTAGGTAATACCTGTTTTTCAAACTTGACTTTTCTGCAGGGACTGTTGCAGAATTGTAATCAGATGAATGCTTGCTACCTCTTCCAACCTGACAAACAGTACGATCTGTCCTATGACACTGGAGATAAGGCACTGCAGTGTGGGCGGCACGTGGATATTTTTAAACTGTGGCTGATGTGGAGAGCTAAGGTAGGTATTTCTATTTGTGTTTTACCTTAATTATTAGTTTCTTTGCAAATAAATTGCAATGGGCAAACGTAACAATGGTTGACCTCTAAAATCATGTGTGAAGTATCAGTGTATAATCCAGAGTCACGTCCTTTAGAACTGGCGATTTCTGGCAAACATCCATCTGTTCAGCTTTTCTAATTCTATTATTAATGTCGTACATGCTGCGCTCATCCCACAACCCTGTTGTTATCCACACAATATATAGGCCACATGAACTCATTTAGTTTCACTTTTCATCCCTCTGCAAGCTGTTCTGTAGTGATTTACACTTATAACAGTCTATTCTACAGTTAACTTTCAATTTACTCAGAGCACTCTATTTGAAGAACATATGAAAGAAATCACAGCAACTTCTCTCAATTTTCACTGGCAATGTAGGAAGCGGAGGATAGTTACACACAAATTATGTGCTTCAGTTCGAAATGTAATAAAAAAAAAGGAACTGCAGATACTGGTTTATACCAAAGATAGACACAAATGCTGGAGTAACTCAATCTGAAAAAGGGACCTGCCAGAGACACTGCCTGACCCGCTGTTACTCCAGCATTTTGTGTCCTTCACTGTTTCAGTTCAATCTCTGTCACATAAAGCACTTTAGACTAATTTTGATTTAGTTTTTAGTTTAGAGATACAGTGTGGAAACAGGCCCTGTGGTCCAGCGAGTCCACGCTGAACAGCGATCACCCGTACACTAGTTTTATCCTGCACACTAGGGGCAATTTACAAAAGTCAATTAACCTACAAACCTGCACTTCTTTGGAATGTGGAAGGAAATCGGAGCATCCAGAGCAAACCCATGCAGTCACAAAGAAAACATACAAACTGTACAGATAGCACCTGTAGTCAGGGTTGAACCCGAGTCTCTGGAGCTGTAAGGTAGCCACTCTACCGCTGTGCCATGAATTGACTGTGGAATAATTCAACCCTTTGCACTGTGGGACCCGCAGTATATCCTGAGCTCCAAGCTTTAATTTGCATGGCACATTTTGTGAAAGCAGACCTTTGGTCAAATGACAGGACATTTGAAAACAATGCAGGTTATCTTAAGGTCATAAGTGATAGGGGTAGAATTAAGCCATTTGGCCCATCAAGTCTATGCCATTCAATCATGGCTGATCTATCTATCCCTCCTAACCCCATTCTCCTGCCTTCTCCCCATATTGTTCCATTCCTCCAAACCAGTAATTAATTATTGAAAGATAATTTCAATAATTAATTACTGGTTTGGAGGAATGGATAATTTTTGTGCCTGGAAGGTCATGTTTGACAAACCTTCTTGAATTTTTTTGAAGCGGTAACTAGGGAAATTGATGAGGGTAAAGCAGTGAATGTTGTCTATATGGATTTCAGTAAGGCCTTTGACAAGGTTGCCCATGGAAGGTTGGTTAAGAAGGTTCAATCTTTGGGTGTTAATGGCGGAGTAGCAAGATGGATTCAACAGTGGCTGAATGGGAGATGTCAGAGAGTAATGGTGGATGGCTGTTTGTCAGGTTGGAAGCCGGTGACCAGTGGGGTGCCTCAGGGATCTATGTTGGGTCCACTGTTGTTTATCATGTACATCAATGATCTGGATGATGGGGTGGAAAATTGGATTAAGTAAGTATGCAGATGATACTAAGATAGGTGGTGTTGTGGATAATGAAGTAGATTTTTCAAAGTCTACAGAGAGATTTGGGCCATTTGGAAAAGTGGGCTGAAAGATGGCAGATGGAGTTTAATGCTGTTAAGTGTGAAGTGCTACATCTTGGCAGGACAAATCAAAATAGGACGTACATGGTAAATGGTAGGGAATTGAGGAATGCTGTGGAACAGAGGGATCTAGGAATAACTGTGCATAGTTCCCTGAAGGTGGAATCGCATGTAGATAGGGTGGTAAAGAAAGCCTTTGGTGTGCTGGCTTTTATAAATCAGAGCATTGAATATAGGAGTAGGGAAGTAATGTTAAAAATTGTACAAGGCATTGGTAAGACCAATTCTGGAGTATGGTGTACAATCTTGGTCGCCTAGTTACAGGAAGGATGTCAACAAAATAGAGAGAGTACAGAGGAGATTTACTAGAATGTTGCCAGGGTTCCAGCAACTATGTTACAGAGAAAGGTTTGAACAAGTTAGGCCTTTTATTCTTTGAAGCGCAGAAGGTTAAGGGGGGACTTGATTGAGGTCTTTAAAATGATGAAAGGGATAGACAGAGTTGACGTGGATACGTTTTTCCCATTGAGGGTAGGGAAGATTCAAACAAGAGGGCATGACATGAGAATTAAAGGGACAGAGGTTTCGGGGTAACGTGAGGGGGAACTTCTTTACTCAGAGGGTGGTGGCTGTGTGGAATCAGCTTCCAGCAGAAGTGGTGGAGGCAGGATCGATTTTAACATTTAAGAGTAAAGTGGATAGGTATATGGACGTGAAGGGAATGGAGGGGTATGGTCTGAGTGCAGGTAGATGGGACTAGGGGAAAACAAATGGTCGGCACGGACTGGAAGGGCCGAGAGGGCCTGTTTCCGTGCTGTAATTGTTATATGGTTATATGGTTAAAGAGAAGGTAGCTTTACTAATTTACTCTTATTGATCTGAAAAATAAGGAAAAAGATAAAAGGAGGTGAAAACAATATGTTCGTTATTTGTTTTTTAAAATGAATAATGATGCTGTTCAGAATTATTGTTGCATTCTGTATTCCAGAGTTAATAACTCCATTTGTCTGCTGGGTTGGGTATCCACTGTTTCAAAGGCATAATGACTGCACTTGAACACCTAATTTCAAACGACTTCTTGTACTTTCACATCAAGGCAAGTTAGGGCAGAGGGGTTTATGATTCACCAATGTGCTCTAATAGACTTATAGAAACATAGAAATTAGGTGCAGGAGTAGGCCATTCAGCCCTTCGAGCCTGCACCGCCATTCAATATGATCATGGCTGATCATCCAACTCAGTATCCCGTACCTGCCTTCTCTCCATACCCTCTGATCCCCTTAGCCACAAGGGCCACATCCAACTCACTCTTAAATATAGCCAATGAACTGGCCTCAACTACCCTCTGTGGCAGAAGGAAAAGTGATTTTTTTGGTTTAGTTTAGAGATACAGCATGGAAACAGCCTTCGGCACACTAGTTTCATGCTGACCATCGATCACCTGTTCACATCAGTTCTATGTTATCCCACATTCTTACGGACTCCCAACACCCTTGGGGCAATTTCACAGCAGGCCAGTAAACCTACAAACCCGCACGTCTTTGGGATGTGGGAGGAAACTGGAGTACCTGAAGGAAACCCACACGGTCACAGGGGAGGATGTGCAAATTCCACACAGACAACACCCGAGATCAGGATCGAAACTGGGTCTCTGGTGCTGCGAGGCAGAAGCTCTACCAGCGACAGGGCAGCGATGATTTCTTTAGGTGTTTGTCTTTCTGTGGAATTGTGTATAACATCCATCACATATTATGGAATTCTACCTGGCATTTCTGTGGTAAAGGGCTGAATAAGGGATCAATTTGTCTCAGTAGGTAAGAGGCCTGAAAGCATCTCTACTGGCCTCCTGTGTTATCTTCTCAAAGTTAGATTGGTCCTGTTCTGGATAAAACTTATTTAGTTTTCTATACTGTTATCCATCACCTACACTTGACTTGGAATGGATACTGCTATAGGAAGGCCAATTATGAAAATCATGGAAGCAGATAAGTTCCAAGATTTAAAATATGTTCACATCATAGCTGACTGAAGGCAAAATGATCTACTTTCTTTTTTACAGGGTACCTTGGGTTTTGAGGCACAGATTGACAAGTGTTTGGACCTCTCTGACTACTTGTACAACAAAATACGAAACAGAGATGGATTTGAAATGGTGCTTGATGGGAAAGTACGTTTGATTTGAATTGCTAAGGTGGTAAAAACATGTTTTACAAATCTCAATAACAAGCTAATTAATGGAGAAGGTAAAAGATTAATACATTATTAAACACAGTTTTCTATAATTGCCATGTGCAAATCATTGTTTACACAAGGAGCCCGAGCAAGATATTGCTGTATTTTAACAAAGCAAACAAGACATTTTTTCTGGTAATGCTAAACTGTATACTAAGCCAGCTTTTACTTTCTGATAAACAGACACAAGTTTCTGATTTAAAAAAAAACAGATACAAGACACAAGTGCTGGAGTAACTTAGTGGTTCAGGCAGCATCTCTGGAGAACTTGGAGAGGTGACATTTTGGGTCAGGACCCTTCTTTAGACTGATTGTGATGCAGGGGGGAAGAAAGCTGGATGAGAGGAATGGCAGGACATAGCCTGGTAAGCAGTAGGTGGATACAGCTGATGGGGGGGGGGGGGGGGGGGGGGGGGGGGGGGGGGTGGGGGGGGTGATAGGCAGATGGTTGGACAAAGGCCAGAGATGAAAAGACAGGAAGTGTGAGGCAAAAGGACTGAAGAATTGTGAATTGTGAAGCTAGAAGAAGGAATATAGGTGGAACGGGTGGGGGAGGGAAGAAACTGATGAGTCCAGATAGGTGTGAGAATGGGAAGGGAAGAGGTTTGCAGTTACCTAACATTTGGCCTTGTCAGACCGAGTGCATGTTTTTGGCAAAACAGTTACCAAGAGTATGCTTGGCCTTGCCATTGTACCACATCGGGAACATCAAATGCAGTAGATTATGTTAGTGGAGTCAAGCTTCCAAGTTGATGTTGATTTCACTGGGTTCTCTGAACTAGAAAATGTATCTGCTAAATCCAAACCACAGAGCTGTTTCATAGTCTTCTATGAAAACACTAAGGTGGGAGGATGAGATTACTGTATCAATCATTTAGATTGGACACAAGACAATGCCAAGTGAAGTAAAATCACTTTACATGACAGTTAGCTAGCCCTAAGCATTCAATGTTGGTTTACAAATCAAACTGCATTGTTTTTTACTTTAAGAAAAAGCAATAATAACTCTAATATGGAACTTAAGTGTTTACACCTCCAACGCTTAAAATAAGCAGAATACCGATCTAAAAATACACAAAAAGATTGGAAATAATTGGTTATTGCAATGTAATGGGTAGAATTTGAGCCCTTATTGAAACATCACATTAATAGTCACTCATCTGTGTACAGGAGGCCTTCAGTCCACAGGCCTCCAGGGAGGCAGACCAGGCCAAAAGTGAAGACTGATCATCAGGAAATAAGATAACAAGGCCCTTCCACCTGTACCACATGATGGTAGCAACAAACACACTGAGCAGGTTAGCAACATCTGTGGAAGCAAAGGAATGTTTTGGGTGGAGACCCTGCATCAAGGCCTGCTGTCCCAGAGAGGTATTTAAAATCATGAGGTGCATGGATAAGGTAGATGGTCCCAAGAAAAGGAGTCTAAAACTAGAGGGCAGAATTTTAAGATGAGAGTGGATAGATTTAAGGGTGGCCCGATAGGAAGCTTTTTCAGGTCTTGACCCGAAAAGTCACCTATTCCTTTTCTCCAGAGATGCCACCTGACCCGCTGAGTTACTCCAGGATTTTGTGTGTATCTTTGCTATAAACATCTTGTTCTCAGGAAATACTCATTATTGCCCTCTTTTTGTTGTTTAGCCACAGCACACCAATGTCTGCTTTTGGTATTTGCCTCATAGTATTCGACACCTACCAGACAATGAAGAGAGAAGGAGTTTACTCATGAAAGTAAGCAACTTTTCATTTATCTTGTGTTGAAAAAATAAAGAGAAATTCTTAACTTCAGAAAAAAAGTCTAAGCCAAATTCCTTTTATGTAAATGTGAGATAAGAGCCTATTAAGTAAGCTAATTACACATTGTAACATAAGTTGTCCAAGCATATATGGTGGGGTATCACCATTACAGCACTTCATCCCATTGAAATGTCTCTGATCTAACTATTGTTGAGCTTACATCCAACTCAGACAGGCAAAGCAACAGGATTATCTATACATAACTAAAACTCTGATCTTATGCTTTTCTGGTTTGCATGATTTTTCAATTTGCGCAAAAAACGGTATGCGATAGCACTATGATTTTTCGCCAGCTTACTCACCGTTCTCCTGTGCTGCATGTGCAATGAGTTTCGTTCAGATCCATGGTATATTGTAAAAGTTATTAAGGTTTAAAAATCATAAAAACCACGCATGCGGACATTGCTCTCAGTCGCCGCCACGCAGATTGGTCTCCTCTCCTGTCAGTCAGGAAGGGGCATCGCTGCGACGCCCCTTCCTGGTACCAACAGCGCACTGATTGGCCGCGTCCACTGTCAATCGGCTGGAGAGGTCGCCACGATGAAGGACCTGGTGGGGAGGGTGGTACCGCGGACCCAGCCCGGGTCTGGGATGGAGCCGCGGGCTAAACCCGGGGACAGGGCCCAGACTGGAGCCTAGGATGAGCCCGGGGACTGTGCCTGGGCTGGAGCCACAGGCTGAGCCTGGGGACTGGGACTGGGCCTGGGCTGGAAGCAAGGACGAGCCTGGGTCCGGGGTCAGGGACGATCCCGGAGATGAAGTCGGGGCCTGGACTGGAGCCCAGGCAGCGGCCGAGTTGAGGGCTGGAGTCGTGCCCAAGCCCAGTGCCTGGGTCAAGGTGTACTAGTGCCTCGGGCCTGCCCAGCCGCTGCCATCCTGCAGCACAGCCTCCGCTTCCTGCTCTGTGGGCAGCTCTGGCTCAGCCGCCCGCCACCCTCACCCCGCCCCTGGTACAGCGAGCCCGGCATCGTCGAGGCCCAGGTCAGCGAGTGCTTCGGCCGCAAACAGCCAGGGCTGGGCCGAGTACAAGGACACTGGGAGCGGCCCTAACGCACCGCACCATTACCAGAGAGAGGGAGCGTCACAGCCCAGCCCATAACATGGGGGGAGAGAGAAGACGGAGGGAGGGGGGGGGAGAGGTGAGCGAGGGATGAGGGGGGGGGGGAGGGGGGAGAGAGAGGGATGAGGGAGGGAGGGGGGAGAGAGGAATGAGGGAGGGAGGGGGGAGAGAGGGAATGCGGGGGGGAGGGGGAGAGAGGGATGAGGGAGGGAGTGGGGAAAGAGGGATGAGGGAGGGGGGAAGAGACGGAGTTAGGGGGGTAGAGGGGTGGTGGAGTGCAGGGGGGTAGGGAGGGGGTAGAAGGGGTCCAGGTAGGCAAGGTGGGATAGAGGGGGGGGGAATAGAGGGAGAGGGGGACAGGGAGGGGTAGATTTGTGAGAGGGGGATAGGCGTGAGTGGTGGAATATTGCGTTGGGGGAACGGGTTGCGTTGGGGGAACGGGTGAGTGGTGGAATATTGTGTTGGGGAACGGGTTGCGTTGGGGAACCAGCCCCCCCATGTGACAGGGACCCAATGGGTCCCAATTAGTCGTTAGGTATTAAAGCCATACTCAACATGTTTTAAGGTTTAGAAGTAGCAAGCAATTTTATTCAAGTATAATGGAGGTGTAAAGCAGAGGAGCAAGGATATTGCTGCAGGATTGTCTAGTGAGGCCTATATGAGTAAAAATGAGCAATAAGAGAGAGGTCATTTTTGGATAGTAATGTAGGCACCCCCATCAGCCAGTGGGAATTAGAGGAGCAAATAAGTGAGGAGATCACAGATTATTGCAAGAATGTTAACCATCCATTTGAAGGTTGAGATTGCTCCAGTGGTTGGGGTGATATCGATTTGTTTTTGGGAAAATGTTTTGCTTTTGTTAAAATCGAGCGAGAAGTTGCTGTTGTTGCACTATTCAACCAAATGTTCTCTCTCCTGTACGCTGACTCACCACCACCCGTGACTCAACCAACAATAGTTTATGAATTGCATTGGAGCTATAGGAGTAGGGAAGTAATGTTAAAATTGTACAAGGCATTGGTAAGACCAATTCTGGAGTATGGTGTACAATTTTGGTCGCCTAGTTATAGGAAGGATGTCAACAAAATAGAGAGAGTACAGAGGAGATTTACTAGAATGTTGCCAGGGTTCCAGCAACTATGTTACAGAGAAAGGTTGAACAAGTTAGGTCTTTATTCTTTGGAGCGCAGAAGGTTAAGGGGGGACTTGATTGAGGTCTTTAAAATGAGAAAGGGATGAGAGTTGACGTGGATATGTTTTTCCATTGAGGGTAGGGAAGATTCAAACAAGAGGGCATGACAGCGTGAGGGGGAACTTCTTTACTAGAGGGTGGTGGCTGTGTGGAATGAGCTTCCAGCAGTGTGGAGGCAGGATCGATTTTAACATTTAAAAGAAAAGTGGATAGGTATATGGACGTGAAGGGAATGGAGGGGTATGTTCTGAGTGCAGGTAGATGGGACTAGGGGAAAACAAATGGTCGGCACGGACTGGAAGGGCCGAGAGGGCCCGTTTCCGTGCTGTAATTGTTATATGGTTATATGGTTATATGGTTATGCTTAGCCACACAGTCATGGATGCAAAGAGACCAGAGCAGGCGACTAAGCATTTAGCTTTGAGGTGGTCATGAGTTGATGGTCGTTGAGGAAAATATGTTATTACCAGTCCACGCTGTTTGAGATGTGAAGTTCTGGGAGATTGGAGAATGGCTAATGTTGTATCATTATTTAAGAAGAGCAGCAAGGGCCAACTGGGGAACTACATGCTGGTGAACTTTCCAGCATCTGCAGTTCTCCATAGATGCTGCCTCACCTGCTGAGTTTCGCCAGCATTTTTGTCTACCTTCGATTTTCCAGCATCTGCAGTTCTCCATTGATGCTGGTGAACCTTGCGCCAGTGGTGGGAAAGTTGATGGAAGGATTCTTAGGCATAGGATCGACCATCATTTGGGCAGGCATGGACCGATTGGGGATAGTTAGCATGGCTTTGTGCATGGGAAATGTCTCACAAATCAGATAGTGGGTTTGGAAAAGATCACCAAGATAATTGACAAGAGTAACCATATAACCATATAACCATATAACAATTACAGCACGGAAACAGGCCCTCTCAGCCGTTCCAGTCCGTGCCGACCATTTGTTTTCCCCTAGTCCCATCTACCTGCAGTCCATATACGTATCACTTTACTTTTAAATGTTAAAA
This sequence comes from Okamejei kenojei, assembly GCA_035221665.1. NCBI lineage: Eukaryota > Metazoa > Chordata > Chondrichthyes > Rajiformes > Rajidae > Okamejei > Okamejei kenojei. Next base: position 124,779,293 of record CM069132.1, read on the forward strand.
TCGATCCTGCCTCCACCACTTCTGTTGGAAGCTCATTCCCCACACAGGAGTAAAGAAGTTCCCCTCACGTTACCCCGAAACTTCTGTCCTGTCATTGAACTTTGTTTGAATCCCTACCCTCAATGGGAAAAACGTATCCACGTCAACTCAGTCTATCCCTTCATCATTTTAAAGACCTCCAATCAAGTCCCCCTTAACCTTCTGCGCTCCAAAGAATAAAGACCTAACTTGTTTCAAGTAACATAGTTGCTGAACCCTGGCAACATTCTAGTAAATCTCCTCTGTTTCTCTCTCTATTTTGTTGACATCCTTCCTATAATTAGGCGACAAAATTGTACACCAACTCCAGAATTGGTCTTACCAATGCCTTGTACAATTTTAACATTACTTCCCTACTCCTATATTCAATGCTCTGATTTATAAAGGCCAGCACACCAAAGGCTTTCTTTACCACCCATCTACATGCAATTCACCTTCAGGGAACTATGCACAGTTATTCCTAGATCCCTCTGTTCCACAGCATTCCTCAATTCCCTACCATTTACCATGTACGTCCTATTTTGATTTGTCCTGCCAAGATGTAGCACTTCACACTTAACAACATTAAACTCCATCTGCCATCTTTCAGCCCACTTTTCCAAATGGTCCAAATCTCTCTGTAGACTTTGAAAATCTACTTCATTATCCACAACACCACCTATCTTAGTATCATCTGCATACTTACTTATCCAATTTTAAGTAGGACGTTGACTTTGTCCAAAAGGACTTTAGTAAGGGTTTTGGACAAAGTTCTGCATGGGAGGCTGGTATGGAAGATTAGAATGCATGGAATCCAAGGTGAGCTAGGCAATTGGAATCAAATTCATCTAGAGGAAGGAACATTGGGGATGGTTATTTTTCTGATTGAAGGCCTGTTGAGTGCCACAGGGGGTCAATGTTGGGTCTAATGTTGTTTACCTACATTAATGATTTGCATGAAAATATAGTGTAGATTATTACTAGAGTTACAGATTACACCAAAATTGGTGGGAAAGTATCTTATATGGCTTTTTAACACCGTATTCTCCTATCCTGCTACCTGAAGGAATCTGTGCATATATTTGACGTGAATATATTCTGCTCCTATACACAAAGTTTCCTCCAATTTCTTGCGTATTCCCTTATGTACTTGAGCTCCCATATGCATTAATTCACACATAAATGCAGCGATGTGATTAAAAACTATATGTTACTCTACATATGTTACTATCTTTATGAGGCCAGATCTTCATGTCAGTTTAACTTTGAACTCTGGTCCGAATGGTGCTCCTTTCCATAATTCTTTAATCATCAATATTATATTTGATGATCTAGTTAGGAACTTATTTGAGGAGGTTTTTCTTCACGAGTGGGTTCTGCAACTTTGAAATTCTTCACCCTGGCGCTGAGGAAGTTGTCATTAAATACATTTGAAATATAGATGGATCGGCTTCAGGGGAATCGAGGTTTATGGAAACCAGGCAAGAAAATGGAGTTGAAGCCAAGACTAGATCAGCCACGATCTTATTGAATGGTGGAACAAGTTGAATGACTTTTTCATTTTCCTTATATTCTTAAATGCATTCAAACTCCTCACCAAAAGGAAATTCTAACTTTTTGTTTGATGTTTTAGGTGGCTCCACAGATTAAAACTAGAATGATGAAATTTGGGACCACAATGGTAAGTTACCAGCCCCAAGGGGACAAAGTTAACTTCTTCCGCATGGTCATCTCGAATCCAGCGGCCACACAAGACGACATTGACTTCCTCATTGAGGAAATAGAGCGACTTGGGCAAGACCTGTAACTGGAAGACATCTGGCCTACTTCAATGGAGATGTTGCTATTGTGTGAATGTATTTCATTGTTTACCTCCCCCAAACTAGTCGTCTTTGATATTAGCCCTTACTGCAGGGACTTGAGCTGAAGACCTCCAAAGTGGAATTATGGATGTTACAAGTTATTTAATGCAATTATACATTCGCTGATGTTGATAAAAGGTACGAGTCATCAACAATGTCACACTTCAGCCAAATTGTTCTAAAGCATCAACTACTGTAACAATCTACTAACAGTAAATAGAGCACCTTGAAAGCTATTTAGATATTTTGTTATGATGTTTCAACAGCACTTTTCCACCTACCCATTAAACACCAATGCCCCGCACCATTTTGGTTGTCATTTATGAAGGTCTCCATTTACAAAGCTTTTAGTATAGTGAAGGTACAGGTGTCTGCAATTTTCACCAATCAATAATTGAGGCTTGTTCTCTTTAGCTGGTGTGAAACAATTATTTAAAAGATCTGTGCTTGAGCTCTGTGAAACCTTTTTTCTATAATTTAAGCTCTGCATTGAGGTGTCAAATTTTAAATATTCTATTTATTTTGACAGAAGAAAAATGCTTTAATACATTTACTGCCATACTTGAAATTAGTGAGTTCAGTGTTTGAAATTTTCCCAGCAGGAGTTTATGTAATGTATACCTGTGATGTTGCTCTTCATGATGTAAAGAAATGGCAAATGACAACTCTTGCCAACTGGATAGTGGTCAGTGTCTGTGAAAGTACTTCCTTTGTAGACCTTTTGAGTAATGTCTAGTTTACCTCAGATTGAGGCTGTGCACTTTAGAATCAAACGTATGGTGTTGAATGAGAATGTTTTAATGTAGTAGTATATTGTTATCAAACTCGGAACCTTTGGGTTTGGTAAAGGGAAGCTTTGATTAAAACTCTGACTTGGTCCTCCACACCCAATGTGGCAAAAATTTGCATTAATTCTTATAAGCCAATTATATTGTAAAATTTAGGTCAATGTTAGAGTCAGAGTTAAACATAAAACATGTCATGTAAAATATGAGCCACACCACAGTGGAGTACAAACAGATGAAATCTCTGCCACGGTGTGGTCTTAAAGCACAAGTTTCATTCATGCAACCAGTACAAAAGCACCATTAAATATTTCACAGACTAGTCTCCATTGTAAAATGTATCCATTGATTTTTTTTTTAAAATTCGTTTGGCGTTAACTGAGAGTAGGTAATCTAACAGGCCCTCTCCCAGTGTTAAACTCAATCTAATTATCAGTAAAGCAACTTCAAAATAACAAGGGGCAAATTTAACTCTAATATCAAGAATTCTAAACAGCAGAATTGACCTCTGGACAAAGTGAAGGAAGCAGAAAGTCAAGAGCTAATTGGATCTTCATGATGTGGGAAAGTTACTTTAGATGGGCAAACTGATGAGGACCAAATAGTATTTGCCTCTGGTCTGCATTGTTGATTTATTTCAACGAACAAGACCAGAAATGTAACCTGATTGTGCTATTTCCAGCACCAAGACTGAGTTCAAGACCTGGATTTTAATAATCTGCTGAGTACAATTGCTAACCAATAAAGCTACCCAAGATTCAGGTTCATTTTCCCACTGTTATCTTAATCTGTTATTTCCAGGTTGGATTCCTTGTCAGAACCTTCCTGCTGCATTATTTTAGCCAACATTGTGCTTTGGTAGCTGCCCTTATCTTCTGGTCGGAATATTTGAGTGGCAGAGTCAAGCTGTTACTGTCATTTAAACTGGATAAATACTGCAGTCATACTTTCAATTAAATATGTGAGGTTTGCAAGATTGGAATTAAATATAAAATTCCTCCACTCTGGTCTTGTAAAATAGTCCTTTGTTCAAATGTGACACAGAACTATACCTCAAAGGGTTACTTTGATTGGCTAATGGTGTCTGCAGCTACGTTGGATGTGTACAGTGCCAATCATGTAAAAATGAATATAATGATCCAAGCTCCTTGTCATTTGTATAGAAGTGTACATCATTTGTATCATAGAGATATGCTATTATTATAGTAATTTCTTGAAAGCACAAATTAAATGAAAACAGTCTCCTCCTCACCAGCAAATACATGTGTTTGCAGCACTGTTGCATTGTTGAGAAATTTAAGACCCAGTTAAGACATATGTATTACATGTTAACCGATGTAGACTGTACAATTTAGATAATCATTGACTACACAAAACAATTTTAGTGGAACTAAATCTACTGCTTCTAGGTTTTTTTTTAACATAGGTGGTCATATTTGTGCTAAAAGGGAGATCCAGATAAAGAACATAAGCACGTTGTGCTGAACATAATAGTTAAAAGTTGTGAATCTTTGAAAATCTCCAGCGAATAAGAATATGGATGCTTGGTCACTGAGTTTATTCAATTCAGAAATTGATAGGATGGACAAGAATTGATGTTAAGCGAAAGATTGGAAATAGTGTTAGTACAGAGTGACATTCTTAGATGGAAGATCACTTTTATTACTAGAATAGATTGGTGGGCATGGTCCTATTAGGGCTAAGGGCCTGTTTCCTTGCTGTGTGAGTCTATGACTTCATTACATGATCATTTGAATGGGAGAGAGGGATGAGAGACCACTAGACTATTTAAGTTATATTCATGCAATTATTTTTTTTAAAGGCTTAAAAGTAAAAGGGACAAGGTTTATAATATATACATCCCCAACAATATTTACTCTGTATTTACCCGCAAGCATAGAGAGAGAAACTTGGAGTAAATATGAGTCATTGATGATCACTATTCGAGAGTGGGTATGGACTGCTACTTTGAATAAAGGCAAAAATGATCTCATTCAAAAAGGAAATCAAATCAAAAGCAAGACGTATCTTATTCATCTCCCATTACATAAAATAATAGTATCAATTATGGGGACGGACTTAAACATCATCTGTAGAATAACCAGATAAGTAAACAGTGAGTGTGAATTCTGATGGGGAAGATCCTGCCTGGTTAAAATCTACAACCTGTAAAGGCAAATGAACTGTATCTTGGTATAGAATATTACATTGAATTTAGTTGCAGGAATAGAAGACACGGCCATATGTCAAATAGGGGATTGTTATTTTAAAGACTGAGATCAGAAAATATATCTTCACCCAAAGAACCACCAGCATGTCATGGATTCACAATCATAGACCTGTATGGCACCGAAACAGGCCTTTCAGCCCATCATGTCCATGCTGATCTTTTTGTCGGTCTACAGTAATCCCATTTGCTCAATGTAGGTCCGTATCCTTGCCCATTTAAATACTTGTCCAAACATCTCCCAAATGTAGAGATCATATCTAACTCCACTACCTCCTCTCGTAGCGCATTCCAGATATGTGCATGTTAAAAATGTTACCATCAATCCGCTTTAAAACTTCTTCCTCTTATCTTAAAACCATGCCATCCTGTTTTTGATTCCCTACCATAGGAAATAAATTTTATATTACCTAATACATTTCTAAATGAGATAAATTTCTTTGGAATCATTTAGGAAACTCCATGGATCTTTCTAAATAGATAAACTAAAGTGAGCTGGATGGCCTTTCTTCGTTTCTACTATTTTGTGATATAAAATAGTAGAAATAAAATATTTTGTGTCCAATATATTTCTGCATTTTTTGCCGACACACAGATCCCTGCAGCAAATGGCTTGAATTGAGATGCATGTTGTAAAATTGCACAAGAAATAGTGTGGAGGAAGATGCAACTTCAACATGCTGCTGCCAATATTACTTAAAAGCTAAACGCAATCATTCACTGGAAGGTACACGTGTGTTGAATCTGGTTTTACCACTGATGCACTTATAACTGAAATTCTAGATGGGTCACACTGACCTCAGATGTTGCACTGTGATGAAGCACTTGTTGATCCCATTTAGGCTTCCAGCTTGAGTTTATTAAGACTTAATGTGAATTGGTATTTGCTGGGTTGGAGAAGACCTTGACAATAAACTCTTAGTCATGTCCATTTAATTGGCTAGGATGTGTGTTACTTGTATTTAACAGGATTTACAGAGTCTCTAAAAAGAAGTGAGGTACAAATATATTATTGTGCAGTGACTTTCTTGTATATGATGCATATTTTGCAATGTTCTCTTCACTATGGAACTGTGTATTGGAATCTGAATAGTAAACACTGTCCCGTGTCTCTGCTGTTAAGATGCCTGTTGTAATTCCAGCCAGCTACAGGTACAGTGTTACCTGTAATAAAGAACTTGAGTGTTGGATGCTTTGGTCTGTGCATTTGTATCTGGAGGTACATGCAGAGATTGGAAAATGGATATTGCCCGTTAAAGAGCTTACACATTCTTGATGAACTATTATAACACGGAGTCTGTGTGGGACTTGACATTAGTACATCAGACTAAATTTGAACACAAAGATACAAACAACATTGTAATGTTTTGACCAAAGAAGAAGACATCATCAACTAGAAATTATAGCAAATTGTTCTGCTCATAAGCTTGCTGCTTCAAACTTTTTCTTAATCAATTATGTGGCTCTTGATTCTGAGCCTAGCAGGTTGGCGGAAAGCAGAAGGTGGAGGTAGTGCAGCTGGTGCCGGCTGGTAGGTGGTGGATGCTGAAGAAAGGTCCAATTAGATCAGGGTCTAGACTAGAGGCAGAGATCAGAGGTTTCATCACAGAACCTATTGGATGGTTACTGACTGACTGAACATAAGGAACATAGCAGGTAGACAAAAAATGCTGGAGAAACTCAGTGGGTGAGGCAGCATCTATGGAGAGAAGGAGTAGGTGATGTTTTGGGTCGAGTCCCTTCTTCAGAGTGATGTCGAGTGGGGCGGGAACAAGAAAGGAAGAGGCGGAGACAGTAGGCTTGTGGGAGAGCTAGATTAATTTGTAGATTAATTGGATTGGTACAAATGTAAATTGTCCCAAGTGTGTAGGATAGTGTTAGTGTGCGGGGATTGCTGGTCGGCACGGACTCGGTGGCTGAAGGGCCTGTTTCCGTGCTGCACCTCTAAACTAAACTAAACTAAACTAAACTCACCATTTCCTGAGCATCAAAAAAATCTATCAATCCCTTAATTGAAAATACTCGGTGCCTCAGCCTCCCTTGCTCTATTGAGTAAGGAACTCCGTAGATTCACACGCTGTGGGCAAAAAAAAAAAAATGTTCTCATCGTTGTCCTGAATGGCTAACTACTTAATTTGAAATTGCTACTGGACGCCCCAGCCAGGGGAAATTATCATCCAACATCTAACCTACCAAGTTCATTTTTATTCGGTGAAATTACCAAGAAATCTCTGTTCACTCTTGAGAGAATAGGCCCACTCTTCATAACATTTTCTTATGACAAGTAAGTCATCCCAGGAATCATTCTGGTGAACTCTCAAATGCATTATGTATTTCGCAAATATATTCTTCATGAGGTAGGGAGACCACTGGCCACAACATTGCAGATGCAGTCTCACCAGGCCTCAAGATACATGGAACATAGTAACAGTGCAGCACAGGTGCAGGCTCTTTGATCTATGATGTCTGTGCTGACCATGTTGCCAAGCTAATTAACTCCAACTGCCTGCACATGGTTTGTAACCCTCTATTCCCTGCCTTAAACATTTCTATATCTGCTTCTACCACCTCTAGCTACCTACCACTCTGTGTGAATAAAGCTTGCTTGCAAATCCTCTTTAAAACTTCCTCCATTATAGACAATAGGCAACAGGTGCAGGAGTAGGCCATTCGGCCCTTCGAGCCAACACCGCCATTCAATGTGATCATGGCTGATCATCCCCAATCAGTACCCCGTTCCTGCCTTCTCCCCATATCCCCTGACTCCACTATCTTTAAGAGCCCTATCTAGCTCTCCCTTGAAACCATCCAGAGAACCTGCCTCCACCGCCCTCCACAGACTCACAACACTCTGAGAGAAAAAGTGTCTTCTAGTAGTTGACATTTTCACCCAGTCATTTTCCTATCTACCTTATCTATGTCTCCCATAATTTCATTAACTTATATCAGTTCACCCTTCAACCTCCGACACTCTAGAGAAAACAACCCAAGTTTACCAATCTTATAGCTACCATGCTCTAATCCAGACAATATCCTGGTGAATTTCTTTTTCACCCTCGTCACAGTCTCCACTTCGTTCCTGTAATGCAGCAAGCAGAAATATACGCAATACTCCAAATGTGGTCGAATTAAAGTTTTATAATACTGCAACATGACTTCCTGGCTTTCATACACAATGCCCTGACCAATGAAAGCAAGCAAACCGTACACCGTCTTTATCACTCTATCTAGTTATTGTGCCAATGTCAGGGAGCTATAAACTTTGGACGAACTATGAACTTTGAGAAACCAAGATTTCTCAGCACATCATTGCTCCTAATGGGCCTGTCCCACTTAGGTGACTTTTTAGGCGACTGCTGGAGACAATGCAGTCGCCACATGGTTACCACATGTTCGTGGGTGGTTGCCGGGGAGTCGCCTTCATGGTCATAGGGAGTTCCCTCATTCTGTAAACTAGTCGCGGCGTCATTATGGTCGCCGTGTATTTTTCAACATGTTGAAAAACTAGCGGCGACTAGAATTAGCAATGTTACAAAATTTTGAGATTTTAAAAATCTAGTCTGCAATTTATCCCATCAGATAAAGCATAAAAAGAAGTTTAATTTGACACCTAATTCACTTTCATATTTTCAGTATTAAAAATGTTATGGCCATTTTCATACTCAGAAATTAGCATCTTGTTCCCTATTGCTTTTCCATTGACTAAACACAAAAGTTGTGATCGAGGACAATCAAAAGCCCATAACTTTCTTAAAAATTAAGAGAACTGAATGAAATTATCAGTTATTGTAGATTGAAGCATTCTGAAACAAATATGAAACAATCTTACTTGATGACCTGAAATTAAAGCATATAATTAGTTAGTTACCTAATTGTAGCTAATTACAAAATTCAATTACTAGATCTAAACATCTATCCATTTCTTAAGAAAAGGTTAACATTTTTAAAAAGCCTAAGTGTCCAAATAACATTCACACAAGAATTCACAATATAATAGTAAGATTAAATGAGAACTTACCAATTTGAAGTTTGATCTTTATTTTATGAGAAGTTACGATGAGCGATTACGTGAAGAAGAACTCCGCCAGTCGGCATGCATGTCAATCTTCAAAGCAGCGGTGTGCAATCACAGAAGAACAACAATAGAAGTATTATAGTAAGATTATAACTCTAGAACTACCAGATGAGCTTCGTGATATGAAGGTTGTGAGCGGTGGGCACGTAATCGCTCATCATAACTCCTCATAAAATAAAGACCAAACTTCAAACTGGTGAGTTCTCGTTTAATCTTACTATTTTACTTCGGAGTCACGTGTGTGATGCCGTGAAGACTTTAAAGATCTGTGATTTCACATCGATCCAAATCCAGGCGTATCACACTGCAAGCAGTTGACTCAGGAGGAGTGAATTAGTAACAAAATTGATTCATGATACTGATTAACATGTTAATGCTTTAATTCACAAATAACAAAAATAATACAATAGCGACTCCTCTCTCCCAGGGAGAAGCTATGATGCAAAATTTAACACAGAGTGGGCGAACACCCCGGATTCAACAAGTGGCTTGTTGTAGAACCTCTGAAAAGTCGATTCATTTGACCATGCTGCGGCCGCGAGGATATGGTCTAGAGGGACGTTCATTGCCCTCACCGCTGACGTTGATGCCGCCCTGGTGGAGTGAGATTTAACATTTTCAGTATTATCTCCTGCACACCCAGGACTTGCTTCAGCCATCGTGAGATACTTGCATATGTGGCTTTTTGTGGCTTACAAATAGTGCTACCTCGGAGCCTCTGAGGCTCTTCGTGATGTCAATATAACGCTTCAAATGCGCCACTACACACAGCCGGGAATCTGTGGGTTAAGCTGACAATACAAGCTTGGTAACTTTGAGGGTATGAGACGTGAATTGGCCAAGATTGACTGGCAATTAATTCTAAAAGGGTTGACGGTGGATATACAATGGAAGACATTTAAAGACTGCATGGATGAACTACAAAAATTGTTCATCCCAGTTTGGCAAAAGAATAAATCGGGGAAGGTAGTGCATCCGTGGATAACAAGGGAAATCAGGGATAGTATCAAAGCAAAGGATGATGCGTACAAAGTAGCCAGAAAAAGCAGCATACCAGAGGACTGGGAGAAATTCAGAGACCAGCAGAGGAGGACAAAGGGCTTAATTAGGAAAGGAAAAATAGATTATGAAAGAAAAATGGCAGGGAACATAAAAACTGACTGCAAAAGTTTTTATAGATATGTGAAGAGAAAGAGGTTAGTTAAAACAAATGTAGGTCCCTTGCAGTCAGAAACAGGTGAGTTGATCATGGGGAACAAGGATATGGCGGACCAATTGAATAACTACTTTGGTTCCGTCTTCACTAAGGAAGACATAAATAATCTGCCTGAAATAGCAGGGGACTGTGGGTCAAAGGAGGAATTGAGTGAAATCCAGGTCAGTCGGGAAGTGGTGTTGGGTAAATTGAATAGATTAAAGGCCGATAAATCCCCAGGGCCAGATAGGCTGCATCCCAGAGTACTTAAGGAAGTAGCTCAGGAAATAGTGGATGCATTAGTGATAATCTTTCAAAACTCCTGGAGTAGATCCAGGGAGGTGCAGTCCTGGTGAGACCACACCTTATTGCAAATCTGGGAAGGACATTATTGCCATAGAGGGAGTAGCACCAGACTAAGGGATAACTCCACTTTTTTTTAAGAAGGAGGGAGAGAGAAAACAGGGAATTACAGACCAGTGAGAAAGACTTTCTTCAGTCTAACACCGGTATTTAAGAGTGGGGAAACAGAGGGTATGGAGAGAAGGCAGGTAGAGTCAGTTATTAAAGATGGGATCAGCACATTTGGAAAGTGGTGAAATCATTGGACAAAGTCAGCATGGATTTACAAAAGGTAAATCATGTCTGACGAATCTTGTGGAATTTTTCGAGGATGTAAACTAGTAGCGTGGATAAGGGAGAACCAGTGGATGTGGTATATCTGGACTTCCAGAAGGCTTTCGACAAGGTCCCACATAAGAGATTAGTATACAAACTTAAAGCATACGGTATTAGGGGTTCAGTATTGATGTGGATAGAGAACTGGCTGGCAAACAGAAGCAAAGAGTAGGAGTAAACGGGTCCTTTTCACAATGGCAGGCAGTAACTAGTGGGGTACCGCAGGGCTCAGTGCTGGGACCCCAGCTATTTACAATATATATTAATGATCTGGATGAGGGAATTGAAGGCAATATCTCCAAGTTTGCGGATGACACTAAGCTGGGGGGCAGTGTTCGCTGTGAGGAGGATGCTAGGAGACTGCAAGGTGACTTGGATAGGCTGGGTGAGTGGGCAAATGTTTGGCAGATGCAGTATAATGTGGATAAATGTGAGGTTATCCACTTTGGTGGCAAAAACAGGAAAGCAGACTATTATTTAAATGGTGGCCGATTAGGAAAAGGGAGATGCAGCGAGACCTGGGTGTCATGGTACACCAGTCATTGAAAGTAGGCATGCAGGTGCAGCAGGCAGTGAAAAAAAGCGAATGGTATGTTAGCTTTCATAGCAAAAGGATTTGAGTACAGGAGCAGGGAGGTTCTACTTCAGTTGTACAGGGTCTTGGTGAGACCACACCTGGAGTATTGCGGTTTGTATGTTTTGGTCTCCAAATCTGAGGAAGGACATTATTGCCATAGAGGGAGTGCAGAGAAGGTTCACCAGACTGATTCCTGGGATGTCAGGACTGTCTTATGAAGAAAGACTGGATAGACTCGGTTTATACTCTCTGGAATTTAGGAGATTGAGAGGGGGATCTTATAGAAACTTACAAAATTCTTAAGGGGTTGGACAGGCTAGATGCAGGAAGATTGTTCCCGATGTTGGGGAAGTCCAGGACAAGGGGTCACAGCTTAAGGATAAGGGGGAAATCCTTTAAGACCGAGATGAGAAAGACTTTTTTCACACAGAGAGTGGTGAGTCTCTGGAACTCTCTGCCACAGAGGGTAGTTGAGGCCAGTTCATTGGCTATATTTAAGAGTGAGTTGGATGTGGCCCTTGTGGCTAAGGGGATCAGAGGGTATGGAGAGAAGGCAGGTACGGGATACTGAGTTGGATGATCAGCCATGATCATATTGAATGGCGGTGCAGGCTCGAAGGGCCTACTCCTGCACCTAATTTCTATGTTTCTATGTATCCGGACACCCCTGGTCTGCTCTGTTTGAGTAAGTCATAGATGTGAAAGGTAATGTCATTTTGTGATGACATCATCCTGTCCAGACGCAGTTTGTGGAGAGTCTGAACCCTTTGCACTGATGTAAGCGCCATGAGCATTACCAACTTGAGGATGATCCTTGGTAAGGACAATGATGTGGCTGGTCCCCATTGACGGATCACCGTGAGTATCATGCTCACATCCCAGATTTTCAGAGTACCTAGGCCTAGGAGGATTAGAATTAAACACACCCTTCATGAATCTTGATATTAACGGGTGTGACCCTAGCGGCTGGTGTCACTGTTGATGGCACTGTAACTCAACCCTTCATTGAAATGTAAGCGGGATAGGAATTCTAGCACATCTGGGATGGAGGCTGTGTGGTAAGTAATGATTGCATGTAAGCAACATTCCTCCCATTTCCTGATATGGGAGATGTATTGCCTTTTTGTGCTATCCCTCCAGGATGATGTGATGATATCCACAGTCTGATTGGTGAGTCCCAAACCCAGGTATGGCCTTCTTAAAATCTGCAAATCAACAAATTTACTGTGTCATTCAATGAGTGTGGATCCCCAGTCACAGGGTGCACCAATAAATGTTTTCGTTTTGGAACCTCCATAATAGGGTGCGTGGTTATGCCCGAAATGAGCGGGAACCATGGCTGTGTAGGCCTGTCGCGTACCACCAAAACCCCTGAAGCAGAGTCCTGCTTGATCTTGCTCAGGCACCGACTGATGAGGCTGAAGGGTGGAAAAATATATACAAACATTCCGCCCCAGTGCAGTGAGAATGCATTCACCGCCACGGCCCCTGGGTCTGGTTCCCATGAAACATACTTCGGTACCTGGTGATTAAGTCTGGATGCAAACAAATCGATATCTGGCAACCCATACCGAAGGACAATTTCATTAAATACATCCTGATTCAACATCCACTAGGTGTTGTCGTTGAATTTATGTGACCTGGTGTCTGCCACCATATTGAGTCTGCCTGGCAAGTAGACAGCTGAAATCCAAATATTCTTTTTAATGCACCAGTGCCAAATAATGTTAGCCAATCCATCACAAGATTTTGACTTGATTCCACCTATGTGATTGACATATGCCATTGCCGTGGTGTTGTCAATCTGTAGCTGAACATGTAAGTGATGTTTAGTGGTACAATATGCTTTGAGCCCATAAAATGCTCCTAAAAGTTCTAATTTATTCCATGTGATTGGAGAATCAGTGCCTCATGCATCTGCCACCACAGCTAGACCTGGTATCAGTAGCACCCCAACCTAGGGCACTGACATCAGTCTGTAAAATAAGTGAAGGTGCTTTAGTCAAAATAGTGCATAATAATGTAATATGTTTCTAATCCATCACTGTACTTCTGCAATGGCTTCAGATGGTAAGTGCGTGGGCCGATTGTAATGACTTGTATGTATTCTCAGTGCCTGTACCTTTGCCCTCTGTAAATGTTGGTAGTGCAAAGGTCCATATTGGGCTGCTGGAAATGCAGCTACCAATTTATCAATTTACCAATTTACCAATTTACCAATTAAGCTGGTGACCTGTTTAATTGAGGGTGATTGCTCCCTCAAGACCTTGATACAGCCTTCAATTAAATCTACTCTCTTGCCCTGGGGCAGAGTCACAGACATGTGATTGGATTCAACTGTGAATCCCAAATAGTCAATTAGGTTAACCGGCACCAATTTTGATTTAACTGGGTGGACAATGACTACTAGCCTCTGCACCATGAGTTGAACAGCTGAAACTGATAACTCGGCTGCGTCAAAGGTGTTTCCAATGATTAAAATGTCATCCAAATAGGCCATGACAATATGGCCTTGTGATCGTAATAACCCAAGCACTGGTTTTAACAGGTTTGTAAATAGGCGAGGGGCTGAGGTCAATCCATTAAGTAGAGCTCGAATTTGCCACATCTGTCCCATCCAGCTAAATTTCAAATATCTGCGATAGTCTTTATGAACAGGCACTGAATAATACGCATCCTGGAGATCTATACCTGCCATATAACACCCCCTGGAAAGCAATTGCTTGGCAGAAGAAAATGTTTCCATTTTAAAGTGCTGATACTGCACAAACGGATTAAGTCCTGTTATGTCCAAAATAATCTGACACCCACCATTCTTCTTAGGTTTAGGAAACACATTAGACACGAATTGATGAGTTTGATAGATTGTTTTCTCAATTACCTTGAGGCATAATCTTGCTATTTCAGCTTAGATCATCAAATTCTCTGTTTGTGAGAAGATGAGTGCCCGTTTTGGCTTGTGGTGGGTGGGTGGACACAGGTTGGGAATAAATTCAATTTTAAATCCTTGAATACTCTGCAGTATAAACACATTCAATGTTATTTTATATCATTCTCCCAGAAACCTGTGGAACCTCCCCCAACTGGTAGGTAATTCTCTCTCAATATGTTTCAACAAGAGCCAGACCCACTTACCTCCATGGTTACCGGCAGTGCTCTTTGCCTGTTTCTGGGTGGTAAAGGCATGTTCCCCCGTTCTCCTGCTGGGGAGCGCCAGCTGCGCACATTAAATGGTCGGCTTGGTCCTTGCCCAGCCCGGATTTAAAAAGCCTCAGGTAAGTGTTGGCAGTCATCCATTTGGTAATTCTTGTTGCAGGAGGACAAGTCCAAACATGAAGAAATCAGGAGCAGCAAGGCGAGCCGTGCCAAAAACATCTCAAGCCCGCGGGAGTGCGGGTAGCGGGCGGCTGCCTAGCTCATCCACGGAGTCGCCCGTTGTTAACCCGGCGACTGCAGACTTAGAGGACACTGTTCCTACGCCGGTGTATGTGGCTGTATTACCTTGGCCACAAGCAGGGAGAGCGCTGTCTAAAAAATTCACATGGGCTGGTGACGGAAGCGATGTGTTTGTCCACTCTGACAGTCGCCATTCCAATTCCCGGTGTTTCACAGAACTGGCGCCAACTTGACAGTCACTGGCAGTCCGCTGAAAAATCGCCTAAGTGGGACAGGCCCATTAGGGTCCTGATATTTGCTGTATACTTTTCCCATATATTTGATCTCTAAAAGTGTATCACCTCTCACTTGTCTGCATTAATCTGCCATTTCTCTACCCATATCTCCAAGTGATCCATATCTTATTCTATCCTCCGACAATCTTCCTCATGATCCACCAATTTCTGTCTTGTTATTAAATCTACTCATCAACCCATCTACATTTTCATTCAAAGCATTAATATATATCACAAGCAATAAGTATCATTTCCCATACTACTCTTGCCAGACTAAATGCTTTATTGTTTCCCATGTTCTTTCCTCTTCCTCTCTTAAATAATAGAGATTTATATTTTGCTGTCCAGAATCTCTGAAGATTGGGATGATGACAACCCATGTATCTATTAGCTCCATACACCTTCAGCTCCACCACCTCAGTACAAATGCCACCACACACCCGTGTGTTTTTCTGTCCTATTCATTTCTCTAACATTAAGTTTTACCAATGCTGAGTTTCTTATTCACATTGATATGTAGTCCTCCATAATTACATAAAGTTTGTTTTGTGTTTTGTGTTTGTAAATCTAAAATGTGTTTAATATCCATGTCATTCCTTTGTTCCCCAATGTAATTTCTCCAGTTTCAGACTGCCAGAAACCCAGATTAATTAAATAGTTAATCTTTTCCATGTGTACAATATCTAGAGATATAGGGCCTGTTTGAACATGTATCTCGGCCCAGTGGCGCAGCAGTAGAATCAATGCCTTACAACGCCAGAGATCCGGGTTCGATCCTGACTGTACGGAGTTTGTACGTCTCCCTCTGAGTTTTCTCCCTGTGCTCCAGTTTCCTCCCACATCCCAAAGATGTGCAGCTTTGTAGGTTAATTGGCTTCTGTAAATTGTCCTTTGGACAATTGGCTTCTGTAAATTGTAGTGTACGGATTATCATTGATTGGTGCGGACCCGTTGGGCCGATGGGCTTGTTTCCATGTTGTATCTTTAAACTAAACCCTCTATATTTCAATGAGGCAAAGACTCGTCAAAAGGTTAAGTATCCTGGAAAACTTATATCCCAATCATAGGTTGACAAAAATGCTGGAGAAACTCAGCGGGTGTGGCAGCATTTAAGGAGAGAAGGAATAGGCGATGTTTCAGGTCGAGACCCTTATTCAGAGTAATTCCCAATCATTATCACTTTGTCATCACATCTCTGCAATCAGATAATTTCAGATTATTTATTTGTTCCATTAGTTCACCTACCTTTGATATTAATGCTGCATGCATTCTGATTGGGTTTGGAGTTTCAGGTTAAGACCTCAGAAGGTTGCTGAACAAGTTAAAGGTTCACTGGGCATATCGGAGTCTGGGAAGCTGGGTGGCAGTGTGAACTGTGAGGAGGATGCTATGAGAATTCAGAGTAACTTGGATAGGTTGGGTGAGTGGGCAGATGCATGGCAGATGCAGTTTAATGTGAGGTTATCCACTTTGGTAGCAAAAACAGGTAGGCAGATTACTATCTAAATGATGTCAAGTTGGGAAAAGGGGAGGTACAACGGGATCTGGGGGTCCTTGTTCATCAGTCAATTAAAGTAAGCATGCAGGTACAGCAGGCAGTGAAGAAAGCGAATGGCATATAGGCCTTTATAACAAGAGAAATTGAGTGTAGGAGCAAAAAGGTCCTTCTGCAGTTGTATAGTGCCCTAGTGAGACCACACCTGGAGTATTTTGGTCCCCTAATTTGAGGAAGGACATTCTTGCTATTGAGGGAGTGCAGCGTAGGTTCATAAGGTTAATTCCCGGGATGGCGGGACTGTCATATGCTGAGATAATGGAGCGGCTGGGCTTGTATACTCTGGAGTTTAGAAGGAAGAGAGGGGATCTTATTGAAACATAAGTTTATTAAGGGTTTGGACGCGTTAGAGGCAGGAAACATGTTCTCGATGTTGGGGGAGTCCAGAACCAGGAGCCACAGTTTAAGAATAAGGGGTAAGCCATTTAGAACGGAGACAAGGAAATACCTTTTCTCGCATAGAGTTGTGAGTCTGTGGAATTCTCTGCCTCAGAGGGCAGTGGAGGCCAGTTCTCTGGATACTTTAGAGAGAGAGCTAGATAGATCTCTTAAAGATAGCGGAGTCAGGGGATATGGGGAGAAGGCAGGAACGGGGTACTGATTGGGGATGATCAGCAATGATCACATTGAATGGCGGTGCTGGCTCGAAGGGCCGAATGGCCTACTCCTGCACCTATTGTCTATTGTCTGTTGTCTATTGTAAGAGATCAAAGAGTCACTATGCCAATCATAGTGACTGCTTTAGTCAGAGAGTGGTGAATCTGTGGAATTATTTGCCACATGGCTGTGGAGGCCAATTCAGTGGATATTTTTAAGGCAGAGATAGATAGATTATTGATTAGTACAGGTGTCAAAGGTTATGGGGAGAAGGCAGGAGAATGGGGTTAGGAGGGAGTGATAGATCAGCCATGATTGAATGGCAGAGTGTACTTGATGGGCCGAATGGCCTAATTCTACTCCTATTCCGTATGACCTTGTGATCATAGGTAAATCAAGATTTACTAGAATGTTGCCAGGGTTCCAGCAACTATGTTACAGAGAAAGGTTGAACAAGTTAGGTCTTTATTATTTGGAGTGCAGAAGGTTAAGGGGGGACTTGATTGAGGTCTTTAAAATGATGAAAGGGATAGACAGACTTGACGTGGATACGTTTTTCCCATTGAGGGTAGGGAAGATTCAAACAAGAGGGCATGACATGAGAATTAAGGGACAGAGGTTTCGGGGTAACGTGAGGGGGAACTTCTTTACTCAGAGGGTGGTGGCTGTGTGGAATGAGCTTCCAGCAGAAGTGGTGGAGGCAGGATCGATTTTAACATTTAAGAGTAAAGTGGATAGGTATATGGACGTGAAGGGAATGGAGGGGTATGGTCTGAGTGCAGGTAGATGGGACTAGGGGAAAACAAATGGTCGGCACGGACTGGAAGGGCCGAGAGGGCCTGTTTCCGTGCTGTAATTGTTATATGGTTATATGGTTATAGGGTTGGACAGGAAATAGAAGGCCACTGGACAATCAGAGGGTCTCACAGGAGCTAGACTGTCACCCAGTCAACTGGAAGATCAGACGGGAGAGAGAACATAACTGGGCCAACCAGAAGATCCAATAGGAGATAGCAGGTCACTGGCTCAGGCAGGAGATAGATGCTCACTGGTCCAACCCGGGAGGGTTACTGGCTCAGTCAGAAGTTCAGAAGGCTGGAGGGAAAGTTGGAAGAATAACAAAAAACCCAATTAAGTCTATCCACCTATGTTATTATTAAAACAAAACCTTGTATTTATTAAATATTTTCCTCTGCCTCCGGATGTTTCAATATTCATTCATTGCAGTTATCCTTGTAATGAAGAGAAATATGACAGATAATTTATGCTCAGCAAAGCTCACTGGGCATCTGCAATCAGCTGAGTGTCACCTAACTCGGGAAGCAGAACTAAAGGGTGTCAGTGAGTGGTGCGCATTGTGTTTGGGTGATGTGTCGGCTGAGGTAGGCATGAGGTTTACAATAGTGCAGCTTCTGAAGGTCAAGTGAAGCATATGAACACTAGGCAGGAGCCCTGGTTGACAATGAACTTGTGGAAAGGAAAGAATACTGGAACATCACTGGAGGGAATGGATATCTTGCTGTGGAAGGCTTGTGTGTCTTTAATGTGTCTTTGCTGCTTGGTGCAATGGAAGCCATGGGAAGAACTAGATTTTAATGCACTCTGGGGTCATAAATCAGGTGCTTGTAGTATAGTCGCCACTCTTTGACTTGCCTTGGAGGCTCACTCTAAAGCAACTGGCACAGCCACAGCTCTGTACATAATGAAGGCATGTGACTCCAGCCAGAATGCTCAGCATTTTCCTGCACGATTTGCTGCATATTGTCATAATGGTTGGATATTGTAGGAGTGGGATGTGTTTTTGTTCCAGTCTAGGCTTCTCACAGTTAACATGTAGCCCCACAAACTCCTTTGAGCTGAGAGCCTCACTGATTTCCCTTATGCATTGCTGCATGAAAAACAGTGAGTTGAGGTGGATTTTACTTCAGAGTCACGTGAGTGATTCCGTGAAGAAGCCCCTGCCAGTGCGCATGCGCGTCATTTACGTCAGACACGTGGCGCACCGGCGGGCTGGAGAGCGCAGCTCCACCAGCGGTAAGTTATAAACCAGCAGGTAACTGATTTTAAACTTTCTGCGGTTTACTTGGCTTCCGTAAGGCTGTTTACAGGAGCCAGCAGGAGCAACCTAAAAATTGAAAAAGTAACTAAAAAGGCTGCTGCCATTAAAAGTAAAGAACTTACCCACTAGACCGCAGTTAGCGAGCATATGTCGGCTTCAGAAACGCCGGCTCCAAAAACGCCGACTACAGAGCCACCAGCAGTTCAGCAAATAGCAGCAACTCCGGTGCTTCAGAGCACTGTGGCCACTCCTGTCAGGAGGAAGGCCAAGAGGAAAATGGCCAGGCCTGTTGACTGATGAGTCAGGCCAGGAAGACTCCCCTCCTTCAAATAAAAAGGTTTGGGGACTTCTTGACAAAATGGAACACCTCATAGAACAAATGCTCAATCATGAGGTGTTCCAGTCAGAGTGTTGCATACCCCCAGGGTTCCCCAATAGCTCTCAGGAGCAACCTCAAGCAGAGGTCCGTATGGCGAGGAGCAGTACCAACAATATGCCTATGAATATGAATGGGAACTCATAACAGCAGCGCCTTTTCAAGGGCTGCACGATACCTCCCTTGAGCTTATTTAAGGATAAGGGGGAAGTCTTTTAGGACCGAGATGTGAAAATCGTTTTTTACACAGAGATTGGTGAATCTGTGGAATTCTCTGCTACAGAGGGTAGTTAAGGCCAGTTTGTTGGCCATATTTAAGAGGGAGTTGAATGTGGCCCTTGTGGCTGAAGGGATCAGGGGGTATGGAGAGAAGGCAGGTACAGGATACTGAGTTGGATGATCAGCCATGATCATATTGAATGGCGGTGCAGGCTCGAAGCGCCGAATGGGCTGCTCCTGCACCTAATTTCTATGTTTCTAAGTTTCTATGACTTGGGAGAGCCAGGGCAGTATGCATCTGACCCTGAAGTTGTTGTCACTGCAGAAGAGCATGCGCCAAAGCACATAAGCTATGCTCCATGTGTGCAGGATGTGGCCAGCAATTTTGCCATACCGGCGGGGACCGGTGAAGCCATGGATGAAAATCTGGCCAGCAATATTAATATATATGGCCTGTTACCAGCTCCATAATGGAGGAAAATTCTTTACAATATCAAAACACCTGTTAACTGTGCGTCGCTCAAAGTGCCCACTGTGAATTCGGCCATCTGGGGGCAAATGAGCACATCCATGTGGGGGCACGAGTTGAGGTTTCAGAAAGTCCTCAAATTAGTGGGTGCAGGAATAACGGCATTTGGGCGAATGGTCCAAGAGGCACCGCTATCATGTACACAGCAGGACATGCTAGCCCTGCTGTGCAATGCTCATTTCGAGCTTAATCTGAGCCCAAATCTGAGGAAGGACATTATTGCCATAGAGGGAGTGCAGAGAAGGTTCACCAGACTGATTCCTGGATGTCAGGACTGTCTTATGAAGAAAGACTGGATAGACTCGGTTTATACTCTCTGGATTTAGGAGATTGAGAGGGGATCTTATAGAAACTTTCAAATTCTTAAGGGGTTGGACAGCTAGATGCAGGAACTCCCCGATGTTGGGAAGTCCAGGACAAGGGGGTCACAGCTTAAGGATAAGGGGGAAATCCTTTAAGACCGAGATGCTTTTTTCACACAGAAGTGGTGAGTCTCTGGAACTCTCTGCCACAGCCAGTGGCTGGCCCTTGTGGCTAAGGGGATCAGAGGGTATGGAGAGAAGGCAGGTACGGGTTACTGAGTTGGATGATCCCATGATCATATTGAATGGCGGTGCAGGCTCGAAGGCTGAATGGCCTACTCCTGCACCTAATTTCTTATATTGTATACGGAAGATAGCCATCAAACCAACCCTCAATCCATGCTTTGCGGCATTGTGCAGATCTTCTAATGTCCAGGCACCCAACGTGCTATTTGGGGAGGATCTGGCGAAGCAAGTAAAAGAGCTGGATGAGGAGGCGAAAACCATCGGCCTCATCAAAACTTATCCCGGGGGCAGGATGCCGCCTCGCAAGCCATACCCATTCAGGCAAGGGGTTTCCAGCTACATGCCGCTGGCACACACCACTGCACACCCCCAACATCGCCAGGAGACTGAGGAATCCAAGAGCAACCATGGAGGTACGAGTAACAGATTCAGTCCAGGATATATCCTCTGGGGATCAGCCATCCGGTCGGGGGTTGGTTGCATTTGTTCTGTGATGAATGGTGCTGCATAACATTAGAACTATTCATACTGGACAGTATCCAGGGGTCTCGAATCGAGTTTATTTCAGAAGTACATCCACCCGCACAAAATACACCTAGTCGGGTATTGGTTTTTTCAAGACCAGAAACTCTACAGGTGAATGATGAACTTGGGGTTTTATTCCAAAAGGGGGTAATTGAAAGGACGGCATATCAGCCTCAAATATTTGTGTCCAGTATATTCCCCAGGCAGAAGTAGGATGGTGGGTGTCGAGTCATTCTGGACCTAACCGGACTAAATCATTATGTCCAGTATAGACATTTTTAAATGGAAACTTTCAGTGCTGCTAAGCAACTGATATCAAAAGGTTGTTATATGGCAACCATAGATCTGAAAGATGCATATTATTCAGTACCAATTCATCACCAGTACCGTAGATACTTGAAATTTAGTTGGATGGGACACCTGTGGCAATTTAAAGCTTTGCCCAATGGGTTAACCTCAGCCGCTAGGTTATTTACAAAGTTGTTGAAACCAGTATTAGGGCTACTCCATGCCCAGAATCACATTGTGATGGCACATACCTGGATGATGTTCTGATTATAGGCAAAACTCAGGAGGCAGCTGAGGAATCGGTTTCAGTGACCAAACACCTGTTTGAGAGGTTAGGTTTCCTCATCCATCCAACTAAATCCAAATTAATACCATCTAGAATGATTGACTATTTGGGGTTCATCATTGATTCAACTAATATGTCAGTGACTTTGCCTACGGCCAAAACTGTTGAAATTATGGAGACCTGTAGCAATCTGGTAGAGGAACAACAACCCTCCATCCGGCAAGTAGCCAGTGTTATTGGTAAATTAGTGGCGGCTTTCTCTGGAGTGCAGTTCGGACCTCTGCACTATCAGAATGTGCAACAAGCTAAAGAACAAACACTGAAAGAACATGCAGATCATTTCGATAGACCAATGCAGTTGCCAGCTGAAGCTATCGTCCGAGTTGCAATGGTGGATAACTAATGTCTCACGAAGTACTAAAGACATTTGACTCAACACCCTCAGTTATTTTACAAACTGATGTGAGTGCTTCGGGATGGGAAGCAACTGATACCGAGTCTAGCTGTGGCGGCTGATGGAGTGTGCAAGAGGCATTGATCCTGCAGAGGCATGGGATAACCTACTTAGAATTGCTGGGTGCATTCTCTGGCCTAAAAGCATATTGTTCAATAATGAATGATTTACATGTTCAGCTCCAGAATGACAATACAGCTGTTGTATATATCAATCACATGGGAGGAATTAGGTCAGTATCATGTGATAATCTGGCTAACCTCATTTGGAACTGGTGCATTACGAGAAACATCTGGGTCTCAGCTACCTACCGACCAGGTAGAGATAATGTGGTGGCAGACACCAGGTCACGCAATTTTAATGGAAATATAGAATGGATGCTGAATCCAAAAGTTTTCAAAATGATTGTTAGCCGGTATGGATTGCCAGACATAGATCTGTTTGCATCCAGTTACCTAAATACGCCTCATGGGAACCGGATCCAGGGGCAGTAGCAGTGGATGCATTCTCGCTACATTGGGGACGTACATTCTTTTGCGCTTTTCCCCCATTCTGCCTCATCAGTCATGTCTCACCAAAATAGAGCAGGACTCCACTTCAGGCGCTTTGGTAGTTCCTGACTGGCCCACACAGCCATGGTTCCCATTGGTCCTGAGACTGAAGTCACAGCCATTTATGACTATCCCCAAATGCAGCAACTCTCTCCTGTGACAGGAGAGAGTCACCCTTTACATGATCGTATTAATCTGTTGATTTGCAGATTCTGTTCCAGGGGCTCGGACTATCGAGTAGGACCGTGGATGTGAATTACTGTGGCCTGGAGAGATAGTACTAAAAAGCAATATGTATCTCACAATAAGAAATGGGAGATGTTTTGTTTACAGTCAGATATATCTTATCATACTGCAGGCATACCGGATGTATTGGAGTCCCTTGCTACATTGCATTTTGACGAGCAATTGAGCTATAGTGCCATTAATAGTGCTCTGAGTGCTTTGTCCTCCTATTTAGGGCAAGGGTCGGGACAACATTCAATCAGATCTCATCCATTAGTGTCCCGATTCATGAGAGGTAAACAAAAACCCTCCCAGGCCTAGATATACGGAAATCTGGGATGTGAGCATAGTTCTCACATTGCTTCGACAATGGGCTCCAATTACATCTCTGTCTTTTCAGAAGTTAACGCACAAAATGGTCATGCTCATGGCGCTAGTGTCAGCGCAACGGGTCCAGACATTACAAAAGCTACGACTGGACTGGACAGCATGCATTCTTCTGTAGATAATATTACGTTTTATGTATATGATTTAATCAAACAAAGCAGGCCAGGGACGGCTGGAACCAAAATAAGCTTTAAAGCATACCCCATCAACCTGAGGTTATGTGTAGTTACGCACCTGAGTCAATATATCGAGGTAACCAAGAGTCTCAGAGGCTCTGAAACAGCGATGCTCATCAGCCACAAAAAAAACCATAAAAAGGTGTCAGTACAAACTATTTCTAGATGGCTGGAGTAGACACTGATGTGTTTAAATCTCACTCCACCAGGATGGCGTCAATATCCGCAGCACAGGACGTGCCTCTAGACCAAATCCTCGGCGTTCGCAGGATGGTCTAGTGAAGGGACTTTTTCCAAGATTCTATGATAAACCTGTCCTCGCAGTGGAAGGATTTGGGCATGCTGTTTTGGGTTCTGTTTGAGTTTTCATTTGTAATTTTCCCCCTGGGAGAGAGGGGTTATTACTGTTCTTTTATTATTAAAAACGTTCATTGGATAATTTAAGCAATGTTCAATACATTATTTGTTTATCCTGTGTAAACTGAAGCAGTGTGCCATATGGAACTGAATCTACAGCATGAAATCACAGAGCTTTGAAATCTTCACGGAATAACTCACGTAAATCACTCAAGTAAAATAGTAAGATTAAACGAGAACTTACCAGTTTGAAGTTTGATCTTTATTTTATGAGGAGTTTTTTATTGCTCCATTCTAAAGTTTGTTTGCAGATGCGGCGTGCAGATTTCAGCGAGGATTTTTTAATAGAAGCACAACTATCTCACAAGTTGTGTGAGGTTCAGGCAGGGTCAAAGTGACATCCTGCTGAGAGCACTTCTCACTCTCCACTGATGTGCTCGGCATGCCTGCTAAACTGCTGCAAGCAACAGAGCAATCTCAGCCAGTGGATCATTATGCTGGTATTGCAGCCTTCAATGAAAATGCAGCCATATTGAACCTGCTCCACCAATTAATTCAGTTTAGTTTATTGTTACATGTACTGAGGTATAGTGAAAAGCTTTTGTTGCGTGCTATCCAGTCAGCAGAAAGACAATACATGATTACTTTAGAGCCATTTGGAGTGTATAGATACACTTCCGGTCACGGTAGAGTTGTTGCCTTGCAGTGAATGCAGCACCGGAGAACCGTTCGTTGTTCGATACCGAATACGAGCGATGTCTCTATGGAATTTATACATTCTCCCTGTGACCTACATGGGTTTTCTCCGAGATCTTCAGTTTCCTCCCACACTCCAAAGACGTACAGGTTTGTAGGTTAATTGGCTTGGTAAATGTAAAAATTGGCCCTAGTGTGTGTAGGATAGTGTTAATGTGCGGGGATCGCTGGTGGGTGGGGACCCGGTGGGCCAAAGGGCCTGTTTCCGTGCTGTGTCTCTGAACAAAACAAAACTAAAAAAAATGATAAGGGAATGATGTTTAGTGCAGGGTAAATGCATCATAGCTGATTCTCTGTGAATCGTGATCGCACAGCATGGAAACAGAGTTTTCAGCCCACTGAGTCCACACTGACCATCAAGTGCTGCTGCAACCGGCTGCGCAATCTCGACCAGCCCATCATGTATTTGGGTGAGGTGTAGGCTGAGGTGGTGTGAGGTATACGGCAATGTTGCTTGTGAAGGTCAAGAGAAGTAAATGAATGCTTGGCAGAAGCCCTAGTTGATAGTGAATGTGGAAAAGGACAGAGCACAGGAACTAATCACTGGAGGGAATTGTCATTTAGGCATCTTTGGATCAATAGAATCATGGCTGATTCTCTGTGCCAATACAGTGCAGTTTTAGAATCATGATCAACTTAGAAACAGAATTCTCAGCCCACCAAGCCCACGCCGGCCATCATGCACCCATTAACAGAAATCCCAGTTTTGTTCTCCCATCAACTCCCCAACTAACTAGATTTTACTTTTCACCTTCACACTAGGGACAATTTACAGTGGGCAATCAACCTACTAACCCTCAAGTTACAGGAGCAAACCCTCGGAGGAACCATCTGCGGTTACAGGGAGAACATGCAAACATGAGATAGACAGCACCAGAGGTTAGGATTGGACTGGGGTAGCTGGAGCTGTGAGGCAGTGGTACTACTTGTTGCGCCACTGTGCCATCCTGAATTTGTATCTGTAACTCTGTCAGCACCCAAATAATTGCCTTTACCTAATCTAAATACACTTTGAATCTGTCAGTGATTAGACTTTAATCAGACAGTGGGTGGTTTCTGGGATGATTCCTGGGATGTCAGGACTGTCTTATGAAGAAAGACTGGATAGACTCGGTTTATACTCTCTGGAATTTTAGGAGATTGAGAGGGGATCTTATAGAAACTTACAAAATTCTTAAGGGGTTGGACAGGCTAGATGCAGGAAGATTGTTCCCGATGTTGGGGAAGTCCAGGACAAGGGGTCACAGCTTAAGGATAAGGGGGAAATCCTTTAAGACCGAGATGAGAAAGACTTTTTTCACACAGAGAGTGGTGAGTCTCTGGAACTCTCTGCCACAGAGGGTAGTTGAGGCCAGTTCATTGGCTATATTTAAGAGTGAGTTGGATGTGGCCCTTGTGGCTAAGGGGATCAGAGGGTATGGAGAGAAGGCAGGTACGGGATACTGAGTTGGATGATCAGCCATGATCATATTGAATGGCGGTGCAGGCTCGAAGGGCTGAATGGCCTACTCCTGCACCTAATTTCTATGTTTCTATGTTTCTATGTTTTAGACTTTAGACATACAGCGTGGAAACAGGCCCTCTAGCCCACCGAGTCCATGCTAACCAGCAACCACCCCATACACCAGCACTATCCTGCACACTAGGGGCGATTTACAATTTACAGAGGCCAATTAACCTGTACGTCCTTGGTGTGTGGGAGAAAACCAGAGCACCCGGAGAAAACCCATGTGGTCACAGAGAGAATGTACAAACTCCATACAGACAGCACCTGTAGTCAGGATCGAACCCAGGACTCTGGCACAGTAAGGCAGCAGCTCTACCGCTGCGCCACTGTGCCATTCCAAAATGGAAAAACAAGATTGAAAAATTGAACCATTTTCCACTCTCAACTCTACATCTCTCATTTTGCAAACTACTAATTGCAAATCAAAGCATATTTCAAGTCACAGCCCCAATGTAACATGTGACTACCTAACTAGCTCTGTAGCTATAAGAAGGTTTAATTTAATATCCTCTATAAACAATGTGCTTGCTAAAGAAAGGGGAGAGAACAACATTGAACCAGGTTGTGCTTGAATCGGCCTGATCCTCTTCACCTCTGCTGCCACACCAACCTCTCACAGTCACCACTGCCTCCTGGAGAAAACCACCCCACAAAGCAGAATAATGTGCTAGTTGCACCTAAGTCTCGGGATGTGACCCGAGACTCCCACTTTGGACTGCCCTGGTGACTTGCTGATAGTTCCTCCCATCAACAGTATTTACGACTGTTTCTGACTCTCAGAGAGGCGTTCCTAAATTTGAAATGGATTTATATTGTTACAAATTTGAAAACAAGATGTAAAAACAATTAAATTATTCAAAAGCGCATATAACAGATAAATTAATGAAATCGTTGACATTAATCACATAAAGAAACCAAAACCCGCACCTTTCCTTCTGCACACAGAGATGCATGGGTAAAGGGCCTGTATGCATGCACATGAGATGTGCTGGGTAAAGCAGAGATGGCTGGCATAAAGCTAAAATGGAAAATAAGAAGTGCATTAGGCTTTTCTACTCAATGTGGGAACAATGTGCTTTGTTCCTTTACTCAGTGTTAACTTCAGTGGAGGTTAAATGTATGGCCACCTGAACTCCAGTGGATACCTTACTGGCAATGAGCAGACATGAATATCAACAACAGATACCTTACATTGAACCTTTGTCAGATGCCTCTCACTGTTTTCATTCCCTCTCCTGGGCAGAGGGAAACGTATTTGCTTGCTTCACACTGCATGAAGCAGCAAATAATGTTTCGACTGATATTCTTCGATAAATATTTATTTCTCTAAAACTGAGGTTGCCATGAGCGATCACAGCTATAGATGGTGCTGTAACTGCACATCAAAAATGGTATTTCCTTCTGAGACCATTTCTGGTCGTTTGCACCTGGTTTTCTCAAATGTATTTATACATTGAAAAATGAGAACAAAAACTGCAATAAGAAATGCAAAATCAAATGAAAGATTTTAGCCTCAGGATTCCTTGGTGCAATCTATAATTTTAAATCAATAATTGAAGTTGCATGGTGTTATTTAGCAGCAGAGAGGAAGAGCTGGAGCTGGGAACTTGTGGTTTTTCAAGGCCAATAACCTTAGCAGCAAGGGAAAAGGAGCCAGGTTGCAATGCAGAGCAGCTATATTGTAACAGCCATTTTAAAAGAGGCAACTTTGAGGTGGAATGCTATGTCAAAGTGCAGGCTTCTTTGAACACTGAAGAGGGCGCCCAGATTGAAGGTAAGAATAAGGTAAGTTGGTTAAGGTTTATTTCTCCCTAAGTCCGTAAGATTTATTTTTCAGAGTATATTTAGGGGGCAGTTATGGCAGTTGGTGCCACAACACCAGATGTGGGAAATCAGGGAGCAGTCATGTGTCCCTGACAACATTGTCTGCAGCAAGTGTGTGCAGCCACCGTTCCTCTCAGACAGCATGGTCGGAGCAACAACTTGCCACACCCCTTTATCATCCACCTGTACACCATGGACAGCTCGATTGTAATCATGTTTACTCTTCCCACTGACTGGTTTGCATGCAACAATAAAGCTTTTCATTGTAACTTGGTGCACATGACAATAAACTTAAACTAAAATGATCAGCCATGATCACATTGAATGGCGGTGCTGGATCGAAGGGCCGAATGGCCTACTCCTGCACCTATTGTCCATTGCCTATTGTCTATTGTCAATAAGTTAAACTAAACAGATGGTAGAGAGGGTTATAGACAGGGATTTCAGTGAGATGACCACATCAAAGGATCAGGTAAATAGATGCATGACTGCCATGCGAGGCAATCCCCTGTGGCTATCTCCCTCTCAAACAAATATAAAATTTTGGATCTAGTTGGGGGTAGGAAGGCCTGTCAGTAGTAACAACAGCAAGAAGAGCAGCACCACGTCTGACACTGTAGAACAGGGTTGGCTAAGGCTTGGCAAACTGAAGTGATAGAACTCTCTAGGGACAGAGGTACTGATAGGTGTAAATCTGGTAAAAGAGGTGGAGTCATTGCATTACTTGTTTAGTTTAGAGGTACAGCGTGGAAACAGGCCCATCGGCCTACCGAGTCTGCGCCGACCAGTGATCCCCGCACACTAATACTATCCCACACACGCAAGGGACATTTACAATTATACTAAACCAATTAACCTACAATCCTGTATGTCTTTGGAGTGTGGGACAAAACCAGAGATTCCAGAGAAAACTCACAGGTCATGGGGAGAACATACAAACTCTGAACGGAGAGCACCCTTGGTCAGGATCGAACCCGGGTCCCTGGCGCTGTAAAGCAGCAACTCTACCGCTGCGGCACCATGCCACCCTCAGGGACTGACTGGCTCAGGAAGAATGTCACATCTGCTATCAGAGGGGACGTACAGGAGGGATCATCCGCTTAGGCAATATGGGTAGAGCTAAAAAATAAGGATAGTGCAATCACTCTGATGGGATTATGACGTCGACCTCCCAACAGCCAGCAGGAGCTAGAGGAACGGACAGGTAGACAGATTATGGAAAGATGGAAAAGCAACAGGGTTGTCGATTTTAACTTTCTCAATGTTGACTAGGACTTTCTTATGCAAGAGGCTAAGATGGAGCTGATTTTGTTATGTGTACTCAAGTGGCTTTTGTGAAACAGTATGCGAGTAGAGGAGGGACCACACTGGACCATGTATTGGGAAACGAACACGGCCAGGTGACTGCTGTTCAGTTGAAGAGCATTTTGGGAACAGTAATCACAACTCCTCGCGTTTTAAGATAGTTATCAATAGTAATATAATCTTTCTAAGGACACAGCCAAAGTATCTGTATGCCATAAATTCTTGGCAGTGCATCAGGTTAAATTATGTAACATTTATAAATTGTGCTCTTGAACATTTTATGGCGCGTATTGATTGGTAACCAAGTGCAGTTTCCAACCAGAAGGAAATGATCAACTATGATCCAGGTGTTTTGCTGATTCCCAAGAACAAAGAGTAACAGTGAGAAATGAAAGTGTTTACAAAATTAAGCATTGTAACACATGGTCTTGCACGAACATGGATTTTTCTGCAACTGAA
This sequence comes from Okamejei kenojei, assembly GCA_035221665.1. Taxonomy (NCBI): domain Eukaryota; kingdom Metazoa; phylum Chordata; class Chondrichthyes; order Rajiformes; family Rajidae; genus Okamejei; species Okamejei kenojei. The sequence goes on from CM069132.1 coordinate 124,809,364, forward strand.
TGCGCATTGTAGATGGTCGAAATAGGTCATCAATGGTCACTCATATAAAGGAGCTTTTCACATTTAGGTTTCCTTGGTGTCTTTGTTAAGCCTAGTAGAAAATGTAATGTCTTTCCACGACTGTGACTGAGGAGTTTCCAACAGAAACATAGATTTAGGTGCTTTGCAATCTTGTACCCCTCTGATCCCCTTAGCCACAAGGCACATCCAACGCCAATTGACCCCTTGTCCTTGATCTTAACAGTTTTGTCACCAAGGGAATTAGCCACTAGAAAGGTTGAACTGGGAACATTCCAAAGTCAATCTAAAACTCACCATTTGTGCATGAGTGATCTCGGAGAAAATGTGAAAATATTCCATGGGAAATGACAGCATTTCCTAGGGTATTCTATGAACACAATCAAGTCATCTGAAATAAGCCTCACCAGTTGTCAATTCTGACATGATGACATCAAAGTGCCCTTCAGTTTTGAATCAAAATCAAAAATATCTATTTGCAAATTTGATTGAGCTCAATTAATAGCCTGTAGAAATGTTGCTAACTGTCTATGTGAAGCAAATGAATCCCAGTTCTAATGGGCCGTCTGAGTTGATTTGGGCACTGATTTTTTATTGCAGCATGCTTGGTATTTCCAAGTTACCCTTGGTGAAGAAGAGGATCATTAGTTACGTGACCAGAAATGAAGCTACATGTTTCACATTTATACATTAAACTTTATAATGACTGACTGAGTTAGGCAAACTTATCAACTAGGTAGAGGTGGACGGATAGATTTGAAAGGATTGATTGTGGTTCACACCGAACGAGCATGATCAGATCAAATCCCAAAGCACACCCTCTTCTGCCACGGACCAGCAATCACCCAATGCCTCGAAAACCAAGATGATGCCAATCCCCTTCATTCTCCATAACTAACCCAACATCCTTATCAATTCTCCCCTGGATCCCAAGTACTACCAATCGCTGAATGCATCATTGCCCTGCCCACAAATCTGTATCTTCACCCTGTGTCTGTATCATGTGCCCTTGCTGTGGTCATTACCACTATCAGTTTTCTCCCCTGATTTAAAGGCAAACTTGCTGCCAAGAAAGAACAGGTGTAAAAAAAAACGAATGACGTCCAGCGTTAGGTTTGACTGAGCCTCCACGTTCCAAACATCTCCCAGGTGAAAAGCCCTAAAAACATGTCCCAAACATCTCACCCCACCCCATCCTTCTCTTCATCTTGTAGTATATGCAGATAAGTATGACATCTTTATGATACATTTGACCTTGCTGGTATAAATGTGCAAACATAGGTGGTCAAAGAACAGCTTCAAATAAAACACATTTTGAGCTCTCCTTGTTTCCTAAAAATTAACCTGTACCCTCAGCATGTTACCCTCACAGAGACCAGAGCCCTATACTTGATGTGGTAAGGTGAGTCTCAATCTTACATTTAGTCGCAGTAACTTAATGTGCAGACTTCAAGCAACAGGAGTCGAGTTTAGACATGAGTGCAGGAGCAATTAAGGTGAGTGCACACAGACTGCTAAGGGCTACAGCTAAGAAAACACACCAATACTTCTACTTCCCCTGAAGGCTATGGACATTCAGCATCTCCAACTATTCTTACACATATCTACAAATGCATCATAGAAAGCATCCTGTCTGGGTGCGTAACAGCTTCGTATGGTAACTGCTCTGTCCAAGACTGAAAGAAATTGCAAAGAGTTATGAATGTAGCCCAGTCCATAATGTAAACTAGCCTTCCCCACTCACGGCCTCTCCATCAATCCCATCTACACTTCACGTTGTCTCAGGAAAGCAGCCTAAATAATCTAGAACTACTCACCCTTCAATCATTCTCTCCACTTGCCTCTCCCAACAGGCAGAAGATACAAAAGCTTTAAAGCCCATACTACCTGATTCAAGAACAGCTTCTTCCCCAGTTATCAGACTCTGAAACAGACCTCATATATTAAGGATGAATTCCCCATCTTCCAATCTACCTTTTTGCTTCCCCTGAACATTTTTAAAAATCTGTACCTTTACTGCAACTTCCAGCTGCATACCTATTGTTATTTACTTTCTCTTTTGTAATGTCTGATGTACTCATATGTGACCTGATTTGCCTAGATAGCATGCAAAACTATGTTTTTCATATATCTCAGTTAACGTGACAATAACAAGCCAATATCAATACCAATAAATCCTGTAAACATTAAAGAAGAACAGAGCAAAATTTCAACCAATACATTCATTTTAGAAATCTCAGCATCTGTGGTAAAGTTTTGTATCAGTATCGAGTAATGTATCTTTATTAGTCTATCAGTTCTTACGTAAAATCGATTGAGATTTAGTTTTGAAATGCAGCACGGAAACAGGCCCTTTGACCCACCGGATCCGTGCCGACCAGCGATCCCCGCACATTAGCACCATCCTACACCTACTGGGGACATGTTTTTATATTTACCAAGCTAATTAACCTACAAACCTTTGGAATTGGAATGTGGGAGGAAGCCGAAGATCTCAGATCACGGGGAGAACGTACATACTCCATACAGATAGCACCCGTAATCGGGATCAAACCTGGGTCTCTGGGGCTGCATTCGCTGTAAGGTTGCAACTCTCCCGTTGTGCCACCGTGACTGCCCTTCAGAATAAACAATCTTAATGAAATTGTGATTGAGGATGGAACATCCCTGTTCAAAATGAAGCCATATGAGAGTGTGAGGAAGGAAATAAAAGGAGATAATCTTGAATATATATATATATATATATATAGACTATTTTGATTGAATTTCTGGCAAGATTAAACACATTTCATTCAATGGGATAATGTGGAGATTACAGGATCACTTGAACTTCAGACATTATAGAAAGAAACAACTTCAAGACCAAACATCAAAAGTCAGACAAGACCATTATTATTTGAATGGCTGAGATAAAGAATTCTTCACAGCACACTAATTCTGGCACCTTCCTGACTCAAGCACTGCAAGGCAAATTTAACACATGAGTACATTCAATCTGCTAATAATCCCCAAAATTCAATATTTAAGCATGCAAGTACAATCACCACATCAATGGAGATGCTATCAGAAAAGCTGAAAGATTTCAGTCAGTGCACACAGTGTTTTGAAAGTCTAAGCTCTGACAGATGCCCAAACCATTTGGGAGAACTTGGCACGAAAGGTGAGATTTAACAGAAAAAAAAATTTCTGCTGGTGATCATTCATCTCAGGCAACCCAACTGAGAGCAGAGAAATGATTCAACTGTTAAAAAAAAAAGCGACAAGCAAAGACTAAGCTGAGACTACTGCAATCGTGACTAATGTCAACCAAGTCAATTGGACACATTACAAGATCAGAGATCCCATTTGTATTTTGCAACCAACTTCTCAACCTGCCCTTTCACTTTCAGCAAACTCTGCACATACACTTCCAAACTTCTCTGGTCTTGCTCCCTTTTAAAACTGTTCCCTCTTGTCCCTCTTACCAGTAGGCATGTGGCATGGAGACTACGTCTGAGAGCTCAGGAGACAATCATTGAATAAGGTGAGATAGGCACAAAATGCTGGAGTAACTCAGCGAGACAGTCACAGTTTAAGAATAAGGGGTAGGTAATTTAGGACTGAGATGAGGAAAAACTTATTCACCCAGAGAGTTGTGAATCTGTAGAATTCTCTGCACAGAAGGCAGTGGAGGCCATTCACTGGATGTCTTCAAGAGAGGTTTAGCTCAGAGCTAAAGGAATCAAGGGATATGGGGAAAAGGCAGGAATGGGGCACTGATTTTGGATGATCCGCCATTATCATAGGCCTACTCCATGACCAAATGGTCTACTCCTGCACCTATTTTCTGTTTCTATGCGTCTCCAGAGAGAAGAAATGGGTGATGTTTTAGGTCGAGACCCTTCTTCAGATTCTGTTTTGGGTCGAAACCTAGTGAATAAGTTGAGTGGGAAGCTGAATTAAGTCAACAGACCTTCTATGTTGATAAATGGGATTAGTATAGATGGGTACTTTAAAATTATTAAAAAACTGCAGGTTGGAAATCTAAAATAAAAATAGAAAATCCTAGGAGTTTGACCAATGTTAACTCGGTTTCTCTTCCCGTGGACGTGGTCTGACCTGCAGAGCAATTTCAGTATTTTCTGATCATTTTTCAGATGGGTCGGCAAGGACAAGATTTTAGTGCAGTCTGACTTTTGATTCGATGACCTAAAGTGAAGGTGCCCTGTGGCAGAAACAATTATAACATAATTACATTTTACAGAGAATAATGAGTCCAAGAGTGATATTTTAAATTTAAATTGATATAAGGACCATTTTGATAGAATGAAAGCAGAGCTACCTAAGGTGAACTGGCAAATTAGGTGAAAGAATCTGTCAGTCAGCATTCACAGAACAGATATACCTTAAACCCTCATTTTAACAGACCCGTTTTGTAACGGATTTTGGTTATAGCTGACGAACCTGCCCATGCCACCCCCGGTTCACACCGCCTCCACAGTCACTTTGAGCCCTGGCTGCCAATGCCACCCCTGGCTTGCAAGGTGCACCAGTGAGCCCTTCTTCACTCACCGCACGGTCTGGTTCACATGGCTGTTGCGGCTCACGTTGTAGCCCCTGGGGACAGCACTTTCTACAGGCTGCTGCCATGGACAGGATGCACTGAGTCACCAGCTGCCGCTTCTTCTTGTTGATCCGTCGCTTTGCCCTCTCCCCCCACCCACTGCCGTTGCCTCCTCTCCTCCTCTTTATCCCTTGGATTTGCCACATGCTCCACTTTGGAAGATGTCGACAACTGCAGATGAGAAGAAAGAGGAGGCGGCGGTGGATTGGCCAGACAATGCGACTGCCTACAGGAAGAAGTGGCAACTGGTAAGAGGGGAAGGAGCCCATGGTGTCCAAGGGTGTCCTGTCGGTGGCAGCGGCCTGAAGCATGCGCTGCCAGCCACGAGCTACAATGTGAGCCGCAACAAAAGCCATGTCAACTGGACTGTGCAGCGCTTGTGAAGAAGGCCTCGCTGGTGCAGAGTAGCGACATCAGCAGCTGGTATTAAGGTCAAACGACACATAATGCTGGAGTAACTCAGCAGAGTGAATCAGTGTGGAGAAGGGTCCCAAAGTCACCTATTCAAGTTCTCCAGAGATGCTGAGTTACCCAGCACTTTGTGTCCCTTTGTGTATTAACCATCATCCGCAGTTCCTTGTTTCGGTTGTAGAAGACATTCCGCAATTTTATCACGTGATCGATATTCCACCATTTCCTGCTATTACATGAGTCTATCCAAAAGACTTTTAAATACCATTATTACATCTGCCTCGACGACCACCACTGGCAGCACGTAAAAACATAGAAACATTGAAAAATAGGTGCAGGAGTAGGCCATTCAGCCCTTTGAGCCAGCACCTCCATTCAATATGATCATGGCTGATCATCTAAAATCAGTACCCTGTTCCTGCTTTTTCCCTATATCCCTTAATTCTTTTAACCCTAAGAGCTACTGTAAATCTAACTCTCTCTTGAAAACCAGGCATCCACGACCCTCTGTGTAAATAAATTACTCTGTACCTCTCCTTTTGAAGCTATGCCCTCTGGTACTTGACAATTTCACCCTGGAGAGAAGGTGCTGACAGTCTACATTACCAATGCCTCTCATAGTTTTACATACTTGTATCAGGTCTCCCCTAAACCTCCGATTAACAAAGAAGTGTTGTTGCTAATCAACCTACAGTTGTTCTGACTTTGTAAATAAACTAAAATCTTTTCATGCCTACTCTGCATGAAACTTGAAATAAAATTCATTTTCATAAACAGCAAAGCAATCGTAAATAAGCTATACATTGGCATTTATGCATAACCTTGCTTGGGCTGATGTTTTAATCAAAAATTAATTATTTTTTAATGTCAAACGAGTAGTGCAATTTATTCTCTGTGTTCCGGACACTCTAATGGCATTTCATCATGTTCAACAGAACTTTTGTGAGTCAAAGTTGAAGGTTTAATATTCTTCGAATTTCTTTGTCATTTGCATAAGAAATCAGATTTTACTCCGAGTTTTCTGTAACAAAATAACGAGCAGATAATCAGAAGATTATAACAAAGTAAAAGTTAAGGTACAAAACAAAATTAATGGAAATATAAAAAACAGACACAAACAATTCCCATGGATTTTTTAAAAAGAGTGAACTTGTCATTTATCTTATAGAAAGTAATAATTGTGAACTAATAACGAAAATCAAATAGATTTCATGTGAATTAAAAAGATACTTTGCATCCAACTTCAATATAGAGATATTAGCAACATTCCAGAAATGGAGAATTAGAATGGAGGGAGAAACTCAAAAAACTAGAGTCTCAGCGAAATGGTACAGGGCAGCCATGGTGGCGCAGGGGAGCGATGTTGCCTTACAGCCCTTGCAGCGCCGGAGACCCGGGTTCGATCCCGACTACGGGTGTTGTATGTACGAAGTTTCTACGTTCTCCCCGTGACCTGCGTGGGTTTTCTCCGAGAACTTTGGTTTCCTCCCACACTCCAAAGACGTACAGGTATGTAGGTTAATTGGCTTGGTGTATGTGTAAATTTCCCCTAGTGTGTGCAGGAGAATGTGCGAGAATCGCTGGTCGGTGCGGACTCGGTGGGCTGAAGGGCCTGTTTCCGTGCGGTATCTCTAAACTAAAAAAAAGTAAAATAGAACTATGGCCTGACAAGTTCCCGGCTACTAATGGTTTTCATTGAAAGGGTCATAAAAGACATGGTCAGTCAATAGTTGATGCATTTGTTTTAATTTTCCAACATACCCAAAGTTCACAAAAAGGTCTGCTAGGATTTGAAAATAGTGAATGTAACTCTTTTATTGTGAAAGGGAAGGAGACAGAGAGCAGGAAGCTAAGTGCCTGTTAGCTTAACATATGTCGCTGGGAAAATGTTAGATGCTATTATTAAAGACATTTTAGCAAGGCCCAGAGAAAAGTTCAAGATAATCAGGCAATGTTAATATTGTATTATGAAAGGGAAATCATGTTTGACCAATTTAGCAGAGTTCTTTGAAGAAGTAAAATGTGCTGTGATAAAGGGAAACCGGTGGATGTACTAAACTCAAAGTTCCAGAAGGTATTTAATAAGGTGCTGTGTCAATGGTTGTTGCAGAAAATAAAAGCTCACACTGAGCGTTCTGTTGTGCGTAGAAGGCTGGCTGACTAACTGGAAGCAGAGGATAGACATTAGTGGGCCTTTTTTTTCTGGTTGGTAAAATGTAAGATGTGCTGTGCCACAGGCCCTCATCTTTTTACAATTCATATCGAATCATAGGGCATAGAAATAGGCCATTCATCTCACCTGAAACTTTCCCTTTGCTCTTGCTGTTGTACCTGAGATTAACTTGATTGTATTTATGTGTAATATTATCGGATTGGATCTCATGCAAAACAAAATGCATCACTGTACCTCGCCACATATGATGTCCACTGTTAAATTTGAGTCTGGCATTTCCTCAAATCTCTCAGGTGAAAAGCTCTAAAAACACTCATCTTTCACCTCCAGACACCCCCATCATTTCCCTGCCTTCATCTTGTAGGATATGCAAGCCGCCAAAGTTAGGTGAAGGGGGAAAAATTTAATGGGAACCTGAGGGACAATCTTTATGCTGAGCCATTGCAGTTTGTTATCTATATCAATGATGTGGATGAGAATGTAAAAGGCATGATTGATAAGTTTGCAGATGACACTAAAATAGGTGGTATCGAAGACAGTGAAGATTATTATCAAGAATTAAGCGGGATCTTGATCAGCTGAGCAAGTGGACCAAGGGACAGCAAATGGAGTTTAATGCAGATAAATACGAGGTGTTGCATTGTAAGAAGTTAAACCCATTCAGGACCATCATAGTGAACAGACATGTTGCAGAGCACAGATAATCTAGGAGTACAAGTGCACAGTTCTCTGAAAGTGGCATCACAGGTGGTGGTGAAAAATACTTTTGGCAGTCTGGCCTTCATCAGTCAGGAATTCAGTACAGAAGATGGGACGTTATGTTACAGTTATACAAGATATTGGCGAGGCCGCACTTGGAGTACTGTGTTCAGCTTTGGTTACCCTGCTATTGGAAAGATGCCATTAAGCTGGAAAGTGTAGAGTAGAATTACAAGGATGTTGCCAGGACTTAAGGGCCTGTGCAGGAGGTTGAGGGATGGTCTTATCGGGGTTTTTTAAAACCATGAGGGAAACTGATTAGGTGAATGCAGAGTCCCTTTTCCAGGGTAGGGGAATCATAAATTATAGGGTACACGTTTGAGGTGAGAGGAGAAAGATTTAATGGTAACTTAAGGGGCACATTCTTCATGCAGAGGGTGGTGGGTATTTGAAACAAGCTGTCAGAGGAAGAAGTTGTGGCAGGTACAATGAAAACTTTGATTGAAACACATAAGATCCTGAGAGGTTTTAACAGGGTAGACGTGGGCAGGAAGTAACCTCTTTGTGAGAATTTCGATTTAGGGGTCATTGTTTAACCAATTAAAACAGAGACATTCCGTTTTTTTCCTTTGAGTTATTTAAACTTTTTATTTAAACAAATTATTAGAACTTGCTTTCGCAAAGGGTGGTAAAATGCAAAATCTGTGAATATTTTTAAGACAGAGGTAGATAGATATTTGCTAAACAAGAAAAGGAAAGGCTGCAGGAATACAGGATTAAGGTAACAAAACCAGATTATCTATCAGCTTAATGAATATCAAACCAGGATCAAGTACACGAGTCCATAAGTTCATGTTGATAAGTGAGAGGTGCAGAATTAGGCACTCGGCCAATCAAGTCCACACCTTTCAATCATGGCTGATTGATCTTTCCCTACTAACCCCATTCTCCTCCCTTTTCCCCTGACACCCGTACTAATCAAGAATCTACCTACCTCTGTCTTTAAAATATCCATTCACTTGGTCTCCCCAACCTTCTGTCCTAATTGTTATATATTTCCATAGGTCTAATTCATATATGCGCATACGATTGTGGAATATTGGCAGGATGGACATAAACAATTAATGTAGGACAATTGTTATAAAAGCTAAAGTTGCCGGGCAAAATAAAATCAATCTCAAATTACACACATGTAAGCATAAAGATCATGATGGATTCTCTACAGGAATGCTAGCTTCCACAGTGAAGGGCCTGTCCCAGTTTCACGACTTAATTCAAAACCTCTACCGAGTTTAAAGGACCAAAAGAAAATCAAGATTGTGGTCATCTATGAACTCCTACGACCTTCCATGACTATGTTCACAAACTCCTACGAGTATGTCTACGAATTCCCATGACTATTTCAATGCCCTCTTTACGAGTAAAACGTTGCAATTTCTTTCATCCCGACCATTTTTTTACTCGTGGACATTTTTTATCGGGCTGGAAAAAGCGTCCCAACTTAGCTGATGCCACGAGTTCCTACGGCTGGCATAACGAGCCGCTACGATATATCTACGAACTCCTACGACCTCCTACAGACTCGTTATGAACATTCTGCGAGTTTGAATCAAGGTGAAAACTCAGGAGAATTTGTGAATAACTCGTGAAAGTGGGACCTGCCCTTTGCTGATGCATGAAGGACATTGTGGAAGAATAATTGAATGCCCTTTCCACCTGTCCTTCATTCAGCCTTTCTTACTTGACATGTGTGCTGTTCATTACTGTTTAATGAGTCCTTTCTCCTGATCACCTTTACGCTGTTCACTCAAATGCCTTGCATTTTTAAACAGTTCATTACCCCAGAAAGTTCACATGTTCAAATTAAATCCGGAAAAAAAACCTAATTGTATTTTCCTGTCGTTTCCCATTGCAATTAGCATAGCGATATCTCATTAATATTAATATCCCATTCCTCCACCTCTACCAGCTGTTAAAGATGGTGAGATGAAAAATGTACAATTCATTGTCCATGGAAACTACAAGCCTAATGGGCCTGTCCCACTCAGGCGATTTTTCAGAAGTCTGAAATCGCCTGAAAAAACAGCATCTGGAACGGCAATTGTCAGAGTGGAACACACACACACACACACACACACACACACACACACACACACACACACACACACACACACATCGTAAAGGCAGGGGACAGGGCAAGTGGGGGGAGCGCTGTCTGAAATTCACACAGTGCAAAGCCAAGGTGATACAGACACACACCACGTTGAACAGGAAGGTTGCTGTTGAAATTAAGACGGCTAAAGCACGGTAGGTCCTTTAAAAGAGGGGGGTAGGGGGGGAGGGGGGGGGGGGGGGTAGAGGGGGGAGAAGGAGTGGAGCCAACTTTTAAAAAGCCAGACAACTTTTAAGAAGCCAGAGATACACGGCTGTGAAGTTCGGCAGCCATTAACATTACCGGTCGGTTATCCTTGGTTCTGAAAACTACTGTTTACATTTTATTTCCCCAATGAGCCAATGAAATTCACCGGTCAGCACAGGCTAAAACCTACGAGAACCTAAGAAAACCTTCGACCTCCTGGCAACCCACCAGGGCCTCCTTGCGACCCGCCTAAAAGCACGAGAATTCTGGCTACTCTCCATGGCAGCTTCATTCTAGTCACCACTAGATTTTCAACATGTGTGGGACCATAATGAGGCTGTGACTAGTTCCCAGAATGCGGGAACTACTCACGCCCATGAAGGCGACTCCCCGGCAACCACCCGCGAACATGTGCCGACTGCATAGTCTCCTGCAGTCGCCAAAAACGTCACCAAAGTGGGACAGGCCCATAAGAGTTCCAAGTAGACTTCTGTCAGATTGGATTCTTCACACAATAGATGGGTCATAACCTAAGGGTGATCCACTGGGTGGCGCCAGCAATGGCTGCCTCGCCAACAGTCAGTCTGTCTTTTCCTTCTTTGTTGTTTGTTTGTATGTGTTAAATGTATGTTTTTAGTGTTCTTTAGCTTGTTTTATGTGGGGGGTGGGCGGAGGGGGAGAGAGTTGGGGGAAACCTTTTTTAATCCCTTACCTCGACGGATATGCAATTTTTTTACCTATCGCACTGCAGCCTAACATCGAGGAGTTGGTGTCCTTTGCTGGAGACCGACTTCGGGGAGCTCCGCCGTGGGGAGCCTGCAGACTCACCATCACGGAGCAAGCGATCCCTGCCGGGGGTCGACTTTGGGGTGCCAACCGTGAGTGCCTGTGGACTTTAACATCACAGAGCTTTCGGTCTCTGGTTAAAGACCGACGTTCGGGAACTCCAAGCTACAGGAGCTTCGATCGCCCCGGCTGCAGATGGTTTGACTGCCCCGACCACAGGAGAATAAAAGAGGAAGAAGATTGGACTTTATTGCCTTCCATCACAATGAGGAATGTGGGGAATCTGCTGTGGTGGGTGTTTATGTTAAATTTTATGTAGCTGTGTGTCTTGTTGCCTTTCGTTTAGTATGGCTGAATGGTAATTCGAATTTCACTGTATCTTAATTGGTACACGTGACAATAAACTGACCTTGAAACCTTGACCTTGAACCTTGAAGGGTTGCAGAATGGTTCAAATATCCCATATCTCTTCATCAGCATTTATATTGAAGTGTCCAGAATATGTCAAGAGATGAGTTAAAATCTTTGCTCAAATGAGTCAGGACTCAAGAGGGCATAATTGTCATATATACCAACAACAAAATAACAAAATTGTTACGCGCAGCAGCTTGACAGGCCCGTAAATGTAATACGTAGACATAATAGATGGTAATTTATAAGATTAAATTATTTAATAACTGTAATATTAGTGCAAAAAAAAATTGAAGTCCTTATTGCTACCAAAGACAGTCCATAGTAGATCTGTAGTTGCTGAGGTTGGTGTTGTGTAGTGTTCAGAACAATGGGAATAAGCTATTCTTGAACCTGGGAGTGGCCAGGGTATTTGATGATATTAGAAACATAGACATAGAAATTAGGTGCAGGAGTAGGCCATTCAGCCCTTCGAGCCTGCACCGCCATTCAATATGATCATGGCTGATCATCCAACTCAGTATCCCGTACCTGCCTTCTCTCCATACCCTCTGATCCCCTTAGCCACAAGGGCCACATCCAACTCACTCTTAAATATAGCCAATGAACTGGCCTCAACTACCCTCTGTGGCAGAGAGTTCCAGAGACTCACCACTCTCTGTGTGAAAAAAGTCTTTCTGGCTGCCATTGGCTGCCATTTTTATTCAGTACCTCCTGTATAATCCTTCCCTGGTGCGGAGGTCAGTATCTGTGATGGACCTGGCAGTGTCTAACATTCTCTACTCTCTGAAGGTAGGGGCTCGACCCAAAACATCACCTATTCCTTTTCTCCAGAGATGCTGCCAGACCAGCTGAGTTACTCCAGCATTTTGTATCTATCTTCGGTGTAAACCAGCATCTGCAGTTCCTTCCTCACTCCCTACATTCCAATCTCTTTCATTCCCGGATGTTTGAGTTGCTGAACCAGGCCCAAATGAGACAATAGACAATAGGTGCAGGAGTAGGCCATTCGGTCCTTTGAGCCAGCACCACCATTCAATGTGATCATGGCTAATCATTCCCAATTAATACATTCTCCCCTTAGCCCCTGACTCCGCTATCCTTAAGAGCCCTATCTAGCTCTCTCTTGAAAGTATCCAGAGAACTGGCCTCCACCGCCCTCTGGCAGAGAATTCCACAGACTCACAACTCTGTGTCAGAGGGCGGTGGAGGCCAGTTCTCTGGATACTTTCAAGAGAGAGCTAGAGAATTCCACAGACTCACAACTCTGTCCACATCTCCATTCTAAATGGCTTACCCCTTATTCTTCAACTGTGACCCCTGGTTCTGGACTCCCCCAACATCGGGAACATATTTCCTGCCTCTGACATGTCCAAACACTTAATAATCTTATATGTTTCAATAAGATTCCCTCTCATCCTTCTAAACTCCAGAGTATACAAGCCCAGCCTCTCCATTCTCTCAGCATATGACAGTTCCGCAATCCCGGAAATTAACCTTGTAAACCTGCGCTGCACACCCTCATTAACAGGAATGTCCTTCCTCAAATTAGGGGACTAAAACTGCACACAATAACCCAGGTGTGGTCTCACTAGGGCCCTATACAACTGCAGAAGGACCTTTTTGCTCCTATACTCAACTCCTTATGTTATGAAGGCCAACATGCCATTCGCTTTCTTCACTGCCTGCTGTACCTGCATGCTTACTCTAATTGACTGATGAACAAGGACACCGAGATCCCATTGTACTTCCCCTTTTCCCAACTTGACACCATTGAGATAATAATCTGCCTTCCTGTTTTTGCTACCAAAGTGGATAACCTCACATTTATCCACATTAAACTGCATCTGCCATGCATCTGCCCACTCATCCAAGTCACCACGCATTTTCATAGCATCCTCCTCACAGTTCACTGCCACCCAGCTTTGTGTCATTGGCAATTTTGCTAATGTTATTTTAAATCCCTTCATCTAAATCATTGTATTGTAAATAGCTGCTGTCCCAGCACCGAGCCTTGCGGTACCCCGCTAGTCACTGCCTGCCATTCTAAAAGGGACCCGTTAATCCATATGCTTTGTTTCTTGTCTGCCAACCAATTTTCTATCCATGTCAGCATTCTACCCCAATACCATGTGCCCTAATTTTAGAACAGTCAGTATGCTCTCTACCGTACTCCTCAGAAATTCAATCATATATTCATCTATATACCAAATCTCCCCAATCTTCTAAGGAAATAGAGGCGTTGATGAGCTTTGTTTGTGATTGCTTTGATGTGCTGGGTCCAGGACAGAACTTCAGAGATATGAATGCTCAGGAACAATTAATGCCATCCTGTCGTTTACCCTTTAGATGGACACAAAATGCTGGAGTAACTCAGCAGGGCAGGCATGACCCATTGCTTTATTGTGGGAGGAGTTTCAGATGTCTGCTTTCTTTCGTATGAGAGTTTTCTTATCTCAGTCCTAAATAGCCTACCCCTTTATTGATCATCTTTTATCCATTTCGTATCTCCTACCAGAGGAAATAGTTTTTTCTGCGTCTCCTATCAAATCCATTTATCATTCTAGAGATGTCCCAAATGATTAGTTCACCACTCAATTTTCTAACCTCAAAGAAATCCAACCTTTATAATACTGTTCAAGATGTTATCTGTCAAGTCAAGTCAAGTCAATCACATCCACATACGGGATGTGCAGTGAAATGAAAAGTGGCAGTGCCTGCGGACTTTGTGCAAAAAACAAACAAACAAACAACCAACAAACTACAAACATGTGAATCTGTACATGAAACATGAAACATCTGTATGTGAATTGATGTGATCTTCTGCTCATGCCTATTTCCTCTTATTCCTGCTGTTGTTATAATCTGATAGGATACTTCCATCTGTCTAGCAAGCTCGGTTTGAACCACGCTAAATTGGATTCGCTGCCTCAAATTACAGGATCTACAGTATTGCTTTGAGTTGATCTATCCTTGCCACTGAGGTTCCATCAGGATATCAAACCCTAATAGAATAAAGCATAAACCATTCGATTCAATGACTACACTGTTGAATTGCTCATATTACTGAAGATCAAATCAAACAATGACTGATCACTTGCAATTCTGGAAGATGAAGATAAATCTTTTTGCACAATGTCAACTAAGGATTTATGTTCTTTGTGCTTCCTGCAGTATATAATTGGCTTTAAGACAGTTCTAGGCCATGATACGAAATGATAGGATGGAACTTTATTTATCCCAGGAGGGAAATTGATTTGCCAACAGTCATAAAACACAAAATACATGAAATATGAAATTAAAGTGACGAATGGAAAGGATTGGGGATGTGACGAATACAATTGACTTTGACTTTGACTTTGTGCAAAGATTGGGCAGGGGTGGGTGGGGGGAGGTGAGTTATTCTACCCCACAACAGAAGGGGGAGGAGTTGAACAGTTTGATAGCCACAGGGAAGAAGGATCTCCTGTGGCGTTCTCTACTGCATTTTGGTGGAACCAGTCTGTTGCTGAAGGTACTCCTCAGGTTGACCAGTGTGGCATGGAGGGGGTGAGTGGTATTGTCCAAGATGCTCCACAGATTGAGGAGCATCCTCCCCTCCAAAGACCACCTCCCATGAATCCAACTCTGCATGGTTAATTCCCGGGATGGCACGACTGACGTATGATGAAAGAATGGGTCGACTGATCTTGTATTCGCTGAAATTTAGAAGGATGAGGGGATCTTATAGAAACATATACAATTCTTAGAGGATTGGACAGGGCAGATGCAGAAAAAAATGTTCCCGATGGAGTCCAGAACCAGGGGTCACAGTTTAACAATAAGGGGTAGGCCATTTAGGATTAAGATGAGGAAAAACCTTTTCACCCAGAGAATTGTGAAATTGTGGAATTCTCTGCCACAGAAGGCAGTCGAGGCCAATTCACTGTATGTTTTCAAGAGATAATTAGATTTAGCTCTTAGGGCTAAAGGAATCAAGGGATATGGGGAAAAAGCCGGAACGGGGTACTGAGTTTGGATGATCAGCCATGATCATATTTCCAGGCCATTGTTTGTGAAGAAAAAGCATGGTTGTCCAGATGCAGTTTTACAGAAAGAATTGCACATTAGGGTAACTTACTTCTTTTCGTGAATGATCAGGTTAGAACAATTTCCACTACAATCTGCAGCCAGTGTGTCAGCTATAAAATTGCCTATCCAGCTTTCTATTCCTGTGTGAGACGAGTGGGGGAGGTGTAGTAATATTAAAAGGATGTTGGAACTACAAAGAAAACAGATTAGGATAAATCCAATAGTTGAAGAGAACAAAGGCCTGTTAAAAGAGAGAAGGAAAAAAAACCAAAGCAGAAAGGCAGGCAAAGTATTTTATAATGACATTAGGACCAAATGAAACATGTTTGCAAATAGGAAACGTATGTACTGAGAAACCTCAATATAATGGGAATATGAGATGCTTAGCCAAATCAGAAAATTAAGGTACAAAAGTAAGATTCTATTATACAGAAACTGACAGGAACGCAAGCATAACAATATAGATCAGAGAGAATAATATCCCATCAGTTGCAGATGCAACAGCGTGTAATAGAGACAAGAATTATAAAAGTAAGAAAGGGAGAAGGACCTTCAAATATCTATCGTGTCCATTTCATGAGCCAATTTCACATCCGTTTCACAGCCAATTAAGTAATTTTGCAATCTGCAGTTCCTTGTTTCTGCAAGTAATTTTGAGGTCTAGTTACCGTGGTCATCTAGGAAATGCAGCAGTCCACTTTCATTCAGCAATGTCCTACAAGCAGCAGCGTGATAATCTCAGAAGTCAGCAAAAGGCTATACAGCTCCTTAAGCATTTTCTAACATTCAATGAGAGGTTGACTGATTTTGACCCATTTTTTTGCCATATCTTCTAACATCTTTGGGTACCAAAATCTCAGATGTTAAATTGATAATTGGCCCACCATTAATTGTGTTTGTGAAAAGGAATCTCCTTCTCAAAGGCCCTACACTAGCCACTAGATGACAGCCTGAAGAATCCCGGCCTGAAACGTTGTCTAACCAAGTCATCCTGAAGAAGGGTCTCGACCCGAAACGTCGCCTATCTCCTTCGCTCCTTAGATGCTGCTGCACCCGCTGAGTTTCTCCAGCTTTTTGTGTAACCATCCAGAGATGCTGCTTGCTATGTTGAGTTACTGCAGCACATTGTGCTTAATAAAAATTAGACTACAGTCACTAGACACCATTCTAGTAAATGTACATTTCACCTATGTTTAATATCTCCTTCTCAAGATGTGGTGCTCAAAACTGCTTAAGGGCCTGTCCCACTAGGCGATTTTTTAGGCGACTGCCGGTGACGGTCATAGTCGTAGCAGGTCGCTGAAAAACCGGCAACTGGACTAATGAGTTGTGTGCCACTTAGGTGATTTTTTAGGCGACCACCGGCAACTATGACAATGGGATTCACCGAAGTCAGCACCGACAACAAACTACGTCACCAGGCGACAACCTATGTCATCCTGGTGACAACCTACGCCATCCTGGCGACAACCTTTGACAACCTATGACAGCACCTACGTCAGGAGAAGACAAACTACCACAAGCCCACGGTCGGCGACTGTCGCCGAAAATTTTTGAACATTTCAAAATCCAGTGGCGACCAGAAAACGCTACGACTCTTTGGCCGACTGAAGAGACTACTCACGACACCCCGGCGACCGTGTGGTGACAGCCAAGTCGCGGCCGTTGCTGAAAAAATCGCCTAAGTGAGACAGGCCCTTTATGCAATCTTGATGTAATGTAACCATACAATAAATGCTTATGGTGCAACTGCTATCCCCTCATAAGGTAGTCATTAAGGCCGGCACTCACTCCTTTCACCTTTTTGATTATGTTTTGTATCTGCCTTGGTATTTAGTGATCTATGTACATGCATAGCCAAATCCCTTTTGATCTATTGGCCAGAATGCTAGAATCTACTTGTTCTTCTTCATAAAGCCATGAGCTTTTGAATGTTGACCTGCTAATGTCAGTGGGGTCTCAGGCCAGCAATTCTTATGAAAGACAAGAGTAATATTGCCATTGGTGTGTCAGGCTGGATCTTTGTACTAAAGTACCTGAAACAGGAGGGATTTAAAACCGTCTGCTTTTCTGCTACCACAAGAAGCAAATATAACAATCCAAGAGAATAATTATTTGTTACAGCTCTATGCAGAAGAATAGAATAAATGGGGAAAAACATAAGACGAGAAGCCAGAAACAGAGTAATAGTCATGGAATGCAGATCCTGTTAACTGGAGCAAAAGACAAACAGCAGGAAGGAATCAACATTTCAGGCCAAAACCTGATGGTGTCTTGAACTAAAACAACATCTATCCCTGTTCCTCCACAGAAGTTGCCTGACCTGCCAAGTTTGTCCAGCAGTTCGGGGTTTATTGCAGTAATCAAGGGTGGCATGGTGGCGTAGATTGGTGCCTTACAGAGCCATAGACCTGGGTTCGAACCTGCTTGTCTGTATGGGGTTTGTAGATTCTCCCTGTGACCTGTATAGGTTTTCACCCAGATCTCCAGTTTCCTCCCACACTCCAAAGACGTACAGGTTTGGAGGTTAATTGCCTTGGTATAATTATAAAAAATTATCTCTTTTGTGTGTAGGATAGTGTTAGTGTGTGGGGATTGCTGGTCGGCGTGGACTCGGTGGTCCGCTGAGCCTGTTTCCGTGTTTTATCTCTAAATAAACTAAAATAGGATGTAGAAAGGGTAAATTAACCAGTTATACACCGCTGTTACACAAAAATGCTGGAGAAACTCAGCGGGTGCAGCAGCATCTATGGAGCGAAGGAAATAGACAACGTTTCGGGCCGAAACCCTTCTTCAGACCAAGTTCTGGCCCGAAACGTGGCATATTTCCTTCGCTCCATAGATGCTGCTGCACCCGCTGAGGTTCTCCAGCATTTTTGTGTACCTTCGATTTTCTAACATCTGCAGTTCCTTCTTAAACACAGTTATACACCGCTAACAGACTTTGTTCATCAGAATTACAAACAGGAAAGCCACATGTGCTTGCCAACAATTTCCCAGCTGCTGTATTCAATGGATGGCAACTTGAGGCTGTGCACAATTTCCTCAGAATCACACCCTGGTGAGCAAAGCTCTCCACCTGCAGAGTGCAACCTGCAGTGAACAATCAGAACACTACCTCTACAAAGAGCCAATTGAGAGCTGGGGTTAAGTAGTAAGCCTGCAAAATATAAAAACATGAAAAGACGTGAAAATTTGCAATTGCTGAGGAATGCACAGGAAATGTGTTCACTTTTTACAGTATTGTTATACTATCTGCTTTCAATCATGTTTCAGAATTAAAGGGTACAAAATACCCATGTGCACTGATGACATATTACCATTTGCATAGAGCCATATTGCTTTTATTCCATCTATTAATTTATATTCAGGGTTAAGACTCGATTTCAGACCACAAGGTTATCTTTAAAAGGCTAGAGACTAGCCAATTAAATAGTTCGCATTTTCACAGAGGTTGAATCATGTGGTCTTACTGCATCTCTGAAGGGACTGTTTCATCGATTTGAAGATTTATCAGAGGTTAGTATTTCCAAACCACTGACAAGCAGTAAAAAGACCCTGAGGAATGGAAAATGTTTTGCCTTATCATATGTTGATTAGAGGGGTTAAGATCATAGTATTTAGAAGGAACAACCCCATGCACATTTTTAAGGATTGATTTAGGGAAATCAGGTAGTTTTCCCTATGGATAGGACAGGTTTGGAGGGATATGGTGGGCAAGTTGGGCCGAAGGGCCTATTTCCACGCTGCATCACTCTATGACTGGATGTTTCTCAAGCTATATTCACTGGGCTGATTGATTATTAGGACTGGATGTTACAATCCCTAAGATTTCACAACAATTGACATTCTTGGGTATGACCACCAGGTGAATTTTGCTAACAATCAGACACGTCTTCAGTTGTGTACTTCAACGTCACTGGGTGTTTCGGCCTTTTATCACAAGACACCCTCAGTCGAGGCAGGCCCACCACAGGTTGATCAGACCTGGGTGTGTGTCTTATTGTTAGCTTCTAGATGGTCACGTGGCAGCCCAGACAGCATCTTTCCTCTTCAGCCACAGCCAGTGACTGCTCCGTTCGGCGGCATTGGCAAGTTCTTTTATTGCCCTCCTTTGTGCCTGCCCTTTGACTCCTACCTCCCACGAGCCTTGTGGTGGAACTGGCTACAAAGCCCCTGCACCCCACCTCCACTGGACACAACCTTACCCTCCAACCTCTCTCCTCTGCCTCTGCTGCAAGGTTTGAATATCAAAGCTTTTTCCTTTCATAAGCCTCGTCCACAGCCTCCTCCCATGGGACCTTCAGCTCAATGATGAAAACACGGCGACAGGAGTTGGACCAGAGAACAAGGTCTGGTCACAGGTTGGTAACTGCGATTTCAACTGGGAACGAAAGCCACTGGCCAAGGTCAACACGCATTTCCCAGACCCTGGCTGCGTTCAGTGGGCATGAGTTGAGAGGCGAGGGGTTAGTCCTCCGTTTCTCTCCTTCCCGGATGAAGGATGGTATTTGCGGGAATGTTATCTGGGCATTGATAAGCATGGCGTTGGTGGTAACCCTCTTGCACTCGAGTTCAGCTGCCAAACACCTCAGCACCTGGTTGTGTCACCAGGTGTATCTGCCTTGTGTTAGGCTGGTCTTACAACCGACCAGGATGTGCTTGAGGTTTGCTGGAACTGCACACAGGGGGCAGACTGGATGCTCTCCCAGCCAAAGATTTAGGTTTGTGGGAGAGGGAAGGACGTCATATGCGGCTCTGATAATTAAGCTCAATTTATTTGACTTCATGGTCCACAGCTCTCTCCATGTGATCCTCCTCCTCTCAATGCCATCCCACGTCATCCAGCGGCCTTGTTTGGCTTGGGATATGGCTTTGGCACACCTGGCTGCTTCTTCCTGCTGGCGCAGCTCCTCCACCACCAGGTGCCGACGTTCAGCTGGAGTAGCCTTTTGCCAGGTAGGTTTCATTGCTCCCAGGCCAAAGCCCCCTCGGCCTTGTTGGACATGGCCCACTATGTCCCGGTGTTGGAGTGCGGATTTTGCGTCCAGTACCACTGCTGCTGGAGTCTATTTCCTCCCTGTTGCTAGGGTTGGAGCGACACCTCTTATTATTGGGTCCCGGGATTCTGTTAGTGTCATGTCCAGCCTCACTTTGGCACATTTGTATTCCTCCACCAGGCTTGAGACTGGCAGTGAGAGGGCTCCATTCCCATAGAGCCCTATGCTGCTGAGGCATCTCGGTAGCCCAAGCCACTTCCTCACTTGTGAGTTCACCAGTCTCTCCAGCTGGTTGGCATGGGAGAAAGTGACCTCGTAGATGGTAATTGGCCACATGAGTCGGGCAGTAGACCGAATTGCAGGCACCAAAGCTTCAGCTTCCCTGGGAGAGCAGTATTGTTGATTTGCTTGAGGCCACTGATTGTATCCTGCCTGAGTTGTTCCACCTGCTCTGCATCCTTGAGGTATGCGGTGTACCATCGCCCGAGGCTTTTGACAGGCTTCTCCAGGACAGTTGGACATGTCTCGTTATTGATGCGGAACCTTTCATCAGTGAGCCGGCCTTTGACGATGGAAATACTGCAGGATTTGCTGGGTTTAATCTCCATTCGTGCCCATTTGATGTTTTCCTGGAGTTTATCCAGCAGGCGTTTGGTGCATGCTTTTGTTGTTGTTATTGTGGTCATGTCATCCATGTACGCCCTGATTGGAGGAAGACGCAGCCCACTCTTCAAGCGTTCCCCTCCAACCACCCATCGTGATGCTCGAATGATGAGCTCCATTGCCATGGTGAAAACCAGAGGAGAAAAGGTACAGCCTGCCATTATGCCTACCTCAAGGTGCTGCCAGGCGGTGGTGTTGTCCTGTGTTGTGATGCAGAACTGGAGGTCCTGGAAGTAAGCTTTTACCAGCTTTGTGATGACCTCTGGGACCTGGAAGAAATTAAAAGCTGCCCAAAGAGTCTCATGGGGCGCCGAACCAAAGGCATTGGCTAGATCTAAGAAAACTACATGCAGATCTCTCTTTTCCTTTTTGGCAGTTTGTACCTGGTGCCAGATGACGTTTGCATGTTCCAGACATCCTGAGAAACCACGCACCCCTGCTTTCTGCACTGACGTGTCATTGAAGTTGTTGCTCTGCAAAAATGCTGAGAGTCTTTGGGCCACAACACCAAAGAAGATCTTTCCGTTCACATTCAGAAGGCTGATCTGGCGGAATTGGCTAATAGAAACATAGAAATAGAAATTAGGTGCAGGAGTAGGCCATTCAGCCCTTCGAGCCTGCACCGCCATTCAATATGATCATGGCTGATCATCCAACTCAGTATCCCGTACCTGCCTTCTCTCCATACCCTCTGATCCCCTTAGCCACAAGGGCCACATCCAACTCACTCTTAAATATAGCCAATGAACTGGCCTCAACTACCCTCTGTGGCAGAGAGTTCCAGAGACTCACCACTCTCTGTGTGAAAAAAGTCTTTCTCATCTCGGTCTTAAAGGATTTCCCCCTTATCCTTAAGCTGTGACCCCTTGTCCTGGACTTCCCCAACATCGGGAACAATCTTCCTGCATCTAGCCTGTCCAACCCCTTAAGAATTTTGTAAGTTTTATAAGATCCCTCTCAATCTCCTAAATTCCAGAGAGTATAAACCGAGTCTATCCAGTCTTTCTTCATAAGACAGTCCTGACATCCCAGGAATCAGTCTGGTGAACCTTCTCTGCACTCCCTCTATGGCAATAATGTCCTTCCTCAGATTTGGAGACCAAAACTGTACGCAATACTCCAGGTGTGGTCTCACCAAGACCCTGTACAACTGAAGTAGAACCTCCCTGCTCCTGTACTCAAATCCTTTTGCTATGAAAGCTAACATACCATTCGCTTTTTTCACTGCCTGCTGCACCTGCATGCCTACTTTCAATGACTGGTGTACCATGACACCCAGGTCTCGCTGCATCTCCCCTTTTCCTAATTGGCCACCATTTAAATAATAGTTTGCTTTCCTGTTTTTGCCACCAAAGTGGATAACCTCACATTTATCCACATTATACTGCATCTGCCAAACATTTGCCCACTCACCCAGCCTATCCAAGTCACCTTGCAGTCTCCTAGCATCCTCCTCACAGCGAACACTGCCCCCCAGCTTAGTGTCATCCGCAAACTTGGAGATATTGCCTTCAATTCCCTCATCCAGATCATTAATATATATTGTAAACAGCTGGGGTCCCAGCACTGAGCCCTGCGGTACCCCACTAGTTACTGCCTGCCATTGTGAAAAGGACCCGTTTACTCCTACTCTTTGCTTCCTGTTTGCCAGCCAGTTCTCTATCCACATCAATACTGAACCCCTAATACCGTATGCTTTAAGTTTGTATACTAATCTCTTATGTGGGACCTTGTCAAAAGCCTTCTGGAAGTCCAGATATACCACATCCACTGGTTCTCCCTTATCCACGCTACTAGTTAATGGTTGAAGAGTTCTTTTCTTTGGGAATTAAGATCCCTCCTGCCATGCCTTAGGTATGATTCCTTTCTCCCATGCCACTTTCATTAACTTCCAAAGGTATTTCAGGGCACCAGGGGTGTTCTTATAGAGACTGTATGGAATGCCATTTGGCCCTGGGGCTGATGCTGTTCTTGCCCGTTTGACTGTGCTCTGCACCTCCTTCCATTTAGGAGGCCTTATGTCCATCTGGTGCTCAGGTGGGTGGATAGGTGACATGTCATCTGGAATGGTGACTGGCTCATGCCTCAAGTTGTCAGAGTACGTCTTCCTCAGGAGCTCCTCCAGTTCCCTTAAAGCAGGCACGTGCCATGAGTAATTACTCGGGGTAGGCACTCAGTCGGATTAAAAAAATAATAAACCGCACATGCGCAGATTGTTCTCTCCATAAAAATAAAAAATAAAAATAAAAACAGTAACAATTCAATTTGCCCAAGGCTTCCTAGTCTCCTTTATTCTGAATTACTGAATGGGTGGGGGTGTGGGGGGGGGGGGGGTGGTGAAGGGTGATGGCAAGTGGAGAGATGGTGAGAAAAATGGGAGCACACAGTGAAAAGTTGAATCAGTTGTCATCTTATTGAATGACAACAGTTGTTCAAGTGACCAATTGGGGGGACAGTTCCTTTCACAGCGTGTGGAGAGTCTGTGCCAGGGGTAAAGTTGCGGGGAGAGCAGGACTGTTGAGAATGAGGGGGTCGGGGATAATGCCAGTAACTCACTCACTTACCGCTGCTGCGGTGCTCCAGGCGTGGAGCCACCACATTGTAGCCGGGGATAGAAGCAGCTCAGGGAGCTGTGAGCGGCCGCCGGGACCCGACAGTCAAACTGGCCGCCACTTCAGCGCCTTCTGCCAGCCCGCTCACTTCTGGCAGTGCTCCCGTCTGAACATCTCTCACCTGCTGCTCGCTGATGTCAGCGGCTTCCTGCAAATCCTTAAATTCCCACAGCCGAGTAACCCCAATCACGCTGTCTGACAGGACATGAATGAGGCCAGCGAGCGGCAGGAGAGAGGTTTAGCACGCCTCCGTGCAAGGAGCGTCGCAAGTGGCATTATCCCGATCCCCTCCTTCACAACATTCGTGCCCTTCTCGCAACTTTACCCCGGGCCAGACTCCCCAAATGCTATGAAAGGAGCTCTCCCCCCACCCCCACACCCGGGAAGTACGGTATTTAAAAACATAAACACAAAATGTACTTACCACATTATTGGTACACGAGCTCCAGTCTTCTCTCCCTGTTTCCTCAGATACACTTAAAATAATGCCAATCCATATTTGAAAACCCCGCCAAGAAACCAGCGCTGCGTATGTGCAGTAGGCTGCTGCGCCTGCGCAGTGCTGCAAAGGCAGAATTTCTGCTGCCTTCAGCCCCGATTGAAAGTGACGGCTTCAGGCAGCGCTGACGGCACGTGGGCTGCACAGCTCTTCACGTTACAAGCGCTGTGAATGAAAGGCACGGAGAATTATGATCGATCTCTTAGATAGGCATAATTCTCCCATGCCTTTATTATTATATATATTTATATATATTTAGTAATTACTATGTTATAATTTTAGTCAGACGCTGCTTTATTTCTGCCTGCAGTGCCTCGAGTCCTTTCCTTTCTGCCTCTTTCACCAGTCTTTTGATCTCCTGCTGCCTCCTGGACTTGTACTGGAGTGGTGGTTCCTGTGTCCTCTATTTCATGACCTTCACCCCAAATCCCTCCGCCCCATAGTTGTATATGGTGTCTCCCATCTTCTCCAGTTTTCTTTCCACACATCCCTTCAATCCTTCCAGAAGATGGACGAGGTCAGTGTTAACGGCCTCCCACTCTTTCTTCTGGCAGGAATTAGGCCACAAGATTTGAGGCTTTTTCCCTTCCATTTTTCTTTCTATCGCTGACTGTGGTGGTTATCCTGCCACTGGGCTTCACTCGGCTGATTTGACCTACCTCTTAGAAAGTAGTGGTTGATGCAAGGCCCCACACCAAGCTCTCTCAGGCACTTTTTCCTGCCCTGGTGGATCTTGAGACCCTTCTCTGATGTTAACTTTTCCGAGCCACAGATACAACTTCGTAACTTATGTCCTGCCGGTGCTGCTGCTTTGTCATTTGCTGTGCTAGTAATACTCATAGTCGATTCCGTTCTTAGGTACATTCACTAGACTGAGTTTAATCAAGTGGTGTTGGTTAAATTCAAATGGCAAATGGACCTTCTAATCACAATATATACCAAAACATGTACTACAATGTGCCTTTCCTGTCCTGGGCAATGTAAGGTAATGGATCATTGAAAATTATATCTTTTAAGGATTTATTTTTATTCCTCCAGCAAAGTTACAAAATGAATAACTATGTTGTTTTATCAAATGGTCAACCAAATAATAACAAGATCTTGGATTACACTCCTATCCATTATTCACATGCCACCAAGTAATTTCCCATATCTTTAGTGAGCTGATTGAAGTAACATGGAACATAGAATATAGAATAGTGCAGATTGACACAAGATGCTCAGCAGGACAGGCAGCATCTCTGGAGAAAAGGAATGGGTGACCTTTCTTCAGACCCTTCAGTCTCAACCAGAAACATCACCCATTCCATCTCTCCAGAGATACTGCCTGTTCCGCTGAGATACTCCAGCATTTTGCGGCTACGTTCGGTTTAAACCAGCATCTGCAGTTCCTTCCTACACATAGAATAATGCAGCAGAGGAACAGGCCCTACGACCCACAACGTTGGGGCCAAACATGATGACAAGATAAACTAATTTCAACTACGTGCTCATGATTCACTACCATCCATTTTCATGTACCTGCATTTTCATGTAAAAAAACAATATTGTAACTGCTTCCTCCACCATCCCTGGCAGCACATTCCAGGCATCCACCACGTTCTATGTAAAATCTTTCCCCGTACATCTCCTTTAACCCTTGTCCCCTTCACCTTAAAGCTATGCCATAACCCTATTGTGACTCTGCATAACTCTAGGCTCCGTTAAAATTCAGGATCAGTATTAAAACATTTTATCCTCAGTGAAACAATAAATTAAAAATAAATATTGTCATATCGGGTGCCTTTGATGATTACCCCTTCCTGTGGATAATGGTTTAAATTAAAGCCATGGTATTTAACCTTTAAACTGCAATGACCAGACATACTCCTGTGTCCTAAAAATTGCAAATCTGCCTGCTCACTTTTCTGCTGAGCTTCATATGCTCTCCATATGATGAGGGTGCAGTTTATTGGACTGGGATCGGGTCGGGATCGGGTCGGGATCGGGAATTCCTCCAGCAGACCGAATGCATGGTCGGATCTGTCTTTGGTCTTTGGAAATGGCGCCAAAACAAGGCACGCCTGCATGTGTAAATATGCAAAAAGAATTTCACTGTGCAGTTGCACATGTGAGAAATAAAGTACCATTGACCACTGATACTGAGATTCCGCTACATTACACCGAGGAATTGCTTCTCGGTCTCTGTCTGGTTTGACCTGACACAGTGTCCAAGACGATCATGATTTCAATGAAGTTTATAGAATTAAGGATTAGAAGGCAAAGGGAAAAGGACATTATTTAATTTTATATTTTTATATTTTTAATTATTTGTACATTATTAGTAATTTTAATTGTCCTATATTATGAATACTTGTACTTTTTATTATTCAATTTAAGCATATTAAAATAAATCTCAACTTTTACAGCAGGGAAAGGCTGTGAAGTGTATTTCACTCCAAGATGCCAAAGCCCAGTGAGATTGGTACTGCACAATTACTTATGGTAAGTGTAGATGTGTGGAAATATCAAGATTCCAGACATGGGCACTGAACTAGCTTTATCTGGATCAAAATCTTTCTGATTCACAAAACTAAATCCTCGAAAATGTCGGCAAAATATGTCAAAATGATCTGAAGAATGGTCCCAACACGAAGTGCTGGAGTAACTCAGTAGGTCAGGCAACATCAGTGGAGAACACGGATAGGTGTCCAGATCATTTGGACATCTTTTGCAGACAATTTCGAGGATTTAGTTCTGAGAGTGGAAAGACTGATCGAGATTAAGCTAGCTCAGTGCCCCTGCCCCAGCAGTGGAATAGAACAATTAAGAGAATCAATAGAAAATCGCTATAGGAAGTAGATCAAGTATCCTTTCAAATTGAAACCAAATCAGATTCGGGGGATTGAAAACCTTTGAAAAACTAGTAATCATTGACAGATGCAATTCAATGTGAACAAGTGCCATTGGCAGTGAAAAGACAAGTATAATATTCAGCCCCATTTGCAGGAGAACAGAGAACAAATTAGAAGAGATTGTATTTTTCTGTAATTGTGCGTATGAAATACTGTGTGTGCTGTGATCATGATGGACTGTTCATACCTTGATGTTCTATATAATCATAGAAACATAGAAAATAGGTGCAGGAGTAGGCCATTCGGCCCTTCGAGCCTGCACCGCCATTCAATATGATCATGTCTGATCATCCAACTCAGTATCCTGTACCTGCCTTCTCTCCATACCCCCTGATCCCTTTAGCCACAGGGGCCACATCTAACTCCCTCTTAAATATAGTCAATGAACTGGCCTCAACTACCTTCTGTGGCAGATAATTTAGAGACTCACCACTCTGAGTGAAAAATGTTTTCCTCATCTCGGTCCTAAAGGAATTCCCCCTTATCCTTAGACTGTGACCCCTTGTTCTGGACCTCTCCAATATAGGGAACAATCTTCCTGCATCTAGCCTATCCAACCCCTTAAGAATTTTGTAAGTTTCTATAAGATCCCCCCTCAGTCTTCTAAATTCCAGCGAGTACAAGCCAAGTCTATCCAGTCTTTCCTCATATGAAAATCCTAACATCCCAGGAATCAGTCTGGTGAACCTTCTCTGTACCCCTTCTATGGCAAGAATGTATTTTCTCAGATTTGGATACCAAAACTGTACGCAATGCTCCAGGTGTGGTCTCACCAAAACCCTGTACAACTGCAGTAGAACCTCCTTGCTCCTATACTCAAATCCTTTCGCTATGAATGCTAACATACCATTTGCTTTCTTCACTGCCAGCTGCACCTGCATGCCTACTTTCAATGATTGGTGTACCATGACACCCAGGTCTCGTTGCATCTCCCCTTTTCCTAATTTGCCACCATTAAGATAATAGTCTACCCTCCTGTTTTTACCACCAAAGTGGATAACCTCACATTTATCCACATTATACTGCATCTGCCATGCATTGCCCACACACCCAGCCTATCCAAGTCACCTTGCAGCCTCCTAGCATCCTCCTCACACCTAACACAACCCCCCAGCTTAGTGTCATCCGCAAACTTGGAGATGTTGCATTCAATTCCCTCGTACAAATCATTAATATATATTGTAAATAGCTGGGGTCCCAGCACTGAGCCTTGCGGTTCCCCACTAGTCACTGCCTGCCATTCTGAAAAGGACCCGTTTATTCCTACCCTTTGCTTCCTGTCTGCCAGCCAGTTCTCTATCCACATGAATACTGAACCCCCAATACCGTGTGCTTTAAGTTTGTATAATAATCTCTTATGTGGGACCTTGTCGAAAGCCTTCTGAAAGTCTAGATATGACACATCCACTGGTTCTCCCTTATCCACTCTGCTAGTTACATCCTCAAATAAATCTATCAGATTCGTCAGACATGATTTACCTTTCGTAAATCCATGCTGACTTTGTCTAATGATTTCACCACTTTCCAAATGTACTGCTATCCCATCTTTAATAACTGACTCTAGCAGTTTCCCCACTACCGATGTTAGACTAACTGGTCTGTAATTCCCTGTTTTCTCTCTCCCTCCTTTTAATAATAAGGCAGGATAGATTAGAGGGTTCGTCTAGGGAGGCTATTTGGGTGGAACTGAGAAGTGGGAACGGTGTAGCAACACTTTTAGGGGTGTACTATAGACCGCCAAATGGGGAGCGAGAATTGGAAGAGCAAATATGTAAGGAGATAGCAGATATTAGTAGTAAGCACAAGGTAGTGATTGTGGGAGATTTCAATTTCCCAAAAATAGACTGGGAAACACATTCTGTAAATGGGCTGGATGGTTTTGGAGTTTGTAAAATGTGTGCAGATAGTTTTTTGCAGCAGTACATAGAGGTACCGACCAGAGAAGGGGCAGTGCTGGACCTCCTGTTAGGAAATGAGGCAGGACAGGTGACGGAGGTATGCGTTGGTGAGCACTTCGGGACCAGTGATCACAATACCATTAGTTTCAATATAATTATGGAGCGAGTCAGAACAGGACCTAGAGTGGAGATTTTTGATTGGAGAAAGGCTAACTTTGAGGGAATGCGTGAGGATATTAAAGGAGTGAATTGGGACACTTTGTTTCATGGAAGGATGTAAAGAGAAATGGAGGAATTTAAAGGGGAAATTGTAAGAGTACAGAATCTTTATGTCCCTGTTAGGTTGAAAGGAAATAGTAAAAATTGGAAAGAGCCATGGTTTTCAAGGGAAATTAGACACTTGTTTCGAAAAAAAGAGATATCTACAATAATTATAGGAGGCATGGAGTAAATGAGGTGCTAGAGGAGTATAAAGAATGTAAAAAGAATCTTAAGAAAGAAATTAGGAAGGCTAAAAGAAGATATAGGTTGCTTTGGCAAGAAAGGTGAAAGTAAATCCAAAGGGTTCTACAGCTATATTAATAGCAAAAGGATAACGAGGGATAAAATTGGACCATTAGAGAACCAGAATGACAGCTATCTGCAGAGCCAAAAGAGATGGGGGAGATATTGAACAATTTCTTTTCTCGGTATTCACCAAGGAGAAGGATATTGAACTCTGTGAGGTAAGGGAAAAAAGTAGAGTAGCTATGGAAACTATGAGATTCAAAGAGGAGGAAGTACTGACACTTCTGAAAAATATAAAGGTGGATAAGTGTCCAGGTCCTGACAGGATATTCCCTAGGACATTGAGGGAAGTTAGTGTAGAAATAGCAGGAGCTATGACAGAAATATTTCAAATGTCATTAGAAACGGGAATAGTGCCGGAGGATTGGCGTACTGCGCGTTGTTCCATTGTTTAAAAAGGGTTCAAAGAATAAACCTAGCAATTATAGACCTATTAGTTTGACGTCAGTGGTGGGCAAATTAATGGAAAGGATACTTAGAGATAATATATATAAGCATCTGGATAAACAGGGTCTGATCAGGAACAGTCAACATGGATTTGTGCCTGGAAGGTCATGTTTGACAAACCTTCTTGAATTTTTTGAAGCGGTAACTAGGGAAATTGATGAGGGTAAAGCAGTGGATGTTGTCTATATGGATTTCAGTAAGGCCTTTGACAAAGTTCCCCATGGAAGGTTGGTTCAGAAGGTTCAATCTTTGGGTGTTAATGGCGGAGTAGCAAGATGGATTCAACAGTGGCTGAATGGGAGATGTCCAGAGAGTAATGGTGGATGGCTGTTTGTCAGGTTGGAAGCCGGTGACCAGTGGTTGCCTCAGGATCTGTGTTGGGTCCACTGTTGTTTGTCATGTACATCAATGATCTGGATGATGGGGTGGAAAATTGGATAAGTAAGTATGCAGATGATACTAAGATAGGTGGTATTGTGGATAATGAAGTAGATTCTCAAAGTCTACAGAGAGATTTGGGCCATTTGGAAAAGTGGCTGAAAGATGGCAGATGGAGTTTAATGCTGATAAGTGTGAAGTGCTACATCTTGGCAGGACAAATCAAAATAGGACGTACATGGTAAATGGTAGGGAATTGAGGAATGCTGTGGAACAAAGGGATCTAGGAATAACTGTGCATAGTTCCCTGAAGGTGGAATCGCATGTAGATAGGGTGGTAAAGAAAGCCTTTGGTGTGCTGGCCTTTATAAATCAGAGCATTGAATATAGGAGTAGGGAAGTAATGTTAAAATTGTACAAGGCATTGGTAAGACCAATTCTGGAGTATGGTGTACAATTTTGGTCGCCTAGTTATAGGAAGGATGTCAACAAAATAGAGAGAGTACAGAGGAGATTTACTAGAATGTTGCCAGGGTTCCAGCAACTATGTTACAGAGAAAGGTTGAACAAGTTAGGTCTTTATTCTTTGGAGCGCAGAAGGTTAAGGGGGGACTTGATTGAGGTCTTTAAAATGATGAAAGGGATAGACAGAGTTGACGTGGATAAGCTTTTTCCCCATTGAGGGTAGGGAAGATTCAAACAAGAGGGCATGACATGAGAATTAAGGGACAGAAGTTTAGGGGTAACGTGAGGGGGAACTTCTTTACTCAGAGGGTGGTGGCTGTGTGGAATGAGCTTCCAGCAGAGGTGGTGGAGGCAGGATCGATTTTAACATTTAAAAGTAAAGTGGATAGGTATATGGACGTGAAGGGAATGGAGGGGTATGGTCTGAGTGCAGGTAGATGGGACTAGGGGAAAACAAATGGTCGGCACGGACTGGAAGGGCCGAGAGGGCCTGTCTCCGTGCTGTAATTGTTATATGGTTATATGGTTATATGGTTAAAAAAAGTGGAGTTACCTTAGCTACCCTCCAATCCTCAGGAACTACTGCAGGATCTAAGGAGTTTTGAAAAATTATCACTAATGCATCCACTATTTTTGTGGCTACTTCCTTGAGGACTCTGGGATGCAGACTACCTGGCCCTGGGGATTTATCGGCCTTTAATGTATTCAATTCACCCAACACCACTTCTCGGCTAACCTGGATTTCACTCAGTTCCTCCACCTTATTTGACCCTCGGTCCCATGCTATTTACCGGCAGATTAATAAAGCATACGGTATTAGGGGTTCAGTATTGATGTGGATAGAGAACTGGCTGGCAAACAGGAAGCAAAGAGTAGGAGTAAACGGGTCCTTATCACAATGGCAGGCAGTAACTAATGGGGTACCGCAGGGCTCAGTGCTGGGACCCCAGCTATTTACAATATATATTAATGATCTGGATGAGGGAATTGAAGGCAATATCTCCAAGTTTGCGGATGACACTAAGCTGGGGGGCAGTGTTTCGCTGTGAGGAGGATGCAGGAGACTGCAAGGTGACTTGGATAGGCTGGGTGAGTGGGGCAAATTTTGGCAGATGCAGTATAATGTGGATAAATGTGAGGTTTATCCACTTTGGTGGCAAAACAGGAAAGCAGACTATTATTTAAATGGTGGCCGATTAGGAAAAGGGGAGATTGCAGCGAGACCTGGTGTCATGGTACACCAGTCATTGAAAGTAGTGCAGGTGCAGCAGGCAGTGAAAAAAGCGAATGGTATGTTAGCTTTCATAGCAAAAGGATTTGAGTACAGGAGCAGGGAGGTTCTACTTCAGTTGTACAGGGTCTTGGTGAGACCACACCTGGAGTATTGCGTACAGTTTTGGTCTCCAAATCTGAGGAAGGACATTATTGCCATAGAGGGAGTGCAGAGAAGGTTCACCAGACTGATTCCTGGGATGTCAGGACTGTTTTATGAAGAAAGACTGGATAGACTCGGTTTTATACTCTCGGAATTTAGGAGACTGAGAGGGGATCTTATAGAAACTTACAAAATTCTTAAGGGGTTGGAAACAGGCTAGATGCAGGAAGATTGTTCCCGATGCTGGGGGACGTCCAGACAAGGGGTCACAGCTTAAGGATAAGGGGAAAATCCTTTAAGACCGAGATAAGAAAGACTTTTTTTTCACACAGAGAGTGGTGAGTCTCTGGAACTCTCTGCCACAGAGGGTAGTTGAGGCCAGTTCATTGGCTATATTTAAGAGTGAGTTGGATGTGGCCCTTGTGGCTAAGGGGATCAGAGGGTATGGAGAGAAGGCAGGTACGGGATACTGAGTTGGATGATCAGCCATGATCATATTGAATGGCGGTGCAGGCTCAAAGGGCTGAATGGCCTACTCCTGCACCTAATTTCTATGTTTCTATGTTTCTATGTCTTCCTTAGTGAAGACAGAACCAAAGTAGTTATTCAATTGGTCTGCCATGTCCTTGTTCCCCATGATCAATTAACCTGTTTCTGACTGTAAGGGACCAACATTTGTTTTAACTAATCTATTTCTCTTCGCGTATCTATAAAAACTTTTGCAGTCAGTTTTTATGTTCCCTGCCAGTTTTCTTTCATAATCTATTTTCCCTTTCCTAATTAAGCCCTTTGTCCTCCTCTGCTGAACTCTGCATTTCTCCCAG
Organism: Okamejei kenojei; assembly: GCA_035221665.1. NCBI lineage: Eukaryota > Metazoa > Chordata > Chondrichthyes > Rajiformes > Rajidae > Okamejei > Okamejei kenojei. Next base: position 124,842,517 of record CM069132.1, read on the forward strand.
TCCTCTGGTAGGCTGCTTTTTCTGGCTAATTTGTAAGCTTCATCTTTTGTTTTTATACTATCCCTGATTTCCCTTGTTATCCATGGATGCACTACCTGCCCTGATTTATTCTTTTGCCAAACTGAGATAAATAATTGTTGTAGTTCATCCATGCAGTCTTTAAATACCTTCCATTGCACATCCACTGTCAACCCTTTAAGAATCACTTGCCAGTCTATCTTGGCCAATTCACTTCTCATACCTTCAAAGTTACCTTTGTTTAAGTTCAGAACCCTTGTTTCTGACTTAATTATGTCGCTCTCCATCCTATATATATATATCTATATATATATATATATATATATATATATATATATATATATATGTGTGTGTGTGTGTGTGTGTGTGTGTGTGTGTGTGTGTGTGTAATATATATAAACATACACACACATACGTACACATAAAAAACAAACAAACAATTATAGTGCAAGATTAACAATAACAATGTAGTTCAGAGCTTATTTGAGGTTGTAGTGTTTAATAGCCTAATGTGCTTTGGACTTCATAGCTCCACCATGAATAAGACTTTGTATTTCCACTTCCATATCATCACCTTGCTCTAAACCCACGTTAACTTGGCTGCTGTTGAAATATTTAGTTTAGTTTAGTTTATTGTTAGGTGTACCCAGGTCGAGTAAAAAGCTTTTGTTGCATGCTGGCCTGACAGCAGAAAGACAATACATGATTATAATCGAGTCAACCACAGTGTACAAATACACAATAAAGCAAATAACATGAATAACATTTAGTGCAAGATAAAGTCCAGTAAAATCTGATCAAAGACATTCCAAGGGTCTCCAATGATCTTTCATGCTTTTCTACTTCTAGACATGACAATTCCAGTTCCTTCCCTTTTTGCTCCCTCCATAATTGCGAGGCCATAAAAGATTTTCCTGCTTGAGGCCTAACCCACAACATGTCCTATTCACCGATCACTCCTATACTTGCTGATCATTGGCCCTTGTTATCCATCACCTCAGTTATAGAGTACACAACTATCTTTCAAATCCGTCCAAGAGTGCCATGGAAGCCAAAGTGTGGATGTTGCACATAATCCCCATGACCAGTTTCCACTCTAATTTCTTCCCATATCCTAAAGACATGCTGATAGATTCAGTTTAGTTTATTATCATGTGTTCAGTAAAAAGCTTTTTTGCATGCTAACCAGCCGGTGGAATGACAATACATGATTACAATCGATTAATTGGCTATTGAGAATTATGCACACTTGGTGTGAATAACTGGCAAAAGAATCAAAGTAGAGTTGATGGGTATGTGAGAAAAAATAAGTTGCAAGGGAAAAGGGAAATAAGAGCTGAGAATGGGACATGAGACTGTTCTGTTGGAAATTGACATGGATCGGAATGTGTTCCTTTTGTGTTGTAATAGTAAGATTTAACCAGAACTTACCAGTTTGAAGTTTGGTCTATATTTTATTAGGAGATACGATGAGCGATTATGTGAAGAAGCCCCGCCAGTCCGCATGCACGTCAATCTTCAAAGCAGCAGTGTGAAATCACAGATAATAGTTGTTGAACTAACATAGTAAGATTAGAGATGACTAGAACTACCAGATGATCTTTATAATACAAGGGTTGGGAGCGGAGGGCACGTAATCGCTCATCGTAACTCCTCATAAAATAAAGATCAAACTTCAAACTGGTAAGTTCTCATTTAATCTTACTATTTTACTCCGGAGTCAAGTGAGTGATTCCGTGAAGATTTCAAAGCTCTGTGATTTCATGCCATAGATTCAAATCTCGGCGTCTCACTGCATTGATTGACTCAGGATGAGTGAATAATCAACAATGCATTAAGCATGACATTGATTTAAACGTATTAATGGTTTATTTTAATAATGAAAATCAATAGCAACCCCTCTATCTCAGGGGAGGCTAAACTGAACACAAAACAGAATGGGCAAATAGCCCCGGGTCGGCAATCGGCTTATGGTAAAAAAAATTTAAATCAATTCACTTGACCATCCTGCGGCTGCGAGGATATGGTCGATGGGGACGTCCATTGCCTTGGCCGCCGACGTTGATGCTGCCATGGTGGAATGAGATGTAAGGTTGCCAGTGTTACTACCTGCATAACCCAGAACCTGCTTCAGCCACCTCGAAATAGTCTGAACCGACATTTTCCTGTGTGGTTGTTTGTGGGTAATAAACAATGCTGATCCCACACCTCTTAGGGCTCTGGTGGCCTTGATATAATATAGGAAACGTGCCCTCACACCTAGACATGAATCCATGGGGAATGCCAAAATATGATCTTAAACCCTGTCCCCCTGGTCTGCTTGTGTAGATCAGAAATGTAAAATGTAATGGCATTTGCAGCCATTTCCATCCTGTCTAGCCACAGCTTTTGCAATGTCTCCACTCATTGTGCTGATACTAGTGCCATGACTAAGGACGTAGCTGGAGCCCCTTGGTGAAGTATTGCTAACACAATGTCAATATCCCATATTGCCTGTACTTGTACTAGGAGAACTTGTGTTAAAGATATCATTTACAAGCTCGATATCTGGGGTTGAAACCCAACAGAGTGGGTCCTGTTTGCAGCAGCTGATATGATGGGAAGGCACGTTGGGCACAGTTAATCATCCTATAACTCAATTATTGTCAAAGACCATTCAAGGATGAACTCCAGGATGTCAGTAGTCTGTACCATATTAAATGTAACATTAGCATTAAACAAAACGCTTCCCATCGCCTGAAGAGGAAATGTACTGCTTTTTTGGTGCTATCCCAGCACTCTGGAGTGAACACATACCTGGATCGGTGTGACAACCCAAGCTGAAGGGGCAGTCCATTCAGAATCTGCAATGTCATAAATTGATGTTATCATGCAAAGGCTTGTTTCCCAAGCCACAAGGTGAACCAGCAAGGTTAAAATTTAGAACAACCGTATAACGTTGCATTATCCTTCCCAACAAAGCGGGAATCAAGCTGCATAGGCCAGTCAGACAGTAGGAAAACCTAAAGCGGGATCATGATAACTTTATTTCCTGACTGATGAGGCAAAATGGAGGAAGACATAAAAGACCATTCCTTCTGCTTGTAGCGAGATAGTATCTGTCGCCACTGTTATGCCACATATGTTTGCAACCGGTGAGCAAGCATGAAAAACAACATATCGATATTCGGTGTTCCATCGAACCAGAATTTTATAAATACTGTGTGATCCAACACCCATTCGGTGTTGTCATTGATTTGTACTTGATGATACACCAGCGGCAAATGTATTAGGTAAACTATTACAGGATAGTTTTACTTGATTGCAGCATGTGATTAACATGCCACTATCATAGTGTATCAACGAAGTTGAGCAGGCAGATTATGCATATTCGCTCAATCACTCTTTAACCCATAGAATGTCTATAGATAGTTGATACCAATAACTGAAGAATTGGTAACACATGGAAATCTCCTCCACCTCCAAACTAGAGATGACATTCGCAACTATGTCTTAACCATTTGTGTATTATACAACCAAGTGTAAATATCACCAACATGTAAGTGTACACTTACCCATGTTTCGGAAGTACCAGAGCAACCTATCTGCCTGGTTACCTCATAGAGTAGGGTGCGTGGAACCTCTGCCCAGCTTTCATGCTGCCACTAGCTTCAGTGAACTGCTTACTGCCGATGAAGGCGTTGGGTGCGTTGTCGCCGAAACGATGAAGCTTTGCTCGCCTTCCAGGTTTTGCCTGTTGAATAGGCCTTACCTGAATAGAAGATTCGGCGGCTGGCTCCAATATTCCCCTGATAGCGCTGTTCACTGCCGGCACACATGGCTCCAGTATGTTCCACGGACATCTTCAGAATTTGAAGTCAGTTACATCTGACTAATCGCACTCCCCTCCTCACAGAGGGTGATTTGTAGGCAGCCCTGAAACCGGTGCTGCCGCAGGTCCCTGAGGATACCTGCTCTGATATAGCCCTTCCAACGGACCTATTACAGGGTGGAACATTTTTTGCACTGATTCTGTTGGGATGGCAACCTTGCTGCCAGGAATGGTACCTCTGACACGTGCCCTTCATCCCTTGGGGTTTGCTCCATGGCTATACCCTCAGACTCGGCATCAGAATTACACTGACCCGGCATGCTCTCCTCCTCCGAGAGGGAGACATTAAGCAGCCCTGTCCCAGGCGCTGCTGGCGCGGCCTCTCCCATAGGCCAGCGCTGACACCAGTCCTGCTGTTGGAGCGTGTCTATACATTACCGGAGGGGAACCCTCCCAGCCCGACTTGTCCGAGTTCCCAGGGCTGACTGATTTATTAGTAATTCTACCCCATGTCCGGGGGACCACTGTGTCTGTGAGCCACTGTCAGCGACTCTGGCGGGGATAGTCACCACCTTCCTGGTGGATTTCACAGGAGTGACTGGGATCGCGAGCCCGACATCTGCCGACTATCCGCCTCCGCGGTTGGAACCTGCCAACTCGCCTGCCAGTCCGGTGCTTCGCCATGCGAACGGCGTAATGACGCGCATGCGGACTGGCGGGGCTTCTTCACGGAATCACTCACGTGACCGAAGTAAAATAAGTGGTCTTACCTCACTGTGAAACTGTTATTTTTCCTTTCATCTCCAGATTATCTACCATAATTTGGCGTCATGACTACCCCCAAATTTACTTGTTCCATTAATACCAACAACAAGATTTATGAAGATGTTTGCAGGACCCAAGCGCCTGAGCTTTCGGATGAGATTGAGCAAGCTAGGGCTTTATTTTTAGAGTGCACAAGACTTGAGCGAGATCTTATAAAGGTGTATAAAACCATGAGGGGAATAGATAGGATGAATGCACAGAGCCTTTTACCCCAAGTTAAGGAAATCAAGTAGAGAGCTGAGAGGGGAAAGATTTGATGGGAACTTGTTCTGATAAAACACTATGCTGTAGAATTCCCTCCCTAAAGGCAACACTAAGGCTATCAAACATGGCTTTTTGACATTGCTGTTCATCATGTAACCTCATATCCCCGTGTCAACATTTTGCAAAGCTCCCACGAAGCAGCTTGACGTGGTTTAAAATGTCAAAGGCCCCATACAAATACTTTGTGTTGTTATTGAATGATATTATGTTTCCTCAGAAGAGCAATACCTGTGTATCCTTAGTGCGTGAGGCGACTGAAGCAGATGTTATATTTATCTGTCGGGAGAGGAGTACTTGAGAGCTGGAGGCCATTTCCTGTTCCTACGATTTTACATCTTCTTTCACGATGTTCATATATTTTCTAATTTGACTGCAGTGGGTCTATTTTAAAACTTGCAAAACTACTTAGATTGGGGAAGGGAAACGATTGTAATTAAATAAGAGCGATTTAACTTGATAATTAATTTAACCTGTCCGTTTCAAGAACAAGACAAACAAACAGCACATTCTAGATACACATGGAGGACATTCTGTGCGTATATATAGTTTTGAATATGTCTCTTTTGTTCATCTCTTTCTGGTGAATTTTGAACATGTGTTCCTCAATCTGTTCTCTAATTACTTTAGAAACTAATGTAAAAAAGCCAGCTTGAAGGGAGGAAAAAGCCATCATTCTTTCAAAATCACCAGTCAGGTGCGCCTGCAAAGGAATCTGCACAAAAATATTTCAGAAATGATTCAACCAAGTGTAAAAGCATCTTAAAATGTATTTGATTATTACTAAGTCACTTGCCATAAAACAGAGATGAATATTTCTGTTTCCTTTAGTTCTTAGTTTTCACCGTCATAATAAACAATCACCATTTCTAAGTTACTTTCTCCCTAAAATGTTCAACAAAATAATTTGTTGATCCCCAATGATCCTCCAAAGCTCCAATTGTAATACCTTGACTAAACGTTATTGCCTTATCATATATCTATACACTGTAAATGGATTGATTGTAATCATGGGTACACAAAAAGCTGGAGAAACTCAGCGGGGTGCAGCAGCATCTAAGGAGCGAAGGAGATAGGCGACGTTTCGGGCCGAGACCCTTCTTCAGGATTGTAATCATGTATTGTCTTTCTGCTGACTGGTTAGCACGCAACAAAAGCTTTTCACTGTACGACATGATAATAAACTAAACTGAAACTGAACTGTTCACAGGATGGTGCAAATCCCACAACCTCATTCTCAACGTGGGAAAAACGAAGGAGATGGTGGTTCACTTCTGGAGGGCGGGAAAACAACGCCATACACCTCTGCACATCGATGGGACTAGGGGAAAACAAATGGTCGGCACGGACTGGAAGGGCCGAGAGGGCCTGTTTCCGTGCTGTAATTGTTATACGGTTATATGGAGCTGATGTGGAAAGGGTCAGCAGTGTGAAGATCCTAGGACTCCACCTGTCAGATGACCTGACGTCCACGACCAACACCACAGCACTGGTCAAGAGAGCCCAGCAGCGACTACACCCTCTCTGAAGACTACGGAAAGCAGGTCTCCCCACTGCACACCTACGAACATTTTATAGGGGGACAATCGAGAGCACATTAACCTACGGCATCACCTCCTGGTTCGGGAGCTGCAAGGTGTACGTACGGCACCAACTGGACAGGATTGTGAAGACCGCCAGCAGGATTATTGGTGCTCCACTACCTTTATTGCTGGACATATACAGGAAGAGATGTATCAGCAGAGCCATCTCCATCATCAAAGACCCCTACCACCCATCGCATCACATATTCTCCATCCTGCCATCTGGGAAGAGGTACAGGAGCATCAGCTGCAAAACCAGCAGGATGCTCCTCAGCTTCTTCCCGCAGGCTATAAGACTGATAAACCGACTTTGCCCCCTGCCAAAGTATCGCGCACCAACCACCAACCTGGACACACTGAAGCAGAGCCATTGTCGTGCCACTGCCAATCGAAACTCATGATATATGTACTTTTATTCTTTATTTCTATTTATTTTTTACCGCACACTGGTTGAGGACCTTTTTTTCGTTTTCCTCTGGGTATGTATGTACTCAGAAAAATGACAATAAAGATATACAATACAATACAACTGAAAATGCAACAAGCCATATGATTCAAATCTGAGGACAAACTCCTGTATAATACTGTCACAATTTGTATATGCAGCCCTTAAATGAATAAGGACAAGGTTAAGTTTGTTGTGGTAATGATATCTACATCAATTCCTCACGGGTATCTTAAATCAATATGAATGGGACCATTCTGGCAACAATGAATCTCCATCAGGCGCTTGTCAGTTTGAGGAATACATATAGAAATTTATTCGGAAAGAATTGAGTAACTATGTTATGAATCAATTTGCATTCTCTGAACAATATATTTTGAGAATGTTGGACAGTGTCTTCCTGTAGCTTTAATTATTGATAAATTAAGGATTATGGACTATTAATTGGTTTGCACCTAAGCTTCGAAGCATTCCCATTACAGCAAAGCTTGTTTGTCACTAAAGTACAGCAAATCTTGTGGTTAGTTTAATTTTTTTTGGAGCCATTAATCATCAACATTGGTAGGTCTTATAGACCAGGTTAAGATGATAAACCTCCATCACTGAGTGTATTTAGTGGAATGTTTTACAACAATCCGAGTGATTGGTGATCCAATCAACATATTCCTTTTTAATAATTCAAGATTATTAACTGAATTTTAATTTCTTGGTTGTTATGGTTGTGTTTGAACTTCAGTCTCTGGATTTTTAATTCCAGTTTCAGGATTAAATCTCCATAACTTGAACCAAAGCCCAGCAATATACAGTGCACAAGGACAGTGAGAGAAGCAGTAAATTGGATGTAGACACAAAGAACTGCAGGTACTGGCTTAGAAATTAAGGCAGTAAGTGCTGGAGTAACTCAGCGGGTCAGACATCATCTCTGGAGAACTGGATAGGTGATGTTACAGGTCAGGACCCTTCTTCAGAAAGCAACCTAGACGGCTTTCTCAATACACATCACTCTTATAATGAGAACATAAAACATAGAACAGTAACGCACAGCAACAGGCCGTTGGGCCCACAATGTCCTGCCGAACGTGATGCCAAGTGATCTTACATACAAGATACAAGATACACGATACATACAAGATACATTTATTTGTCACATGTAGCAATTGGTACAGTGAAATGTGTTGTCACCATACAGCCATACGAATAATAAAGAGCGCAGAACACGACAGACTTTAACACAGACATCCCCTCACAGCGGAATCAAAATTTCCCACTGTGAGGGAAGGCTCTAAAATTCAATCATCCTCCTCCGTTGTCCTCCGTTGTTCATCCGTGGTCTGGGGGCTCCCAAACCCCTTGCAGTTGCCGCCACTGGCGGCCTGATGTTCAGGCCCTCTGGCCGGGATGATGGAACACCGACGTCGGAATGGGAGAACCACCTCAACGGCTTGGACATCCGAATCGGCCATTTCATACCGGAATCCGCGGCTCCCAAAGTCCACAGGCCGCACTGGGCAGAGATTCAATGCTGGCGGCCCTCGGCAAAGGGTCCCAGGACTCCTCAATGTTGGTCAGCGCCGCCCGAGCTGGGATCTCTCCGAACCCCAGCTCCGAGATGTTGAAGCAGCAGGCCCAGCACTCCGGAGCTTCAAACGGTGATCCAGGTAGGAGCTGAAGCTTTGGTCCAGTCCCCGGCAGGAAAGGCCGCGCCAATCCAGTTGGTAGGCCGCGAGGGAGGGGGGGCATCGGACGTGACTCGGAGAATAGTCGCATCCTCAACAGGAAGTGACTGGGAAATGGTTTCCCCCTTACCCTAAACCCCTCCCCCACATAGAAAAACTAAATAAACCTCCAAAACACACTTTTAAAACAGACTAAAAATTAAAAAAAGATAGAAAAACAGACAGACTGTAGGCGGAGGCTGCCATCAATGCGGCGCCCCAAGTGGACAGCTACATAATCCATTCCCTCTATTCCTTGAAGTTCCATATGCCTATCTAAAAGCCTTTTAAATGCCACTATTGCATCCACCTCACTCCTGGTAATGCATTCCATGTCCCTACTGCTTTCTGCGTAAAAACTTGTTCCATACATTTCCATTAAACATTCCCCCCTTCACTGTCGGTTTCAAGAGCAAGAAAACCAGGGGACATTCCCATATGATACCTGCAAAACTGAGGGCTCCTCCCTGTAGTGCAGGCACTATGTGGTAATAGACGCACAGCAAATTAGTGTGTTGCCTCTCCAACACACTGATGGTGTCTCAAGCATAAGAGGTTCATTTGGAAGGGTGTCAGGAGTTATGGGGAGAAGGCAGAAGGATGGGGCTGAGAGGGAAAGATAGATCAGCCATGATTGAATGGGGGAGTAGACTTGATGGGCCGAATGCCCTAATTCTGCTCCTCAAAATTATGAACATGTGAACATAAATTCACTGCATATTACGCACAGCGGAGAACCCAAGCACAGCAAACACAACCCTGGTGAGGCAACATTCCCAGTTTGCTGTGCATCTCTTGGAATGGACGCCTACTTCTGTGCGTCTACAGAATACAACACAGGGCACTGGTGAGAGGACCACTAAAAGACCTATCTGTTGTGTTTCAGCTGGTATTAGGTTCACACCACCATTTTTATTTATTTATCCTTCCAAATACTCACCAATACTCAAAGTCTACAGAGAGATTTGGGCCATATGGAAAAGTGGGCTGAAAGATGGCAGATGGAGTTTAATGCTGATAAGTGTGAAGTGCTACATCTTGGCAGGACAAATCAAAATAGGACGTACATGGTAAATGGTAGGGAATTGAGGGATGTTGTGGAACAGAGAGATCTAGGAATAACTGTGCATAGTTCCCTGAAGGTGGAATCGCATGTAGATGGGTGGAGAAAAAGCCTTTGGTGTGCTGGCCTTTATAAATCAGAGCATTGAATATAGGAGCAGGGAAGTAATGTTAAAATTGTACAAGGCATTGGTGAGACCAATTCTGGAGTGAGTATGGTGTACAATTTTGGTTGCCTAATTATAGGAAGGATGTCAACAAAATAGAGAGAGTACAGAGGAGATTTACTAGAATGTTGCCTGGGATCCAGCAACTATGTTACAGAGAAAGGTTGAACAAGTTAGGTCTTTATTCTTTGGAGCGCAGAAGGTTAAGGGGGGACTTGATTGAGGTCTTTAAAATGATGAAAGGGATAGACAGAGTTGACGTGGATAAGCTTTTATCAAACAAGAGGGCATGACATGCGAATTAAGGGACGGAAGTTTAGGGGTAACGTGAGGGGGAACTTCTTTACTCAGAGGGTGGTGGCTGTGTGGAATGAGCTTCCAGCAGAAGTGGTGGAGGCAGGATCGATTTTAACATTTAAAAGTAAAGTGGCTAGGTATATGAATTGGAAGGGAATGGAGGGGTATGGTCTGAGTGCAGGTAGATGGGACTAGGGGAAAACAAATGGTCGGCACGGACTGGAAGGGCCGAGAGGGCCTATTTCCGTGCTGTAATTGTTATATGGTTATATGGTTAATTGCTCATCATTTAAAATACCTTGAAGTATAGTGAAATCACAAATACAGCCATCACGTCAAACACAAGGTCTGCTACTTTGTTATGTCATTGCCTGGTGACGTTTTACACTCAGCAGTTTTACAACTCATATCAAGGGCTAAAAGCCTCAGCTCACATTTCAAACACTGACACCAGCTTTGTATTTTTGGCAAAGTGACAACACTCCTGGCTGTTCTGTTTCAATCACGGCACCATTGGCTTAGAAAAGTACAAAATAAAGCTGCCAACAAAGCCAAGATCAGGAATGAAATGCTTTGCAAGAAAAGAAATTAAGTGTTGGAATTGCTGATTACTACTTTCTAACTGACTTGGCATCATTTGTCACACCTGCCTAATCCTGCTGCTTTGCTGATTTGTGCACGATTGACTGCACCAGTGCTGGCTGTGAGAGCTGCTGGTGGCTGGTGTGAAACATCAGTGGCCCGTTGTGAAGGAATGTCGAGCTAATGAAATCTGGCTCCCTCCGTGTGTGCAACATGCTCTGGACTTCTCCAGGCTCTAATCAACTGTGGTAGTTCCCAGTTGCATCGTCGCGTCTTTTGTTACCAATGTGAAGTATTTCCAGTACTGTGGAGATTCTAGGTAGCCCAGGGGCTGCTCAGAGAACAACAGAACCATCAGCAGACAGCAGGAGTGTAGAGGATTAGCCCTTTACGAGTGTAGAGGATTAGCCCATACCGAGCGGTACGCATGACGCAAATCTTCCTACATTCCTAACATCATCATGTTTTTTTGTCTTTCAGACTTTCATTTATTACTGAATCATGAATGAATGGATGAATAAGTTTACTGGCCAAGTATTCACATACAAGGAATTTGCCTTGGTGCTCCACCCGCAAGTGACAACATGACATGTGTCAACCACCTCAGAGGGTGGTGGAGGCAGGTTCTCTGGATGCTTTCAAGAGAGAGGTAGAAAGGGCTCTTAAAAATAGTGGAGTCAGGGGATATGGGGAAAAGGCAGGAACGGGGTACTGATTGGGGATGATCAGCCATGATCACATTGAATGGCCGTGCTGGCTCGAAGGGCCGAATGGCCTACTCCTGCACCTATTGTCTATTGTCTATTGTCTATAATGTGAGAGGGGGGAAGTTTAAAAGTGATTTGCAAGCAAGCTTTTTTCACACAGAGTGGTAGGTAGCTAGAGGTGGTAGAAGCAGATATAGAAATGTTTAAGGCAGGGAATAGAGGGTTACAAACCATGTGCAGGCAGTTGGAGTTAATTAGCTTGGCAACATGGTCAGCACAGACATCATAGATCAAAGAGCCTGTTCCTGTGCTGCACTGTTACTATGTTCCATGTATCTTGAGGCCTGGTGAGACTGCATCTGGAATGTTGTGTTCAGTGGTCTTCCTACCTCATGAAGAATATATATTGTCTATTGACATACAGTAACAGTTAGGAATGGCACATAAAACATTAAATACTAATAATAAAACATTATCGATTAAATATGTGAATTAAATAAAACACCAGAGCAAAAGGGGGCTACAGATTTTTGGTTATTGAGTAGAGCTACTACTCTTGGAGAAAAGTTGTTTTTATGTCTGGCTGTGGTGGCATTGACAGTCCGGAGTCGCCTTCCAGAGGGAAGTGATTCAAAGAATTTGTGGTCAGGGTGAGCGGGGTCAGATTTGATCTTACCCGCTCGCTTCTTGGCCCTTGCAGTGTACAGTTTGTCAATGGAGGGAAGATTGCAGCCAATAATCATAGAATTATAACAGCACAAATTGTGCCATTCAGCCCACCAAGACTCAGCCAGATAGTTCTAGCTGCCTGATTAGCAGCATCTGTGGAACAAATATTAACTGGACCATCACAATACAAATGCAATCAGTGATTGATAATTCTATTGAATATCAAAGATAGAAAGTTAGAATTGTAGTAGTTCATTGCTTGGCATTTCTGCAGTACAATGTTTCTGGAGGCTCATCAGCATGGATAGGATAAACAGTCAGAACCTTTTTCTCAGGAAAGAAAAATTAAATACTAAAGGGCACAGCTTTAAGTTGAGAAGGGCAAAGTTTAGGGGAGATGTGTGGGGCAAGTGTTTTACAGAGAGGATAGTGAGTGCCTGTAAGAGACTTTTGGATGGACAAATGCATATGCAGAGAATGGAGGGATATAGATTATGTGCAGGCAGATAAGAATTGATCTTGCCATCAAGTTCGGCACAGACATTGTAGGCTCCAGGGCCTGTTATGCTGTCTATGTTCTATATGAGTAAATGTTGTCTGGGTCTTGCTGCATGCAGACATGGGCTATATCATGTTCGGCAGAATTGTAAATGGATTGAACTCTGTGCAGTCGTTAACAGACATCCCAACTTCTAACATCATGATGGAAGGAAGGTGATTGATAAAACATCTAACATTTTCCACATAGTCACAGAGTTTTACAGCATAGAAACAAGGCCCAACTTGCCCATAATGGCCAACAAGTCCCATCTACACTAGTCCCAACTGCCTGCATTTGGCCCAAATCACTCTAAATCAGTTGAACAAAGGGGACTATGAAGGCATAAGAGAGGAGCTGGCCAAGGTAGACTGGAAAGGGATCCTAGCAGGAATGACGGTGGTACAGCAATGGCAGGAATTTCTGGGCATAATCTGGAAGACGTAGGATCATTTCATTCCAAAAAGGATGAAAGATTCTAAGGGGAGTAGGACGCAACCGTGGCTGACAAGGGAAATTAGGGATAGAATAAAACTAAAAGGAAAGATGTATAACACAGCAAAGAGTAGCTGGAAGCTAGAGGATTGCAAAACTTTCATAGGAGAACAGAAGAAAACAAAACGGGTAATACGGGCTGAAAAGATGAAATACAAGGGGAAGCTGGCCAGGAATATAAGGAAGGACAGTAATAGCTTCTTTAGATGTGTTAAGGGAAAAAGAGTAGCAAAGTCAAATGTGGGCCCCTTGAAGGCAGACACGGGTGAAATTATTATGGGTAACAAAGAAATGGCAGAAGAGTTGAACAGGTACTTCGGATCTGTCTTCACTAAGGAAGACACAATCAATCTCCCAGGTGTACTGGAGGACAGAGGATCTAAGGGGGTGGAGGAACTGAAAGAAATTTGCATTAGGTGAGAAATAGTATTGGGTAGGCTAATGGGACTGAAGGATGATAAAACCTCTGGGCCTGATGGTCTGCATCCCAGGGTCCTCAGGAAGGTGGCTCTAGAAATAGTGGACACATTGGTGATCATTTTCCAATGTTCAATAGATTCAGGATCAGTTCCTGTGGATTGGAGGATGGCTAATGTTATCCCACTTTTCAAGAAAGGAGCAAGAAAGAAAATGGGGAATTACAGACTAGTTAGCCTGACTTCAGTGGTGGGAAGGATGCTGGAGTCAATTATTAAAGAGGTAATAATGGGGCATTTGGATGGCAGTAAAAGGATTAGTCCAAGTCATGCTTGACTAATCATCTGGAATATTTTGAGGATGTGACAAGTAAAATGGATGAAGGAGAGCCAGTGGGTGTAGTGTATTTAGACTTTCAGAAAGCCTTTGATAAGGTCCCGCACGGGAGATTGGTGACTAAAATTAGAGAACATGGTATTGGGGGTAGGGTGTTGACATGGATAGAAAATTGGTTGGCAAACAGGAAGCAAAGAGTTCGAGTGAACGGGTCCTTTTCAGAATGGCAGGCAGTGGCGAGTGGAGTGCCGCAAGGCTCGGTGTTGGGGCCGCAACTGTTTACCATCTATATTAATGATTTGGAAGAGGGAATTAGGAGCAACACTAGCAAGTTTGCAGATGACACAAAGCTGGGTGGCAATGTGAACTGTGAAGAGGATGTTAGGAGGTTGCAGGGTAACCTGGACAGGTTGAGTGAGTGGGCAGATGCGTGGCAGATGCAGTATAATATAGATAAATGTGAGGTTATCCACTTTGGTGGCAAAAACAAGGGAGAAGATTATTATCTCAATGGGGTTAGGTTAGGTAAGGGGGAGATGCAGTGAGACCTGGGTGTCCTTGTACACCAGTCACTGAAAGTTGGCGTTCAGGTACAGCAGGCAGTGAAGAAAGCTAATGGAATGTTGGCCTTCATAACAAGAGGATTTCAGTATAGGAGTAAAGAGGTTCTTCTGCAGTTGTATAGGGCTCTGGTGAGACCACATCTGGAGTATTGTGTACAGCTTTGGTCTCCTAATTTGAGGAAGGACATCCTTGTGATTGAGACAGTGCAGCGTAGGTTCACGAGATTGATCCCTGGGGTAGCGGGACTGTCATATGAGGAAAGATTGAAAAGACTAGGCTTGTATTCACTGGAGTTTAGAAGGATGAGGGGGGGATCTTATAGAAACGTATAAAATTATAAAAGGACAAGCTAGATGCAGGAAAAATGATCCCAATGTTGGGCGAGTCCAGAACCAGGGGCCACAGTCTTCGAATAAAGGGGAGGCCATTTAAGACCGAGGTGAGAAAAAACTTTTTATAGACAATAGACAATAGGTGCAGGAGGAGGCCATTCAGCCATTCGAGCCAGCACCGCCATTCAATGTGATCATGGCTGATCATCCCTAGATTTTCACCCAGTGAGTTGTGAATTTGTGGAATTCCTGCCACAGAGGGCAGTGGAGGCCAAATCACTGGATGGATTTAAGAGAGAGTTAGATAGAGGTCTAGGGGCTCATGGAATCAAGGGATATGGGGAGAAGGCAGGCACAGTTTATTGATTGGGGGCGATCAGCCATGATCACAATGAATGGTGGTGCTGGATCGTAGGGCCGAATGGCCTCCTCCTGCACCTATTTTCTGTGTTTCTATGTTTCTAAATCTGTTCTATCCATGTACTTGTCTAAATATTCTTTAAATGTTGCAATAGTACCTGCCTCAACTACCTCCTTCGGCAACTCGTTCCATACATCTTGCATGAAAATGTTACCCCTCAGGTTCCTATTAAATCTTTACCCCCTTATGTTAAACCTATGTCCTCTGGTCCTCGTTTCCCCTACTCTGGGCAAAAGACACTGTGCATCTACCCGATCTATTCCTCTCATGATTTTGTACACCTCTATAAGATTACCCCTCAACTCCTGCTCTCCAAGGAATAGAGTCCTCGCCTACTCAACCTCTCCCAATAGGTCAGGCCCTCGAGTACTAGCAACATCCTCATAAATCTTCT
Source organism: Okamejei kenojei (assembly GCA_035221665.1). NCBI lineage: Eukaryota > Metazoa > Chordata > Chondrichthyes > Rajiformes > Rajidae > Okamejei > Okamejei kenojei. Next base: position 124,858,156 of record CM069132.1, read on the forward strand.
GTGCACTCTTTCCAGCTTGACAATTTTCTATAACATGGTGCCCAGAATTGAACACAATATTCTAAATGTGGTCTTATACAACTGCAACAGTTGGGAAACTCTGGGAGAGAATCCAGAAATCGGAGGTGCAAAGGAACTTGGGAGTGCTGTTGCAGGATTCCCAACAAGTTAATTTACAAGTCAAATTGGCAGTAAGGAAGGCAAATGCAACACTAGCATTTATTTCAAGTGAATACAAAAACAGGGATGTGTAGCTGAGGCTCCATAGGGTTCTGGGCCTATACTCGCTGGAATTTAGAAGGATGAAGGGGAAACTTACCGAATAGTGAAAGGCTTAGATAGAGTGGATGTGGAGAGGATGTTTCCACAAGTGAGAGAGTCTAAGACTAGAGGTCAACAGATTAAAGGACACTCCTGTAGGAAGGAGATGAGGAGTGATTTCTTTAGCCAGACAGTGGTGAATCTGTTGAATTCTTTGCCACATAAAGCTGTGGAGGCCAAGTCAATGGATATTTTTAAGGCAGAAAGAGACACGTATATTAAGGGTTATGGGGAGAAGGCAGCAGAATGGGATTAGGAGGGAGAGATAGATCAGCCATGATTGAATGGCGGATTTGACGATTGGATCAAATGGCCCAATTCTGCCTCTATGACATGGCCTTAAGACCTTATGAGCATGACCTCCCAATATCTATACTCAATGCTCTGGTTATGAAGGCCAACATTCTAAACGCTTTTTTGACATCCCTATCTACCTGAAATGCCACTTTCAATGAACTATGTACCTGTACTCCTGGATCCCTCTGCTCTACAACACTTCCAGAGCCCTACCGTTCACTGTGTAGGTTCTGCCCATGTAGTGTTCCCAAAATACAACACCTCATATTTCTCTGTATTAAATTCCATCAACTATCCATTAGTTAGACATGTACATGGATAGGACAGATTTGGAGGGATATGGACCAAACAGGCATGTGGACAAGCGTAACTGGGACATGTTGGCCAGTATGGTCAGGTTGGGCTGAAGAACCTGTTTCCATGCTGTATCACTCCCTGACTCTATGACTATTACCATTCCTCAGCTCACCTACCCAACCGATCAAGATCCTGCTGCAATTTTTGACCACCATCTTCACTGTCTCCAATACCACCCTCTTTTGAGATATTATAAAGTAGATGCTGGTGTTGCAAATGTATTAGAAAGGCTCAACTGGAGACACAGCTAGTTATGGAGTGCAAGCCTTCAGAAACAGATGGGAACCTGTCAAGTCCTGTTGTCTCTGCTTTGCCCTGTGCTCTCCATCATTACTCGGTGTCATGTGGAGTAAGTAAAATTGGCTGAAAACAGACTTCCATGGCAGTGAAGATTTCAGGATGAAGCCAAGACAGATCATCCTCTTGGCATTTCTGGCAGAAGACGAAAAGCAGAAAATGTATAAACTCTGACATGGTAGAATGTTCCAAACTGATTTTTTTTTGGAATGTACTTTTAACTTAGCAAGAAAAAGCTAAAGAAAAAATATTATAAAAATGTAATCATAGAAAAGTTTCAATTGCTTAGTAATGTTTTGTTTGTCCAAATGGATTATTTGTGAAGTATGTTGCACTATATTTTCATCATTATAAACAAGATCAGCTCTGACAAAGATGAATAAACTAAAAACATTCACAATTTTTTTTTTAAGTTGTTTTTTTTAAACTAAACCAGTAATTATTTATTAACTATTGATTAAGCAAAATGAACTGAGATTGAAATTGATAGTCATAAAGAGTCCAAGAGAGAAAACAAATTATTATAATTTTGGCCACTAGTTTTACCCCTTTATTGACCAGAGAGCATTACTCACAATTAGCAATGAGGTTGAATTCACAGTTGCCATTCGTCTCAAGGAACTCAAAACAGATCTGTGCCTGAGACACAGCGCCCGTCTTTAGCTCTGCCTTTAATCTCTCCTCCCAGGCAGCACAAGCCCACACCTGGGCTGATGAACAGGTAGATTTTTCAATGCATTTCAGAGTCCCATGTCACCGTGCAAATCAATATCCTTCTCATAGAAAACGATTCTCTGGGTATCAACTTATCCTGAACTACAGAATTTCCTGTTTAGCCAACACCCGAGCTCGCTGATCCACTCTAAATCCCAGTTAAAAATCTCTCCAGTATTAAATCTCTCCAGTTTTTAAAATACTGTGATTTTTCTGTCACGTTAATATTGCTGTGCAGGATGATTTTGCTCTTGCTGGAAATAAATTCGAACCAGCCTACTATTAAAAAAAACAGGGGAACTGGTGAGAGGAGATGTATCAAGGATGAGAGAAAGTTCTGAGTGGAATGCCCATTTGAAGACTTACTTTTGGAATCCCTGTTTTTGAAAAGCCTCCCACATGGCAAGCTGATCAAAGCAGTGGGATCCTCAGAAGAGTGGCAAATTGGATTGGAAATTGGTATGATGGCAAGAACTAAATGGTTAATGGTTGGTTTGGGAAGGTCTTGCCAGTAAAGTCTCACAGAACTTAGTGTTCAAACCCCTGCTTCATGACATATATATTAATGATTTATACTTACTTGTAGAGGGTATATAAAGGAAGTTTGCAGATTATATAAAAGTGGTCATGTAGTTGATCATGAAGTTGCAGTTGGGCAGAAAAACAGCAAATGGAATTTAAATTTGGTGTGAGGGATCGGGGATTTCCAAAGCCAAAGGAACAAGAAACATAGGGTAGCATGGTGGCGAAGAGTTGTTGCCTTATGGCGCCAGAGATCCGGTTTTGATCCTAACCACGGGTGGTGTCTGTATGGAGTTTGTACATTCTCCCTGTGACCGCGTGGGTTTTCCCCGGGTGCACCGGTTTCCTCCCATACCCCAAAGGCGTACAGCTTTGTAGGTTAATTGGCTTTGGTAAAGATTGTAAATTGCCCTTAGATTGTAGGATAGTGCTAGTGTACGGGGATCGCTGGTTTGCATGGACTTGTTGGGCCAAAGGGGCTGTTTCCATGGGTTATCTCTAAACTAAACTAAACTAAGCCAAACAAGTGTAACATTTTTGAGTGGCTTAGAGAATCTTAAGAGTGTATTTTCGCAGATCCTTAAGAGTAGAGGGAAGTTCAAGTTCAAGTTCACATTTTTGTCACTTAACCAATTAAGGGACAGTGAAACTTGAAATATACTAATATAGTGGTTAAGAAGGTACACAGGATGCTATTCTATATTTGACATTGGACTCTATCTACGGAACTGATGCGCTACGATGCTAGGATGCTGTGAACTATGTCCAGCACTGTATTTTCCCTTTTGCTCTATCGTACTTGGGTTTGACTAGATTCCATTTATGTATCTGTTTTGATAGTATGCAAAACTTTTCACTGTGAGCTTGGTGCACATTTTTCAAGCTTTGGTACAAGCTTTTCACTGTACCTTGGTGCATGTGTCAATAATAAATCCAAACCTAATGACCCGTCGTAGAATATAACAACCGAGAGCTTATGTCAGGACTGCATAAATACTACCTACACCACAGTTGAGTGCTGCACACCATTCTCACAGCAGCATTAATTGGAAGATATTATTGTTCTCGACAGGTTGCAAGGGAGATTTATGAGAACCTTGAAATATTTTGAATTTATCTTAGCAAAGAAAACAAGAGGGAAATCTATATTGAAAGTAAATGTTAGAAAGATTAGAGGAACATTTAATGCAGGATGTGGCGAAGATCTGAAACTCACTGACTGTGAGGGTAATACTAAAAGCAAGCCTCAAATGTATTGTAAACACTCAAATGAATAATTGAAGACTTGTGACCCACAAGACTATGGACATGGTGATGGAATGTGAATTATGTTGGACAATCATTCCTTGACAGGCGTGGAATGCACTAAGTTGAACAGCTTCTTAGATCATACATTTGCTGCCATTTCTGCATCACATCATGGCCAAGACCCCAAGAACTTGTAAAGAGTTGGGGATGTAGCCCAGTCCATCACAAAGAATAGACTCCGCACCATTTACATTTAGTTTTACCTTGGAAAAGCAGGCAACATAATCAGACTTGATCCACCCCAGTCATTCCTACTTCTCCCAGTTGGCATTCATAGCAAAAGGATTTGAGTACAAGAGCAGGGAGGTTCTACTGCAGTTGTACAGGGTCTTGGTGAGGCCACACCTGGAGTATTGCGTACAGTTTTGGTCTCCTAATCTGAGGAAAGACATTCTTACCATAGAGGGAGTACAGAGAAGGTTCACCAGACTGATTCCTGGGATGGCAGGACTTCCATATGAAGAAAGACTGGATAGACTCGGTTTGTATTTGTTGGAATTTAGAAGATTGGGGGGGGATCTCATAGAGACTTACAAAATTCTTAAGGGGTTGGACAGGCTAGATGCAGGAAGATTGTTCCCGTTGTTGGGGAAGTCCAGGACAAGGGGTCACAGTTTAAGGATAAGGGGGAAGTCTTTTAGGACCGAGATGAGAACATCATTTTTCACACAGAGAGTGGTGAATCTGTGGAATTCTCTGCCACAGAAGGTAGTTGAGGCCAGTTTGTTGGCCATATTTAAGAGGGAGTTGGATGTGGCCCTTGTGGCAAAAGGGATCAGGGGGTATGGAGAGAAGGCAGGTACAGGATACTGAGTTGGATGATCAGCCATGATCATATTGAATGGCGGTGCAGGCTCGAAGGGCCGAATGGCCTAGTCCTGCACCTATTTTCTATGTTTTCTATGTCTATGATTTCCCTTTGGACAAAAGATACAGAAGCTTGGCGACTTCCGGTGGCGCTATGTAGTGAGTGGAACTCGCGCCATTCAGCTCCGCTAAAACTGCATAAAAAACGGGGGTAAAAGGGGTAAATTGAAGCTACTCACCAGAGGAGAACGGTTGGGAACGGCTCCGGTAGCGTTGAAAAGGTGTGTGACGTCATCAGGCGCGCGACTTTAATAAGAAAAATGTCGCTGCATCGCTCCCCCCCCCCCCCCCCCCCCCCCCCCCCCCCCCCCCCCACCAAGGGAAAAAAGCCTGTGAAAGGGGAAGTAGGCCTCACTGGAGCCTCGGGCTCGAGTTTGAGTGCCTCCCAGGAAGATATTTTAAAGATGGACGACCTCAAAAAAATCATTATGGGTGAGCTGCAACAAATGCTTAAGGACATGAAAAAAGAATATAAAGAGGAAATAAAGACTTTAAGAGCTGATATTTTGGTGTATCATGAGAATTTGAAAGAAGACTCGAAAAAGGAAGTTATAGCCGACATAAAGACTATGATGGACGAATGGAAAGATAAAGCGGGTACTGATTTGCAACAACAGATGGATGATGTAAACCGTAAAACTGGTGAGATTGAGGTGCTGCTGGAAACCAAGTTGGAACCTATTATAAACTTCACTTAACCAACAAAATGACGCAATAAAAGAACTGACTGAATCAGCCGAGAAGCGCCTTGCCGAGAACAAGCGTTTATCAGAATTATTACACAAAATAACTGAGAAATGCATTGACTTGGAGGGACGTTGTAAGAATCTGCGTATTGTTGGGTTGAAGTGAAGGCCGAGAAGGAAATCAAGAACCTCGAAAATTTGCTGTAAAACTTTAAAAAGATATTCTGAACTTGGACCAAGAACCTCTGCTGGGCCGAGCACACAGGGCATTGAGACGTACCCTAGGAGAGATGCTCCCCCAAGACAGATGATTGTGAAGGTGGGTTACGATCATGTTTTTGAAGATATGATGAAGATAATAATATGTAAGAAAAATCTTAAATATGAGGGAGACAACATCAGTATTTTTAGAGATTACCCTGCGGAAGTGGCCAAGAGAAGATCTTTATTTACAGAAACAAGAGGTATCCTGAGGAACATAAAGAATCTGAGATATGGCCTGATGTACCCGGCAACATTAAGGGTAACTTATGATAGCAAGGAGCACCGCTTCACCAAACATACAGAAGCTCTTGAATTCGCTCGAGATATTCAGAAGAAACTGGAAGAGGAAGAAGTAGAGGAAGAAGCAGATGAAGATGAAGGACACTGAATATTATTGATCACTTACTTGATGATACTGATTATTGATCACTTATTTGATGATACTGTCCACACCACAGAAAAGGAGGAGGATCACATTGAAGGAGGATTCGCAGGGAAGGAGGAGGAACAATGGACATGGACTCTATCTTGGGGTCAAGGAGGGATGGTGGATTATTAATAATATAGTTTTGTATTAACTACCCCTCAAAAATGTATGTTAGCTCTCCTAACATAGTGCTACGACACTAATTATATTTGATATTAGTAGTATTATTAATTACTAAGTACATACATTTAATACCCCACCCTGATATATATAGCCCTTAAGGCAAAAACGGAGCTGGAATTATTAACATCTTTTTTTTCACGGAAGTCCGTAGATTAGTAGCCACGCTAGTGTGGCTTACACCAATACTAACTGCACTAACTATAGTTGTAGTCACTTTTTTTTCCCCTTTACACTTTATTAACATCACTTACTTTACTTACATTTTTTATTATTATTTTTATATTATGTATCTTATTTCATATTATATACTATATGGATTTAAGTATGATTGGTATTATATAGTTAGTTCAAGGAGACATGTGTATAAGATAATGTCACAGATATTAAATTTCATCGATCTGATGTTTGGGTATAGGATTGGGTTGGATGAGTTGAGACATCTACTCCATTATAAACCACCTTAATAATAAAATGTATGACATAAACACTAGGATTGGGGGTGATGGAATCACCTTCTGTAGTTGGAATGTCAAGGGAATTAACGAACCAATTAAAAGAGGTAAGGTTTTAGCTCAATTAAATAGATTGAAATCTGATATTATTTTTCTCCAAGAGACACACCTTAAAAAAGACGCTCAGTATAGATTAACAGCAAAATGGATTTCCAAAGTATATCACTCTTCATTTACACATATGTCTAGAGGGGTAGCAATAATTATTCGTAAAGGTATACCTTTTAAACAAAGCTTAATAATAGAAGATGTTGAGGGTAGATATATAATAATTACAGGTGAATTATATTCTAAAAAAGTAATCCTTATGAATATATATGGTCCTAATTTTGATAATCCATTATTCTTCAAGAAAATATTTAACAATATCCCTATATCCACTCAACATAATCTAATAATTGGAGGTGATTTTAATTGTACCTTAGATAACTATTTAGATAGATCATCAATGAAAAGGAAAACCACTTCTAAGTCAAGTACATTTATAAATTATTTCATTAACACAGCAAAACGTTAAGGATATCTGGAGAACAGATAACCCATCTGGTCGAGAATATTCATTCTTTTCCCCTGTATTTGGAACCTACTCAAGGATAGACTATTTCTTAATAGATTCAAAACTAATCCCATTTACATATGACTCAAAATATCATAATATTATTATCTCGGATCACGCTCCATTAACATTTAAGATAAAATTAAAAGACATTACTATTAAAACCTCTAACTGGAGACTCAACCCCCAAATATTAAAGGATAGGGCTTGTTATGATTACTTGGTAAAACAGATTAAATTATTTTTTTGAAACTAATGACAAACCTGGAATTTCACCATCATTGCTCTGGGATACATTTAAAGCATTTATGCGTGGTGCGATAATATCAGTACACGCATACTTTAATAAGGAAAATCAAAAGACTCAACAAAAGTTGGAAAATGAAATAAAGCAATTAGATATTGAAAATGCAATATCCCCTTCTAAGGGGCTAAGTAATAAAATTGCATCATTAAAATATAAGCTAAATAAAATATACTCAAATCAGATTATTAAACATTTTCAACAGACTAAACAGGTACACTTAAAATTTGGGGATAAACCACAAAAATTACTGGCACGTCAGCTTAGAAAATTAGATGAGGAAAAAATGATATATAAAATTAGATCTGAACAAGGAGAAATATTGACTTTACCAAAAGATATCAATGATACATTTTTACAATATTATCAAAATCTTTACTCATCTAAATTAGCAGGACAATCAGATGGAATGGAAACATTCCTACAAGAATGTCATATTAACAGTTTAGATCAGGAAGGCAGATACTTGTTAAATGCTGATATATCAGTAAAAGATATTGAAAAATCAATTGGATCATCAAATAACGGAAAAGCCGCAGGCCCTGATGGCTTAAGTGTTGAATTTTATAAGAAGTTTCATGATCTGATCTCTCCACGTTTACATACAATATATAAATATGCTTATGAACAAGGAAAGTTACCAGAATCATTAAATGAGTCTACAATCACACTTATCCCTAAAGCTGATAAAGATTTGGAAGACCCTGGATCATACAGAGCAATAGCTCTTTTAAATATTGATAAAAAAATACTAACTAAAATTTTATCTCGGAGGCTAAGTTTAGTGATTAATAAATTAATACATCATGACCAAACAGGTTTTAGTCCAAAACACTATTCATCCTATAATCTGAGAGGTATATTCAATGTCATGTACTCAAAAAAGAGTGAATGATATTGAACTAGCTGTTCATATCCTTAGATGCTGAAAAAGCATTTGACCAGGTTGAATGGCCATATTTATTTAAAATAATGCAGAAATTTCAACTGGGGGATAGATTTTCCAAATGGGTAAAAATCATATACTCGAATCCAACTGCAAGAATATTAACAAATCAAATACTATCAGCAAAATTTAATCTCTTTAGGGGTTGTAGACAAGGATGCCCGTTATCACCATTACATTTGCTCTGGTAATAGAACCATTAGCCGAAATGATTAGATCAGAACCAGAAATATATGGATATAATACCAAAACTGCAACAAATAAAATATCTCTATACGCAGATGACATCTTAATTTATATCACAAAACCAGAGATTAGTATTCCCAATCTATTTAATGTTATAACAAAGTTTAGTACATTTTCTGGGTATAGAATTAATTGGAATAAAAGTGAAATTATGCCTATAACTGGAAGAAAATTAAATATATTAGAACAATTCCCACTTAAAATAGTCACGGACAAACTCGAATATCTAGGAATTAATGTACCTAAATCGTATAACTGTCTATTTAAATATAATTACCAATTATCAATTATTAAATAAACTAAAAAAAAATATTTTATATCGGAAAACACTACCTATATCAATGATCGGTAGAATAAATGCTATAAAAAAGATTTTTTTACACAATTGTTATATTTATTTCAAGCCATCCCTTTATATCTCCCTAAAATGTTTTTTTAAAAAATAGATACTTTGGTTAATAGTTTTATTTGGGACTATAAAAACCATCGAATAAGTAAAAAGTAAAAATTGGAAAGAGCCATGGTTTTCAAGGGAAATTGGACACTTGTTTCAAAAAAAGAGAGATATCTACAATAATTATAGGAGGCATGGAGTAAATGAGGTGTTAGAGGAGTATAAAGAATGTAAAAAGAATCTTAAGTAAGAAATTAGGAAGGCTAAAAGAAGATATGAGGTTGCTTTGGCAAGAAAGGTGAAAGTAAACCCAAAGGGTTTCTACAGCTATATTAATAGCAAAAGGATAACGAGGGATAAAATTGGACCATTAGAGAACCAGAATGGACAGCTATCTGCAGAGCCAAAAGAGATGGGGGAGATATTGAACAATTTCTTTTCTTCGGTATTCAACAAGGAGAAGGATATTGAACACTGTGAGTTAAGGGGAAAAAGTAGAGTTGCTATGGAAACTATGAGATTCAAAGAGGAGGAAGTACTGACACTTTTGAAAAATATAGAAGTGGATAAGTCTCCAGGTCCTGACAGGATATTCCCTAGGGACATTGAGGGAAGTTTAGTGTAGAAATAGCAGGAGCTATGACAGGAAAATATTTCAAATGTCATTAGAAACGGGAATAGTGCCGGAGATTGGCGTACTGCGCATGTTGTTCCATTGTTTTAAAAAGGGTTCAAAGAATAAACCTAGCAAATTATAGACCTATTGTTTGACGTCAGTGGTGGGCAAATTAATGGAAAGGATACTTGTAGAGATAATATATATAAGCATCTGGATAAACAGGGTCTGATCAGGAACAGTCAACATGGATTTTGTGCCTGGAAGGTCATGTTTGACAAACCTTCTTGAATTTTTTGAAGCGGTAACTAGGGAAATTGGATGAGGGTAAAGCAGTGGATGTTGTCTATATGGATTTCAGTAAGGCCTTTGACAAGGTTCCCCCATGAAAGGTTGGTTAAGAAGGTTCAATCTTTGGGTGTTAATGGCGGAGTAGCAAGATGGATTCAACAGTGGCTGAATGGGAGATGTCAGAGAGTAATGGTGGATGGCTGTTGGTCAGGTTGGAAGCCGGTGACCAGTGGGGTGCCTCAGGGATCGGTGTTGGGTCCACTGTTGTTTGTCCATGTACATCAATGATCTGGATGATGGGGTGGAAAATTGGATAAGTAAGTATGCAGATAATACTAAGATAGGTGGTGTTGTGGATAATGAAGTAGATTTTCAAAGTCTACAGAGAGATTTGGGGCCATTTGGAAAAGTGGGCTGAAAGATGGCAGATGGAGTTTAATGCGATAAGTGTGATGTGCTACATCTTGGCAGGACAAATCAAAATAGGACGTACATGGTAAATGGTAGGGAATTGAGGAATGCTGTGGAACAGAGGGATCTAGGTAATAAACTGTGCATAGTTCCCTGAAGGTGGAAATCGCATGTAGATAGGGTGGTAAAGAAAGCCTTTGGTGTGCTGGCCTTTATAAATCAGAGCATTGAATATAGGAGTAGGGAAGTAATGTTAAAAATGTACAAGGCATTGGTAAGACCAATTCTGGAGTATGGTGTACAATTTTGGTCGCCTAGTTATAGGAAGGATGTCAACAAAATAGAGAGAGTACAGAGGGATTTACTAGAATGTTGCCAGGGTTCCAGCAACTATGTTACAGAGAAAGGTTGAACAAGTTAGGTCTTTATTCTTTGGAGCGCAGAAGGTTAAGGGGGGACTTGATTGAGGTCTTTAAATAATGAAAGGGATAGACAGAGTTGACGTGGATACGTTTTTCCATTGAGGGTAGGAAGATTCAAACAAGAGGGCATGACATGAGAATTAAGGGACAGAGGTTTCGGGGTAACGTGAGGGGGAACTTCTTTACTCAGAGGGTGGTGGCTGTGTGGAATGAGCTTCCAGCAGAAGTGGTGGAGGCAGGATCGATTTTAACATTTAAGAGTAAAGTGGATAGGTATATGGACGTGAAGGGAATGGAGGGGTATGGTCTGAGTGCAGGTAGATGGGACTAGGGGAAAACAAATGGTCGGCACGGACTGGAAGGGCCGAGATGGCCTGTTTCCGTGCTGTAATTGTTATATGGTTATATGGTTAAAAACATCTATGTACAGTGGCTTGCAAAAGTATTCATACCCCTTGAACATTTCCACATTTTGTCACGTTACAACCACAGACGTAAATGTATTTTATTGGGATTTTATGTGATAGACCAACACAAAGTGGTGCATAATTGTGAAGTGGAAGGAAAATGATACATGGTTTCCAAATTTTATTACAAATAAAAAACTGAAAAGTGTGGTGTGCAAAAGTATTCAGCCCCCCCTGTGTCAATACTTTGTAGAACCACCTTTTGCTGCAATTACAGCTGCAAGTCTTTTTGGGTATGTCTCTACCAGCTTTGCACATCTAGTGACTGAAATTTTTGCTCATTCTTCTTTGCAAAATAGCTCAAGCTCAGTCGGATTGGATGGAGAGCGTCTGTGAACAGCAATTGTCAAGTCTTGCCAGAGATTCTCAAGTGGATTTAGGTCTGGACTTTGACTGGGTCATTCTAGCACATGAATATGCTTTGATCTAAACCATTCCATTGTAGCTCTGGCTGTATGTTTAGGGTTGTTGTCCTGCTTGAAGGTGAAACTCTGCCCCAGTCTCAAGTCTTTTGCAGACTCTAACAGGTTTTCTTCCAAGATTGCCCTGTATTTGGCTCCATCCATCTTCCCATCAACTCTGACCAGCTTCCCTGTCCCTGCTGAAGAAAAGCATCCCCACAGCATGATGCTGCCACCACCATGTTTAACAGTGGGGATGGTGTGTTAAGGGTGATGTGCAGTGTTAGTTTTCCGCCACACATAGCGTTTTGCATTTATGCCAAAAACTTCAATTTTGGTCTCATCAGACCAGAGCACCTTCCTCCACATGTTTGCTGTGTCCCCCACATGGCTTGTGGCAAACTGCAAATGGGACTTCTTATGGCTTTGTTTCAACAATGGCTTTCTTCTTGCCACTCTTCCATTAAGACCCGATTTGTGGAGTGCACGACTAATAGTTGTCCTGTGGACAGAATCTCCCACCTGAGCTGTGGATCTCTGCAGCTCCTCCAGGGTTACCATGGACCTCTTGGCTGCTTCTCTGATCAATGCTCTCCTTGCCCGGCCTGTCAGTTTAGGTGGACGGCCATGTCTTGGTAGGTTTGCAGTTGTGCCATACTCTTTCCACTTTCGGATGATGGATTGAACTGTGCTCCGTGAGATGTTCAAAGCTTGGGATTTTTTTTTATAACCTAACCCTGCTTTAAACTTCTCCACAACTTTATCCCTGACCTGTCTGGTGTGTTCCTTGGGCTTCATGATGCCCAAGGAACATTGTTTGTTCACTAATGTTCTCTAACAAACCTCTGAGGCCTTCACAGAACAGCTGTATTTATACTGAGATTAGATTACACACAAGTGGACTCTATTTACTAATTAGGTGACTTCTGAAGGCAATTGGTTGCACTGGATTTTATTTAGGGGTATCAGAGTAAAGGGGGCTGAATACTTTTGCACGCCACACTTTTAAGTTTTTTATTTGTAAAAAAAATTGAAAACCATGTATCATTTTCCTTCCACCTCACAACTATGCCCCACTTTGTGTTGGTCTATCACATACAATCCTAATAAAATACATTTACGTTTATGGTTGTAACGTGACAAAATGTGGAAAAGTTCAAGGGGTATGAATACTTTTGCAAGCCACTGTAAATCTAAAATAAATGGTGGACTATCACTACCAAATTTCTTATTTTATTTCTGGGCAGTTCAGATTAAGAATATGAATTTTTGGTTGGTAAATTTAGATCATGAACCAAGCTGGCTAAAGATGGAAAAGGAAGACTGTTTGCCTTTTGATGTAGGTTTGATTCTTTTTGCACCAAGGGAAGTACAAAAAAAATGTATGGTGACAACCCTATAATTCATAGCAATAGACGTATTTGGAAACAAATAGTTAAGACCCTACATATGGATAATTTGTCACTTTGTTTGGCAATTATGAATAATCGCTTGTTTAGGCTCTCTGTATTGGATAAGGGGTTTAAACACTGGAATGATTTAGGAATTAAAAGGATAGAACACCTTTACAAGAAAGGAAATTTTCTTTCATTTCAAGAGTTACAGGATATCTATGGATTGCAGTCAAATAACATATTTAGGTATTTACAAATTAGAAACTATATTAAGTCAAATACGCAAGACTATAAAAATAGAAAACCAGGATTATTAGATGAATTGTTTAATAAACACCCAAATACAGAAAACTTAATAGCGTATATATATAATACTATTTTGGATATGGAAATCCCAACTTCGGAAATATATCGACAAACATGGGAAAATGAAATAGGTTTATCTATAACGAAGGAAACTTGGGAAGAAAGCCTACAATGTATACAACGCTGCTCATTAAATGCTAGACATATATTGATACAATTTAAGGTATTACACAGATTACATTATTCAAAAACGAAATTAAATAGAATTTATTCTAACATTTCTCCTATTTGTGATAAATGTCAGAACTTGGATGCTAATTTAATGCATAGTTTTGTAACATGTATAAAACTTAATTATTATTGGACAGAAATCTTTAGAGTTATCTCTGAAGTTCTTAAAATTAAACTGGACCCAGATCCAAAATTAATAATATTAGGAGTTCCGGATTCAAATCTAATATTAACAGTAAACCAAATAAATTTCTTGGATTACTGTTTGATAATAGGGAAAAAACTAATATTGAAATTTTGGAAGGGAACATTATCCCCCACAATTAAAATGTGGACAGTGAAAATGTTGGAGACGTTGCATTTGGAAAGAATCATATTTGTCCTAATAGACAAATACGAACTCTTTGAACAGATATGGTCTCCATATACAGAATATTTGAAGGGGTAGCTGTTCTTGGCATCACAACTCAATGGGGATCCGGCAGGATCAGATGAAAATAACTTTCTGTTTTTCTTTTTGATTTGTGTACATGTCTCTATTGATATCGCTATTTGAAATTGTGTTATTCATTATTAAAATGTATACTATAATCTCTCTTTTTTAATATATATATAATACTTTGTTTTAATTAAATACATATAACAAGAATATACACTTTTTTTCCTCTCTCTCTCTCTTCTCTTTCTATATAATCAAAATTATTATTTAATCACTATTCTTATTAAAATCTATTCTTTTCTTTCTACTTTCTAGAAAAATAGAAGTTTATAAGAATTACTCGTAACATTCGTATACTTATTGAAATAAGTTGGTTGTGTATTTGAAAAGTTGTTATACCGTTGTTATGATGGATTACTTCTAATAAAAATATTATTACAAAAAATGATACAGAAGCTTGAAGGCACGCACTACCAGACTCAGGAACAGTTTCCTTCCCTCTGCTATACACCACAGAAACAGTCCCTTCATCTCAACTCATCCATGCTGAGCAGGATGCTCTGTTTAAGCTAGCCCCATTTGTCTTCATTTGGACCATATCTCTCTGCACTTTTCCTATCCATATACCTGTCTTTTTTGTTTTGTCTTGTTTGGCCCGCTGAGTTACTCCAGCATTTGTGTTTACCTTCGATTTAAACCAGCATCTGCAGTTCTTTCTTACACTACCTGTCTTTTAAATACTACCTTCTCTGGCAGTTCATTCCATATACTCACCACCCTCTAAGTGAAAAGGTGGCCCCTCTAATGTGAAACCTATGTCCTCTGAATTTTGATTCCCTGACCTTGGGCAAAAAACTGTCCAATCACTCCGTCTGTTCCTGTCATGATTTTATACATCTCTATTAGAACACCCCTCAAATAGCACTCCAAGAAATAATATCCTCGCCTGCCCAACCTCTCCCAATTGCTCTGGCCCTTGAGTCCTGGCAATAGCCTCATAACACTTTTCTGCACTCTTTCAACATACTTGCTATAGCAGAATGACCAAAACTGAACACAGTACTCCAACATGTTGTACAACTGTAACAGAACATTGCCTTTTTCTACGGAGAGCCCTCACCGCCCAGTGATGACCCCTTCTCTCATCTCCACTGGTCCCCCTCCTCTAGGACTCCCCAGAACGCCCTTCTACCCTCTCTAGACCACTTTATTTCTAACTGCCGACATGACATCAACCTCCCCTTACCTACTCCAAACTCACCCCTAAACGTACAGCTCACTCTGCAGCAACCCTGACATTATAATCAAACTCGTCGACAAGGGAGGTGCCGTGGTAGGCTGGCGTGCTGACCTCTCCTGACCTCAGACACTTCCTCCTAGTTATCCTTGGACCATGATCCCACAGATGAGCACCAGGCTTTAATCTCAAACACCATTACTGATTTCATCATTTATGGCTGACTGCCTTCCACAGCCTCCGACCCTATCGTTTTCCAGCCACACATAGCCCATTTTTACATTCTCCCCAAAATACACAAACACAACTGCCCTGCAAACCCATTGTTTCTGCCTGCTCCTGTCCCACAAAAATGATTTCCACGTACCTCGACTCCATCCTATGGCCCCTGATCCAATCTCCCCCAACCTATGTCCATTTTATGTTATTGTTATTGTTTGTTCTTTTTTTTCCTGAGTCTTTGTTATATTATTTATTCTGATTGCATATTCTGCTGTGCTGCAGCAAGTAAGAATTTCATATGACAATAAAACACTCTTGACTATTGACTTGAGATACCTCACATGCCCTTCATCTCTTTAATGACTTCCCCTTTCCGAGACCCCACTCCCTCATCTTTACTATGGACGTTCAGTCACACTACACCTCCACCCCCCATCAGGAAGGCCGTAAGCCCTCCGTTTCTACCTCGACCGCAGAACCATCCAATTTCCCTCTACTAACACTCTACTTTGCCTAGCGGAGCTGGTCCTCACCCTCAACAACTTCTCCTTTGACTCCTCCCACGTCCTTCAAGGGCAAGGCATGGCTATGGGCACTCCCATGGGCCCTGGCTATGTCTGCCTCTTTGTAGGTTATGTTGAACAATCCCTGTTCCAGGTGTACACTGACCCTATCCCTGAACTCTACCTCCATTACATTGATGACTGCATCGGTGCTACCTCTGACACCTCCCTTCCCTTTCGTGAACCCACAGTCTCCATTACAAGATATAGACAATTGGATGCCCTCTATTACAAACCCACCGACTCCCACAACTAACTTGACTACACTTCTTCCTACCTTGCTTCCTTGAGAGACTGCGGCCAAGATGAGGTGTTCCCTACTAGAACATCCGAGATGTCCTCATTCTTTGGGGAACAGGGGTTCCCCTCTCCCATCATTGATAAGGCCCTCACTTGTCTCCTCGGTACCTCGCAGCTCTGCCTTTGCTCCACATTCCCAAGGTCACAACAGAGACAGATTCCCCCTTGTCTTTACCTTCCACCCCATCAGCCGTCGCTTGCAACACATAATCCTCCAAAATTTCCACCATCTACAATGGGATCCCGCCACATTTTCCCATCTCCACCGCTTTCCGCCTTAAGCAGAGACTGTTCCCTCCACAACTCCCTGGTTAACTCATCCCCTCCCACCCAATTCACCCCCTCCCCAGGTTCCTTCCCCTGCAACAGCAGAAGATGCAACACCTGTCGCTATACCTCCTCCCTCGACTCTGTCCATGGGCCCCGGCAGTCCTTTCAGGTTAGGCAGAGGTTCACTTGCACCTCCTCCAATGTCATCTACTGTATCTGTTGTTCAAGATGTGGACTCTTATACATCGGCAAGACCAAATGCAGACTGGTCGATCGTTTCGCTGAACACCTTCGCTCAGTCCGTGTGAACCAACCTGATCTCCCAGTTGCTAGACACTTTAATTCTCCTTCCCATTCCTACACAGATCTTTCTGTCCTCGATCCCCTCCATTGTCAGAGAGAGGCTAAATGCAAATTGGAGGAACAGCATTTCAGAATTCGCTTGGGCAGTTTACAACCCAGGGGTATGAATATTGATTTCTCTTACTTCAGGTAAGTTCAAGTTCAAGTTCGGATTTATTGTCACATGCACCAATTAAGGTACAGTGAAATTTGAGTTACCATACAGCCATACAAAATGAAAAATAACAATACACACAACCCCATAAAATAAAATTTAACATAAACATCCACCAGAGTGGAATCAACATTCCTCACTGTGATGGAAGGTAATAAAGCTCAGTCATCTTCCTCCTTTGTTCACCCGTGGTCAGGGCTGAACCCTCCGCAATTGTCGCTGGCGACGGTCTGATATCCAAGCCCTCATGTTGGGATGATCGAAACTCAGCGTCAGGACGGATCGGAACACTCCGCGGCATGGAGCTCCCGCGACGGCCTCTTCTTACCAGAGACCGCAGCTTCATGGTGTTAAAGTCCACAGGCCCCATGGTTGGAGCGCTCCACAATCCTCGGCAAAGGATCACAGGCTCCGCGGCTTGAAGCTCCGGTCTGGTCTTCAGGAAAGGCCGCCCCTCTCCATGTTGTTAGGCGTGACGGAGATGCGACACGGAGAAAAATCGCAACTCCATCGAGACTGAAAATACATTTTCCCCAACCCCCACCCCCCACATGAAACGTACTAAAATATTAAAACATCTTTAAGACATACTTAAGATAATAAAAACAGAGGGAACAGACAGACTGTTGGTGAGGCAGCCACTATGGTGGCATCACCCGATGGAAGAAAAGCCATGGCATTTCTTCTTTCTCTATCCCTCTCCCACCCAAGTTGCAGTAGCTTCTCATTTTCCACCCTACAATCAGCTTACAATGCCTGTTTCCTATATCAATGTAACTTTTTTTCATATCTATCATTCGTTGTTCTTTATTTCTCCACATCACCGTCTACATCTCTCATTTCCCTTATCCCTGACCAGTCTGAAGAAGGGTCTCGGCCAGAAATATCATGCATTCCTTCTCTCCAGCGATGCTGCCTGTCCCGCTGAGTTACTCCAGCTTGTTGTGTCTACCTTCGGTTTAAACTAGCATCTGCAGTTCCTTCTTCACCACCATATCTACCCATGATACCACTTTCATAAAATCATGTCCATAATTGCACTGACTGATGAAGGCCAATGTACCAAAATCCTTCTTTATCACACTATCTTCATGTGACACCACTCTCAGGGAACTATGTATCAGTGCTCCTAGATCCCTCTGCTCCACTAACCTCCCCAAGACTCCGCCATTAACTGTGAAGCTCCTGCCCTGGGTTTACTGCCCAAAACACTTATTTACATTAATCTCTACTAGCCATTCCTCAGCCCACATCCAGCTGATTAAGTTCCTACAGTAATTGTTGATAACCGCCTTCACTAGCACAAGCTTCTGTGCAGTCCTTCCATAAGTTAAGATACTGTCTGATTAACCTTTACCCCTTGTGGATATTGGACTTTTTCTCTGGAACTGGTGCATTTCACTGCTGGGAACTTTTTTTCTGCACTTTGTGTCTTTCCATTTGCTCCGCCTACTGTACTTGTGTTGGGCTTCATTGTATTTATGTATGGACTAATCTGAAACAGCTTTTCACTGTACCTAATGCTGTACACTGTAATAAATGTGTAGGTTCCACAAAGTCGGTAGCTGAGGTCAGGATTGAAACTGAGTTTCCAGCACTATGAGGCAGCAGCTCTGGAAATATTGGAAATGAAAATTGGGCACTTCAAGAATGCTTTTACATCGGGTTACATTGGACCAATGGCACAGAAGCAGACTATATGACCTAACTAGTTCTTGTTGGCACTCATGCTCAACTTGAACTTTGTAGATCTGTCTGTGTAATTCTTTATCACCCTCTCCTTTTTATGCTTATCCTGCGTCCTTGAAATGTGTCAATAATATACACCAATCACTGTTTATGGTAGTGAGTTCTATTTTTTCACTAATCTTTATTTATAATGTTTTTAATCTGAATTCACCCTTGAATTTCTGATTCAAGGTAGCTTCTAGTTATGCTCTTCTTCACAAATCGAAGCCTTCTCTCCCTTCATCTACACTACCAAACCCTTCCATAATTAAAAAAAATTCTATGAGGTTATTCCTCATAAAATAAACCCTGTCTGTTCACCTTTTCCTGATATGTATACTTTTGCATTTCTGCTATAATTCTTGTAAACTTTCTGGTACCTTTTCCAATACGTCTCTATCCTTCTAATAATATGGCAATCAGAAATGTATGCAGTGGGGTCCTTTTAATTCACTATGTAGAAATAAACTCTTGTGCTTTGCTTACTTATTTATGGTCTTGCTAAACTATGGCACAACTTAAAGCAGTTCATGACTTGCACCTATGATCTCCCAAGCAAAACATACTCCTCGCATTTGAAATTTTAATTGAAAATTAGTTGCCCAATATACATTTCTAATATCCTCCTGTAATTTGTTTCACTGCTTCCCAACATTAACCATGTCCCCATTTTCGTGTCAACTGCAGATATAGAAAATGTGCTTTTGATACAGCAGTCTAAAATTTTAATTTTGAACAGCTGTACTCCCAGTTGTGATCTTTGTGGCAAAACACAGTCAACTACACATCATTCCCACTCTCTGCCTTCTGCCCAGAAGCCAGACAGCAATCCGTTCTGCCACCTGTCCCCTAGACTGCATATTTATCTGACCTTGTCCATTAATCTGTAATGAGATACCTTAGCAAAATAACAAGGCAAGGCAAGCCTGACTAGCTAATGTTATAATGCTATTGACTGAGGGATTGGCCAGGACTCAAGTGATTTCTCCCGGTTTTGACCCCCATTAACAGCATACATTCTCCAATACCCATCTGAAAGTGCAGACGTGAAGTGTGTTTCAATAATCTCATTAAGAAACTAATGCCTGCAAAAATACCTTTCATTAGTAAACTATTTTCAGGTCCCAGTCATAACTTTGCCAGTAAAACCGAGATGTTCTCACCTAAGGTGTCATTTTGGTGTGCAACTCGTCGGAATGGAACCTGAAACAGCAGGTACAGTCAACTCAGTACCTGGAAACAAAGGGGAAGCCTCCATTGTGTCCGGAAACAGTGGTCGGCGGGCAGGACTTCAGGTCAGACTGAAGCGCAGGGGACTTCGACCCCCTCTCCCTACTATCCTACTGGCCAATGTACAGTCCCTTGAAAATAAAGTGGAGGACTTAAGGGCAAGGCTGCTTTATCAAAGGGAGCTGAGGGAATGTTGTGTGCTCTGTTTCACAGAGACATGGCTCACCCCCAGCTCCCCAGACTCAGCAGTCCAGCCTGAAGGGTTCTCCATCCACCGCATGGACCGTACACTGGCATCGGGGAAAGGGAGAGGAGGGGGCGTCTGCCTCATGGTCAACTCTGCGTGGTGCTCAGACGTGGCAGTCCTGTCCAACTCCTGCTCTCCACATCTTGAACATCTGGCGGTGAAGTGCCATCCCTTCTACCTTCCGAGGGAATTCACCTCCATCATCCTGACCGCGGTCTACATCCCACCCCAGGCAGACGTTCGTCTGGCACAGGAGGAGCTGCACGCCGTGGTTAACAAACACCAGACGTCTTACCCCGAGGCTTTTACCACCATTGCTGGGGACTTCAATAAGGCAAACCTCAAGAAATCGCTCCCTAACTTCCACCAACATGTCTCCTGCTGCACCAGCGCACCAAACACCCTCGACCACTGCTACACCACCATCAAGAATGCTTACCGCTCTATCCCTCGCCCTCACTTCGGTAAATCCGACCACACTGCGGTGCTGCTTCTTCATGCCTACCGAGGTGAGGACAGTACAGAGCTGGTAGGTGGGGGCAGAGGAACAACTACAGGACTGTTTGGAGTCTGTAGACTGGGCAATGTTCAAGGACTCGGCAACAGACTTGAATGAATACGCCACAGTCGTTACAGACTTCATTAAGAAATGTGTGGAGGACTGCATCCCTACAAAAACCTTTCCAAGAAACCTTGGATGAATTGTGCGATCCGCACTCTTCTGAAGACCAGGCACCGGGCATTCATGTCTGATGATACAGTGGTCTACACGAAGTCCAGATACGACCTTGGTAAGGCCATCAAAAAGGCCAAAAGGGAGTTCTGCTCCAAACTGGAGGATGAGACAGATGTTCGGCAGCTGTGGCGGGGACTGAATGCAATCACCTCCTACAAGGCAAAACCAGGAGGCAGCTCGGATGTCGGCGATACATCACTCCCTGACGAGCTCAATGCATTTTACGCACGCTTTGATAGGGAGAACACCGATGTGCCTTCCAGAGCCCCCATTCGCTGTGATGGTATTTCAGTCTCAGTCACAGAGGCCGACGTCAGGAAATCCTTCAGAGGGGTGAACCCTCGAAAAGCGTCTGGACCTGATGGTATACCTGGTCGTGTTCTAAAAACCTGTGCGGACCAACTGGCTGGAGTTTTTACGGACATTTTCAACCTGTCACTTCTGAGGTCTGAGGTTCCCACCTGCCTCAAAAGGGCATCAATAATACCGGTGCCCAAGAAGAGCAAGGTGACATGCCTCAATGACTATCGACCTGTGGCACTAACGCCTGTGGTGATGGAGTGCTTCGAGAGATTAATCATGGCACAAATCAACTCCTACCTCGACAAAAACCTGGACCCACTGCAGTTCGCTTACCGCCACAACAGATCAACAGTGGACGCGATCTCGCTGGCCCTCCACTCCGCTCTGAACCACTTGGACAACAAAAACTCATATGTCAGGCTGTTATCCATAGACTACAGCTCGGCATTTAACACAATCATCCCCTCCAAGCTGGTTACCAAACTCGCAGAACTGGGTCTCTGCGCATCCCTCTGCAATTGGATCCTCGACTTCCTCATTCACAGACCACAGTCTGTTCGTATTGGTGGAAATGTGTCAGACTCGATAACAATCAGCATGGGAGCATCTCAAGGCTGCGTGCTCAGCCCCCTGCTGTACTCACTCTACACTCATGACTGCGTAGCCGGTCATAGTGCGAACTCCATCATCAAGTTCGCTGACGACACCACTGTTGTGGGACGTATCACTGATGGGGATGAGTCGGAGTACAGAAGAGAGATCGAGCGACTGTCCATGTGGTGCCAGCACAATAACCTGGCCCTCAACACCAGCAAAACCAAGGAACTGATTGTGGACTTTGGAAGGAGTAGGATGGGGACCCACAGTCCTGTTTATATCAATGGGTCGATGGTTGAAAGGGTCAAGAGCTTCAGATTCCTGGGCGTGCACATCTGTGAAGATCTTTCCTGGTCCGAGAACACAGATGCAATTATTAAGAAAGCTCATCAGCGCCTCTACTTCCTGAGAAGATTACGGAGAGTCGGTCTGTCAAGGAGGACTCTCTCTAACATCTACAGTTGCACAGTAGAGAGCTTGCTGACCAGTTGCATCGTGGCTTGGTTCGGCAACTTGAGTGCCCTGGAGAGGAAAAGACTACAAAATGTAGTAAACACTGCCCAGTCCATAATCGGCTCTGACCTTCCTTCCATCGAGGGGATCTACCACAGTCGCTGCCTCAAAAAGGCTGGCAGCATCATCAAGGACCCACACCAGCCTGGCCACACACTCATCTCCCTGCTACCTTTGGGTAGAAGGTACAGGAGCCTGAGAACTGCAACGACCCGGTTCAGGAATAGCTACTTCCCCACAGCCATCAGGCTATTAAACCTGGCTCGGACAAAACTCTGAACATTAATACCCCTTTATTTGTTATTTGCACTTTATTAATTTATTAATTCATGTGTGTATTTAAGTATATAACTGTAGTCAATGCCTATTATGTTCTGTTCTGCTATGCAAAGAAAGAATTTCATTGTCCTGTCAGAGATATATGACAATAAGGTCTTTTGACTTTGAGTTTGACTTGACTTTGACTTGACGTGAATCCACATCAAGTGACCTTTACTTTATACACTGCAATCTTTCAAAACGTCAGACTCAGCTCCCATTGTAAAGAGCTCCCATGGTAATTCAAACATCCAAATCAGTTCTGTCTGTGAGTTGCAAACTGAGCCCCAGATGTAGTCAAGCTTGCCTTGTTATTTTGCTAAATTATCTCATTACAGATTAATGGGTATGGTCAACAAACATAGCTCCAGGTGTACTGCACTCCTGCCAGTATATTGAAGTAAGTTGGACAGACTCGTGCTTGAGAAGCGTGATAGAAATAGGAAGAAAATGCTTCCAGAGATTGATTGATGAAAGTAACTTCCTTTAATCCAAAAACCCTAGTAAACTCATCTATCATGTGTTACACTGAAATTTTATAAATTTAACAAAGATTAGCCCAAATACCAGGAGAAAAGCAGAACAAGTGACGGAAGTGTCTGACTTTTGGGACCAGCAACCACAGTTCTATTGGGTTTAAATA
Source organism: Okamejei kenojei (assembly GCA_035221665.1). Classification (NCBI taxonomy): domain Eukaryota; kingdom Metazoa; phylum Chordata; class Chondrichthyes; order Rajiformes; family Rajidae; genus Okamejei; species Okamejei kenojei. The sequence goes on from CM069132.1 coordinate 124,881,759, forward strand.
GTTATGGGTAAGGACAGGACAAGTCAAAGTTTTAAATTGGGGCAAAGCCAACTTTGATGGTGTTCAACAGGAACTTGTAAAGGTTGATTGGAGTAAGTTATATGCATGCAGGGACGACCAGAAAGTGTGATTCTTTTAAAAGTGAAAGTTCAAGGTATGCATGTTCCTGCTGGAGTGATGGGCAAGGCAAGTAAGAATAGGGAGGGTAACACAAAAAGCTGGAGAAACTCAGCGGGTGCAGCAGCATCTAAGGAGCGAAGGAGATAGGCGACGTTTCGGATCGAGACCCTTCTTCAGACTGGTCAGGGATCAGGGAAACGAGAGATATAGACGGTGATGTGGAGAGATAAGGAACAATGAGTGAAAGATATGCAAAAAAGTATCGGTGATAAAGGGAACAAGCCATTGTAAGCTGTTTGTGGTGTGAAAATGAGAAGCTGGTGCGACTGGGGTGGGGGAGGGAGATAGAGATAGAGGGAATGCCAGGGCCCGAGGGCTGAGGGAGAGGTGGGAAGGGGAGGAGACAGCAAGGGTTAACAGAATTGAGAAAATTCAATATTCAAGCCCAAAGGATGCAGACTCCCCAAGCGGAATATGAGGTGCTGTTCCTCCAGCTTGCGGTGTTGCTCACTCTGGCCGTGGAGGAGGCCCAGGACCGAGAGGTCGGATGTGGAATGGGAGGGGGAGTTGAAGTGCTGAGCCACCGGGAGGTCGGGTTGGTTATTGCGGACCGAGCGGAGGTGTTCGGCGAAAGCGATCGCCAAGCCTCCGCTTGGTCTCACCGATATAGATCATCTGGCATCTGGAGCAGCGGATGCAGTAGATGAGGTTGGAGGAGGTGCAGGTGAACCTCTGTCGGACCTGGAAGGACTGCTTGGGTCCCTGAAAGGAGTGGAGGGGGGAGGTGAAGGGACAAGTGTTGCATTTCTTGCGGTTGCAAGGGAAAGTGCCCGGGGAAGGGGTAGAGTGGGAGGGGAGGGAAGAATGGACAAGGGAGTTGCGGAGGGAGCGGTCTTTGCGGAAGGCAGACAGGGGGGGAGATGGGAAGATGTGGCGGGTGGAGGGGTCACGTTGGAGGTGGCGAAACTGGCAGAGGACTATATGTTGTATTTGCCGGCTGGTGGGGTGAAAGGTGAGGACCAGGGGGACTCTGCCCTGTTTGCGAGTGGGGGAATGGGGAGCGAGGGCAGTGTTGCGGGGTATGGAGGAGACCCTGGTGTGAGCCTCATCAATAGTGGGGGAGGGGAATCCCCGTTCTCTGAAGAATTAGGCCATTTGTGATGACCTGGTGTGGAACACCTCATCCTGGGAGCAGATGCGGCGTAGACGGAGGAATTGGGAATAGGGGATGGAGTCCTTACAGGAAGCAGGGTGGGAGGAGAGTAGTCCAGGTAGCTGTGGGAGTCAGTGGGTTTGTAGTGGATGTCGGTCAGGAGCGTATCACCTGCAATAGAGATGGTGAGGTCAAGGAATGGTAGGGAAGTGTCGGAAAATGGTCCAAGTGTATTTGAGTGCCGGATGAAGTTGGTGGTGAAATGAATGAAGTCAGTCAGTTGTGTGTGGGTGCAGGAGGTGACACCAAAGCAGTCGTCGATGGACCAGCCACCATTGAAGTAAAGGCCATGAAAGCACACCGACATCTATAACCATATAACAATTGCAGCACGGAAACAGGCCCTCTCGGCCCTTCCAGTCCGTGCGACCATTTGTTTTCCCCTCGTCCCATCTACCTGCACTCAGACCATACCCCTCCATTCCCTTCACGTCCATATACCTATCCACTTTACTCTTAAATGTTAAAATCGATCCTGCCTCCACCACTTCTGCTGGAAGCTCATTCCACACAGCCACCACCCTCGAGTAAAGAAGTTCCCCCTCACGTTACCCCGAAACCTCTGTCCCTTAATTCTCATGTCATGCCCTCTTGTTTGAATCTTCCCTACCCTCAATGGGAAAAACGTATCCACGTCAACTCTGTCTATCCCTTTCATCATTTTAAAGACCTCAATCAAGTCCCCCCTTAACCTTCTGCGCTCCAAAGAATAAAGACCTAACTTGTTCAACCTTTTCTGTAACAAGTGTGCTGGAACCCTGGCAACATTCTAGTAAATCTCCTCTGTACTCTCTCTATTTTGTTGACATCCTTCCTATAACTAGGCGACCAAAATTGTACACCATACTCCAGAATTGGTCTTACCAATGCCTTGTACAATTTAACATTACTTCCCCTACTACTATATTCAATGCTCTGATTTATAAAGGCCAGCACACCAAAGGCTTTCTTTACCACCCTATCTACATGCGATTCCACCTTCAGGGAACTATGCACAGTTATTCCTAGATCCCTCTGATCCACAGCATTCCTCAATTCCCTACCATTTACCATGTACGTCCTATTTTGATTTGTCCTGCCAAGATGTAGCACTTCACACTTATCAGCATTAAACTCCATCTGCCATCTTTCAGCCCCACTTTTCCAAATAGCCCAAATCTCTCTGCAGACTTTGAAAATCTACTTCATTATCCACAACACCACCTATCTTAGTATTATCTGCATACTTACTTATCCAATTTTCCACCCCATCATCCAGATCATTGATGTACATGACAAACAACAGTGGACCCAACACAGATCCCTGAGGCACCCCACTGGTCACCGGCTTCCAACCTGACAAACAGCCATCCACCATTACTCTCTGACATCTCCCATTCAGCCACTGTTGAATCCATCTTGCTACTCCGCCATTAACACCCAAAGATTGAACCTTCTTAACCAACCTTCCATGGGGATCCTTGTCAAAGGCCTTACTGAAATCCATATAGACAACATCCACTGCTTTACCCTCATCAATTTCCCTAGTTACCGCTTCAAAAAATTCAAGAAGGTTTGTCAAACATGACCTTCCAGGCACAAATCCATGTTGACTGTTCCTGATCAGACCCTGTTTATCCAGATGCTTATATATATTATCTCTAAGTATCCTTTCCATTAATTTGCCCACCACTGACGTCAAACTAATAGGTCTATAATTGCTAGGTTTATTCATTGAACCCTTTTTAAACAATGGAACAACATGCGCAGTACGCCAATCCTCCGGCACTATTCCCGTTTCTAATGACATTTGAAAATATTTCTGTCATAGCTCCTGCTATTTCTACACTAACTTCCCTCAATGATCTAGGGAATATCCTGTCAGGACCTGGAGACTTATCCACTTTTATATTTTTCAAAAGTGTCAGTACTTCCTCCTCTTTGAATCTCATAGTTTCCATAGCTACTCTACTTTTTCCCCTTAACTCACAGAGTTCAATATCCTTCTCCTCCGTGAATACCGAAGAAAATAAATTGTTCAATATCTCCCCCATCTCTTTTGGCTCTGCAGATAGCTGTCCATTCTGGTTCTCTAATGGTCCAATGTTATCCCTCGTTATCCTTTTGCTATTAATATAGCTGTAGAAACCCTTTGGGTTTACTTTCACCTTTCTTGCCAAAGCAAAATAAAAGGTGCGACTGGGGTGGGGGAGGGAGATAGAGATAGAGGGAATGCCAGGGCCCGAGGGCTGAGGGAGAGGTGGGAAGGGGAGGAGACAGCAAGGGTTAACAGAATTGAGAAAATTCAATATTCAAGCCCAAAGGATGCAGACTCCCCAAGCGGAATATGAGGTGCTGTTCCTCCAGCTTGCGGTGTTGCTCACTCTGGCCGTGGAGGAGGCCCAGGACCGAGAGGTCGGATGTGGAATGGGAGGGGGGAGTTGAAGTGCTGAGCCACTGGGAGGTCGGGTTGGTTATTGCGGACCGAGCGGAGGAGTTCAGCGAAACGATCGCCAAGTCTCCGCTTGGTCTCACCGATATAGATCATCTGGCATCTGGAGCAGCGGATGCAGTAGATGAGGTTTGGAGGAGGTGCAGGTGAACCTCTGTCGGACCTGGAAGGACTGCTTGGGTCCCTGAAAGGAGTGGAGGGGGGAGGTGAAGGGACAAGTGTTGCATTTCTTGCGGTTGCAAGGGAAAGTGCCCGGGGAAGGGGTAGAGTGGGAGGGGAGGGAAGAATGGACAAGGGAGTTGCGGAGGGAGCGGTCTTTGCGGAAGGCAGACAGGGGGGGAGATGGGAAGATGTGGCGGGTGGAGGGGTCACGTTGGAGGTGGCGAAACTGGCGGAGGACTATATGTTGTATTTGCCGGCTGGTGGGGTGAAAGGTGAGGACCAGGGGGACTCTGCCCTGTTTGCGAGTGGGGGAATGGGGAGCGAGGGCAGTGTTGCGGGGTATGGAGGAGACCCTGGTGCGAGCCTCATCAATAGTGGGGGAGGGGAATCCCCGTTCTCTGAAGAATGAGGCCATTTGTGATGACCTGATGTGGAACACCTCATCCTGGGAGCAGATGCGGCATAGACGGAGGAATTGGGAATAGGGGATGGAGTCCTTACAGGAAGCAGGGTGGGAGGAAGAGTAGTCCAGGTAGCTGTGGGAGTCAGTGGGTTTGTAGTGGATGTCGGTCAGGAGCGTATCACCTGCAATAGAGATGGTGAGGTCAAGGAATGGTAGGGAAGTGTCGGAAATGGTCCAAGTGTATTTGAGTGCCGGATGGAAGTTGGTGGTGAAATGAATGAAGTCAGTCAGTTGTGTGTGGGTGCAGGAGGTGACACCAAAGCAGTCGTCGATGTAACGGAGGTAGAGGTCGGGGATGGGGCCCTGGTACGCCGAGAACAAGGATTGTTCGACGTACCCAACAAAGAGGCAAGCGTAGCTGGGGCCCATGCGTGTTCCCATAGCTACGCCTTGTGTTTGGAGATCCCATAAGTACTTCCTCGAATTTGCTTTGAATGGGTTGAACTTAATTTCACATGTTTTCTGAATAATATAAATCAATACATTTCCGTTGCCCATCTCAGTTTGTCCATCAGCGCTCAAAGCACAAAGCAGGATTTTAAAATAATCTAAAAGTTGTCTATCTCACAGTTATGATAGTTGCACCTTCCTTGTAATCATTATTCTGATATCAACAATTTTGGAATTTGACAAAGTTTGATGGTCATAATGATATATTCATAATGTAAGTACGAGGCATGGACGTTGGACTTCGCAAAGTCTGTAAATTGGAAATAGTCAAAATCAGATGCAGGATCAGATAATTTGCCATATTGTTACAGGGTTAATATTGACCAAATATAACAGGAACAAAATTATTTGCAGATAGAGGGCACGTCATATTCCTGAGGATAAAAAAATGAAACAATCAGCTCCATGGGCAAAATCAAAATGAATTCTTGAGGATCTGGAATAGATCTGCATTTACAAGATATAGTAAATAACTTGTAGTAAATAACTTGTAGTCATGGAATTATTTGTAGTAAATAACTTGTAGTCATGCAAAACATTAATAGATACCTGAATGGGAAGAGACAAAAGAAACAAAAGGAGAGATAGAAAATATGAATATGCAGGGCTGCCAACATTGGGTGAGAGTTGAGAGTGAGAAATTGCGAGAGGGCGTTGCGACCAAGCGGGGGTGGGGGGGGGAAGGTGTGGGAGGGGAGATGTTTTTTGTAGGGAACTTTTGCATTTTGCAGCTGGAAATTGTGCAATCTGGTGCATACTGTTGCGAGTCTTTTAACTTACACTTGAATGCAACATTTATGCTTCAAATTGGATTAGGTATGAATAAGGTTAGGTTAAATTACATTCCACAGTAGAGCTAGCATATTCATGTCTGGAAATCAGATTATAATTCATGCTGTTATACATATATATAGAGAAACAAAAACCTAGAAACAAGGCAAGAGGAGTTGGACTTCCATCACTGTTCTGCACAAATGAATCAATCAACCTTACCCTTTGACTATAGAAACAAGACGAAAATAATGCCACATATTCAACCGTATATGGTTCAATGAAATTAAGATATATATGTAAACCATATATATGGAAACAGGCCCTTCGGCCCACCAAGTCCACACCGACCAGCAATCTACCTTACACCAGTTGTATCCTACACGCCACGGACAAATTACAGAAGCCAATTAACCTACAAACCTGCACTTCTTTCGGATGTGGGAGAAACCGGAATATCCAGAGAAAACCATGTGGTCATAAGGAGAATGTACAAATACTGTACAGACAGCACCCGTAGTCAGGATCAAATCTGGGTCTGTGGTGCTGCAAGGCAGCAACTCTACCGCTGCGCCACCGTGCCACCCCATTACATTATTTTATCTGTAATATATTTATTACGGTGTCACGTCAATAAAGATGAACACATGATTATAATTTCTGCCCAGAGTTGGATAACACCCATCTCCAGTTGTTGTGTTTTATGGCTGGTTTTCAACCTCTTCAGTCTGAAGGTCTCGACCCGAAACATCACCTATTCTTTCCCTCCAGAGATGCAGCATGTCCTGCTGAGTTATTCCAGCTTTTAGTGTCTATCTTCAGTTTAAAACACCATCTGCAGTTCCTTCTTACACTCTTTGTTAAGCGAAACAGGTACTATTCTCATAATATTATTCACCTCAACTAAGTATTTTCTTCACCTCCGTTGCTACAGAGAATACAATCCCAGTTATCAAATCTTTCTTCAAAGTGTAAAAAAAGTTCCAGCCCCGCCAATATGTTCATAAATCGCCCCTGGATCGAGTTGAGGGACTACGTGAATAGAAGCCCGTACAGCCGTTGGTGCGTCAATCTTCAAAGCAGCGGAATGAATTCACAGCTAACAATGACCGAAGTATAACGGTAAGATGATAAAACTAGAACTACCAGATGAGATCTATGAGGGTGGGAGCGGAGGGCACGTAGTCCCTCAACTCGACTCCTCATAAAATAAAGATCAAACTTCAAACTGGTAAGTTCTCGTTTAATCTTACTATTTTACTTCGGAGTCACGTGAGTGACTACGTGAAGACTTCAAAGCACTGTGAATTCACGCCGCAGACTCAAATCCGACGTTCACACTGCCTGGATTGACTCAAAAGTCGTTAACAATCAATCATGCATCAATAATACATTTGTTAAATGAAATAACAGTTTATTTACAAACAAATCGTAACAAACCCTCTAACTCAGGGGAAAAATGTAACAGTACTGACACCAGAATCAGCAAAACACCCCGAGCCTTGAAATCGGCTTGTGACAAAACGTCTGAAAAGTTAGCTCACTGGACATCCTGCGGCCGCGAGGACCCTTGAAATCGTTTGCACCGACACCTTACTGTGTGGTTTTTTGTGACTAATAAAACAAAGCCAACTCTGTTCCTCTCAGAGGTTTTTAGTAATCTCAATGTAAAGAGATAAATGTGAGACTATACAGAAGCGATCATCTGCGGGGTATGCTGAAAACACCATCTTACATCCTGTCATGCCTCTTTTATTATGTTTAAGCAAATCATAGACATAAAATATAATGGCATCAGCCGACACATGCATTCTATCTAGCCGTAGCTTTTGCAATGTTTGTACACGTTGGGCTGAAATCAACACCAGAAGCATGACCACCTTCATAGTTAATTTGGCTATAGATAGGCTTGTAACCGGAGCCCACTGGCGAAGAAGCATAAAAACCTCACTCGCATTGCAAATACCGGCATACCTGAGTTTAGGAGGATTAGAATTGAAAAATCCCTTCATGAATCGTGAACTAACGGATGTTGTCCCTACTGTATGCAATTCTGCATTCATAGGTAAATAAGAAGACAGAGCACTTCTGGCTGAATTAATTGCACTGTAACTTAACTTTTTGGTCAAAATAAAGAGTTGACAAACTTCAATACATCCGTGATCCCTGCCGTGTGATATACAATATCTTGCTGTAGGCAGAATTGCTCCCACTTCCTTATATAGGTGATATATTGCTGCTGTGTACTATCCCTGCAGGCCGGACATGAGAACATCCACCGTCCGATGAGACAGTCCTCTCCCCAGGTATGGCCTCCTTAAAATCTGCAAATTAACAGATCAATAACGATCCTATAAAGGATGTTGATCCCCAGTGGACTGGATTTACCAGTAGATTTTTATTCTTGGGCATAAGCATGTAAGGCTCCCTAGCCTTTTGTAATACAACGGGAAACCATGCTCGTGTAGGCCAATCTGGCACTACCAATACCCTGAAGCGGAGTCCTCTTGATCTTTTGCAAACATCTGCTGATGAGACAGAATGAAGGAAATACATTACACAAACATTCCTCCCCCAATGCAGCGAAAATGCATCCACTGCTACTGCCCCAGTATCTGGTTACCATGAAACATATCTAGGTAACTCATGATTTAATCGAGATGCAAACAAGTCAATATCTGGCAATGCATACTGATCAATCATTTGGTTAAACACATCCTGATTTAACATCCATTCAATGTTGTCATTAACTGACGTGACCTCTTCCTGGCAAATAAAGTGCTGAAAGCCAGATATTTTGGTCAATACACCAGCTCCAAATCTGGTTAGCCAGTCTATCACAAGACTGTGACTTAACTCCACCATGTGGTTTACATATGCCACTGCTGTGGTGTTGTGAATCTGAGCTGCACATGCAGATCCCTCCTTGTAGAACAATAAGCTTTGAGCCCATACCAGGTGCCCAACAACTCTAAATAATCAATCCCTCTTCATTGAGGAAGCGATGTCTCATCCACATTCCATCTGCCTCCACAACTAGAAGACATATCTGTTGCACCCCAACCCAGTGCACTCACATCAGTCTGTAATATCAGTGACGGTGATTCCACGAAACCTTCCTTAAATTTTTTTAAACATGTACTATCCACCATTGTATGTCAGCAATCGCCCCAGCTGACAACTGCATAGGCCTATCAAAAATAGCCCCTTTGTATTCTCAGTGCCTGTTCCTTTGATGGTTGTAATTGTTGATAATGCAGAGGACAATACTGCACAGCTGGAAAGGCTGCAACAACTTCCCAATAAAACTGGCTACTTGTCTAATCAAAGGCAGTTGTTCTCAACGAGATTAACACAGTCCTCAATTAACTGATTCAATTTATCCCTGGGCAAAGTTACCAACATGTGATTGGAATTAATGGTAAATCCCAGATAATCAATAATTTGGACTGTTGATAATTTAGATTTACCCGGGTGAATAACAAATCCCATTTGTTCAAAAGTGATTTTAACAACTGAAACTGATGATTGAGTTTCAGCATGAGTCTTTCCAACAATCAGAAATCATCCAAATTCCAAACAATTCCAAATCTGGAGGAAGGACATTATTGCCATAGAGGGAGTGCAGAGAAGGTTCACCAGACTGATTCCTGGGATGTCAGGACTGTCTTATGAAGAAAGACTGGATAGACTCGGTTTATACTCTCTGGAATTTAGGAGATTGAGAGGGGATCTTATAGAAACTTACAAAATTCTTAAGGGGTTGGACAGGCTAGATGCAGGAAGATTGTTCCCGATGTTGGGGAAGTCCAGGACAAGGGGTCACAGCTTAAGGATAAGGGGGAAATCCTTAAGACCGAGATGAGAAAGGACTTTTTTCACAGAGAGTGGTGAGTCTCTGGAACTCTCTGCCACAGAGGGTAGTTGAGGCCAGTTCATTGGCTATATTTAAGAGTGAGTTGGATGTGGCCCTTGTGGCTAAGGGGATCAGAGGGTATGGAGAGAAGGCAGGTACGGGATACTGAGTTGGTATGATCAGCCATGATCATATTGAATGGCGGTGCAGGCTCGAAGGGCTGAATGGCCTACTCCTGCACCTAATTTCTATGTTTTATGTTTCTATCTAAATAGGCCATTACCACATGCCCCTGAGCTCTGAGTAATGCTAACACAGGTTTTACCAATTTAGTAAATAATCTAGGAGCTGAAGTTAATCCATTCGGCAATGTCCTGAATTGCCACAGCTCAGTCATCCAAATAAATTTCAAATATCTTCTATCATCACCATGAATTAGACACTGCGTAATACGCATTCTTTAAATCAATGGTTGCCATATAATACCCTTTGGACACTAGATGTTTGCCCGTGGTAAAGTTCTCCATTTTGAAATGCCTATAACAAACAAATTTGTTCAAATTCGATAAATCCAGAATAATTCTACATCCCCAGTTTTTTTAGATCTGGGAAATATACTTGACAGAAAAATTGTTGACTTTGATAGACAGAAGGCTCAATTACCCCTTCTTATGTAACGACTGAATCTCTGCTTGAATAAGCACATTTTCTCATCTGAAAAATAAGTTTACGACTAGGAAAATGTTGATTAGGTAGACTGTCATAGTAAAATCCAATTTTTCACCCCTTCAATACACCTAAGTATGAACAAATCTGATGTCAACTGCTGCCATTGTTTGAGAACAATTTTAACCTTCCCCAATTTGAACAGGAACATCAGTTAATTCATCGTCTGTCAAATGTTATATTCCTTACCAGCATCTTTCCTTGCGGCCTTGTTGTCCTCGACTTCTGTAGAGAACCTTTTTTGCCTTGCTTCCAGCTGGCTTAATGAGGGCCATGGTTATAACAACTTCATAACAGTCTTTGACCCTTTTTGCAAGGTTACCACCAAACAACAGATTTCGTGGTGGTACACTGGTCAGTTTGCACAACTCGCCAAATTCGGGTTAGCACTGGCCTAATAGCGGCCCTCCCGACATTATTAATTTCAAAATGCATTACAAGGAGTCCCAGTTCATCCTGGTGTGCTTCAACCATATCATTTGTATCAATAACTTTCACCACAGCTTGTAATACCTGCTTACAACAGTTTAAGCACTTTTTTAAAACTTCATCTCCTGGGCCCTAGCAGGCAAACCCATCTATGCAAAATTTGGTGATTAACCACCGGTACCTTCAGGAGATCACAATTAACAGGAGCTTTATAGTTTTTTGCTACTTCATCCATAGCTTAGCTCCTGTAACTGGTGGGAGAGCATATACTGAATGGCTTCGGCCAATTCTACATCAATCGCTTTCCTGCCTCTCTACACTCAGCAAACTTCCCAGCATGTTCGGAATTACCTCCAACCGAACACCTTGCTCTCCCCCAGCATAGAAACAGTGTCAGCAAACGGCCCTGATAGAACATCCTCCTCACAGGCAGGATAGTTCTGCAGCCCTGAAACAGGTGCTGCTAGCACAAGCTCTCCATCAGCCTGGCTTGGGCACCACTCCTCCTCACGGAGCTGGAACATCCTCCTCACAGGCAGGATAGTTCTGCAGCCCTGAAACAGGTGCTGCTAGCACAAGCTCTCCATCAGCCTGGCTTGGGCACCACTCCTCCTCACGGAGCTGGTCCCTGTCGAGCATTCTTTTGTAATAGAATCTCGACGTGGGAGAGCCGTGAGCAAACGGACTCTCCTATGGAGGGTATAACCTCCAGGCCCGACTCATCTACGGGCCACAGAGACTTGCCAGTGGCCTTCCCCCTACTGACAAGCCTTCACTGCCCCCCGGCAGTGGGTCCGCAACCACTGGCTGTGTAGCCAGCACCGGACCAGGTGTACCAGACGGGCCTCCATCCTCAACACTCTCCTGGCCACTTTTCCTTTCTACCCCCGGAGCGCCTCGCCGACACCTTCTTCACTTTCTGCAACATATCTACTCCCAACCGTCGCAGAAAATGACCTGTGGTAAAGTATTTCAACAAACCTTACCTCCGTTTAAACCTGTTAACGAAAACTGCAGATGCTGGAGAATGGAGGGTGAAGTCTGAAGAAGGGTCTCGACCCGAAACGTCGCCCATCTCCTTCGCTCCTTAGATGCTGCTGCACCCGCTGAATTCTCCAGCTTTTCGTGTAACCTGTTTAAACTTACCGCTCGGAGGAGCGCTGCTGCTCCAACCGTTCCCGACTGCACCAGCGTCTGACGTCATGACACACCAACGGCTGTACGGGCTTCTATTCATGTAGTCACTCACGTGACTCCGAAGTAAAATGTGAATGTGGGTGAGTCACCATCTATAGAGCGGTAGACAAAAATGCTGGAGAAATGCTTGAGTCTGAGGAAGGGTCAAACTCAGACATAGGTGCTGCCTCACCCGCTGAGTTTCTCCAGCATTTTTGTCTACATTGCCAATTTAAATAGTGTGCGAAGGGCTTAAGCCAGTGCTTTAGTCGGCGACAAAAAAAAAATTCTCATTGGTGTGTGTGGAAGAGTGTGACTTTATTTATTTATTCATATATATATATTTATTTATTTTTTGAGCGTGAGAACTTCTGTCATCAGCTTGAGAGCGTGAGAATTTCCTTAAATGCGTTAGGCTCACGCTCAATGCGTGAGAGTTGGCAGTCCTGATATGTAGCTAGAACAATTATGTTCAGTGCAATGCCAATATAAAGGACCTGATAGCATCATTACTTTAGCTGTTGTGGGTATTATCATATCTCCAAAGATGAACAGGTTTTATTTCAATGCAATATGGTGGACAAAATCTTTCTCTACATTCTCTAGGTTTATCAAAGTTGTTGTGTATGGAGGAAGATTTAAAGAATCTTGACGGGGATAACACAAGCTGAGTGAGTGGGTGAAAGCATGTTGCTGTTCCTCAGATGCAGGGACCTGAGTATGATCAGAACCTTGGGTGTAGTCTGTGTGCAGTTTGTACCTTCTCTCTGTCACCATGAGGATCACCTCCAGGTGTTCTGCTCTCCTCCTCCATCCCAGTCAGGCTGGTAGGTTGACTACTGTAAATTGTCCCTTAGGCGTGCAGAAAAGTCAATGAGCATGTATAACAGAGAAAAGGTTGCAGGGATACAGGGAAATAAGGAGACAGGTAACGGAGGTAAGGAGTTGTTCTCTGGGAGCTGATATTGACCTAATGGGCTGCATGGCTCTATTTTGTGTTGTTGTATGTAATAATAAAGTGGAAAACAAATCAAGTCATAGGTTTCTTTTAAATGGTGAGAAAATGGATGTAGTTGATTCTCGAATAGACCTTATATAAATGTTATTGAGAGTCAACATGAAGGTGCAACAACTAATTAGGAAGGCAAATAATGTACAGGTCCACCACTGATTTTCTGGCACTCTTGGTTTCAGAACCTTGCTGGCTTATCCGTTTTGCCGAGAGGGTACCGGAATGGACCGCCAAGGCTACTGAGAGACCAGCCCGCAAAGTCAGCCGCGGAAGTCGGCTATGGGGTTGGATCTGCCGGCTCCAGTCGGGCTGGGGTTCCAGAGCCCCGGCCACACGGGGCAAATTCGACCCACCAATCGGCTGCACAAGTGCTGACGAAGTTGAGAACAGCCGCTTTACCTGGCCTATGTGCCCCACTTCCTGGGGGGATTTCAATTACACTATAACATAATGGTTTGGGAATAGCTCCATCCAAGACCACGAGAAATTGGAACTCAGCTTCTGAGTGTGCAAATCTCTCCCGTGTTTGAAGAGTCATGTTGAATCTACGACTCTATGACTCCTTGATTCCATGACTCTATGATTCCATGACTATGACTCCAGTACTCCATGAAGCTACGCCTTTCCGGCTCTATAATTCTATGAGTCCATGATTCTATGTCCATATGACTCCATGATTCAATGATTTATGACTCGCAGCCTTAATGACTCCATGACTCTAGTACCTTCCTGCACGTTAGGACAGGAAATAAAGTCTTGGACGGCCTCAGGTTTACAGCAAATTGAGTGAATGAGGCTAACCAGGGTGAAATAGCTTTGTCTAGAAGTAACTGAGCTATAGGAGGCGGAGTCAACAAGATACAAGCTAAGGAAGCAATTGGGTGGAGAAATAAGTGTTCTTCGATATGATGTGGTTGTAAGTTCTGAAACACACGATGGTGGCAGAAATAACCCAGGTATTTTGCATAGTTTATTTCAACATCAGATAGTCAAGGGAAGAAAATGGGTCAGTGGTTAAAGTGCAATTGGCTTTAAAACAATCTTTCTCACGCATCCACTAAAGTGCAAGTAAACTGAATAAAATCAACTTTCAGATAATTAACGTAAAACTGGTTTTCCGTGTCCATATGGTTGGAACAATTAATACAGTGCAGTGTTTATATTATGGGGCACAAAGGGCAATAGAGATAACCAGCTGGTTTTGCCGCTCTTCCGATTTCCACCATCATTAAATCAGGCTGTCAACTTATTCTCACTTCCTGCAATAGCACAAAGGCCAGATCTGCCCCACTGTTTGTGAGCCTGATGGAGTAGTCTCGCAACATGAGATGCTAGATCCTTCAGTCTTGACCCAAAACGAGTCTGAAGATGGGTCTTGCCCGAGACATCATCTCCCCATGTTCTCCGGAGATATTGCGTGACGTGCTGAGTTACTCCAGCACTTTATATGCTTTTCTTTTCTCTGTGTTTCTTAGTTCTGTGAAAGGGTCTCAGATCTGGAATATTAGCTATTACTCATTCCACAGATGCTGCCTGAGTGTTTCCTGCATTTATGTTTTTATTTCAGATTTCCAACATCGGCAGTGTTTAAACCAAACGATCATTCACAATGCTCATTGGGACTTTCAAACCCAAATCAACTTTGCATCAACAACACATGGGCAGCTGCAGTTCTGAAACAGCTACCGGTAAGAGGCCTTGTGAAGATCGACTGTTGCCAATATTACCAGCTGCACACTTGACATATCTGTCCGACATCCATCTGTCGGTTATATTGGTTTGTTTATGTCATATGAGCTAATGTAAAAAATGTGCAAAATGTTATATGTTCACATGGACATTTTCAACTGTTAAGCTAAGAGTTCTGGGCCTGTATAAATTGCCTGTGCTATTTTACTTCGGAGTCACGTGAGTGACTACGTGAAGACCCCGTCCAGCACGCATGCGCGACATTAGCGTTCATGCAGTGCACCCGCGACGGACGGGAGTCCAAGGCGCTCCCGCTACAAATCGAAAAGTCGGGCCGACAGGTAAGTTTTACCGTGGCCGTGTGTCTTTTCTCTGTGGTGCTTGTGTTCCAGGAAGAATGAGCAAGGCCAGAGGAAAGAAGTCTGCAGCTCGCCCCCGTTCGTCCTCCGTTGAGGAATGCTCTTTGGAGGGGGGGAAAGAGGCGGCATGTATAACTACCGAGCCGAGCCCAGCACCGCTAGTGCTGCCTGAGCAGCGGGCTGGAGGTACCTGCAGCCAGAACCGGGCGGTAGTGTCCGACGATTCGGATGAAGATGCCTCACCGCTCGAGAGCGACACAGGCAGCCGCCTAAGCCGCATGGAACGGCTTATGGAACATTTGCTCCAGCGAGATCTGCTGAGAGAGCAGCAGCAGCCTCGCCAAGGGAGTTCAGGCACTCCCGCAGTGCCTTTTACGGCACTGGCCATTGCTTCACCTTCTTTTGAAGGCAGCATTGGCGACCAGGTCTGGGCTGGTCAAGAAGAGGGGTCACTGGCTGAAGATATCGGGAGTACGCAGGGTGTACAGGAACAGGAAGAGCTGCTGGGTGTGGTCAACCGCTACGTGGCCATTCCACAAGCGGGTCGGCCATTAGAGCCAAAACTTGCAGCCAGCATTAACCACCTGTCCTAAAAAACCCCTACAAGAACAGGTGGTCAATGAGGCTCTTGAACTATATACAGCCCCAGTAAATTGTACATCATCGAATGTACCCGCTGTAAACAGCCAAATTTGGGGACATTTGGGGCAGAACATCAGGAACCTGGAGTTGAAGCTCCAGAAAATCCTTAAACTCCTGACTGCAGGAATAACATCTTATGCTCGGTCCATTGATGGTGTGGACATCTCCACAAATCAGCAAGACACATTAGCTCTGCTGTGCACCACTCAATATGAAATAAACAATTTACGGAAGGAAATTATCAAGCCTGCCCTCAACCCTAATTTTGCGGGACTTTGCAAAACACCGGGTTCAGAAACCTCCTATTCTGCTCTTTGGAAAGACCTTCCAAAAAAGGTGAAAGACCTAGAGGAAGAATCCAAGACCTTTGGTCTCGTGAGGGCAGGTTTAGGACCGAGCAGACCTAAACAAACCCAGGCGGCAGTACCCCATGGCGTCCACCAGTCGTCAACCACACTATGGGACTGGTGAAAGCTCGGGGTCCGCAACCATTCCCCGTAAGCCTTTTTTAGGCCAGGGCCCAGAGTGGACCCCATGGAAAATGCGCCACCCCCAACAACATCAAGATCAACATCAACCCTCTACAGGCCAGCAGACGCCTCATCGCCCAGCGAAGAGGCAGAAGAAGCACCAATAACCATGGAGGTAGGTGGGTCTGGTTCCTCTCAGCATATGAGCAGTAGGGGCTCTATACTAACAGGGGGGAGATTGCACTTGTTTTTAGATGCATGGGAATCCATCACTAGTGACAAGTATATACTCAGCAGCGTTCATGGCTACAAAATTGACTTTGTTCATGAAAACATTCCACCAGTTCAGCATATACCAAAAAGGGTATTCACCCTCTCAGTCAAAGAGAAACAAGAGGGTCAAGCTGAACTGATGAGATTACAAGCAAAAGGTGTCATTGAAAGAACAAAACATGAACCTTTGGAATTTGTGTCTAATATTTTCACTAAAATCAAAAAAGATGGTGGACGACGCATCATCATTGACTTAACTACTTTAAACAAGTCTGTCAGGTATATACATTTCAAGATGGATACTTTTGAAACAGCCAGACTATTGGTTTCTAGAGGGTACTTTCTAGCAAGCATTGATTTAAAAGATGCCTACTACTCAGTACCCATACATAAGGAGCATCGTAAATACTTAAAATGTATCTGGATGAAACAGCTATGGCAATTTAAAGCCTTACCAAATGGGCTAACCTCTGCTCCAAGGCTGTTTCACTAAAACCTTAAAACCTGCCTTGGCATTGTTGAGGAAACAAAAACATATAGTCATGGCGTATTTGGACGACATTTTAATAGTGGGAAAAACCTTGGAGACAGCCATTCTGGCAGTAGCAGCCACCAAACGTTTGTTTGAAACTTTGGGGTTTGTCATACATCCAGATAAATCCAATTTTACACCGTCCACTGTCATGGACTATCTTGGATTTACGATTGATACTGTTCGCATGATTGTAACTCTGCGAAGGGGGAAAGCATCAGAATTGGCGCTATCATGCAACGAACTCATGAATAAACATCAGCCAACCATACAGGAGGTAGCTAGAGTTATTGGCAAAATGGTAGCAGCTTTTCCAGCTGTACAATTTGGGCCTTTGCACTATCAAAATTTGCAAAGAGCAAAAGTGCATGCACTAAAGCAAAACTCAGGTCACTTTGACCGAGCTATGAGTTTAAACTGCTGAATCCATTCCAGAGTATACAATGGTGGGCAAGGAACGTAAGGCTCAGCTCCAGTCCCATAATAATCACCAACCCCAGTATTAACCATTCAAACGGATGCGAGTGCTTTGGGCTGGGGAGCAACTAACATGCAATCCAGCACAGGGGGCAGATGGACTAAATTTGAATCATCTTGCCTACAGACACGGGGTATCAACTACTTAGAAAATGTTGGGTGCGTTTTATGGGTTTTAAAAGCATATTCATCGAATACGCATCATGCACATGTCTGGTTGCAATTAGATAATACCACGGTGGTGGCTTATATCAATCACATGGGTGGTGTAAAGTCGATATCGTGTTGACAATTTGGCCATCCTAATCTGGCAATGGTGTGTTAAAAGGCATATTTGGTTATCAGCAACTTACCTACCAGGTAAGCAAAATACAGTGGCAGACACCAGGTCACGCAGATTCAATGATAACATCGAATGGATGTTAAATCCCAAAGTATTTGCTGAAATTACTAAGCAATATGGCACACCAGATATCGATCTATTTGCATCCAGGCTGAATCACCAGGTACCAACGTATGTCGCTTGGGAACCAGACCCTGAGGCAGCAGCAGTTGATGCATTCTCGCTGCATTGGGGGAAAATGTTCTTTTATGCTTTCCCTCCTTTCTGCCTCATCAGTCGGGTATTACGCAAGATTCAATTGGATTCTGCTTCAGGAATCTTGATAATACCTGACTGGCCTACACAGCCATGGTTCCCAGTGGCTTTCGATATGGCTGTTGAAACACCGTTGGAATTCCCCAGCAGTCGACAGTTATTAATCCACCCAGTGTCAGGCATTAGTCACCCGGTGCCATGACAGAGTCAATCTCCTGGCTTGCAGATTTTAAAAAGACCTCTACTGGGCCTGGGACTGTCTGAGGACGCCATAAATATGATGGCCGCATCCCACCGGGAGTCCACCAGGAGACAATACTTGACCAACATAAGAAAATGGGAACGGTATTGCTCCAAAACAGGAACTACCTACACTACAGCTACAGCCACCAGTGTTGTGGAGTTTCTGCTTGGATTACATCGAGAAGGACTCAGCTACAGCGCCATTAATACAGCCAGGAGTGCGTTGTCAGCTTATTTGGTTCCAGCAGCAGGACAACTGACTTTGGGGTCCCATCCACTAGTGGGTCAAAATCATGAGGGGCATTTTTAACACCAATTCCCCTAGGCCTAGGTACACTCAGATCTGGGATGTCAGCATTGTACTGACGTACCTTAGGGGATGGCTACCACCCAGGTCACTCACGCTGGAACAACTTACACTGAAATCGGTCATGCTCATGGCACTAGTGTCAGCTCAAAGGGTACAGTCCCTCCACCTTCTGAGGCTGGACAGCATGACAAAGTCATTGGACTGTATCACATTTCACATTCAGGGGCTGGTCAAACAATCTAGACCAGGTACCACGCCTCCAGTAATGGAGTTCCTGGCATATTCACCTGACCCACGGTTGTGTGCCAAGACCCATCTCGCCAATTACATAGACACAACATATAACTTAAGAGGGAGAGAAAAAGCCTTATGGATAAGCCACAAGAAGCCTCATGGTCAGGTGACGAGCCAAACCATTTCAAGGTGGCTCAAGCAGGTGCTTAAGTCCGCGGGAATCGATACTATTGTTTACAAATCTCATTCCACCAGGGCTGCATCTACGTCGGCGGCTAGGCGAATGGATGTGCCTATGGACCATATTCTGGCCAGAGCAGGATGGTCCTCGGAGAGAACTTTCCAAAGGTTTTATAATAAGCCGCTGGCGGAGCCTGCTACATTTGCAGACAGAATTTTAGAGTCTGCAGATAATATTTAATTTAAGCCCGGGGGAGCTCTCTGTTTTTTGTTGTTATTAATAAACCTTTTTTGTTCACAAACAGGTTATTGTTGATTGTATAACATGCTTCCTCCCTCTAAGGTCTTCAGACGGTTCGGATTCACAGAGCTTTGAAGTCTTCACGTAGTCACTCACGTGACTCCGAAGTAAAATAGTAAGATTAAATGAGAACTTACCAGTTCGAAGTTTGATCTGTATTTTATGAGGAGTTACGATGAGGGATAACGTGCCCTCCGCTCCCACCCTCTATTATACAGATCAACTGGTAATTAAGTTCTTATTTTTTCTTTACTATATTTATTTCAATTGTTGTGTTTTCTGTGAATCCACACCGCTGCTTTGAAGAAATGTCGCGCATGCGTGCTGGACGGGGTCTTCACGTAATCCCTCATCGTAACTCCTCATAAAATACAGATCAAACTTCGAACTGGTAAGTTCTCATTTAATCTTACTATTTTACCACTTAACTGTAGTGTTAGCAATCCACCTTCTGCTATTTAAAATAACTTCCCAGTTCCAAAATAGTAATATTTTCCCCATTCATGTAACTCTGTTTTTGTTTCGGAAACTGTGACCTTGATAGGTCAGATTTGCCAGGATAGCGGGGCAGAGTGGTGCAGCTGGTAAAGCTGCTGTCTCACAGTACCAGAGACCCGGCTTTGATCCTGACCTCGGGTGCTCTCTTTGTGGAGTTTATACAATCACCTTGTGGCTTTCCCACTGGTGCTACGGTTTCCTCACACATCCCAAAGATGTGTGGGCTTATAGGTTGATTGATTGCTGTAGATTGCCCTGAGTTTGTTGGGAGTGAATGTGAAAGTGGGATAACATTTAACTACTGTGAACGGCGACTGATGGGCGCTGCGTTCTCAGTGGGCCAAAGGGCCTGTTTCCAAGCTGTATCTTTCAATCAATCAATCACACTATCATTTCCTCACAGTTTAGACCTCAGATATACAACTAGGAGTCTTTCAGTTTATGGATACATTGAGGCATGTTTGCAAGAAGGGAATGGGAAGGGGATGGCAGAGTGGTGGCATGGGGGAGGAGGGTGGGGAGGGCAGTGGGAGTAGGAACTGTAGATCAAACAATATTGCTGATTTGATCCATGTCTGGTTTTGCTGCTGATGACCTGATCCATAATCTATGTCAGGTTTCCCACACCACCGCCACCTCGTGCATGCGGGCAGCCAGGTTGTGTTTACTCATCTCGACGGTCTCTGTATGTATACAAATTAAAGTACTCATTGTGATATATGATGATTCTGTATCATAAGTACTTTGCCCAGGAACCTGCTAAAGTTTCTGAAGTATGGTGTGTATGGAAGCCAGCATCATTGTCCAAAGTGTAATTACAGCAGGAGGTTCCTAAAGAGATATTTCTAAAGGCAGGAGCGGCATTGATATAACTCCGTGTAAAATTGACATCATCCAGAAATCTAAGGCTTTGCACATTGCTGACAGGAGCCTTTTATTTTGCTTTGGCAAGAAAGGTGAAAGTAAACCCAAAGGGTTTCTACAGCTATATTAATAGCAAAAGGATAACGAGGGATAAAATTGGACCATTAGAGAACCAGAATGGACAGCTATCTGCAGAGCCAAAAGAGATGGGGGAGATATTGAACAATTTATTTTCTTCGGTATTCACGGAGGAGAAGGATATTGAACTCTGTGAGTAAAGGGGAAAAAGTAGAGTAGCTATGGAAACTATGAGATTCAAAGAGGAGGAAGTACTGACACTTTTGAAAAATATAAAAGTGGATAAGTCTCCAGGTCCTGACAGGATATTCCCTAGATCATTGAGGGAAGTTAGTGTAGAAATAGCAGGAGCTATGACAGAAATATTTCAAATGTCATTAGAAACGGGAATAGTGCTGGAGGATTGGCGTACTGCGCATGTTGTTCCATTGTTTAAAAAGGGTTCAAAGAATAAACCTAGCAATTATAGACCTATTAGTTTGACGTCAGTGGTGGGCAAATTCATGGAAAGGATACTTAGAGATAATATATATAAGCATCTGGATAAACAGGGTCTGATCAGGAACAGTCAACATGGATTTGTGCCTGGAAGGTCATGTTTGACAAACCTTCTTGAATTTTTTGAAGCGGTAACTAGGGAAATTGATGAGGGTAAAGCAGTGGATGTTGTCTATATGGATTTCAGTAAGGCCTTTGACAAGGATCCCCATGGAAGGTTGGTTAAGAAGGTTCAATCTTTGGGTGTTAATGGCGGAGTAGCAAGATGGATTCAACAGTGGCTGAATGGGAGATGTCAGAGAGTAATGGTGGATGGCTGTTTGTCAGGTTGGAAGCCGGTGACCAGTGGGGTGCCTCAGGGATCTGTTTTGGGTCCACTGTTGTTTGTCATGTACATCAATGATCTGGATGATGGGGTGGAAAATTGGATAAGTAAGTATGCAGATAATACTAAGATAGGTGGTGTTGTGGATAATGAAGTAGATTTTCAAAGTCTACAGAGAGATTTGGGCCATTTGGAAAAGTGGGCTGAAAGATGGCAGATGGAGTTTAATGCTGATAAGTGTGAAGTGCTACATCTTGGCAGGACAAATCAAAATAGGACGTACATGGTAAATGGTAGGGAATTGAGGAATGCTGTGCAGCAGAGGGATCTAGGAATAACTGTGCATAGTTCCATAGGGTGGTAAAGAAAGCCTTTGGTGTGCTGGCCTTTATAAATCAGAGCGTTGAATATAGTAGTAGGGAAGTAATGTTAAAATTGTACAAGGCATTGGTAAGACCAATTCTGGAGTATGGTGTACAATTTTGGTCGCCTAGCTATAGGAAGGATGTCAACAAAATAGAGAGAGTACAGAGGAGATTTACTAGAATGTTGCCAGGGTTCCAGCAACTATGTTACAGAGAAAGGTTGAACAAGTTAGGTCTTTATTCTTTGGAGCGCAGAAGGTTAAGGGGGGACTTGATTGAGGTCTTTAAAATAATGAAAGGGATAGACAGAGTTGACGTGGATACGTTTTTTCCCATTGAGGGTAGGGAAGATTCAAACAAGAGGGCATGACATGAGAATTAAGGGACAGAGGTTTCGGGGTAACGTGAGGGGGAACTTCTTTACTCAGAGGGTGGTGGCTGTGTGGAATGAGCTTCCAGCAGAAGTGGTGGAGGCAGGATCGATTTTAACATTTAAGAGTAAAGTGGATAGGTATATGGACGTGAAGGGAATGGAGGGGTATGGTCTGAGTGCAGGTAGATGGGACTAGGGGAAAACAAATGGTCGGCACGGACTGGAAGGGCCGAGAGGGCCTGTTTCCGTGCTGTAATTGTTATATGGTTATAGATGTCGGTGTGCTTTCATGGCCTTTACTTCAATGTGGCTGGTCCATCGACGACTGCTTTGGTGTCACCTCCTGCACCCACACACAACTGACTGACTTCATTCATTTCACCACCAACTTCCATCCGGCACTCAAATACACTTGGACCATTTCCGACACTTCCCTACCATTCCTTGACCTCACCATCTCTATTGCAGGTGATACGCTCCTGACCGACATCCACTACAAACCCACTGACTCCCACAGCTACCTGGACTACTCTTCCTCCCACCCTGCTTCCTGTAAGGACTCCATCCCCTATTCCCAATTCCTCCGTCTACGCCGCATCTGCTCCCAGGATGAGGTGTTCCACACCAGGTCATCACAAATGGCCTCATTCTTCAGAGAACGGGGATTCCCCTCCCCCACTATTGATGAGGCTCGCACCAGGGTCTCCTCCATACCCCGCAACACTGCCCTCGCTCCCCATTCCCCCACTCGCAAACAGGGCAGAGTCCCCCTGGTCCTCACCTTTCACCCCACCAGCCGGCAAATACAACATTTAGTCCTCCGCCAGTTTCGCCACCTCCAACGTGACCCCTCCACCTGCCACATCTTCCCATCTCCCCCCCCTGTCTGCCTTCCGCAAAGACCGCTCCCTCCGCAACTCCCTTGTCCATTCTTCCCTCCCCTCCCACTCTACCCCTTCCCCGGGCACTTTCCCTTGCAAACCGCAAGAAATGCAACACTTGTCCCTTCACCTCCCCCCTCCACTCCTTTCAGGGACCCAAGCAGTCCTTCCAGGTCCGACAGAGGTTCACCTGCACCTCCTCCAACCTCATCTACTGCATCCGCTGCTCCAGATGCCAGATGATCTATATCGGTGAGACCAAGCGGAGGCTTGGCGATCGCTTCGCCGAACACCTCCGCTCGGTCCGCAATAACCAACCCGACCTCCCGGTGGCTCAGCACTTCAACTCCCCCTCCCATTCCACATCCGACCTCTCGGTCCTGGGCCTCCTCCACGGCCAGAGTGAGCAACCCCGCAAGCTGGAGGAACAGCACCTCATATTCCGCTTGGGGAGTCTGCATCCTTTGGGCTTGAATATTGAATTTTCTCAATTCTGTTAACCCTTGCCGTCTCCTCCCCTTCCCACCTCTCCCTCAGCCCTCGGGCCCTGGCATTCCCTCTATCTCTATCTCCCTCCCCCACCCCAGTCGCACCAGCTTCTCATTTTCACACCACAAACAGCTTACAATGGCTTGTTCCCTTTATCACCGATACTTTTTTGCATATCTTTCACTCATTGTTCCTTATCTCTCCACATCACCGTCTATATCTCTCGTTTCCCTGATCCCTGACCAGTCTGAAGAAGGGTCTCGACCCGAAACGTCGCCTATCTCCTTCGCTCCTTAGATGCTGCTGCACCCGCTAAGTTTCTCCAGTTTTTTGTGTACCCTCGATTCTCCAGCATCTGCAGTTCCTTCTTTAAAAAAAAAAGTAAGAATAGGGAATCCTGGCTGACTAGAGACATTGAGGATAGACACAAAATGCTGGAGTAACTCAGCGGGACAGGCAGCATCTCTGGATAGATGGAATGACTGATGTTACGGATCAAGATCATTCTTCAGACTGAATCAATGGAGAGGGAAATACAGAGATAAAGAAATGTAAGGTGTGAAAATGAGACAAAGGTGATGGAGATCAAGGGAAATGTAGAATAGATCATTGTTAGCTAGGAGAAGGTAACAACAATGCAAACAGAGATAACATGTAAACGAGAACTAGTCGGAGAACTGGGAAAGAGGGAAGGATGGAGAGAGAGAGAGGGAAGGCAAAGGTTACTTGAAGTTAGAGAATTCAATATTCATACTGCTGGGGTGTTAGCAGCCCAAGCAAAATATGGTCTGTTGATCAGGAAAAAGGAGGTACTAGTCAGGTATAGGCAGTTGGGATAAAGTGTATTCTTGCAGTACAGGGCATTGAGGTGAATACCTAAGAAGGAAATCAGGAGGGCAAAAGGGGGGTACGAGGTAACTCTGGCAGTTAATATTAAGGAGAATCCAAAGAGAGAGAATAGGGCTTCGCAGGAACCGAAGTTGTCATCTATGCATATGTGCTAGGTTTTCAATGAATATTTCTCCTCTATTTTTATTGCAGAGAAAGACATGAAGATAAGGAAACTTGGGAAAGTTAATGGAGATGTCTTGAGAGTAGTATGGTCGAGAGTTTACTAAGACATAGCATGATAGATAAATCCCCTGGGCATGATTAGATATATTAGGACATGGGGAAGCTGGAGCAGAAATTTTCAGGAGCCCTGGCTGAGATATTTGGATCATCATTAGACACGGGCAAGGTGCCAGAAGGCTGGAGAAGGCTAATTTTGTGCCTAGATTTAAGAAGAACTGCAAGAAAAAAAGGAAATATAGACCAGTAAGCCAACAACTGTGGTAGGAAAGTTACTGGAGAAGATTCAGATATAAATGCATTTGGGAAGAATGGAGTTCATTAGTGATAGTCATCTTGATTTGGGATAGTCACCTTGTATGGGAGATCGTCTCAGGAATTTGATTGAGTTTCTTGAAGAAGTAACCAAGAAGATTGACAAGGGCAAGGCCATAGACATACCTGTAGTCTTTATGGACTTCAACAAGGCCCTTGATAAAGTTTCATATGGTAGACTGCTATAGAATGTGAGATCACATGGAATCGTGCGGAATTGGCGTCATTGTATACGCAGAGTGTGGTGACGGAAGGCTGTTTTTCGGACTGATGGCCTGTGGCTAGTGATTGCCTCAATGATCGGTGTGGCACCCAGTGCTGGTTGTCATCTATATCCATGGATGATTAGTAATTTGCAGATGACACCTAAGTAGGTGGTATTGTAGACAGTGAAGATGGTCATCAAGAAATAGAGCAGGATCTTGATCAGCTAGCCAAGTGGGCCAAGGAATGTCTAACGGAGTTTATTTCAGATATGTGAAATGCTGCATTTTGGGAAGTCAAACAGGGGCAGGACCTATCATAGTGAACTATAAGGCCTTGTGGAGTGTTGCACAGCAAAGGGATCTTGGAGCACAAATACATCGTTCCCTGAAAGTACAAGTACATGGTTTAATGGGCCAAATGGCCAAATTCTGTTCCTATGACATGGCCATGATCTTATGAAACTGCTATCATAGGTAGATATGGTGGTGAAGAAGTAACTGCTGATGCTGGTTGAAACTGAAGATAGACACAAGAAACTGGAGTAACTCAGTGGGACATGCAGCATCTCTGGAGAGAAGGAATGGGTGACATTTTGGGTCGAGACCCTTCTTCAGACTGGTTAGGGATAAGGGAAACAAGAGATATAGACAGTGATGTGGAGAGATAAAGAACAATGAATGAAATACATGCAAAAGGTTACATCTTTTGACACGTTGGCTTTCATCAGTCAGGGAACTGATTATAGAATGGAGTCTCAAGGAACTGTAGTTGCTGTAGTTGTTAGAATCTTGGGCAAAACACGAAGTACCAGATTAACTCAATGGTCAGACAGCATCAGTGGAGGGAATGAATAGATGATGCTTCTGGTCGGGACCCAACTGCCTGACTGGCTGAGTTACTCCAGAATTTGTGTTTTTGAATAAAGCATAGAAGTTGGAACATCATGACACAGTTGTACAAGACGTTGGTGAGGCCACACTTGTGTTGTGTTCAGTATTGTGTTCAGTTTTAGTCATCTTGTTGTAGGAAAGATGTCATTGAGCTGGAAAGAATGCAGAGAAGACATCCAACAATGTTGCCAGGACTCAAGGCCTGACCTATAGGAAGAGGTCGGGCAGTCTAGGACTTTATTCCTTGGAATACAGAAAGCTGAACGGTGATATTATCATTGTATCAAACCATGAGGGTATAGATAGGGTGAAAATGCAGAACCAGCAGGCGGTGAAGAAAGCTAATGGCATGTTGACCTTCCTTGCGAGAGGATTTGAGTTTAGGAGCAAGGAGGTCATACTGTAGTTGCACAGAGCCTTGATGAGACTGCACATAGAGTATTGTGTCCAATTTTGGTCTGCTAATTTGAGGAAGGTCATTATTGCTATTGAGGGAGTGCAGCGTAGGTTCACCAGGTTAATTCCCAGGATGGCGGGACTGACATATGATGAAAGAATGGGTCGACTGGGCTTGTATTCACTGGAGTTTAGAAGGATGAGAGGGGATCTTACAGAAACCTAAAACATTCTTAAAGCATTGGACAGGCTACATGCAGGAAAAATGTTCCCGATGTTGGGGGAGTCCAGAACCAGAGGTCACAGTTTAAGAATAAGGGGTAAGCCATTTAGGACTGAGATGAGGAAAAACCTTTCACCCAGAGAGTCGTGAATCTGTGGCATTCTCTTCCACAGAAGGCAGTGGAGGCCAATTCACTGGATGTTTTCAAGAGAGAATTAAATGTTGTTCTTGGGGCTAAAAGAATTAAGGGATATGGGGGAAAATCAGAAACAGGATATTGATTTTAGATAATTAGTCATTATCGTATTGAATTGTGGTGCTGGCTCGAAGGACCGAATGGTCTACTCCTGCATCTATTTTTCTATATTACTATTCCCAGGGAAGAGGAATCAAGAACTAGATGACATAAGCTTAAGGTGAGAAGGGAAAAAATTAATAGGAATCTGAGGGGCAACTTTTTCACTCAGAAGGTGATGGGTATATTGAATGCGCTGCCAGAGAAAATAGTTGAGCCAGGTAAAATAACTATATTTAAAAGACATTTGGACAGGTACATGGATAGGAAATGTTTAGAGGGTTATGAGCCAAATGGGAACAAATGGGGAATCTTGATCGGTATGGGTGAGTAGGGCTGTAGGGCTTGTTTCTGTGCTGTATGACATTCTGACACTTTGACTCAATGACAATGATTAAACCAAGCGTAGTTTTCATCCGTAGTAATTACCTCATTCTGTCTCCCACACTAGTTTGGCAGCAGGCAATAATTATACGCTGCTGTTCAACCTTAGCAGTTAAATTGACACCTTGGGTGACAACAGTTATGTTTTCCTGTCAACTCTGTTAGCCATCACTGAGTAGCAAATCATTTCTGAACTTGACTTGTATTTGGAGTACATTAACATAGTCATTCTTTCTAGGCTCATATCAAGCGGGGGGCCTCAGTGAGTTTAAATTGTGCTTCTAGAAAATGTATCCTCAGTTGTTAAAATAAATCTAGAGCCAAAACCAAGCTGCTCGAAGAACTCCTCATGTCAAGCAGCATTTGTGGAGACAAAGGCATAGTTAGCATTTCGGTCCAAATCCTGTGTGGCGCCACGTGGTGGTCAGGCCACTTACTGGTCGAACGCTTGTCATTAGATCTTTGGCGGGAACATGACAGGCTTTGGCGGAAACATGACATCATTAGTGAAGTGGAGTGTCCTGCCATATCAGCAGGAACTTACCTCAAGATCATTAGTCAACGGATGTGCCCCACAGCAGCAACAATGACATTTGTGTTAGAGTGCCAAACGTGCATGTATACCTAACCTATATTGCCTGAATAAAGAAACCGTTTATTCACAATGTTTGGTGTCTCTACATTGGTGATCCCGACGGCCCAAAACGGTATTTTGGATTTTACGTTATGGATACGACCGCCAACACCACGCGGCAGCATGATGCTGCCGACGGGAGCCTCCACGCACTACAGTAACCTGTGGCTTCCGACACCACAATTCTTGTCATTGCCCATTAAGAAGACTGTAAATATGCTGCAGTAAAGATATATCTGTGTGGATCTAGGAATTAGGGAATTCCTTCATGAAGATAAACTAGGGAAACTAGTGTTGGCCTCCTTGGAGCAGAGAAAGTTGAGAAGGGATTTGATTAAGATGATCAAAATCATGATTAGGCACATAAGTTAAAAGCATTTAGGAACTGCAGATGCTGGTTTACACTGAAGATAGACACAAAATGCTGGAGTAACACGGTTGGATAGGCAGCATCTCTAGATAGAAGGAATAGGTGACATTTTGGTTGAGACCCTTCTTCAGACTCTATCCAGAGTATAGAGAAGCTGTTCCTATTGATGGAAGATTCAAGGAAACACTGATTCAAAGTGATAGTCAAATGATCCAAGATTAATTTGAGTAACAAAAAATAATGGGGCAAATGGCTGTGATCCAAAGGCATTGCTTGAATGTATAATGAAAGCAGTTTCACTTGTGGTTTTCACAATTATTGAAGGATGAAAAAAAACTTGCAGAATTATGCAGCAAGTTATGGGACTGTTGAATTGCTTTTCGTAGAGCAGACACTGACACTGTGGGCTAAGTAGCCCCATCCTGTGCTACAACAATTCTTTGTCTATGATTCCCATTTACATCTTTCTTCTGCTGAGATGCCCTCCCAACTATCTTACCAACCTACCTCATGGCTTTACTGGAGATCGGAAGCCAGATCAACATGGCCATTAAGGTCAGCCAGTCTGCCCAATCCCTGGCTCTACCTTGACCTTCAGTGCTTCAACTATCCTACAAATAATATTTCAGAGAGCTTTTCTTCAAGAGGGCCCAGTTTAAAAGCATTAAACCTTGTATGTGACAACAGCTTCCTTTAATTGAAAGGAAATTAAATGTCGATGTCTTCCTTCATTTTAATACACACTCCAGATGTAGTGCTGTGCTCAAATGTTTCTATCCCACCTCCACTGCAGAAATCCAAGAGCGTTAACTTGGTTCAATTAATTGGTGCTTGAGATTCTTGAAAACAAGTGGAAGTGTTTTCCAACGTTAATCCTCACCCTGTTGAATAAAACCCAAGTCCATATGTGGGAAACTGAAAAATATTTCCCGGAGAGAACAAAATTCCAGAACAACCAAGTTTTTAATCCATTTACAAATCCATTTAACCAATTTAATTTAACATTTAACATCTAATTAGATTAAATTGGTAAAACAGGATCTTCCCCTGACAAAACTTTGCTTATAGTTTTTAATTTGTCCCTGTTTTTTTCCAAGTGCAGATTAATCGTGTCCAATTTTTTTCCAGTAACTCCTCTACCATGGAGAATTGACTCCCAGGCTTGTAATTAGCTGGATTATCCTTGCTGGTCTTGTTGAAAAAAGATAACATATGTTGTGTCCTCCAGGGATCTGGCATGATACCTATGGCCAACAAAGATTTATAAACCTCTGCCACTAACCCACCAATCTCCCCCTTGCCTCCGATAGCAGCTTGGGATACGTCAGGGTGGCACAGTGACGCAGTGGTAGAGTTGCTGCCTTACAGCCCCAGAGTCCCGGGTTCAATCCTGACTACGGGTGCTGTTTATATGGAGTTTGTACATTCTCCCTGTGATGACGTAGGTTTTCTCCAGGTGCTCCAGTTTCCTCCCATATTCGAAAGATGTGCAGGTTTGTCAGTTAATTGGTCCCTATAAATTATCCATAGTTTGTAGCATAGAACTAATGTACGGGTGATTGCTGGTCGACATGACATGAGAATTAAGGGACAGAAGTTTAGGGGTAACGTGAGGGGGAACTTCTTTACTCAGAGGGTGGTGGCTGTGTGGAATGAGCTTCGAGCAGAAGTGGTGGAGGCAGGATCGATTTTAACATTTAAAAGTAAAGTGGATAGGTATATGGACGTGAAGGGAATGGAGGGGTATGGTCTGAGTGCAGGTAGATCTGAGTGCAGGACTAGGGGTATGGT
Organism: Okamejei kenojei; assembly: GCA_035221665.1. Taxonomy (NCBI): domain Eukaryota; kingdom Metazoa; phylum Chordata; class Chondrichthyes; order Rajiformes; family Rajidae; genus Okamejei; species Okamejei kenojei. Next base: position 124,911,823 of record CM069132.1, read on the forward strand.
CTGAGTGCGGGTATGGTCTGAGTGCAGGACTAGGGGAAAACAAATGGTCGGCACGGACTGGAAGGGGCGAGAGGGCCTGTTTCCGTGCTGTAATTGTTATATGGTTATATGGCATGGGCCGTAGGGCCTGTTTCCACACAGTATCTCTAAAACTAAAACCTCTAAAAAAAAAACTAAAAATTCAGCCCTGGGAATGTATCCACCTTTATTAATGCTTAGACATCTAACACATCCTCCTTCTTAAACCATCATATTGCTCCTCAACACTTACTTCACCCTCCACCTAACAACCACCATCATCCCTTGAATGTCCAGTGCTTACATGGATCTCGGAGAAGCAGCAATCAAAGATAAGCAGGAAGAAGAGCTTATTGGCTGAAACCCGTGGGAAAGGTGAGTCAGAGAGGAAAAACAGTTTAAAACTGAGGAATTTGATTTGTAAATTTGCAAATTAGGCAATTTATCAATCAATATAAGCAAGGCTGCTCTAGGAGAGCGGCAGTGAGGGAGCGGCTTTGTGAGGGAAGTGTGAGTCTTTGGCTCAAGAGTCTGCGGCTGAGGAGAGGAGACTACGCAAAAAGCTGGAGAGGACGGGATGCGGTGAACACGCTACAGGTAAGATGAGACAGTGTAATGCTTGCAGGATGTGGGAGCCGAGGGACACAGATAGAGCCTCTGGCTGCTACAACTGTGGCAAGTGCGTCCAGGTTCAGCTCCTGAAGGACCGTGTTGGGGCACTGGAGAAGCAGCTGGATGACCTCACGGCCACCCAGGAAAACGAGTTTCCTGGACAGGACCTACAGTGAGGTTGTCACGCCGAGGATACAGGAAGAACGAAGGTGTGTGACTGAGAGAAAGGGTGGTAAACGTGGAGTGCAGGAGACCCAGGTGGCTGTGCCAAATGAAAACAGGCATATCCTCTTGGGAACTGTCGGGGGAGACGACGCTTCCAGTCCGAGCGGCGGACACGTCGGTGGCTCCAATCCTAGAGATGGGACTCGACCGGCGAGACCGACGTCGGGCAGAGCCATAGTGGTGGGTGACTCCATTGTCCGAGGAGCGGACAGGAGATTCTGTGGCGGCAGGCGAGACACGAGGATGGTCTGTTGCCTCCCTGGTGTCAGGGTTCAAGATGTCACGCGCCGAATTCTGAACATCCTCGAGATGGAAGGTGAACAGCCGGCAGTAGTTGTGCACGTAGGCACAAACGACATCGGGAAGAAGAGGAAGGAGGTTCTGCAACGTGAGTTCAGAGAGTTAAACCCCTGTCTCACGGTGCGAGTTGACCCACGAGTGACCCAGAGTTGTCACTCGCAGTAATCACGTACACTAAACGTAGCGGGAACATCGGAACTCTTGCGAGCAACTTAGTGACTCGTGGTGCTAACGGCAGGTACCCGTGAAACTTGGTAACTCGTGAAAAAAATCAAACATGTTTGATTTTTTCCACGAGTCAAATTTACAGTTCAAGTTAAAAATTGAAACATTTTAAACTCGTTTATAACGTGGTGGCCCGTGCGTTTACCTTAGTGATCCGTGAGTCTACCGTGGGAACTCTTTTAACTCAGCGGGCAGGCAGCATCTCTGGAGAGAAGGAATGGGTGACGGGATGACATTTCCAAATTTCTCCAGCCCCATGTGTTCACTTTTTTCAACTAGCATCTGCCCTTTCTTGTGTATGACATTATTTGTATCTACAGTGTCTTGTGTCTTGGCAATTCATGATTCACACACACACAATGCTGGGGTAACTCACACACACACACACACACACACACACACACACACACACACACACACACACACACACACACACACACACACACACACACACACACAATGCTGGAGTAACTCTCGCACACACACAGTTCTGGAGTAACTCAGCGGGACAGGCAGCATCTTCGGAGAGAAGGAATGATGATGTCTCGGGTCAAGACCTTAGACCACTACCCAGAGATGCTGCCTGTCCCGCTGAGTTACTCCAGCATTTTGTCTATCTTTAAACCAGCATCTGGACTTCCTTCCCACATAATAACCAATGAGATTCCCCACTAAACGTCCGTGTCCTCATTGTTCCCCTCTCTCTTCCCCAGACCTGTGTATATGTAGATGTGTATGTGTATGTGTATATGTATACACAGTGGTTCCTGGGGTGCCTACTGGGTGGCAGTGTGAACTGTGAGAACGATACTATGCAAGGTGACTTGGACAGGTTGGGGGAGTGGGCAGATGCATGACAGATGCAGTTTAATGTGGATAAATGTGAAGTTATCCACTTTGGCAGCAAAAACAGGAAGGCAGATTACTATCTTAATGGTGTCAAGTTGGGAAAAGGGGAAGTACAACGGGATCTGGGGGTCCTTGTTCATCAGTTAATGAAAGTGAGCATGCAGGTACAGCAGGTAGTGAAGAAAGCGAATGGCATGTTGGCCTTTATAACAAGAGGAATCGAATATAGGAGCAAAGAGGTCCTTCTGCAGTTGTATAGGGCCCTAGTGAGACCACACCTGGAGTATTGTGTGCAGTTTTGGTCCCCTAATTTGAGGAAGGACATTCTTGCTATTGAGGGAGTGCAGCGTAAGTTTACAAGGTTAATTCCCGGGATGGAGGGACTGTCCTATGCTGAGAGAATGGAGCGACTGGGATTGCATACTCTGGAGTTTAGAAGGATGAGAGGGGATCTTATTGAAACAAATAAGATTATTACGGGTTTGGACACGCTAGAGGCAGGAAACATGTTCCCGAATTTGGGGGCATCCAGAACCAGGGGCCACAGTTTAAGAATAAGGGGTAAGCCATTTAGAACGGAGATGAGGAAACACTTTTTCTCACAGAGAGTTGTGAGTCTGTGGAATTCTCTGCCTCAGAGGGTGGTGGAGGCCGGTTCTCTGAATACTTTCAAGAGAGAGCTAGATAGGGCTCTTAAAGACAGCAGAGTCAGGGGATATGGGGAGAAGGCAGGAACGGGGTACTGATTGGGGATGATCAGCCATGATCACATTGAATGGCGGTGCTGGCTTGAAGGGCCGAATGGCCTACTTCTGCACCTATTGTCTCTTGTCTATAATGTCCTTCACATTAATGAATAGAGATGAGAAATGTTAATTTGAGATCTCCAGGTCCAGGCACAGATTGCCATGTTAGTCCCTAAATCCCTAATCTCTCCCTGGTTATCTGCTTGTCCTTAATATATTTCTGTAAATACTTTCCAATGTTTCTTCATTCTACCAGCCTCTGATATATCATACAGTCACAAAGAAATGCGGATGCTGGAATATTGAGCAAAATACTAAGTGCTGGATGAACTCAATGGACCATGCAGCATCTGTCGAGGGAATGGATAGACGAGTTTCAGGTTGGGATCTTTGTTCAGTCTGAAGTGTCTTGACCCATCCATTCCCTCCAGAGATGCTAGTGCTATTTTGTAAATCTCTTTGTCCTCCTAATTTATTTTTTATCTACTACTCTACACTTTCTATATTCCTGAAAGACCTCCCCTGTTTTCTCTATACCTCTCACTGGATTTCTTTATTTTATCATGACTTAACATCCATACGTTTGAGGGTTCCATGGATTTGCTCTGCTGATGGGAATACATTGGCCCTGAATTCTCACTATTTCACTTTTGCTTTACTGTCCGACGTAAACTTCCCTGCTTCTCAAATTATTTTGCTGAGTCCTGTCTTTATGATATTAAAAATTGGCCTTCCCTTGTTCAGGACCCTAATTTTGGACCAAGTTTATCCCTTCCCATGAACTTTGAAACTTACAGTGATCACTATTTTCTAAAATGCTGTCCCATCATCACTTCAACCAGTTGTCCTGTTACATTCCCTAATTTTATATCCAGCGCCACCCCTTTTCCTGCAGCAGTTCAAAATGCTCTCCTGTTGGCACTTTAAAAATGCCACCCATTCTATGCCGTTCAAACTAAAGTGAACCAGTTAATATTGGGGAAGTTGACCTGCAGTATATCTCCTGTAAAGTGATTGTCCCCACCCCCTCTTTTAAAATAAAAATGTTTTAAAATACAATGAAAATCCTGCCAAAATACCAAGAGTTCAATTCCCCACATGGCATCACGCCACCCAAAATAGGGCCGAAAATTGATCAGGTTAAGCCAATTTTTAACATTACATTTTACATTGGGGTTATTTGGGGGAAGTTCTAGTCTCCAACATCCAGAGAACTATTCTGATATCTAATCAGTAGCCTATTGAACCTTGTACAGTATTTATCCATCTCAGGGAGCTGGCAGCATCTCATGTTCATATGCCATAGGAGCAGAAGTAGGCCCTTTGGCCCATCGAGTCAACTCTGCCATTCAATCATGGTTGATCACTCTCAACTCCATTCTCCTGCCTTCTCCCCATAACCTTTCACACCCTTAGTAATCAAGAATTTGACAATCTCCACTTGACAAATACACAATGTTTAGGCCTCCAAAGCCATTTGTGGCAAAGAATTCCATGGATTCACCTTCCTTTGACTATAAAAATTCCTCCTCATCTCCTTTCTAAAGGTTTTAAACATCGTTGTTTAAAATATCAATCGAAAGTTGGTATCTTCGACCACATATTTTTCGGGATTATGTCTTCTACCACATATTATTCGATATTATATGAAGGTGTCAGCTAAAGTTAAGCACCCAGTTTCATGGTGATTCACAACTGAAAGTGAAGTAGGTAAACCATCATTAACAAATTGAAGGTCAGCAGCCTCGAAAACATGACTTACTCTAAACTTTATTTGACGATATTCCAGTGAACCATGTGATGTTTTACAGATTTAAATATGCTAAGTCTAAATAAATTGTCACAGATGTTATGGATATTTGGCAAATATCCTTTAATAGAAATCAAAAGCTCTGCACATGTTTGAAAAATGAAGCCTTTCTGTGAACTTTAAAGACCTATTTGATGAAGGCCAAAGATTGTCAACGGTTGGCAAGGTTGGAAGAGGATCATCAATTAAACATAATTAGAAAAAGTGACAGGGGATTAGAACAAATATAACCACAAAAGTGCTGGAACTAAACAGATCAGGCAATGTCTTCATCTGGAGGCTTCGACCTGAGACGTTAAGCCTTCTTTCTCTTTCCACAGATGCAAGTAACCTGCTGAGTGTTTCCAGCATTTTCTGTTTTTACCTCTTCAACTGGAATTTATTCAGGATCACATTCTTTTAAAATATGGCAAATAATTAAAAGTAAATGTAATATACTTTTTTTTCCAAATGAAAGCTAATTCAGTACAACAATGGTTAATGCCCTTCGTCAATAGTAATGCTGCAGTCACGAACCATCTGAATTTCACATCAGTGTTCTTTAGTAGAAATATGTCTCTGTTTGGTCTCATCATCCTTTGTGGATAAAATACTTCAGATGTTGCAGATGGAATCCAATTAAAGCGCTGTCTCACATGTGAGGGAGGTTGTGATTGATCTCAACTGAGCTGAGAACCAAGCAAGACAAATGTTCCCCCTCCTAGCTCCATCAGATTAAATGATTTCAGTGTGTCAGCAATACAGAGTGTTTAAATGTGATGGAAGTACGTTTCTGAGTTAATCACTGACTGATCACTGTGTCCATATGGAAAAACAGAAACACAGAATGATTTCAAAGACATTAATTTAACCAAGGGCCCTGGTGTAATTATATTGCATACAACTCAGTTTACTGAAACAACAGGATTATATTGCTTCCTAAAATCTCCTCTATTGTATCAATTAACAGATTATGCATACACACATTCATTATTCCTCACAATATTGCAACCTGGGACATCCTCTTTCAGCATTAAAGTCTCGATTATTTTCTCCCTCTGAAAATTTCTCAAAAAAATGTCTGGGAAAATGGAGGAAGGAGGTGGAGGTGGAGGAGGAAGGGAAAGATCTAAAAGGAGATGAATGGGGAAAATGAGAAAGGAATGAGAGCAAGGGGAGAAAATGGAGAGGTGGGGTGGAAGGAGGAGGGGAGCAAACGAGGAGATGGAAGGAAGGAGGAATGGGAAGGAGGGAGGAGATGGAGAATTGGAAGAGCACCCTAGTGTGCCTCAGCATTCGGCGCAGGGCCCGTTACAGTTTGGCATCTACATCAATGATTTGGATGAGAACATACACGGCAAGATTATCAAGTTTGCTGATGATACAAAAGTGGGTGGTTTTGCAGATAGTGAAGATTGTTGTGAAAAATTGCAGCAGGATCTTGATCGATTGGCCAGGTGGGCTGAGGAATGGTTGATGGAATGTAATACAGATAAATGTGAGGTGTTGCATTTTGTGTGAGATTCAGTAGGCTGGGACTCTATTCCTTTGAGCACAGGAGGATGAGGGGTGATCTTATAAAGGTGTATAAAATCATGAGAGGAATAGATCGGATGGGACATCGAAGGACACGAAGCCGAAGCCAGGAGGTGGAAGCTAAGATACTGAAAGTACATCACGCTGAAAAGCCAAGATATCAAAAGTACATCGCGCTGAAAAGCCAAGATACCGAAAGTACATCACGCTGGAAGGATACGAACCCGAACGGACACCATGCCACAAAGACAAGACGCAGAACAGACATGACGTCAAAAAGCCGCCGAACGGACATGACGTCTCCGGGGATAGGATTTGCCCTAGACCTTGTCAGCGATTGATCTAGCCCCCCGCGTCCATCACATCACTGGCCGGGGGGAGATGGGGGGGGTGGGAGCTTGAGCTTGTGTTTGTAAAATGGTGGCAGTGACTCCAAGCTACTGCGATTGCCACAGAGGCAGTGATGTGATGGACACCGCGGGGGTCTGGATCAATCGCTGACCTTTGTCAATGACTGACAAGGTGTCGGACCAATCCCGTCCCCGGACACGTACAAGGTGCAACAATTTAAACTATTTCAAAATGTAACAAGGTACAACAATTTTTCCAGCAAATATTTTTAAAGTGTTTCATATCTATTTATAATTTCGGCTTCACGTGCATTCAGATTGTTTTTCGGCTTAAAATCTGACAGGGAACGAACATGGCGTCAAAAAGCCTCTGTGGCAATAGCAGCAGCTTGGATTCACTGCCACCATTTTACAAACACAAGCTGAAGCTCCCCCCCCCCCCCCACCCTCCCGTTTCCCCTGGCCAATGATGTGATGGATGCGGGGGATATGGACCAATCACTGACCTTTGAGGATGACTGACAAGGTGTCGGACCAATACCGGCCACGGAGATGTCATGTCCGTTTGGCGGCTTTTTGAAGTCATGTCCGTTCTGCATCTTGGCTTTGCGGCGTGATGTACTTTCGGTATCTTGGCTTCCACTGCTTGCCTTCGGCTTCTCGTCCTTCGACGTCCCATCCGGGTACCAGATCGGGCAGATGCATGGAGTCTTTTGCCCAGAGTAGGGGAATCGGGGACCAGAGAGCATAGGTTTAAGGTGAAGCGGAAAAGGTTTATTAGGAATCTGAAGGATAACTTTTTCACGCAAAGGGTGGTGGGTTTATGGAACAAGCTGCCAGAGGAGGTAGTTGAGGCTGGGACTATCCCAACGTTTTAAAAAACAGTTTGACAGTTACATGGATCGGACAGGTTTGGAGGGATATGGACCAAATGCAGGCAGGTAGGACTAGTGTAGCTGGGACATATTGGCCTGTGTGGGCAAGTTGGGCCATAGGGCCTGTTTCCACGCTGTATCACTCTCTGGTTTTATAACTCTATTAGAAAAAGGGTAGAGGATGAAGGAAGAGAGAGATCGGGAAAGAGGGTGGGAGGGAAAGGAGAGGAGAAATGGAGGGGAAGGAGGGTAGAGGGTGATGGTTTTGCGAGGTGACCCTCGATCTACATTACATGAACCAGACACAAAGAACTGGATTTGTCAGAAGAGAGAAACAAGGGATTTCAGATGCTGGAATTGTGAGTAAAGAAAAGTGCTGGAAGAACTCAATGGGGCACTTGAGCACTTGCTCAAGATACCAGCATCTGATGTGTCTTGTTTCTCTCTTCTGACACATCCAGTTCTTTGTGTCTGGTTCATGTAATGTAAGCAACATGTCAGGCAACATCAGTAGAGGGAATCAGAACATAAGTTTTGGGTCAGATCCCTTCTTCAAACTAATTAGACTCAATTTTTATGCATCAAAAGAGAACCGCTCTCTCTTCCACTTTCCAGCAAGAGAGACACGGAGCTCACTGTAAGCTTCTCATTACATGCAGCACTGAGGTTAACAGGTATTCCCATTGGTACTGCCACTACTTTGAATCTTGCATCTGTCAAAAATATTCGTTTTATTTCTTAATGGAAAGTAACAAAAGGATAACATGGAAATATCCATGTTGCTTTCAGAATGCTTTAAAATATTGGAAATGTAATTAATTCATCAAATCCAGGCAGGCTTATACCACCACAACTAAGAGCAGTTGACTGCAAAATACCTTGGCAGCTCCCACAGCATGTTTATCATTGGATAGTTGGTGTCCCATTACTCTTTAAAGGCAATAAATCAAATAGGCACTTGGTTTCTAAGAATCAGGAATATCACGTGTTCCTGATATCTTCAATACTCTTACATTGAAAGAGGGAAGCTCCAAATTTTTTTTTTTAATGAACATTAGCTTCATTCTAACACAACACATCAACTGGGACATAAGAACAAAAGTTTGGTTTAGTTTAGTGTATTATAGCCACGTGCACTGAGGTACAGTGAATAGCTTTTATGTTGCGCTAGACTAAGTGGGACCCATTGGGTCCCTGTCACACAGGAGGCTTGGTCCCCCAACGCAATATTCCACCACTCATCCATAGCCCCCAACTACACAGGTGCAGCTCATTTCCCCTCATCCCCACCACTCTCTCCCCCTCCTCTTCACCCTCCCTCTACTTTCCCCTCTCCTCCTCCAATCCCCAAACCCTCCCTCACCTCTCTCCAGCTCCTTTCCCCTACCCTCAGTCACTCCCTCCCTCCATAACTCCTCTCCCCTCCCTACTCCCCTCCTCTCCCTCCATCCCCTCTCCTCCCCCAAGCTTCTTCCCCAGGATCTCGAAGATGCCGCTCCTCTCCCTTCTTGCATGCTGCGGAGGAGCATCAGCCGTCGGCGCCCTTAGAGCCAGGCCTCAGATCGGCCTGGAAGCACCAGCAGCTACCGATGCGCCGATGTGTGGGTGGGAGAGCTCGGAGCTTGAATCACATGTGCCTTGACCTTTTCGAGCAGCCTACCATGCAGGACCATTGTCAAACGCCTTACTAAAGTTAATTTAAACTATGTCAACTATCTTGCCTTCATCAATCTCCTTAATTACCTCACAGGATTTACCCTACACAAAATTGCCAATCCCTGATCAGCCCCAGCCCACGCACTTAGGATTTCTTCAATAATCTCCATCGCAGCGGCTGCCCCGCCAGCAGTCTTTCTGTCCCCTCTCTGCTTTTATTATTTCAAATATGTCTTAAAAGTGTGTTTTAGTGTTTCTTAGTCTGTTTTATGTGGGGGGGTGGGGGGGGAATCGGGGAAACCTTTTTCAATCACTTGCCTCGATAGAGATGCAATTTTTCTCCGTGCTGCGTCTCTTTCCCCCCTGTGGCCTTTTCAGAAGACCAGCCCCGAGCTTCAAGCTGCAGGCACGTTGCTGACCTACCATCTCGGAGCCTGCGATCCTCTGTAGAAGATCACCAGCGAAAGTGCTCCGACCGCGGAGCCTGTGAACTGTAACACCGTGAAGACGCGGTCTCCGGTAAGAAGAGGCCGATTCGGGAGCTCCATGTGTTCCGATCTGTTCCAACGGCGGAATATCAATCATGCCGATGAGAGGGCTTGGACGTCGGACTGTCAGCAGCGGCAATTGCGGAGGGTTCAGCCCTGACCACGGGTGAACAAAGGAGGAAGATGACTGAACTTTATTGCCTTCCATCACAGTGAGGAATATTGATTCCACTGTGGTGGATGTTTATGTTAAATTTTATTTTATGTGGCTGTGTCTATTGTTGCTTTTCACTTATTATGGCTGTTTGGTAACTCAAATATCACTGTACCTTAATTGGTGCATGTGACAATAAACGCAAACTCGAACGAGCTTAAACTTGAACTTGCAGCGCAAGAGACCTAGATTCGATCCCGACTACGGGTGCTGTCTGTACGGAGTCTGTACGTTCTCCCTGTGACCTGCGTGGGTTTTCTCCGAGATCTTCGGTTTCCTCCCATACTCCAAGGACGTGCAGGTATGTAGGCTAATTGGCTTGGTATATGTGTAAATTGTCCCTAGTGTGTGTAGGATAGTGTTAATGTGCGTAGATCACTGGTCGGCGCAGACCAGTGATCTACGAGCGGAATCTGTAAACTAAACTAAACTAAAGATTTCATCTGGCCTTGAGTATTTATCAATCCTTATGCATTTCATGACAGCTCTTCACACTTAATCCTGACTAGCTCCAGATTATCCATGTACCCTTCACAGAATTCATTATCTTCCATGCCCTTTTGAAAATCCCTGAAGCTGCTCATCTACTGCATGTTGTGCACTTTACACGCGAAGAGTTCAGGAGATCTGCAAACGACATCATGATGATTCTGCTACTTACTGAGTGCAATTCGTCCTTGTAAACAGCACCTGCCAGACAAAACCACCCTTCTATCCCTGCCCTCCTTGGGTTGCTGCTTGCCGGTGTCACCTTCTCTTGTTCTCTTTTGCTGATTATACCCCCTTTCTAACCCAAAGATCAGCTATCCTTCAGCAAAGTTACTGGTTCTTCCAGTGCAAGTGCTAGCCCTGGAGTTTCTTGTATGTAAATGCCAGTTCTGAAAGCATATTACATTCAGGCTGTCATTTAGGTTAGTCTTCAAAGAGAAACCTACATCCTCATAAGACCGGATCATCCCAGATCCTGAACGATCGCCCTTCTGGTTGGCTGAGCACAGTTTATTCATAGAAAGATCATACAAAATACATCTAAATTATGCAGAAGATGAAACTGCAGATGCTGGTTTACACCAAAGATACACGCAAAATGCTGAACTAACTCAACGGGTCCGGCAGCATCTCTGGAGAGAAGGAATAGGTGACATTTCGGGTCAAGACACTCCTTCAGACTGAGTCAGGGAGTTGGACACTGGAGGTAACATCTAAATTATGCTTGTGATATGATCTAAAGGAACTGGCACCCATGAGATGTTCCTTAATCAAAGTGGCTAAGCCAGGGAACTCGGACTGTTTTGGTGGTGATAAAGATTCCACCAAAAAATGATATGCATTTTGCTGTTTTTGCCTCACTAGTTACTGTCATGTCTGTGTTGACATTTGTCCATTTACGAGACGATGCTGCAGTTTTGACGTTGTCCTGTTTGGAGAGGGCAATGTTGCATTTCCTGCTGTGGCTTGCTAGGCCTATCCTTGGCAGGCAGACCCTCCCACAACTTCCACAGGTGAAGCTGTCTCTGGCCGTTGGATTGGGGAGTGCGTTGCTGTTGCCATTCACCATCTTGTGGCGTTGGTGCCCATCCTCCAGGGTCTGGAATCACATGTTGTCGTGTTGCCTGTATGCAGTGTGGTGTAACACTGGGAAATGCAATTGCCAAATTGTTTAGTTTAGTTTAGTTTAGTTTATAGACACAGCGTGGAAACAGGCCCTTCGACCCACCGAGTCAGCACCGACCAGCGATCCCCGCACATTAACACTATCCTACACAAATTAGGGACAATTTACATTTATACCAAGCCAATTAACCAACAAACCTGTACGTCTTTAGAGTGTGGGAGGAAACCGAAGATCTCGGAGAAAATACAAACATACTTCCTGAGGAGGCTCAAAAAAGCCCACCTGTCCCCCCAGATCCTGACCAACTTCTACCGCTGTACCATCGAAAGCATCCTGACCACCTGCTTTACGGTCTGGTACAGCAGTTGCACCGTAGCAGACAGGAAGGCACTACAACGGGTGGTGAAAACCGCCCATCATCGGTGCCCCGCTCCCTGCTTTGGATGCCCTCCACCGAAAACGGTGTCTGAGACGGGCTGGGAAGATCATCAAGGACCCCTCCCACCCTAACCATGGACTGTTTGCCCTCCTACCATCGGGGAGGCGGTACAGGAGCCTCAGGTCCCGCACCAGCAGGATGAGGAGTAGCTTCTACAATAACACCATCGCACTGCTGAACTCGGAGTCCCGCCGATAGATTCCCATATCTGTATTTATTTATCTGTAATTTATCTAAACATTGCTATCACTACGTACTGACACTAAACTGCATTTCGTTGTACCCATACTTGTATCTGTGCAATGACATTAAATTTGAATTGAATTGAATTGAATTGAATTGAATTGAATTCAGACCTCTAGTGAAATCAAACTACTTGCTTGAATAGCCATTTATAAAAGATAACAGGAAATTAGTACATCCATTCTTGCAAAGATCTCTCCAGCATTTTATACCTGAGTGTACATTAGGTGCCAATTCTCCATCTTAATCATCATACTGAGATTTTTCAAGCCCTGAAGTAATGAAAGCGTTGTCATTTTTTTAGTACAATAAAGACCTTTGCAGACCAGTGGCTCATATTTCTTAATCCATCCCATCATCCAACCTACTATTTAATTATGCTTCCCTATTTAGTTTAATTATCTCATTCAAATATTATTTTAATGTTAACTCATACAATCTTCCTCGGATGCCTTCCAGCCTAGTAGGTGGAAAGAAATTGCAATTTAAACAAGACCCGGTCATTACTACCCTATTGCAGCCATAGTGCTTTTCAATCAGTAAAACACTTTAGAAATGCAGTCTTTTTTTGTGAGTAAAACATTGCAAGGACAGTAGAAAGAGCAGATAAATGATGATAAATTGGTTGCTAAACTGAACAATTGTTTTGTAATTGAACTATGTCAATCGGAATTGAAATATTTCTGAGTAGAAAATTAGAATTGCCATTGAGAAAATGATTTAGAACATAGAAGGAAGAACAGTACAGCACAGGAATTGGCCCAACAGCTCATCATGTCTGCACCACCATAATGCTTTTCTAAGCTAATTGCAACTGGCCGCACTTGGTCTATATCCCTTTATTCTCTGCCTGTTAATATATCTGTCTAAATGCCCCTTAAACATTGTGCCGCTATCTATTTCTACTGACTCCTTCGACAGTGCATTCCAGGTGTCTACCACTCTGTTTAAAAAAAAATTCCTACACATTGACATTAAAGTTTCCATCTCACATGAACCCGATGCCTTTTACTTTAATAATCCTACCATAGGACTATCTATCCTATCTATAGCTCTGATAGTTTTATAAACTTCTAACAGTTAACTCCTCAGCTTCTCCTTACACCTAAAGGGCCTTTCCCACTATACGAGTTTACCCAAGAGCTCTCCCGAGTTTAAAAAAAAATCAAATTCATGGTAAGTATGTAGAATGTACGTAGCGGGTACATCGGAGCTCGGAACGTCTCTTGGTGGCTCATACTCGGGAAACGCGGTAAGCTCGTGACGTTTTTTCAACATGTTAAAAAATGTCCACAAGAGCCCCCAGTACCTACGAGCGGCTATAACGGTAATTCTTTGAGTTCGAATCAGGGGACACTCGGGAGAACTTTTGAATGACCTCGTACAGTGGGACTGGCCCTTAACACCCTCTATTCCAGCAGCATCTCTTCTGGAAAACCTGCATTCTCTCTAAAACCTACATTTCTTTCATTCTGAGCAGTGACCAGAACTGCACAAGATATGTTAAATGAGGCATAGCCAAAATGTTATGCTGCTGCAATATGACTTCCTAATTGTGATATTCAATTCCCCAATTGAATATCACAATTTTGCCTTTTGGCCACACTATCCACTTGTGCAGCTGATTTCAAGGAACTATGGATTTACATTTGTTCATCTTCTGAAATATGGAAAAACAAAAATTGAAAAATGAAAGTTCTGAAAAAAATGAGATCAATTAGCAATTCTCTTGAGATTTACTTTTGAGACCAAACTTTTCCCAAGCAAAGGTAGACACAAAATGCTGGAGTAACTCAGCAGGACTGGCAGCTGGAGAGAAGGGGTGGGTGACGTTTCGGGTCGAGACTCTTCTTCAGACCTTTCTCAATAGATGTCTCCATCACCCCAATATCACAGCCTTCTGTGGCCTCATTGGCCTTATCAGTTACATTGGAATCATTAAATGCACGAGGGAATAGGTTATCCTCAATCCAGTAAGACTGCTGGAGAAGAAGTAGAACATATCAGAGGTCCATCCCTTTCCAAGGCCCATTGTTGGATACATTAAACCATATATTCTCCATTCCCCGAGAACTGGAGAGTTCTTCAAGTCTCATTGCGCAAATTTAAAAATAAACAATTTTAGAGAATACTCCCTCCTTCAGCCCAACCACCACTTAAGATAAGAGGAAAAAGCTTTAATGGAGATATTTGGGTAAATGTTTACACAGAGAATGGATGATATCTGGAACTCGCTGCTGGAGGAGGTGGTGCAGTGAGATGCAATAATAATGTTTAAAAGACATTTCGAAAATCTCTTAAATAGGCAAGGTTTACATGTATATAGTGTGAATGGGCATAACATATCAACATGCATGTGAAAGATCAATGATTCTGTTTCTGTGCTGAATAATTCTTATGATTCCATAACACAGAAACACAGAAACGAGTCATAGAGTCATGGAATCATACAGTGTGAAAACAGGCCCTTCGGTCCAACCTGCCCACACCGACCAACATGTTCCATCTACACTAGTCCCACTTGTCTTGCTCTAAACCCATATCCCTCTAAACCTGTCCTATCCATGTACCTGTCTAATTGCTTATTAAACATTGAGATAGTCCCTGCCTCCTCGGCAGCTCATTTCATACACCCACCACCCTTTGTGTGAAAAAGTTACCCCTCCTTTAAAATCTTTCCCCTTCACCTTAAACCTATCACCTATTTGATGTACATCAACAAACCTGGGGTGGGAGATTGCAACCTTCACGTGGTCCGCCCTGTTTCGATGAATGCAATCAACCTGGCGTGCACAATCAAATAAGATCAAATAGAACAAGTTGTCCTACAACTTTAGACTGTGCACTCCATACGCAAGAAGAAGATCTTAAACCTATGCCCTCTGGTTCTTGATTCACCCACTCTGGACACGAGACACTGTGCATCCACCCGTCATCATTAATCACAAAACCCTGCCTAAGTATAAGAGACTATGGTAATTTGCAGGAGCCATCCTTTCTCGCATTTCACTTATCTTTGACTTTATTTGTTTTGGAGTCAACATTGAGCATTCCCACAGCCACTTCCTCTCAACTGTTTGCCTGTGTCACTGTCAGTGTGGGCTTGCTCCACCAGGGACTGCGATGTGCCTAGAAATTCTGAAGAAGGTCTGGTAAGAAAGGTAGGATTATGTCAACATCACAGGACTACATCAACAAATTTAATCGTAGGTTACTTTCTGTGTTTGTAGGAGCCTGTTGTGTTATTGCTGCTAAACAGCAACAAAAGCATATGGCTATCTGTCAAACATTTTGGGGCATGTTAAGGTTGTAAAAATCACAACCGAAGTACAACCCTTTCTCTTTTGTTTATTCAGACAGTACTCTAGCCAACATTTATTCCTCAATCAACATTTTGAGTACAACTTAGTTCATCTGGTTACCTAACCTATTGTAGTTTTATAGTCTTACACATTACCTACACAACAATGTAGCTCCAAAATAATGTTTGTCAAATAAAGCATTGGACATCACTAGCACATAACAGCTGCTTTGTAAATACAGTTATTGCTCAGATTTTTGCTTTATGGCAGCCTATCCAATGAGTAATTCTACTACTATTTATTAATTTTCATATCATGAATGGTTTACTCTTCATAGGAAAAGGTTAAAATGCCTGTAGTTTATTATTTAATGGCACCTCTCACTTGCCTCTTAATCCATCAACAAAAAAATGTTAGATTCTGAAAGCAACATTGATTCTTGGGTGTCTGTTTGTGAGAATGTTTGATAAAATGTGAAAGATCTCTGCTCTGGTCATTCCTTTAGAATATGAAGTATGCTTCCCCACTATAAAGGGAATGCGATGCTTTGATATAGAAAATGCATCTGTTATTAAATATGTACATCATCTCCAGATGAAAACACATTTGGAAACAATCAAGTGTAAAAGAGATTTAAGAACTCGATGTACAATATGGAGCTTTTTTCATGTTCTTTCAGTAACATGAGCACTATGTATGATGGAGTACAGACCACCTTTGTTTAAGGGCTGCAAGGACAAGTCAGGTAACTACAAGCCATTGAGCCTTGCAAAAGTGGTGGAAAGTTACAGGAGTGGATTCTGCGAGACACGATTTACCAGCATTCGGAAAGACAAGGACTGATTAGGGATAGTCAGGATTGCTCTGTGCATGGGAAATCTTGACTCACAAATAAGGTATCGAAGAGGATTGATGAGTACAGGGAGTAGACTTGTTGTCTGGTGACAATGTAACAAGGCCTTTGACAAGGTCCTGCACAATAGGCTAGAATGGTAGGTTATATCCTGGTTTTGATCCCGACCTGTGTGTGGAGTTTGCAAGTCCTCCCTGTGGCCGCATAGGTTTCCTCAGGATGCTCCGGTTTCCTTCCCACATCCCAAAGACATGCAGGTTTGGAGGTTAATTGGCCTCTGTAAATTGCCCCGGGTGTGTAAGAAATGGATGACAAAGTGAGATAACATAGATCTAGTGTGAAAGGGGGAATGATGGCCGATGTGAATGGGCCCAAGAGCCTGCTTCCATGCTGCATAATTCATGCAATCAATCAAGCAATCAATAAATCAATCAATCAATCAATCGGAGCTCAGGGTGTGATAGCCAAATGGATTTGTGCATATTGGGGATGGCAGAGGAAGATTGTAATTCTGAATGGTGGCCTGTGACCAGTGATGTGCCACAGGGAGCAGTGCTAGAATCGCTGCTATCCACATTCATGATTTGGATGACAATGTTATTAACATGGTTTGTAAGTTTGCAGTGGACATTAAAATTGGTGGTGAAGTGGAAAGTGAAAAATATTATGTAAGATTATAACAGAATGCAGATGAACTGTGGAAATGGGCCAAGAAATGACAGAGGGAATTTAATTCAGACAAATTTATTGTGGAGAAAGATGTGAAGACTGGGGAACTTGAGACAATGGTCTAGAGGACATTCAGTATTACAATCGAGGAGATGATGATTGTCTCAGTGCATTTGAAGGTGGATAAATCTCCCGGGCCTGATCAGATATAATATGAGGACACTATGGGAAGCTAGAGAAGAAATTGCAGGTGCCCTGGCTGAGATGTATAAAACATCATTGGATACGGGTGAGATGCCGGAAGACTGGAGGGTGACTAATGTTGTGACTCTATTGAAGAAGGATTGCAAGGAAAAGCCTGTGAACTATAGACCAGTGAGTCTAACGTCTGTGTTAGGCAAGTTACTAGAGAGTATTCTGAGGGATAATATATATTGCATCTGGTAGACGGGCTGATTAGGGAGAGTCACCACACTTTTGTACATGGGAGATTGTGTCTCACGAATCTGATTGAGTTTTTGGAGGAAGTAACTCAAAAGGTTGATGAGACCAAAACTGTAGACGTTGCCTGTATGGACTTCAGCAAGGCATTTGATACAGTTCCTTACAGTTAGTTGGTTGCTCTGGAAGGTTAGATCGCATGAGATCCAGGGAGAGCTAGCTGACTGGATAGAGAATTCATGGGAGGAAGCACAGGGTGGAAGGTGTTTTTTGGACTTGAAACCTGTGATTAGTGGTGTGTCTCAGAGTTCAGTGCTGGGCACATTGCTGTTTCTGGCTTACATCAACAATTTGGATGAGAATGTACAAGGCATGATTAGCAAATTTGTAGATGACACAAAAGTGGGCGGCATTATAGATGGCAAAGATGGTAATTAAAAATTGCAATATGATTTTGATTAGTTGGACAGGTGGGCTCAGGTGGTTAAAGAAGTTTAATACAGATAAGTGCAAGATGTTGCATTGTGGAAAGTCAAATCAGGGCAGGACCTACACTGTGAATGGCAGACTTCGGGAGTATGTTGTAGGGCAGAGGAATCTAGGAGTGCAGGTACATAGTTAATTGTAAGTAGCGTCACAGGTAGATAGGGTGGTCAAGAAGGCTTTCAGCACTTTGGCCTTCATTAGTCAAACTATTTAGTATAGATTTGAGGAGGTTAAATGACAGCTGTAAAAGACATTGGTAAGGCCACATTTAGAGTATTGTGTTCAGTTGTGGTCACCCTGTTACAGGAAAGATGTTGTTAAGCTTGAAAATGTTACAGATTAGATTTACAAGGTTACCAGGACTCGAGGGTCTGAGCTATAGGGGGAGGTTGAGCAGGCTAAGACATTATTCCTTGGAGCACATGAGGATGAGGGGTGAACTTATAGATGTGTATTAGAGCATGCGAGGAATAGATAGGGCACAGAGTCCATTACCCAGAGTCAAGTGTACAGTCTCGATGGTCGTCATTAAGCTGAAGAGGGGGTAGAGGAGGAGAGGCTGAATATTCTGGGACATCTTTCCCTGGAATACAGGTGCTGGAGAGGTGACATTGTAGAGGTATATAAAATCATGAGGGACATAGAAAAGATGGATGGTCCCAGCCTTTTTTCCCAGGGCATGAGACTCTATAATCTAAAGAGGGTGTAGATTTAAGTTGAGAGTGGAAAGGGTTAAAAGGGACCTGAGGGGCAACCTTTTCTCACAGAGGTTGTGGGTAAATGGAACAAGCTCCCAGAGGAAGCTGTAGAGGTGGGTACAATGTTTAAAAAACCTTTGGATAGGTAAATGATTTCAAAAGTTTGAGGATATGGGCCAAATGCAGGCAAATGGAACGGCTCAGATACTGTAGAATGGCAGCATGGACGAGTTGGATCAGCGAGCCTGTTTCTGTGCTGTATAAATCTATGGCTCTATGACCATCACTATTCATCACTACTAGAACTTTTATTGATTGGTAACTACCAGCTGAAATACAACATACCTCTGCAAGTCCCTCACCTCACCTACTACACTGGCAGGTTTGTACACAGACCTGAAGCAAAATGGTTTCAGAAGAGATAAATATGTCAACTCAGACCCTACAATTTAGTTAACAGTCAAAACTCTATAAAACCAAAGTAAACACATCTGAACAACATAAATGGAGACTAGTGGGCTGGCCTGTGAAACAACACAGTTGGAACTGTTGAAATACAAAAGAAGGCAAAATAAATGTCTCGGGTTCTACTAATAGTGCATGTCTGCTTTTGATGTGATTTCACATTTCTGATCAAAAAAAAAATCACAGCTATAGAAACATAAAACTGACATAGAATTGCTACACGTTTAATATCATTTTTCAACCTCAAATGATGGTAGATTATTTCCAGATGCGGCAGAGGTTCACCTACACCTCCTCCAACCTCATATATTAGATATGTTACAAAACCTACCTTTAGCGGCGCTGCAGTTCTGCCGCTCCCCGTGTGCGTGACTTTGGCGCCTTTCAGAGGGGGTTGGGTTTAAAATGCTGTTTTTCCCTAGACAGTCCAAATCGATCCATGTCGGGCGATTTCGTCGCTGAAGAGAAATCGCTCCGACATTTCATTCATGAAGCTATTTTTAAACTACGCTAGATTACATATTAGCTAGAGTAGTTTAAAAATCATCTTCTAAAGCTCTGAACGCCGACAGCAGAACGGACCTAACGTAGGCGATAAAAGAAGGTACACAGTTTATTTTTACATAAAAACGTGGTTCTTAGGAAGCATTTAATCAAATTTTCATATTGCGAAAAGGGGACAAAAAAAATGTATGAACCGGCTGTATTTTTCATACCGACTATGGGTTAAATTCACCGCAAACCGCAACGTTCCAATCCACCACGTTCCACTAAAACCCACTCGCTAGTTGATTTAAATGACCATTAATTTACAAGCATTAAACACTAAATTCCTTCCATTTGGCCTATAAATTCACGAAAATGAGATTTAAAAATCATGTTATATTGTGGATTATTTTGTGAACATTATTTGGACACTTAGGCAATTTTAAAAAAGTTTATATTTTCTCAAGAAATGGATAGATGTTTAGATCTAGTAATTGAATTTTGTAATTAGCTACAATTAGATAAGTAACTAATTATAATCTTTAATTTCAGGTCATCCAAGTAAGATTGTTTCATATTTGTTTCAGAATGCTTCAATCTATAATAACTGAAAATTTCATTGAGCTCTTAATTTTTAAGAAAGTTATGGGCTTTTGACTGTTCTAGATCACAGCTTTTGAGTTAAGTCAATGGAAAGGCAATGGGGAACAAGATGCTAATTTCCGAGTATGAAAATGGCCATAACTCTTTTAATACTGAAGATATGAAAGTGACAGGGTTCAAATTAAACTTCTTTTTATGCTTTATCTGATGGGATAAATTGCGGACTTGATTTTTAAAATCTCAAAATTTTGTAACATTGCTACATATATTGCATCCGCTGCTCTACGTATCAGCAGCTCTACATCGGTGAGACCAAGCGTAGGCTTGGCTATCGCTACGCCCAACACCTCCACTCGGTTCGCAATAACCAACCTGATCATCTGGTGGCTCAGCACTTCAACTCCCCCTCCCATTCTGAATCCGACCCTACTGTCCTGGGCCTCCTCCATGGCCAGAGTGAGGCCCATCGTAAATTGGAGGAACAGCACCTCATATTACGCTTGGGTAGTTTACACCCCAGTGGTATGAACATTGACTTCTCTAATTTCAGGTAGTCCTTGCTTTCACCCTCTTTCCCCTCCCCTTCCCAGCTCTCCCACAGCCCACTGTCTCCACCTCTTCCTTTCTTCCCCCCCTCCCACATCAGTCTGAAGAAGGGTTTCGACCCGAATCGTCGCCTATTTCCTTCACCCCATAGATGCAGCCTCTCCCACAGTATCTCCAGCATTTTTGTCCACCAAAGATTCTAACTTCTCTTTTTCCTAAAGGTTTTCCTATTTATCTCACTATTACTGTTTTTTTTCTCTCCCTTTATGTCCATCACACTCTGTCACTCACTCTCTATTAGTCTTTCTATGTTCTAGGGATTCTCATTTCCTATTTCCTTTCGCTCTCATGTGCTCTCCCTGCAAACAGGCACTTCTAATGCAACAAATTTCAAATGCAAAGCTGAAAGGAAATATAAGTGTGAGGAAGCAAAAGGTTACCTGAAGGATCATGTTGCTTGTCCGAACAGAACAGGATTGTTGAATGTTTTCAGGAAGAACACGTGGAATTTATTCACTGAGCCGTTAAAATACACCTCAGGAAACCAGCGTCACTCTAATGTGATGCAAAGTCAGCATAATTCCATTGCATTTGTGAGAACAAGTAGAAAATATTACAAAGAGATTATTTCTTTTTTTTTAATCCAGAACTAAGTTCACATTTCTCAATTCTTAAGTATAGTTTCTACACATGGACTTGAATTACATTTATTTGCTTTCAATTAAATAAAGTAATTCAATGACAAAACGGCTACAGTGATACGGGAACGTTGTCCAATGGTTTTCAATTGCAGTACAGAAATTACTCGATGGGTGTTTTATTTCATCTTGCTGCAAAGACCGTTATTTTGATACACACATGATACAATAGAGCTGATTGTGACTCTGTTTCTGAAGAAGAATTAAGTATCTCAAATAGTTTAAACTCACGAGACTTTAGGAAACTTCAAAATAAACCAGCTATATTGGAAGAAGTGATATCCTGGAGTGAAGGTGACCAAATAGCATAGGACATCGAATGCCAGTGAAAGCCAGGCTTTTCATAACATTTAAATATGTCCAGCACAAAATACCATGTTCTGTATAGAATTTCAGGCCCTTGGAGCACGTCATGACTTTATGAAAGGAATAGGAATACATTATTGTCACATGTGACTAGACACCGTGAGATTCCTTGCTTGCTTACACAATGTATACAAATCGCAGCCACCTACGGCACTGATAAAGTTACAATGCATGCCGGCTTCTCCTTTTGCCCAACCCCCCTCCCCCCCAACAGTTCCCCCAGGCCGGATCCCCATTGTCCCCTACCCCCCCCCCCCCCCCCCCCCCCCCCCCCCCCCCCCCCCCCCCCCTATTGTCCATTGTTCTTCCCCTATCTTCCTCATGGTGGTCCCCCAACTCGGGATGTCTCAGGGCATGCTGCAGATATTAGAATACTTTAGAAATATACTCTCAATTTACACAAACCAGTAAAGCAAAGGAACAGGCCCTCCAGCCCACAATGTTTATGTCGATAATGATGCCAATTTAAGCTGCACATCTGCCTGCATTCCCCACATTCCCAGCATGTTCATGTGTCTGTTTAAATGCCTCTTAAAAGTTACTATCTTAACTGCTTCTATCACCTCTCCTGGCAGCACATTCCAGGCACCTCTGTGTAAAAAACTTTCCCCCTTAAAAGCTGTCCTTTAAGCTATGCCCACGAGTATTTGACATTTCCACCCTGGGAAAAAAAATATTCTGACGGATGGGATGAATGATCAATTATTAACTGTTTTAAAGATAAGGGTTGAAGGAGAAATAATGACCGGGACACCAGGAGAACTCATTTGTTCTTCAAAATATAAGGGAAGATAGGACCATGGTTTAATGTCTTATTCAAAAGATGCCACCTCTCTCAATCCTACACACTCTCAATCATCTGTCTGTACTTCCAGAATCACCACATGGCATTAATATTAAACATTATGCGTCATATTCTATTGGTTAATATTAAACATTATGCGTTATATTCTATTTGTCTATTAAGAATAAATAGGTTATTATTTTGAGCAATTTACTGGCTATCACTCTCTCTTGTTGCCATGGCCATTTCCCAAAGAGAAAATAATTGAGTCACTCTGCACATATTTTGCAAGACAAATGAAACTCCACTCTTGCAGTGAGACCATTTAAAATCCTATCTTAAATTGGAAGATATTTGAGTGATCCATCCCACAATAAAAGTTAATTAAGTAATCCAATGAAACAGTAAGGTTGCAGACTACATTTTATTGGAAGTTGTCTAAATAACTTGCATCCTACTTGAGGACATCTTGTTGCTATGTTGCATTGAGTTCGAAAGGGTGCAACAGAGATTCACGAGGATGTTAAATGGGCTTTGCGGGCTTGAATTACAGGAAAAGGTTGGTTAGACTGAGAGTTTTTCCATGAAGCACAAAAGGTTGAGGGGTGACCATATCGAAGTGTAGAAGATCATGAGAGGTATGGATAAAGTGATACTGACAGACTTTTTCCCCAAGGTAGTGAATTCTAAAACTAGAGGGCATCGACTTAAAGAGAGATGGGAGAGATTTAGTTTTGAAATACAGCATGAAGGGACCTCAGGCACAGCTTTTTCACTCCGAGCATTATCCAAATCTGGATTGAGCTGCCAGAGGAAGCTGTAGAAGCAGATATAATTGTGACTTTTGAAAGACATTTAGACATATGTATGGGTTTAGAGTTATTCACAATTGCAGGCAAATGGGATGAACCCAGTATGCCTACTTGATCAGCTCAGACAATATGGGCTGAAGGGCCTGTTTCCAAGGCTATGACACATGGATAGATATCCTAACTTTCCTAATGTGGAAAGCTAATGATTAACTGCTTTCAAAAGAAAATTATCAATTGAAACAATCTTATTGGCAGAAAACTTCAATTTCGTTACTGGCTCAACATATTTTGGGGTTTGAGTCCCTGTACATGTGTTTTTAATTTAACAAATGATGTTGCAACCTTTCAGATCTCAGTGAATTGAAGCTATAATTTTGGAATCCCCATGTGATGATTAACAATCCACATCACATAAAAGGATCATCCGAAGAATTCTAATCCATTAGATAAACTAGTTAGTGGTAACAATTAACATACCCACTCTGCCACTGTGGGACAAGATTTCTCTGCAAATCTCCAAGACAAATCTGACAATTATTGTCGCCTGCTAAATAACAGAGGATATTCACCTGTGCAGGAACAAACTGCAGATGTTGGTTTAAACTGAAGATAGAAACAAAACGTTGGAGTAACTTAGCGGGACAGGCAGCATCACTGGAGAGAAGGGTGACATTTCGGGTCGAGACCCATCTAGATATTCAACTGCCATTTATAATTTGGCGTTGAACAGATTTTATCGAGTAATTTCACTGGAAACCGTGCTGGCAGTTTTTTTCACATATCAATGAAGAGAAAGGCCATGGGCATAGAGAATTGTATATCTATGAAACATGACATAAAGTGAAGACAATGTAGTATTATATATGGCTTCAATGTATATTAAGAAATGCTGGCTTAAATCCGCCATTATATTGCCTGGTATCTCCGTCAACATGAGACTTGGGTCCAATTATATGAATTGAGACAGACAAATCCATTGTTTAGGAGGCATAATGTCCGACCTTGCTCAATATCTAATGTCTTATGATATACTCTGGACACTGAAATGCAAATCGAGGCAATTGGCAACACATCTGAGTTGGGATACTGAGTTGGATGATCAGCTATGATCATATTGAATGGCGGTGCAGGCTCGAAGGGCCGAATGGCCTACTCCCGCACCTAATTCCTATGTTTCTATCCTTCACTCTAATTCAGCAAAAAAACAGAAAATTACATCCGTGGAACTTGGCCCACCAATGGTTATGGTAAAAGCATCAATCACCCCTGAAGGAGACCTTGCATTTATGTTGTGCCAATAACTTACCCGCAGTTTTACCACTCTTATGGTGAGGGAAAATGTGGAGTTACAATGCAAATCATAATTGAGAACCATGCCTAAGTAAAATATATGAGCGAATATTGGAGACTGATGTATTCAAGCATTAGTTCTGCATCTCAGTCTTCAGCCACATGTTGAATATATAAAAGTGTTCCCGCTGTGTGGATAGCTCCTATCAAGTACAATTCATTCTCAAAATATTTCCATGTTGACACATCCTGCGGCTATAACATTTTATTACAGCAAAAGTATTACAGATATTTGGAAACAATAAAAGATTTTTAAAAACCTTGTACTATATTATGTTTAAACTGCATAGTTTATAAAATAAATAGAATTGACAGGTTGCACTAGTTATTTATTACAAACAGTGGTGCTAAGTTTGATAAAACAAGAGTTATAAAACAACTGTACATTTTTGACATAGGATTTGATGTAAAGCATGCATATGACCATGGGAGAACAAAGAAGGGAAGAGATTGAAGGTAGACAAAAATGCTGGAAAAACTCGGTGGGTGAGGCAGCATCTATGGAGTGAAGGAAATAGGCAACGTTTCAGGTCGAAACCCTTCTTCAGACTGATGTGAGGGTGGGGGGGCAGGAGGAAGAAAGGCAGAGGTGGAGCCAGTGGGCGGAGGGAGAGCTGAGAATGGGAGGGGAAAGTCCAGCATTTTTGTCTACTTTCGATTTTCCAGCATCTGCAGTTCCTTCTTAAAAAGGGAAGAGATTGAACATTTTTTCGCCTTCCTTCACAGTGAGGAATGCGGCCGAATCACTGTGGTGGATGTTTATGTTAAAATGTATTTTGTGTCTTCTGTTGCTTTTTATTGGTATGACTGTATGGCAAATGAAATTCCTTGTATGTTGCCAAACATACTTGGCTAATAAAGGATGATTACGATGATTATGATTTTGGTTTTACTAGAAAACATATATGCAGTGTGGTTGTGATTAAAACAGACATTGTTAACTTGCTTGGTGTCAGGACACAATACCAAACTCCCTTTATTAAAAGGAGTTAAATTTACCACATTATTAGCTGTTTTTTTCAGGATCCTTGGCCCACACATTTTCTATGACAACCATTTTATCACCATTACAAGCTCCTCTGCGACAAATATAATATTGGAATTACAAAATTAGAATATTAGAAAGGCAAAAATCCAAAAAGTTGTAAGCCTCAGAACTTTGGTGCTATTTAAAGAGAACTGGACTCCAGCAAGTTCAAAGGAGCCTGAGAATGCGGCCCCAGTGTGTTTATGGAACATAGAGTGGGGCTCCAGTAAGATTAAAAGGAAGATAGACACAAATTGCTGGATTAACTCAGCGGGACATATACAGTAGTGGCATTAAAGAACCTTATAGATAGGCACATGGATAAGCAGGGAGTGGAGGGAAATGGAAAATGTGGAGCAGAGGGGATTAGTTTATCTTGGCATCATGTTCAGCACATACATTCAAGAGACTAAAATATTAATCAGGAGGGGGAACATTGATTGTGAATGAACCATGATATCAAAACAAAAACCAGAAATGTTATGGATTTATAATAAGAGTTAGCCAATGCTAAGTGCGGGATCATTAGACAGTGAGACTAGGGAGTTAATGACAGGAAACAAGGAAATGGGGGGGATAGGTTAAACCAATACTTTGCTATAATCCTCACTGCCACTGTAAACATGCCAATAATTTCAGATGGGCTAGTTTCAAATACTGTGGAAGAGCCTGCAGCAATCATTGTTATGAGACACAGAATACAGGAAAAGCTAATGAGACTGAATGCAGACAAGTCATCGGGTCTCTACGGCCTGATGAAAAAACATGAATTGCTCAAGACGGGAGAAAGACAAAAAGCAATTACTATAGGTCTGTCAGCTTAATATCTGCTGCTGGCTCTGTTATCAATTAAGAAATAATCATTTCGAGAAGATCATTGCATTCAGACCAAGTCAAGTTTTTTTTCCTGAATGGTAAATCAAACCAAGTCAACATGGTTTTATGAATGGTAAACCCTGTTTGAAAACATTTGCCCAAGTACTTTGAGAATGCCAGTGCCAGTGGAGTGCCAGTGCCTTAGCTGCCAGTGACTAGTGGAGTTCTGCAAGGGTCGGTGCTGGGGCCGCTGCACTTCACATTGTATATTGATGATTTGGACGAGGAGATGGAATTAATTAATTAATTAATTAACAAGTTTATTGGCCAAGTATTCCCATACAAGGAATTTGCCTTGGTGCTCCGCCTGCGTGACAACATGACACATGACAGTTAGGAATGACACATAAAACATTATGCCTGTGTGTCATGTTGTCCGCCTGCGTGACAACATGACACACAACATGACAGTTAGGAATGACACATAAAACATTAAACACTAATAATAAAACATCGTCGATTAAATAAAATACCAGAGCAAAAGGAGGCTACAGATTTTTGGTTATTGAGTAGAGCCACTACTCATGGGAAAAAAAGCTGTTTTTATGTCTGGCTGTGGAAGCTTTGACAGTCCGGAGTTGCCTTCCAGAGGGAAGTGATTCAAAGAGTTTGTGGCCAGGGTGAGAGGGTTCAGAGATGATCTTACCCGATTGCTTCCTGGACCTTGCTGTGTACAATGGAGGGAAGGTTGTAGCCAATAACCTTCTCAGCTGATCGGACGATTCGTTGCAGCCTCCAGATGTCGTGCTTGGTGGCTGAGCCAAACCAGACCATGATGGAGGAGGTGAGGACAGACTCTACGATGGCCGTGTAGAACTGGACCATCATTGCCTGTGGCAGATTGTGCTTCCTCAGCTGCCGCAGGAAGTACATCCTCTGTTGTGCCTTTTTGACTGTGGAGTCGATGGTGGCTGCCCACTTAAAGTCCTTGAAGATGATGGTTCCCAGGAACTTAAAAAACTACACAGACTGTGGTGTTGTTGATGGTGAATGGGGTGAGGGAAGGGGGAGATCTCCTTAAGTCTACAATCAATTCCACTGTCTTAAGAGCATTAAGCTCCAGGTTGTTGATACGGCACCAGGACACCAGCTGTGTCACTTCCTGTCTGTAGGCAGATTCCTCCCCATCCTGGATCAGTCCAATCAGGGTTGTGTCATCCACAAACTTGAGAAGCTTGATAGAGGAGTCAGTGGAGGTGTCGTCATTGGTGTAGAGAGAATAGAGGAGAGGGGAGAGTACGCAGCCTTGCGGTGCTCCTATGCTGAGGGTCTGCGGATCCGAGATGTGCTTTCCCAGCCTCACATGCTGCTTCCTGTCTGTCAGGAAGCTGGTGATCCACCGACAGAGGGGCTCAGGCACAGGAGGCTTTGAAGGATATGTGGCAAAGTTTGCAGATGATATGAAAATAACTGGAGGGGCAGGTAATGTAGGGACTCTGCAGAAGGACTTGGACAGGTTGGGAGAGTAGGCAGAGAAGTGGCAGATGGAATATAGTGTAGCAAAGTGTGGAGTCTGAAGAATGATCTCGACCCTTCACCCATTCCTTCTCTCCAGAGGTGCTACCTGTCCCGCTGAGTTACTCCAGCATTTTGTGTCTATCTTCGATTTAAACCTGCATCTGCAGTTCTTTTCTACACATGTGGAGTCAAGCATTTTGGTAGAAGGAATAAAGGCACAGACTATTTTCTAAATGGGGTGAGAATCCAGAAATCTGAGGTGCAGAGGGAGTGCTGGTGCAGGAATCCCAAAAAGTTAATCTGCAAGTCGATTCGGTAGTAAAAGAAAGCAAAATCAATGCTAGCATTTATTTCAAGAGGGCTTGTAAACAAAAACAGGGATGTAATGTTGAGGCTTTATAAGGCGCAGGTAAGGCCGCATTTGGAATATTGTAAGCAATTTTGGGCACCATAACTGAGAAATGATGTGTTGGCTCTGGAGAGGGTCCAGAGGAGGTTTACAAGAATTATCCAAGGAATTATCCGTAGGTTAACCTATGATGAGTGTTTGTCGGCACTGTGCCTGTACTCGCTGGAGTTTAGAGGAATGAGGGGGGATCTCAGTGAAACAGACAGAATAGTGAAAGGCTTGAATAGTGGATGTGGAGAGGACGTTTCCACTAGTGGGAGAGTTAAGGACTAGAGATCGCTATGATCTCAGAATTAAAGGACATTCTTTCAAGAAGGAGATGAGGAGAAATGTATTTTGTTAAAGGGTGGTAATTCTGTGGAATTCTTTGCCACAGAAGGCTGTGGAGGGCAAGTGGATATTTTTAAGGCAGAGATAGACTCTTGATTAGTACAGGGGTCAGAGGTTATGGGGAGAAGGCAGGAGAATGGGGTTAGGAAGGAGAGATAGATCAGCCATGATTGAATGGCGGAGTAAACGGTGGGCCAAATGGACTAAATCTACTCCTAGTCCTTATGATCTAACAAGTAGCATCAATAGGGGGGAACCTGGAAATGGTGTATTTGAATTGTCAGACCCATTGACATGATGCCCTAAAACAGGTTGGTTCACATAGAATAAACACAAGGTGGAGGGAAGGATGGTATGGATTGAAGATTAATTACCAGATAGAATACAGAGTTGGAATAAATAGATCTTTTTTCAGGCTGGAAAGATGTAACCAATTAAGTGTCGCAAAGATCAGTTCCAGGCCCTTAATTATTTATGATTTACATTAAAGACATGGGGGAGTGAGGGGGCAAAGTGTAAGGTATCCAAACTTTATCAATGGCATGAAAATAGGTGGGAAAGCATGTACCAATGAGGATATTCATAACCCAGCAGTATGAACATTGATTTTGCCAACTTTCAGCACCTAACCAATAATCTTGGGCCTAGTCATTTTCTCCTGCTTTCTTCCTTGTGCCCCACCAGGATGCACACCCATTACTCCAACTATCCCACCCTCCTTCTTCTTTCCCCCCCATCCCCTTCTACCTATATCCCCTCTTTTGGCCTCACATTTCATGCCTCATTTCTCCTTATCTCACAGCCTTTTGTCTCCTATTCATCGCTGGTCTTGGTCCACCATCTCCCCATCAATGGATAATAGACAATAGACAATAGGTGCAGGAGTAGGCCATTCAGCCCTTCGAGTCAGCACCGCCATTCAATGTGATCATGACGGATCATCCCCAATCAGTACCCCGATCCTGCCTTCTCGCCATATCCCTTGACTCCGCTATTTTTAAGAGCCCTCTCTAGCTCTCTCTTGAAGGCATCCAGAGTACCTGCCTCCACAGCCCTCTGAGGCAGCGACTCCCCTCCACCTATACCCTCCCCCCCCCACCTAAAATTAATGTGAAGTGTTCCAACTCGAAACGTTGTCTAGCCATCTTCCAGAGGTGCTGTCTGACCCATTGAGATACTCCAGCACTTTATTTTTGCTCACGACCCACTACCTGGATAGAGTGAATGGGCAAGAATTCAATGAGTTTATTGTGGGAAAAGTGAGGTCATGAAACTCAGGAAGAGGAGTCTGTAGGCAAGCCCTTTTCTAAATAGAGAACGATTGATGTTGAGCAATGTTCTTGTAAATGAATCACAGAAGGCAGGTGCAGCAAGTGATTAGGAAGGCAAATAGGTTATTGTCCTTTATTACAAGTCGGTTGGAATTTAGATGCAGGGAAGCATTGTTCTAGTTGTTCCAGGGTACTGTTGAAGCCACGTCTAAAGGAATGTGCACGATATTCTTCTCCTCATTTATGAAAGAATATATTCACAATGGAGATGGCGACAAATAGATTTTGTTTAGTTTAGTTTAGAGATACAGCACAAAAACAAGCCCTTCGACCCATCGAGTCTGTGCGACAAGCGATCCCTAAACACTAACACTATCCTACACACACTAGGAACAATTTTTACAATTTTACCAAGCCAAGTAACTTACAAACCTATACATCTTTGGAGTGTGAGAGTTAACAGAGATGGAATGCTGAGGCTCTATAAGGTGCTGGTCAGGCCACATTTGGAGTACTGTGAGCAAATAAAGAGTGAAGAAGATTGGACTTTATTGCCTTCCATCACAGTGAGGAATGTGGGGAATCCGCTGTGGTGGATGTTTATGTTAACTTTCATGTAGGTGTGTGTCTTATTGCTTTTTTTTAGTAAGGCTGTATGGTAAATCGAGTTTCACTGTACCGTAATTGGTACGTGTGACAATAAACTGACCTTGAAACCTTGAAATTTGCGCCCCATATCTGAGGAAGCGTGCTGGCTCTGGAGAGGGTCCAGAGGAGATTTCCAAGGATGATTCCAGGAATGTAGGTTAGCATATGATGAGCACTTGACAGCACTGGGCTCTACTTGTTGGACCTCATTGAAACTTACAGGGTGGATGTGCAAAGGATCGTTTCCACTGATGGGAGAGTCTAGGACTAGAGGTCACAGCCTCAGAATTACAGTGTTACTTTAGAAAGGAGGTGAGGAGGAACTCCTTTAGTCAGAGGGTAGTTAATCTGTGGAACTCATTGCCACATAGAGCTGTGGAGGCCAAGTCAGTGGAATATATTCCACTGAATATGCTACTTGTTAGATCATAAGGACTAGGAGTAGATTTAGTCCATTTGGCCCACCATTTGTCTATCTAAGGCAGAGATAGACAAATTCTTGATTAGAACGGGTGTCAAGAGTTATCAGGAGAAGGCAGGAAAATGGGATAAGGATGCAGAGATCAGCCAAGATTGAATGGTGGAGTAGACTTGATGGGCCGAATGGCATAATTCTACTCTTATAACTTGTGAACTTGTGAAACCGGAGCTCTGGGCTAAGTCCAGAGAAGATGGTTTGTCCCATCATAACAGGCTAAAGAAATTAGATTATTTCCTTTGGAATTCAGAAGAATGGGAAATTATCTTTTTGAGACATACAGGCATATGAGACATATTATGTGGCATGATAGGGTAGATGTTAAAATACTGTATTTCCACCTGTTGGATTATCTTGAATAAGGGCGTATTGTTACCAAATTTGGAATGTCTCGCATGGCTGGTGAATCTGGAATTCTTTGCTCCAGTAGGTTGTGGAAGCATTGTGGGTATTTAAGGATGACATAGATATTTTATTTTGAAGGATCATGGAATTAATTGAAGGCTAAGGGACAGAAAAGAAGGCAAAATTTCTGCCAGATCACCTATGATATTATTGAATGTCCAGGTAGGCTTTGGAAGCTGAGTGGCCTTCTCCGGGTCCTATTTTCTTAATTCTTAAGAAACGGTGTGCTCTAACAGGTGGGCAGCTATTCAGGACAGTAGAAGTTTGGTGTTAATATTCAATTACCATTGGCAAGGTGAGAGTTTGCAACTAGCATTGACAGCAATCTAATTAGACCTGTAGGTCTGAATGGAACTGGAAATAAGCAGACAAATAATGTTGCTTTGCAAAAGCTATATTCTTGTTCTATAATAACTAGCACAGTTACCATTTAAAAGGATATAGCTTTGTGGAGTTTGCACGTTCTCTCTTTGACCACATGCATTTCCTCCAGGTACTCAAATTTCCTCTCACGTGCAGGTTGGTCAGCTAAGTGGCACAGTAAACCTCCTTAATGTGTAGATGACTGGTAGAATCTTGGGGGAATTGATGGGAATGAGGGGAGAACAAATTAGGATTAATATAAATGAAGCTTGATAGTTCATGCAGACTCAACGGGAAAATTCTGGGAACTTAACATCTATAGTTGGTAAGTTACTGAAGAGTATTCTGAGGGATAGGATATACATGCATTTGGATGGGCAAGGGCTGATTAGGGATAGTCAGCATGGTTTTGTACGTGGGAAGTCGTGTCTCACAAATCTGATTGATTTTTTTTAAGACATGACCAAAAAGGTTGATGACGGCAGAGCTGTAGATGTGTACATGGACTTCAGTAAAGCGTTCGACAAGGTTCCGCATGGTAGGCTGCTCTGGAAGGTTATATCGCATGGGATCCAAGGAGAGATAGCTGAATGGATAGCAAATTGTGTCCATGATAGGAAGCATAGGGTAATGGTGGAAGGTTGCTTCTCAGACTGGATGACTGTGACTAGTGGTGTGCCTCAGGGTTCGGTGCTGGGCCCATTACTGTTTGTCATCTACATCAATGATTTAGACGAGAACATACAGGACAAAATTAGCAAGTTTGCTGATGATACAAAATTGAGTGGTTTTGCAGATAGTGAAGATGGTTGTGAACAATTGCAGCGGGATCTGGATCGATTGGCCAGGTGGGCGGAGGAATGGTTGATGGAATTTTATACAGGGAAATGTGAGGTGTTGCATTTTGGGACGTCGAAAAAGGGCAGGACCTACACAGTAAATGGTAGGCTTCTGGGTAGTGTTGTAGAGCAGAGGGATCTCGGAGGTTCATGGTTCCTTGAAGGTCGAGTCGCAGGTAGATAAGGTGGTCAAAAATGCTTTTGCACTTTGGTCTTCATCAGTCAGAGTACTGAGTATAGATGTTGGGAGGTCATGTTGCAGTTGTATAAGACGTTGGTGAGACCGCATATAGAATATTGTGTTCAGTTCTGGGCACCATGTTATAGGAAAGATATTGTCAAGCTGGAAAGGGTTTAGAAAAGATTTATGAGGAATTGCCAGGACTAGAGGGTGTGAGCTATAGGGAGAGGTTGAATAGGCTGGGTCTCTATTCCATGGAGCGATGGAGGATGAGGGGGGATCTTATAGAGGTATACAAAATCATGAGAGGAATAGATTGGGTAGATAAACAGAGCCTCTTGCCCAGAATAGGGGAATCGAGGAACAGAGGACATATGTTCAAGGTGAAGGGGAAAAGATTTAATAGGAATCCGAAGGGTAACTTTTTCACACAAATTGGGTGGGTGTATGGAACAAGCTGCCAGAGGAGGTAGTTGAGGCTGGGACCATCATTTAAGAAACAGACAGGTACATGGATAGGGCAGGTTTGGAGGGATATGGACCAAGCGCAGGCAAGTGGGACTAGTGTAGCTGGGACATTGTTAGCCAGTGAGGGCCAGTTGGGCCGAATGGCCTGTTTCCACACTGTATCACTCTATGACTCCAAAAAAGACCTATTTCTGTGCTAGTTATATTAAAACCATCATTCACACAAGTTTCCTTGTTATAAAAAGTCAAACCTAACGCATAAGACTTGTTTTCTGGATCTTTGTAATTGCTGCCTTACAGATTATTGCATGAATGTACATTGTTAGTTTGTATTCTCCTTTGGCACCAGTTTGTGGATAATTTGACATTTTCCTTTTTACACTGTTGGATTCGGGGTGGAATGCGACCTTCAACCTTGCTTTCAACCATGCTCCTGTCAGATATCATAGAAAGTTCAAAATCATCATCAGTTGTAGCTGGAGCCCATTATCTGAAACCAGTCCTTGTGTGATACTTTATTAGCTTAATTTTCCCTCTCGTTACCACAGAAGGCTATTTTCCAATCAGCAGAATGATTAGGATGAAACCCACAGAATGGAGAGGTTTGTCCCGTATTTGTGCGCAATCTGATTAATCCGTCCTCGAACACAGTCCAGGGAGATGGCGGCCATTGTACCATTGTGGACGGTAAATGAAGCCCGCAGACCGACGCTTGCCCATTGACTACCTAAAGGCATCCGACCTCCAATCTGGTGTGCCACAACAGATGGCTGACCACGATCATCCAGCACCAGGTTCAGGAACACTTTGACGATATCACACGAATGAATCAGTTTGATGTTGAACGCAAGGCTGGCCACCCCGCCGTCGCGGAACAGGATGCGCTTGTGTGCAAACTGCCCCGTTGTCACCAGCACAACCGGCCTCTGTTCTGCCGGCAAAACCTCCTGGAAACTGAGGAACCTGTTCCTCACAGCCCCTGTTGGTAAAGCGGAGCCCGACACCGCGAGCCTGAGAGCCGAGGATATGGCCGATGGAATCCACACAAGGCTGAACATGCTGATCCCAGTCGTATCTCCAAAGTACCGCACACTGCACTGCGCGGGGGTGTGGATCTGAAAGCTGACTGTGTCTCCAGCGTGCACCATGGAGGCTCCAGAGGCAGATATCGAGGTGTCCCGATAGTTGACCCCGGATTTATAAACTTGCATTAACTCGTCAGCGCTTCCATTCCTGTTAATGTAGGAAATCAACGTGAAGCCTTCGCGGATGCACGTGTGGCCCATGGCATAGAGCGCCTGGTGATATACAAACTTCACCACCCCTTCCTCTGTGAATCTTACTGCCCTACTATCATAGGACAAGGTGATCATGTAGGGGTCGGAGATGGATGCGACCTTGAAGACAGGTCGATAGCTGGTCTGGTAGTGCACGGAGCTCGCCATGAGGGCACTCATAGCCACTGCTCCCGTGTCGTGGCAGAGCCAGAAGAAGCTGAATGGGTTCTGGAGTTGATATAAGTTGAAATCGTTGCTCTGGTTGCAGAACTGATTGGGGCTTTCCACAAAGAGGTGGAGCACGTGGCCAGGCTCCACCTCAGCTGAGCCACTCACACTGGCGCTCTGGTAGTACTTTCCCTCAGGTTGCTCGATGCGGACACCACTGAGAACTTGCCCATCTTCCTCCTTCTCCACCTCCCTCTCTGCCTCCTCCTCCATGTTCAGCCTCAGTGAAAACTGGAGGAAATTCCTGCAGTTGTGCCTGATGGCCAGGTTGTAATCAGCCCAGATCAGACCATGTTGCCTGAAGACCAATTTGCCACCTTCATTTTTCACCAGGTCGGACGAGGGGTTCCCCTGCAAGGGCAGGTTCAAACCCAGATGGACAGGGGTCTGCCCGAGATTCAGCGAAACAACCGCAGTGTTCGTCGACCAGGAGTCTGAGAGACGGCTTCCAGGTGTCAGGATGCAAAGGGTGTCACTGTATCGGGAGCAGTGGTGAACCACTGTACCTTTGTCACATCGCAAGCAGGCCTGGCATTCCTGCATTTCACTGTTGAAGAAGTAGTCGTACCCACAAAACACCAAGGGAAGATCACTTTCTGCAAATCCCAGGCATCGGAATCCACCTGTTAAGAGCAAGAGAGAGATAGAGATGGACTAAGTGTCAGACTCGAGGGCCTGAGCTATAGGGAGAAGTGGGGCAAACTGGGACTCAATTCCTTGGAAAGCAGGAGACTGGGAGGTGATCTTATAGAGGTGTATAAAATAATGAGTGGAAAGGAGAGTGAATGCACAATCTTTTACTAGGGTAGGGGAATCAAGAATTAGAACCCATCGGTTTAAGATGAGAGGGGAAAGATTTAATAGAAATCTTAGGGACAACGTTTCACACCAAGGGTAGAGGTTATATGGAACTAAATACCGGAGAAAGTAGTTGCAGCAGGTACTATAATAACATTTGAAAGACCTTTGAACAGGTAGATCGATGGGAACGATTTAGAAGGATATGGGCCAAACGCATGCAAATGGGGCTAGTTTAGATGGTGCATGGATGAGTTGGGCATCCGAGTGGCTGGCAGTGGCTGTTTCCATGCCGTACGACTCAATATCTCTCTGTAAGTGCCCCGTGGTCATGCTGGGAAATCCTCATGTTACCAACACCCAATATTTGAGAAAGCCTACCTGGAGTGTTAAGGCACTTTAATCGATCGCCACAAAAATCCATTGACTCCATGCACTCATCTTTGTCCTGGATTTAAAAGAAAAGATTAAAAAGCCATTCAATATAATGTGACCACATTGCTGCTCTGAAATCTCCACACAAAATCACACTCCTGTTGAATGTCCACAAAAGTATCAGTCCCTAGTGGAGTTTAGTTTATTATTATTGTCACGTATATTAAGGTACAGTGTTTGCATGATATCCAGTAAGATAAAAAATTATACATGAATATAATCAACCCATCCACAATACACAGATAAAGGGTGCAACACTCAGTGCAAGATATATTATTGGTCTGATAAAGTGGAATCAAAGATAGATCAAAGTTCTCCAATGAGGTAGATAGGTGATGATGGGAAGACCATTTAGTTACCTGATAACACACTGGAAAGAAATTGTTCCCTGAAATAGCATTTGGATAGCAGTAACAGGATCGGTCCGAGTCAGCATGGATTTACGAAGGGGAAATCATGCTTGACTAATCTTTTGGAATTTTTTGAGGATGTAACTAGGACAATGGACAAGGGAGAGCCAGTGAATGTAGTGTACCTGGACTTTCAGAAAGCATTTGATAAGGTCCCACATGGGAGATTAGTGGACAAAATTAGGGCACATGGTATTGGGGGTAGAGTGCTGACATGGATAGAAATTTGGTTGGCAGACAGGAAACAAAGAGTAGAGATTAGGGTCCCTTTCAGAATGGCAGGCAGTGACTAATGGGGTACCGCAAGGCTCAGTGCTGGGACTGCAGCTATTTATAATATACATCAATGATTTAGATGAAGGGATTCAAAGTAACATTAGCAAATTGGCATGGCAGATGCAGTTCAATGCGGATAAATGTGAGGTTATCCATTTCGATAGCAAAAACAGGAAGGCAGATTTCTAAATGGTGTCAAGTTGGAAAAAGGGGAAGTACAACAGGATCAGGGGGTCCTTGTTGATCAATCAATGAAAGTAAGCATGCATGTACAGCAGGCAGTGAAGAAAGGGAATGGCATGTTAGCCTTCATAACAAGAAAAGTTGAGTACAGGTCTAAAGAGGTCCTTCTGCAGTTGTATAGGGCCTTAGTGAGACCACACCTGGAGTATTGTGTGCAGTTTTGGTCCCCTAATTTGAGGAAGGACATTATTGCTATTGCGGGAATGCAGCGTAGGTTTACAAGTTTAATGCTGAGAGAATGGAGCAGCTGGGCTTGCATACTCTGGAGTTTGGAAGGATGAGAGGAGATCTTATTGAAACATATAAGATTATTAAGGATTTGGACACGCTAGAGGCAGGAAACATGTTCCCGATGTTGTAGGAGTCCAGAACCAGGGGCCACAGTTTATGAATAAGGGGCAAGCCATTTAGAACGGAGATGAGGAAACACTTTTTCAAACAGAGAGTTGTGAGTCTGTGGAATTCTCTGCCTCAGAGGGCAGTGGAGGCCGGTTCTCTAGATTCTTTCAAGGGAGAGCTGGATAGGGCTCTTAAAGATAGCAGTGTCAGGGGATATGGGGAGAAGGCAGGATCGGGATATTGATTGGGGATGATCAGCCATGATCACATTGAATGGCAGTGCTGGCTCGAAGGGCCGAATGGCCTACTCCTGCACCTATTGTCTATTGTCTATTGAAACTGGAGTATGCATTTCCAGACTTCTGAAACTCTTGCCTGATGTGTAGATTGAGTCAATGGAAGGGAGGTCGGTTTTTGTGATGGACTGAGCTCGGTCCACAACTCGCTGCAATTTCTTGAATGGAGCTGTTCCCAAACCAGGTTGTGATGCATTATTTATTTTATTTATTTGTAAAATATTTTTATTAGAAGTAAATACATATTAAGAAGGAATAACATAAAATAAAAAGAAAGAGACATATTATTCGTCACATACATTCTTAATATTTTTAAAGTTTACAATCATTCTTATTTATACTTCTATACTTTTTATTATTTTATAACAGAAAGAAGATAGTAAAGAGAAATAATAAAAAGAAATAAAATAAAAGTAGAAAATCAATAATATGAGTGGAGTATTAAGCAGGCTATACTTCATTGGAGATATATCAGTGATCTATTATATATAGTTCTTCATCTATTCCTTCATTCAGGTTTCAGTCAGGCCCTCGAACCGGACCACCTTGACCCTTTAAATATTCAATAAATGGAGACCATATTCCTCTGAACTGATCTAGCTTGTCCAAAAGGACAAGTCTTAATCTTTCCAGATGAAGTGTCTCCGACATTTCTGTAATCCACATTTTGATTGTGGGGGATGTAGGACCTTTCCAAAATCTTAATATTAATTTTTTACCAATTATTAAACTATAATCGATAAAAATTCTTTGCTGTGTTGTTAGTAGTTGATCCGTTTCTAATATTCCTAATGTGATTAATTTTGAGTCTGGAGTCAGATTTGCATTAACTACATTCGAGATTATCTTTAAAATTTCCGTCCAAAAGTTAGTAATTTTTATACATTTTGTGAATGAGTGCGTTAGATTAGCTTCTAAATGCTGACATTTATCACATGTAGCAGAAACATTTGAAAAAATTCTGTTTAATTTGGATTTTGAAAAGTGTAATCTATGTAAAACTTTAAATTGTATCAAAGAGTGTCTGGCATTTAATGAGCAGTGGTGTATATGTTGTAAACTTTCATTCCATACTTCTACACTAATTGTTTGACCTAATTCATTTTCCCATACTTGCCTATATATTTCCGACATTGGTACATCATTTTCCAATAAAATATTATAAATATATGATATTAATTTCTCTGTGTTCGGATATTTATTTAGACATTCATCTAAAATTTCTGTCTTTCTATTTCTAAAATCCTGTGTGTTTGATTTAACATAGTCTCTAATTTGTAAATATCTAAAATATTCTTTTGAGTGTAATCCGTAATTTTGTAATTCCTGAAATGAAAGAAAGAGACTTTCCCTGTAGAGATAACCCATCTTATTAATTCCATAGTTCTTCCATTGTAAAAAACCTTTATCCATCATTGAGGGTTTAAAAGTAATGTTGTTTACAATGGGAAGAGCCAGTGGTATACTTTCCAATTTTATTGTTTTCTTTAATTGTTTCCAAATACGTATCCCACTTTCTATTATTGGGTTTCCTCTATAAATTTTCTTACGTATTTTAGTATTGGCAAATAAAATCGAGCTAATTTCGAAAGGTGAACAATCTTCCTTTTCCATTTTTAACCAGTTTGGCTGTTTATCTAATTCTTCCAACCAAAAATTCATATTTTTAATATTAACTGCCCAGTAGTAAAACATAAAATTAGGCAGTTTTTAATTTATTCTATGGCTCTTATAATCCCAAATAAAATTGGTAACTATAGAGTCCACTTTCTTAAAAAAAATTTTAGGAAGATATATCGGGATCAGTTGAAACAGGTATAATAATTGCAGAAGAAAAATCATTTTTATCGCATTAATTCTACCTAGCAATGAAATAGGTAATGTTTTCCAATATAGGATATTCTTAAGTAGTTTATTCAGTAGGGGTGGGAAATTAGATTTAAATAACGAATCATATCTTTTTGCATAAATTCCAAGATATTTGATTTTTTCATTTGCTATCTTAAAAGGAAATTGTTGTAGTATATGTGGGTTATTTCTCATTATTGGTATAAGTTCACTTTAATTCCAATTAATTCTATATCCTGAAAACAAGCCAAATTGAGTTATTAAATCTAATAAGTTAGGGATACTAGTTTCAGGCTTTGTAATATAAAGTAATACATCATCTGCGTATAAAGAGATTTTACTTTCAGTTTCTTTGGTTTCATACCTGTATATTTCAGGATGTAATCTCACGGATTGTGCTAATGGTTCAATTGCCAGTGCGAACAGTAGCGGGGATAGAGGACAACCTTGTCTACAGCCTCTGGATAAATTAAATTTAGTTGATAACATTTGATTTGTAAATATTCTAGCTGTTGGATTGGTATTTAGTAGTTTAACCCATGTTATAAACTTCTCTCCCAACTGAAAAATTTCCATAACCGAAAATAAATAAGACCATTCAACCTGATCAAAAGCTTTCTCTGCGTCTAATGAGATAATTGCTAGATCTTTATTAATATTTATTTTCGAGTATATAATATTGAATAATCGTCTCAGGTTATATGAGGAGTATCGTTTTGGTATAATTCCTGTTTGATCTGAATGAATTACTTTATTAATCACTGTATTTAGTGCTAGTATTTTGGTTAATATT
This sequence comes from Okamejei kenojei, assembly GCA_035221665.1. Lineage (NCBI taxonomy): Eukaryota > Metazoa > Chordata > Chondrichthyes > Rajiformes > Rajidae > Okamejei > Okamejei kenojei. Next base: position 124,952,258 of record CM069132.1, read on the forward strand.
TTTTGATCAGTATTTAAAAGAGCTATGGCTCTATACGACCCTGGATCATCCAGATCTTTATCTAATGTAGGTACAAGCGTTATAATAGATTCATTTAATGTTTCTGGTAATTTCTGTTGTGCATAAATATATTCATAAAGTGTCTTCAAACGTGGTGCTATCAGATCATAGAATGTTTTATAAAATTCCGAACCAATACCATCCGGTCCTGGAGTTTTACCATTTTTTAATGACCTAATAGATTCTTTGATTTCTTTAGTAGTTATTTCAGCGTTTAGTGATTCTCTATTTTCTAAATTCAGTCCTTTTAGATTACAATTTTTTTTTAATGTTTCTATTCCTGTCTGATTTTCTGTCGTTTTGGCTGAATATAAATTTTTACAATATTGCAAAAATCTCTCATTTATATCTTTAGTTTGTACTAGTAATTCACCTTTATCTGATTTAATCCTATGGATTAGTTTTTCTCCCTCCAATTTTCGTAATTGACGAGCCAATAATTTTTGTGGCTTGTCTCCGAATTCAAATTATATTTGTTTAGTATATTGGTAGAGTTTTACAACTTGGTCTGACTGTATTTTATTTAATGCAGAGATTTTATTATGTTTTATCATGGTTGGTTAGCAGCATTTTCTGTGTCTAATTGTTTGATCTCCTTTTTCAATGCCTGTTGTTCCCTCCAATTCTCTTTATTATAAAATGCTTGAGAGGATATCATAATTCCCCGAACATACGCTTTAAAAGTTTCCCATAATAGGGATGGAGGTATTTCTGGCTTATCATTTATTTCAAAGAAAATCTTAATCTGTTTTGTGATGTATTCTTGAGTTATTTTGTCTTTTAAAATTTGTGGGTTAAATCTCCATTTTCCCTGTTTTTCCGTTTTACCAGTTATTTTAATCATAAAAGTTAAAGGTGCGTGATCTGAGATTATAATATTATGATATTTTGAATTATAAGTGAATGGGATAAGTTTTAAATCTACCAAAAAATAATCTATTCTTGAATAAGTTTTATGCACAGGTGAGTAAAATGAATATTCTCGTCCAGCTGGGTTTTGCATTCTCCAAACATCTTTAATATTACTAGTATCTGTATATGCATTTATTAGATCACTGGAATGCGATTTAATTTTCCGTAGTCTTGATGATCTGTCTAAATAGTACAATTTAAATCTCCTCCAATTATTAGGTTGAGTTGTGGTAATTCTGGGATAGTATTAAATATTTTCTTAAAAAACAGTGGGCTGTCAAAATTTGGGCCATATACATTGACAAAAATCATTTTTTGTGTGTATAATTCTCCTATTACAATAATATATCTACCATCACTATCAGTTATAGTTGAAGTGTGTTTAAATGAAATGCCTTTATGAATTAATATTGCTACACCTCTAGATTTGTGTGTAAAAGAAGAATGATATGCTTTGTCAATCCATTTAGCCTTTAATCTATGCTCTGCATCTTTTTTTAGATGTGTCTCTTAGATAAATGCCACGTCTACTTCAAGTGCTTTTAAATGTGCTAATACTTTACCTCTCTTAATTGGTTCGTTAATACCTTTAACATTCCAGCTACAAAATGTTATTCCTCCATTCCCCGTATTTGTTTTTAAGTCTTGCATCTTTTATCTAAGGAGGTATTCAATAGAGCAAATGGTTCAGCTCGACATACCCGACTTTACACCCGAACTCCGAATAGATGAATTTCAAGACCCTTGGGTATCTCTCACGTATATATATCCTTTGTATTAATTTATAACTCCATTCAAATATAAAATAATAATAACAAAGAATAATATAAAAAAAGGATAGATTAAGAGATTAGTAATGTGCACAAAGAGAGAAAAAACTACATCAAATATTAGTGTAGTTAGTGTTAGCCATACTACCATGGCTAGCAATCTACCGACTTCCGTAGTCGATGTTACAAACTTATCCATCTCCATTGTGCCTTAAAATTGTTATTCCATAAAAATATTTAACAGGGAATATTAAACTCTGATGTGAACAGGATCCATCAGTCAAGTATATGATAATATCTATACTTAATACATATTAAAATATATAATTTAAAAAAAAGGGAGGAAAATAAAAAATAAGGGAAAAAAAGTGCCGGGGGGATAAATGAAATCAAACTTTATATTCTGTGTGATTATATTTACTGTTTACCTAATTCTAAGTAAATCAACTATAATTAGTTTTAATAATTAATTGGTAGTTATCAGCTTTAATTAATAATAATACCGCTGTATAAATTTTAGTATTTGTTAGTTATTAATATTAGTAGTGTTATTATTCTAATTGTTAGTATCCATAGGAGTCTCCAATCCGTATCTCTAATCCGAGTCTCCAATCGCATCCTTCTCCATCCTCTTTAGGTGCAACAAGTCCATAGTCCACTCCAATCCTGAAAATACAATTTATTTGTTGGTATAGTTCATCTCTGAAGATTTAATTCAGTCTTCCTCTCGTTCCTTAATCCCCTGGGCAAAGTTCATTGCATCCGCTGGGTTCTTCCTGGTTGTAGGTGACTCTCAGGGTGGCTGGGTACCTCAGACTGTACTTCAAATTCTTCACTTCCTTCAAAATTCTTTTGGTCTCCTTGAATGCATTTCGTTTCTTGGAGACATCTGCTGGGTAATCTCGATAAATGCTGATCGAATCTTCTTCGTATGTAAGATTTCTACTTTTTACAATTTTGTTCATCATCTCCTCCAGGACATGATCATACTGGACTTTTACTAACATTTGTCTTGGAGGAGCGTCTTGCTTTATATAACGTCTCATTACTCTGTGTGCTTGGGCTAGTAAAGGCTTTTGTTCCAGAGATAAAACCTTTTGCAATAGGTTTGCAGTAAACTCTCGGGTATCTTGTTTCTTTTCTCTCCCTTCTCGAATACCCACGATCCTTAGGTTCTGTCTTCTCTGGCGTCCTTCCAACTCGGTACATTTATCAGTTATTTTGCCCAGTAAATCAGATAGACGTTGATTTTCTTTGAGGAGTGTTTTCATAGTCTGAGCACTTGTTTCGGCTAAATCCTCAAGGTTCTTTATGGCTGTCGACTGCTCCTTGAGTTCTTCCTCCACAGGTTCCAGCTCTGTTTCAATCTTATTTTGAATTTTATCATTCATCTCTACTACTATATTTGCAGCTTGATCCGTTAATATTTCTGCAATTTCCTTTCGCAATGTGTCGGATAATTCCGTGGCCGAGATATTGATTTCAGACTTTAACTCTTTCATCTCCTCTTTGATTTTTTCTATTTCTTGCTTAAAATTCATTTTTGCCAGTTCAGTCTTTAATTCCAACTTTATTTCTTTCTTAACTCTGCCATTTCTTGTACAAAAAAAACTTTAAGTTCTTCAATTTCCGATTTTTTCTTTGATTTTTTCGACACATCTTCTTGGGATAGTGTCCTACCTGAGCCCAAGGCTTCAGTCGGGCCTTGTTCTTGTTCTGCCGTTTTTTGTCTTGTATATCGAAGTTTTGATTTATCCACGGGTGGGCTGCGCTGTGTTGCCATTACGAGTCGCACGCCTGATGACGTCACTCACGGCAGCCGGTGCAGAAACAGCAGGCAGCAGATAAGTCTTTTCTCCCCGGTTTTTTCCTCATTTTTTTCACGGAGCTGGCTGGCGTTACTCTCTAGCCCTCCATGGCGCCACCGGAAGCCAGATTGTGATGAATTCTGATAAGATGCTTTCTACAACACATATGTAGAGGTTGGTGAGGATAGGTTCGATGTAACTGGTCCAGGACAAATTGCTGGTGATGGTTCTTCACAGGAACTTTATACTTATCTCCACATATATCCAAACAATGTTTAAGAACCATTTAGACAGGCATATGGATAGGACTGGTTTAGAGGGATACGAGTCAAACACAGGCAGGTAGGACGAGTGTAGCTGGGACATGTTGGTCAGTGTGGGCAAGTTGGGCTGAAGGGCCTGTTTCCACACTGTATGACTCTATGATTCTATATTCCCAGGAACTGAATGTGTGAGAAGTGAACATAACCAGCAGCAACCATACTCGCACATTTTTGGCTCCAATGATCAGTTTCCCTTGCCACGTGATAACGAGAATTTACAGAGATGAGGTAGAAAGTGGCTTGTAGTAGTGTTTTCCTGCTTTATTTAAACTAACTCTCAGATGTAAAGAAACCAACGCCAGTGCACACAGATCACACACACCACTTCTACAGACATATTAACACAAGTAGTGCTGGGCAAAATAAGATAATGGAATCTGTTCTCTTCAGCACTCAAGGATACCCTAGATTAATTTATCAATTTGTTTCCAGTCAATGGCACCAAACAATCCACTACAGTCTCAATTGGTTCTTAACCTCAAAGAAACAAATTCAGAGACAAAGCACAATATACAGCTCGTACTTAATAACCTAATTAATGCAAGCTGCACAGGATGAAATTCTGGGTAATAGGATCATGGAGAGATACAGCACAGAAAGAGATCATGATCTACTGTGCCAAAGGATAGCGTCAGCCCTCTATTATTTTCTCAATTCCCTTTCATTCAATTTCATTTTGAAAGCTATTTTAAATCTACTTCAACCCATGTGTTGTAGCATTCTAGGTTTTAACAATTATCCTAAAATATTTCCTTTTACTTAGAATAGGCTTTGATCATTTATTATGTTGCCATAAATCATTGCCTTTGGGTAACTGACTCTTCCTCATTTATTATACCATCATTCTCCGTAGTATGAACACATTGTTTTTTTTTCCTTAATCGTTTCTATGTGTGATAAGGGCAGCTAAGATAACAAGAGTTTGTTAACATGATGAACAATCTGCAGCACCCAAACAATCTTTCAAATGCATGAGAATGAAGCTGAGAAAGGTGCAAAATGAGAAGACCATTCACTTTCCCATGCTGATTAGCTCTGTAATTACAACAGTGGTAGGCAATTGTGGTGGCACAGTGGTGCAGCTGGTAGAGCTGCCACCTCACAGTGCCAGAGACCTGGGTTCAATCCTAACCTCAGGTACTATCTGTATGGAGTTTGCACATACTACCTGTGACTGTGGGTTTCCTGCAGGTGCTCTGATTGCCTCCCACATCCCAAAGACATGCAGCTTTGTAGGTTCATTAGCCTCTGTAAATTGATGCTATTGTGTAGGGAGCGGATGAGTGGCATAATATCGATCAAATGTAAAAAGGGTGAGTGATGGACTTGGTGGTGTGAAGGGCCTGTTTCCATGCTGCATCTCTGAAGTAAGCTAAACTAAATACTTTGGAATAAATAATCTCTCACATACTGTTGCCCCATCCAAAGGAGGCAAGTAGCCTTACAACATGCACAAAGTCATATTGTCACTTATAGCTGAAACTGTAGCCACAAAATAAATAAATGTTTCTATCACTGCTTAGCTGTACAGTGCGTGTAAATTTAATCATATAAAACTTCAATAATGGGTGATACACAATGGAAGAGCCCCACCGAGTCTGCGTCAACCAGTAATCCCCGTACACGAACGCTATCCTACACACCAGGGACAATGTTACAGTTACCAACGCCACTAAACCTACTAATCTGCACATCTTTGCAATGTGGGAGGGAACCGGAGCACCCAGAGAAAACCCACATGGTCACACGGAGAACGAACAAACTCTATACAGACATCACCCATAATCAGGATCGAACCCGGGTCTCTGCCACCGCTGCGCCACCATGCCGCTGGATTCAAACAACTACAATCTCTGTTATCTAACCCTGAGCATTCTTCCCTTAACCACATGCTGCCCGGAAGCTGTTATGCAGGTTCCCAAGAATCACTGCCAACTCCCCACCCGAAACTTCAACACTGACACTTCATAGTCTGAAAAAAGAGTCTCAACCCGAAACGTCACCCATTCCTTCCCTCCAGAGATGCTGCCTGTTCCGCTGAGTTACTCCAGAATTTTGTGTCTATCTTTGGTGTAAAACCAGCATCTGCAGACCCGTCCTACATACTAATGCTTTATAGTTGTACGAACATCATTCTCGAGCCACTGGGTAGGAATCGACCTCTGGGCACAGAATAGAAGGCAGGAATTGTTTTTACGTGCTCCAGGATGAGTGTTTGGATCACAACCTGTTTCACATGACGCACTGCAATTCCCATGCCTAGGGTTTAAAGTCAATCTTTATATTGATCAAGAGCAAATCTCATGCTTTTCACTTGTTACGTCTCAGAACAGCTGCTATACCAATTCAGAACAACACTTTCTCAAGTGGGAAGTCAAACCATAAGAATTTGGGAGGAATCAAACTGGAGGAAAAACAGCCAAACTTTGGGTATCTTTGGAATGGTTTGGAGTGTCTCCTCCAGTTTGATTGTTTGACTGATTACAAGGCAAGAAAATGGTGATTGACAAGATCCTGATTTAATACAATTCCTAAGCAGGTGGGGCATCAATATTCTCAGCAGATTGGGCGGCATCTGTGCAGGGTGGTACAGCATTGGTCTTTCCGGGTAATAACTGTGGACCAACCGGAATCATTAAATATGATGGTACAATAGACAGTAGAAAATAGGTGCAGAAGTAGGCCATTCGGCCCTTCGAGCCAGCACTATCATCCACAATCAGTAGCCCGTTCCTTCCTTCTCTCCATATCCCTTAACTGCACTATCCCTTAGAGCTCTATCAAACTCTCTCTTGAAAGCATCACAAGAACCAGCCTCCACTGCCCTCTGAGGCAGAGAATTCCACAGACATAAAACTCTGTGTGAAAACACTTTTCCTCATACCCATTATAAGTGGCTTACCAATTATTCTTAAACTCTGGCCCCTGCTTCTGGACAACATTGGGAACATCTTTCCTGTATGTTTCTAGCATGTACAAACCCTTAATAATCTTATATGTTTCAATAAGATCCCCTCTCATCCTCCTCAATTCCAGAGTATACAAGCCCAGCCGCTCCAGCCTATCAACATATCAGAGCCTCGCCATCCCGGGAATGAACCTTGTGACCTACGCTGCACTCCCTCAATAGCAAGAATGTCCTTCCTCAAGTTTGGAGACCAAAACTGCACACAATACTCCAGGTGTGGTCTCACTAGAGCCCTGTACAACTGCAGGAGGACCTCTTTGCTCCTATACTCAGCTCCTCTTGTTATGAAGGTACCTGACTTGGTAAGTATTTCCAGCACTTATATCTGAGATTACTAGTATCTTCAATGTTTTAGCCTGTTAATCAGTAACATCACCATCTTGCTATGTACTATGGCTTCTTGCCACATCCCACTTAAACAAAGACCAGGCCACTAACAAAAACCATCAGGCACATGTATGTTGCAAAACCAACTCTATTTGAAGTCTTCGCTTGAAGATAGTATTCACAACATCTGTCTCTCTGGGCACTTTGGGTTTTTGCCTAATACACTATTCACAGTTCAACACAAAATTAGACTTGACATTGCTCGCTGCACATTCGGCAGCATCAACAGATATTGTTTACCTTTCGATTGCATATCAGTAGGAATGTTACAAAATGTTGCATTTTTGAAAATCAAGCCTGTAATTTATCTCATCAGATAAAGCATAAAAATAACTTTAATTTGATACCTAATTCACTTTCATATCTTCAGTATTAAAAAAGTTATAGTCATTTTCATACTCGGAAATTAGCATCTTGCTCCCTCTTGCTTTTCCATTTACTTAACACAAAAGCTGTGATTGAGGACAGTCAATCGACATAAAAGCCCATAACTTTCTTAAAAAATAAGAGAACTGAATGAAATTTTCAGTTATTATAGATTAAAGCATTCTGAAACAAATATGATACATCTTACTTGGACGACCTGAAATTAAAGCATATAATTAATTAGTTACCTAATTGTAGATAATTAGAAAATTTACGGTTGTGACAGAAATAGTAAGAAACACCCAGACTGCCTTGAAAAATCAAAAATTTGATTCTCAAGATCAGTACTTTAATATTTTTATAACGTTAAAACAAATAGTAAATACCCAACAATAAATTCATATGCATGTCATAAAATCAATTAAATTCATCTAAATTCAATTACTAGATCTAAACATCTATCCCATTCTTCAAAGGCTACAAATAATTTTTTTAAAGGCCACATTTTTAAAATAGACAATAACACAAAATATAGATGAGTTAGATGTTCTTATGACATGTTATGCAAAAAAAAAAAGAATTTGGTTATCTTGAGAGTGGATTGTGATAGATCAGAATGTGGCCACCGCCATGATAAGCCCCGCGATATCGGCAGGCAAGTCACGGCCGATATCAGGGCCTAAATAACATATTTTGAATCATCAGATTAAAATGAAACCACGCCAAAAAGAAAGGTAAGATGTTAAATAAACTATATAACTTTTGTTTTGTCCTGACGTGGAAGTCCTTGATGTTGATTTTGATCCGTGATGTTGAAGGCGTTAGAAATCGCGTTTAACTTAAATCCAGCGATGCACCTGTCCAGCAACTTTTTTTTAAAAACGGGAACGGAAGCACAGAACAAATTTTCTTTATCAACTTATAGGTCCGAGCAAATACTTCTCCGACAACCAATACAAACCTGAATTTTAATCCCACCCCCATCCCTCATAGCCTCCAGAATCCCCCCCCCCCCCCAAGCCTCTGGAATCGCACGCACAGGCAGTGGCAGATCTGGAGTGCCGCTGATGGTAGGTTTTGTAACAACACTAATGTCAGTAGTGGCCTTGGACACCATATGTGGACTTATTTCCAAAAACGGAAAAATATGACTTAAGTGACAAACTATAGCTTAGTAAAAACTCCATAAAACTTAAAGAGAGCCATAGACCCATAACGCATGGAAAAAGGTCCTTCAGCCCAACTTATCAATGACGACCAAGATATCCCATCCCAGGAGGTCGCGAGCAGTACACGGCTCCCAGGAGGCCACGGAGCCCCGTGGCCAGAATCTGGATCAGAGCTGTCAGGAGTGACAATAATGTATCTTTCATCTAAGCTAGTCCCATTTGTTCACGTTTGGCACACAGCTCTCCAAACCTTTCCTATCCATGTGCCTGTCCAAGTTTCTTCGACATGTTGTTACAGTATTGCCTCAAGTACTTCCTCTGGCAACTCATTCCATTTACCCACCACTCTGAATGACAAAGTTGCCCCTCAAATTCTTATTCAATCTTTCCACTCTTACCTTGAACCTATGTCCTCTGGTTCCCTACCCAATCCAGGGTAAAAGATTCAGTGTATTTACCCTATCAATTCCCCTGATGATTTTATTCACCTCTGTAAGTTCAGCCGATAGCCTCCTGGTCATCTTGCATTCCCAAGCTCTCCCTACAGTTAAGGGTCTCAAGTCCTTGTTAATCTTCTTAATGACATCCCTCCTATAGCAGGATGACCAATACTGAACACAATATACTCCAAATATGGCCTCACCTGCATCTTGTACAACTGTAATATTACAACCCAACTTCTATATCAATACCATGACTGATGAAGGTCTATGTACCAAAAGGCTTCTATACCATCCTATCTACCTGTGATGCCACTCTCAAGCTACCAGGGGAAGGCAAACCAAGGTTTGGGCACTGGGCCTGTACTTGCAGAAGTTTAGCAGAATCAGGGGGGACCTCATTGAAACGTACCAAATAGTGAAAAGCTTGGATAGAGTGGATGTGGAGAGTTTCCATTAGTGGGAGAGTCTAGGACTAGAGGTCATAGTCTCAGAATTAAAGGGCGTTGCTTTAGGAAGGGGATGAGGATGAGAAGGAATTTATTTAGTCAGAGGGTGGTGAATCTCTGAAATTCTTTGCCATAGAAGCTTGTGGAGGCCACCAATGAATATTTTAAAAGCAGGGATAGATGGATTCTTGATTAGTACGGGTGTCAGGGGTCATAGGGAGAAGGCAAGAGAATGGGGTTAGCAGGATAGATCAGCCATGATTGAATGGCAGAGTAGACTTGATAGGCTGAATGGTCTAATTCTGCTTCTATCACTTATGATCTTATGAACCATGTACCTGCATTCCTAGATCCCTTTGCTCTACAACACTCCCCAGGGCCCTATCATTGGTTACTTTTGGTTACTTTTACTTTTCCATTGAGACACAATCTCCCATCTACACAATCATGTAGGTTATACCTAATCAGGTCGTCTGCCTACATGCACATATATCTTATCCGTCAGAATCCTCTTCCATAGCTTACCTGCCGCAGATGTTAGGCTCACTAGTTTACAGTTCCCAGGCTTTTCCTTGCAGCCCTTCTTAAAATAGAGGCACAACATTAACCTCCCACAAGTCATTCGGCGCCTCACCCCTGTGTAACGATGTTTTATATATCTGTCAGGGCTCCTGCAATTTCTTCTCTAGCTTCACACATTTCTCAGATATATCTGATCAGGTTTCCTTGTGGTAGGAAAGGTTCCTACTAAAATTTCCAAAACTTTATTTTTTGAACCAAAGTACAGGGCATCAAGTTCCTTGGAGTTTAGTTTAGTTTAGTTTAGGGATACAGCGTGGAAACAGGCCTTTCGGCCCACCGAGTCTGCACCAACCAGCAATCCCCACACACATTAACATTATCCTACACACACTAGGGACAATTTACACATACACCAAGCCAATTAACCTACCTCCTGTACGTCTTTGGAGTGTAGGATTAAACCGAAGATCTCAGACAAAACCCACGTGGTCACGGGAAGAACGTATAAACTCCGTACAGACAGCACCCGTAGACGGGATCGAACCCCGGTCTCTGGCACCTTTACCAAATTTACATGGATTCTACATAAAGATCTGAGTTGGAATTATTTTAAAAGAGACTTAGAATTTGAGTGTTAATTCAGCTAGCAGCTGTCTTCCATTATCATTAGCTATGAAAGCCTTTCTAATGTGGCGCTATTAATCAACTGAAATCTCAGAGATACAAAGGCTGCCTCTCAAAAAAGCATAATTTGTAGCTGATTCTCCCATCTCTATGTTTAATTAAATCTATAAGCAAGAGCAAGCAATGAGCTAGCAAGACATCATTTATTAAAATGGCAGTTCTTTTCTCTCAAAAAACAATGATACACTCTCTTGGGAACAATTCAAATCAACTTTAATCTGTTGAGAGACATTCTGCAGATAATGGCATGCAAAAGTATCACTCAATTTGAAAACCAAAGGCCATTCTAGAAAGATTGGTGTGGAATACACTACATGTCAAGGTAAGATAATTACATGGCACATCAAATATAAGGCATTTTGGTACTATTGTACGATGGTACAATAGTACCAAGGACACACATTTTCACTGCATGCAGTCTTTGGTTAGTTACAAATTCAGATGAAAAGAGAGAAGTAAAATAAAAAGAAAAATGAAATCTGATGCAGCTCATTTCTTTACAGGTATCCTTCAGGATCGAGGCCGACACCACCACTTCAGTTTTGTGGGTTGTAACATGAATAATGAGGCCATTGCAGGAACCGCAGAGATCTGCAGTCTTACAGTTCAGGCAGGCAGTGGTCAACAGGACTAGTTGGGTATTTTGTGAGGTGGCAAATGGTTTCTACCATTTATGCATGGCCTTGAGACTTTCAATGCCATCCTGAATCTCCACATTAGCAGTCATGGGCCATGGAATACTCAGGTGTCAGTGGAGGTATTACATTTCTCAAAGGAAGCTTTGATCACATCCTTGAATCTTTCTTCAGGTTAGTTTATTAATGTCACAATACACTAAAAAACATGTTGATCCATGCGATCAAACCATCAGTGAAAAAACTATACATGATTACAATCAAGCTGCCCACAGTGCACAGCTGCAGGTTAGAGGGGGTGGCCTGGTGATCTCTAAATAGAGCTCAGGATAATGTGGTTGATTCAGGAATATGTATTCAGCATGCACGTCATGCGGATGCTCAACATGGCCGACCAAATGTTATTAGAGCCGTAGTACTCAGAACATTGGATTGGGATAGGCTAATGACATAAGATCACTTGCCAGATACAACACATCTAACAACCCTCCTGCAAGACCAGAACTAATCTTCAGATCTGATGGGAGGCTGTTAAACTTATGGCGTCTACTCCCTGGAACCAAGGTTACCCAAGCAAGAGTAGTCCTCCTGCAGTATGCACAGATACTCCACATATCCCGCCTGATCTGCTGAGTGTCCCAGCATTTTCCGTTTTTTATTACATTATACAGAACTGTTTCAATTGTGTGGGACTGATACTGCGAAATGAAAGTGGAGATCAAGAAACTTGTCTGATTCAGAATTAAAGTAAATGAAACGACAATATTATTTGTGAAGGATTGTCCACGGTGTGTAAAAATTCCTAATAGGTTGCCATATGCTAAGCTAGCAAGCTGCATTTTCTCATGTCAGTATAAAAACCTCCCAACAATGCAAAGATGCTTCTATGATAAAGCCATTTTCAAACGCCTAATTTCCTCTTTGAATCCTTATGTTATTTAACCATCAATTTGACCAAGCATATTGCAGCTCTAAGATTACTTTATGATTTTCTCTTTGGTGGATAGGGGTGGGATCAGAAATTCATAATGGGAGTTTTTTCTGCATTTTATTTCATTGGGTTGTGTATTAATTTTTTTCACACAGGTTATTAAGCTGAATCAAACTAGATGAAACCTGCACAAGAAAACAGAGAGTGGTAGTAGAGGGCTGTTTTTCAGATTGCAGGCTTTAACAAGAGGTATACACAGGGAGCAGTGCTAGGTGCAATGTTGATCATTATTTATAATAATGCTTTAAAAGTGAACTAGACCAAGTGGGACCCGTTGGGTCCCTGTCACACGGGAGACCTGGTCCTCCAACATAACCCATTCCCCCAACGCAATATTCCACCACTCACCCATAGCCCTCAACTGCGCAGGCACAGCTCATTCAACCTCAACCCCCAGCAACCCCCATCCCCCTCCTCTTCACCCTCCATTTTCTTTCCCCTCTCCTCCTCCCCTCCCCAACTCCCTCCCTCACATCTCCCTCCCCCTCCTTCCCCTACCCTCAGTCATGTGTTCCCTCCATAAACCCTCTCCCCTCCCTACCCCCCCTCTCCATCACCCTGCTCCCCACTTCTCACCTCTCCCCTATCGCATCCCACACTAAGCACAATATTTAAATAAGATTTCTCCTCCTCCCCTACCCCGCTCTTTCCCTCTCCTTACAGCAATGTAACAAATCTCTCATTGCATTGGGTGGAACACTGTTGACGGACAGTTTATGTAAATAAAATCCTATTGTGATGTAATACGCTGCTAACTGCCAGTGCAGATGAAAGATTTTTTTCAAAGTGGAGTTTTGTAAAGTTAAAAATGTGAATAACATAATATATAATATCAATCTGAACAAAACGATACACAACACCACAGGACAATGGTGAGGAAGGTGGTCCAAAAATTGTAGTGCTATCATGTACCAATTTGGCATAATTCAGGGCATGACAGACATACGCACACACGCACATGCACATGCACAGACAAGATGAGAGTTTTAGTAATATACTAGACCAAGTGGGTCTGGTTGGGTCCCTGTCACATGTGAGGCCTGGTTCCCCATGGCAACCCATTCCCCCAGCATTATATTCCACCACTCACCCGTTCCCCCAATGCGACCCGTTCCCTCAGCGCAATATTCCACCACTAACCCGTTCCCCCAACGCAACCTGTTCCCCCAACGCAATATTCCACCACTCACCCGTTCCCCCAATGCAACCCGTTCCCCCCAGCGCAATATTCCACCCTTCACCCGTTCCCCAACGCAACCCGTTCCCCCAATGCAATATTCCACCACTATCCCATAGCCCCCAACTGCGCAGGGGTGGCTTATTTCCCCTTAATCCCCCAGCACTCCCTCCCCCTCCTCTTCCGCCTCCCAAATGCACTTGCTGCCAGGACTTTAAATAATAATCCAATTGCACTTCCCCTGCCTCCTGCAGCACTCCCTCCCCCTCTCCCTCCTCATCAGCCTCCCTGTATTTACACTTTAAAAACGCTGGCAGGACTCAGTGTTCTGTGATTGCAACAATGTTGCGGGGAGGGCCAGCAAGGATTTGGATCCCATTGTGACGTCATAGCTGTAACTGCCAGTGTGCAGATGGAAGAAATATTTCTCAAACTAGTTTTTGTAATGTTAAAAATGTGAGTAACTTGAAAATATAACGTCAATCTAAACTAAACGTTGAAAACACACCACAGGACAATTGTGAGTAAGGTGATAGAAAATTTGTAGCGCTATCATGTACCATTTTGGCATAATTTCAGGATCTCACTCACTCACTTACACACAGACATCCAAACAAACAAGATGAGAGGTTTAGTAATATGTATACTAGACTGAGTGGGACCTGTTGGGTCCCTGTCACACAGGAAGCCCATTCCCCCAACGCAACCCGTTCCAAATATTCCACACTTACCCATAGCCCCCAACTGCGCAGGCGCAGCTCATTTCCCCTTATCTACCAGCACTCCCTCCCCCTCCTCTTCAGCCTCCCAATTGCACTTGCCGCCAGGACTTTAAAAAATAATCCAATTGCACTTCCCTTGCCTCCCCCAGCACTCCCACTCCCTCCTCTTCAGACTTTTAAACTTAAAAAAAGTTGCTAGCAGGACTCTGTGTTCTGTGATTGCAACATTGTTGCGGGAAGGGCTCCATCAACCACAGTAGGGAGCTAAGGACACCATAGTATGACAGTAATAGGAGTCAGGTACAGATCGACAAGCGCATCAGTGACTATTTCCACAAGCCCTAGATCCTGAATGATAAGAACAGCCCCCATTATTCATATGACTTCCAAAGTTCATTCATTAAGGAAAACTATTCAGACAAAGTCATAAGGTCACAAGGAATCGGAGTAGAATTAGGCCATTCAGCCCATCAAGTCTACTCTGCCATTCAATCATGGCTGATCCATCTCTCCCTCCAAACCCCATTCCCCTGCCTTCTCCCCATAACCTCTGACACCTGTACTAATCAAGAATCTATCTATCTCTGCCTTAAAAATATCCACTGACATGGCCTCCATAGCCTTCTGTGGCAAAGAATTCCACAGATTCACCACCAGCTGACTAAAGACATTTATCCTTCCTAAGAGAACAACCTTTAATTCTGAGGCTATGACCTATAACTCTCCCACTAGTGGAAATATTCTGTCCACATCCACTCTATCCAAGCCTTTCACTATTCTGTATGTTTCAATGAGGTCCCCCTTCATTCTTCTAAACTACAACGAGTATATGCTCAGTGTCCACAAACAAAAGTATTGATGAGCTAGCTCTCTTGGTTTCATAGGTGTAAATGAAAACTTTACAAGCTCTTAATGTGTACAACATCTTTTAATGATAGCACTGGGTATTACATACACCTTCAAGCACCGGCTACATTTTTCTACTGACGGGAAGGCGTTATGATTGATGTTAACTGGGCGGGGTTAATGGGAGTGAGGTAACTATATTATTGGTTGCATATAAACCATCTACATCCTTCCCTTAGAAATCAAAAAAAACAGATTGTTGTCACGACAACCGAATTAAACAGCAGAATTAAACGAAATCGCCGTAGCGAAACAGGCGGCTTACTGATCCTGCCCGAGCGCGTACGGATGTCTCCCCCTCCCCCCGAAAGAGCAGAAGAAGCAGGAGGACGCAAGGCAGCCGGGAACCAGGGAAGGGCATTGGGGTGGGAGAAACAGGAGAGGGAGAACCGCGATCGGCAACAGGGGACCCGCGCAGAGGGGAACCAGGCGCCCCGCGACGGGGACCGAGGCATGCAGGGAACACCAGCTGGGACGGCAGCCGGCTGCTGATAGGAGAGTGGAGGGGCATAGGGCCCAGGGGGCTGCGGCTGTGGCTCATTAACCGCAAGCAGGTGTTGTCGGCTTCTTCGGTAGATGGAACCCTCACAGTCGACCAGATACGAACGAGGTGAGTCGGCCACCCCAACCACGGTGGCCAGACGGTAGTGCCCACTGGCGGTCTGCAAACGAACAACCTGTCCGGGCAACAGAGGATCGAGTGGTCTGCACGACCGATCGTGGGAACGCCGCTGGCTGTCATGTTTCTCTTGAATTCGCCTCTGCACAGAGGCGGGCTGTTGCAGCAGGGGCTGTCGCTGCTGGTGCGGCGCAAGACTGTTGCACGTGGAGCAGGCCAGAAACTCTGTCTCGGATATATTTGGCCATTCCAGGCCAATAGAATTGGCACTGAGCTGGGCAAGCGTTGCATCGACCCCAGGGTGTCCGCTGTGGGCTGCACAAAAGTAAAAGTCAAACAGGGAGGACGGGACCACAACTTTATGTCCCTTGACGATAACGCCATCCTGGAGCACCAGTTCGTCGCGGACCAGGAAGAAAGGCTGTGCTTCAGATGGCGCGGCGGAGCGCTTTGTTGGCCACCCTGCTTTAATCACCGATGCAAGCTGCTGCAAGGCCGGATCGGCAGCGGTGTGCTCGGCCAAAACCTGTAGCTGCTTGGTGGGAATAAAGTTAACGCCCAGTACGAGCAAGTCCTCTGTTTCGTAGGGGTGGCGAGCGCAGGAGGTACGCGGGGCTCGCGACAGGGTGTCCGCAATGTGCATCTCGGTGCCCTTCTTGTAGATTATGTCAAAGTCGAAGCGCTGGAGCTGCAGCATCATACGCTGCAGCCTGGCAGGGGCAGCGTGAATCGGCTTGTTCAGGATTGTCACCAGTGGCTGGTGGTCGGTTTCGACCGTAAATCTGCTGCCGAACAGGAAGTCTCTGAACTTGGAGCAGGCGAACACCACCGCGAGCAGCTCTTTCTCGATCTGAGCGTACCGCTGCTCGGTGTCCGTCATGGTGCGGATGGCATAGGAGACGGGATGCAGCGATCCATCGACAGACTGAAGGCAGGCCGCACCCAGACCGAACTTGGAAGCGTCACAGGTGACGGTGATGGGGCGACCCACGTCGAAGAACCGCAACGTCGGAGTGCTAATCAGTTTCGACTTGAGGCGGTCAAAAGCCTGCTGGTGATATGGGAGCCAGGCCCAGGCGATATCCTTTTTTGTCAGCTGCCGCAGGGGAGCACTCAGCTCACTGAGGTTTGGTATAAACTTGCCAAGGTAGTTCACCATGCCCAAGAATCGTTGCAGACCTGGCACGTCGGTGGGGGCTGCCATTTCGGAGATGGCAGCGGCCTTCAAGGGGTCGGGCTTTAGTCCGTTAGGGGTGAAAACATGTCCAACATACGTGACCTCTGAGACACGAAACCGGCACTTCTTGGGATTCAGCTTCAGGTTCGCCTGTCGCGCGCGATCCAGGACGCGGAGGTTCAGGTCGTGCTCGGCAAGGTCCTTCCCGTAAACCAGGATATCATCCACGATGATGGCACATGGCAGGTGCGCGAATAATTGCTCCATCGTCTGCTGGAACACCTCGCTAGCAGAATTGATGCCGAATGGCATTCGCAGGAACTTGAATCTGCCGAACGGTGTGGCGAAGGTCGTCAGGTCAGAAGACGCTTTGTCCAACGGGACCTGCCAAAACGAGTTCTTAGCGTCTAGGACCGAAAAGATGGTGGCTTGCCCGACCTTTGCCGCCACATCCTCAACAGACCGCATGGGGGTAATTGTGGTCGCCTGATGGCAAGGTTTAAGTCCTTCGGGTTGATACACACGCGTAATCTCGTTCTTGTCTTTCTTAATCGTGGCAACCATGGTGGAGACCCAATCGGTGGGCTCGCTAACTGCTACTAGCACCCCCTTTTCGACCATCTCGTTGAGCATCGCCTCGACCTTGTCCTTCATGGCGTGAGACACCCTGTGAGGTTGCGCGGACCACGGGTTGTATATTTGGGTCAATGGAAATATGGTATGACACTGGTAACTTCCCCAGGTCAATCGTCGAACAGGTCCTGGTATTCAGCAACCGGGTCAAACGAAAGTTGCACTTTGTGGACCGTGCGGTCAAAGGAGACCAGGCCAAGATCCTGGCACGCACGGTTGCCCAACAGGGTTACACAGTCAGAGTTCAAAACATAGAAAACCAGGTTTCTTGTGGCCTTTTGCAGCACGCAAGTTAAAGTGGCCCTCCCCGCAGGCCTTAGAATCTCTCCACCATAGGCGTGCAGGGTAGCATCGTCAACAACCAGAGGCTCATTACTCCTTATCTTGTTGAAAAGATTCATGGACAAAACATTGACTCTCGCGCCAGTATCTAATTTGGCAGAGAAGGTTACGCCATTGACAGTCACAGGTACGGAGGGATCATTGCGGTGGGCGGGTGTCTGTAGGAGGGTAAACACATTGAGAGTCCTCGGCAGAATTAATTGCTCCGCACCATTGCACTCAACTAAATTGGGCTGTGAGTCGAAACAGAGATCAGATTGGGCCAGCATGTTTAGACTGGGACTGGAAGCTTGTGCCTGGCTCCCACGGGAACGGAGTAAGCGACAGAGGCTGAGAAATGGTTCAGCTTTTTACAAAAGTTACAGGTTTTACCAGAGGCGGGACACGTCGACAGTCTATGGTGCATGTAGTTACAGTTCGGGCATCTTTTTCGGGTCACATCGCCAGGTCCAGGGCGGGCACGCGGCAGAAAAACATTGTTTCCCACCCGAGGCTGTGGGCTCCTAAACCCAGCCAGTTGACAGATTTATTGCCCAAATCCCGGTGGTCCTCTTGCAAAACAACGACCTCAGACAATCTGCAGGCATGCATAGCCTTGTCCAACGTTAGATCCGGATCCCTCAAAAGCTCACATCGCAGCTTCTGTCACGCATGCCAGTTACTAAAATGTCTCTAGTGAGCTGGTCTGTCATGTCGCCAAAACGGCACCGCTGGGCGAGATAACGCAAATCAGCAATAAAACATTCAACAGGTTCATCAGGCAACTGTCTCCTCGTAAAGAACCGTGCCCTCTCTAGAATGCGGTTCGAGGCAGGTCACAAATCTCCTGAACTTACGTAGCAGGCAAGCGGGGTCGTCAGCAACTCTGCAGGAGTAATCACCGCACCATCGACGCCCAGGACCGCTGGAGCGTAGGTGAAAGTTCTGGCTCTCTTCATGCATCAGGTCCGACAAGGTTGAGGAGGAGGGAAGCTTTAAGGGAGTCAGGATCAGCGCGGTGTGCGACGTTGACAAAGTGTGTGAAATCAAATTCAAACGTGCCCAGCTCTCAGAGATGTCACATCAAGACAAGCTGCTCGGCTTTCTGCAAGAGGACGCCATGGCCAAAGAGATCAAAGCACAAAAAACACAAATCAAAAAAAAAGAAAATAAAAACCGATAAACAGGAGACGCAAGTATCTTCCAGCTTCGACACCATGTAAATGAAAACTTTACAAGCTCTTAAGTGTACAACATCTTTTAATGATAGCACTGGTATTACATACAACCTTCAAGCACCGGCTACATTTTTCTACTGAGGGGAAGGCGTTATGGATTGATGTTAACTGGGCGGGGTTAATGGAGTGAGGTAACTATATTATTGGTTGCATATAAACCATCTACAATAGGGACAGGTGGGAAAAGTGAACAAAATGATGGAACCTGGATTCAAATAAGTATTTCACCCTTATTTGAAACAGTGCCCAAGGCCATGACACAGAGACAACAGGAAGTGTCCCAGCAGACAGAAGCATGCAGAAGATGGCAGCTTTCTTTACCTGGCATATCCGATCAGCAGCGGCAGAGCACTCAGTAACCTGGAAAAAGCCTGCCGGGCACGTGGTACATCTCTCACACTGGGGCGGCACTTTCTGGAAATCACAATATTCAGCAGCTGAGCAAAAACCACACTCCAGAAGATGGTCACCCACATCAATAACCTCGGCGTCCACGTCCACTTTATGCACTGCATATGTCTTTTGGAGTTGACTTTGAATCTGACTCTGCAAACCCTGGAAATGAGACTCAAACTGGGTCTGAATCTCAGCCTGTAGATTCAGGAATGAGGTCTGCTTAATGGAATCAAATAGCATGGTATACTGGACTTTCACCAGCTCCATCTGTTCAAACATCTTCCTCTGCTGTCCCAGAATTTCTCTTTGCTGGTTAGCCAAGGTGGCGTGTTGCTCTGTGAGTGTCTGCTGCAAATCAGCGATAGTTTTCTGCTGACTCTTCAGCATTTCCACAAATTTCTCTTGCCCCTTCGACAACTGAGTTGCAAGATCAGAGCGTCTTCCGACGGCACCTGGTTATGTCCTGAAACATTGAGGAAATTTAAGTCATTTACCACAGAAAGCTATCACCTCGTCGACTTGTGGCACCCAAGTCCCCCACGTAAACAACAATCACTGACCCATGGCCCTAAGAACCTCCCCTCCCTCTTAAAGATAGCGGAGTCGGGGGATATGGGAGAAGGCAGGAACGGGTACTGATTGGGGATGATCAGCCATGATTACAATAAATGGTGATGCTGGCTCGGAGGGTCGAATGGCCTACTCCTGCACCTATTGTCTATTGTCTGTTGGCAGCTGTGTGGTACGCCCAAAGCACGCCCGGCTGCAGAGTTAAATGAGTTAAATGCAAAGGCTTTGCATTTTCATTGTCACCATTGTAAAGTAAGCAAACTATACCAGCAATTTAAATAAGTAACAAACCCACAACTTGCAATTGCATCGAAAGACAGTTTAAATTCGCACGTGATAAAAGTCCTCTGAGAAAATTATGTGTTGTTTTGACAGTACAGTAAAAATAGGTCATTTACTGTTTATAGTTCCTATATATATATTTTGATTCAAAACATATATTTGAAACAAGTCTTCCAACAGTGCAATATTCCATATTCAACAGTCAGTTAACTTACAGGGTTGTTAACTGAAATGTGTAGGAAGGAACCCAGATGCTGGTTTACACCAAAGATAGAGACAAAATGCTGGAGTAACTCAGCGGGACAGGCAGCATCTTTGTAGAGAAGGAATGGGTGACGTTTCGAGTCAACGTCCTACTTCAGACTGATAGTCATTCCTTCTCTCCAGGATTGTTATCTGATATGGTTGCATTGTAGGCAATTGAGAACTATTCTAATTTATTTTCACCCTTGTGTGTGCTCGAGAGGCTAACCATCACACAGTAATTTAATATGGGCTTGGATGGTCACAAAACCATATAGGTCACCAATATTTCTTTACAAATGTGGTACATAGACAGAGAACTATAAAATAAATGTTACATAAAGGCACATCCATGGAAAGCACTGTATTTGGAAAAAAGGGTGATTATGTTTGCAATTATTCTTTACTGAATTTTGCTTTCTAAAATTCATTTGTTGAAAAATTACTCAGGTGATCCTTTCTGACCCCATCATTTGGTATTAAATGGAATACTGTCATAGCACATTAGAGACTGATGAACAAGCAATAACATTGTTATGTAAAATGTGATTCCAAGGGAGAGTTGCACTTGCCATATAGGTTTATTTTAAGCCTATAAGATTCATAAAAAAGTTTGCAATTTCTTTCTCCAAATGCAGCCATTGGCCCAATGCTTGTATATGTTTCTGCTGTCAAGTAAATTGCATTTTTTTAAGCTATACACAAGCTTATCTAGACAACAGAATGTGGTGAATTTGGTGACAGTGGTTCCTGACAGTTTAATCTAGTCATCAGAGATGGAGAGGCAGGACACAGGCAAGACACAGCCTCAAAATTGGAATTACTCAGATAATACTGTGGAAGGTTGTAGGGAGCAGGTAGTGTCTATTAGATTAGATTTAGCTCTTAGGGCGAAAAGAATCAAGGGATATGGGGAAAGAGCAAGAACAGGGTACTGATTTTAGATCAGCCATGATATATTGTATGGCGGTGCTGGCTCGAAGAGCCAAATGGTCTACTCCTCCACCTATTTTTCTATGTTTCTACTATTTGAAGATGCATTGGTCTACTTTATGTTTGAATGATCCACAATAAAAAGCCACCCGGAGGAATTTAATGGATTTACTTTTTGGATTTAATGGATTTAGGTTATAAGGTCATAAGTGATAGGAGCAGAATTAGGCCATTCGACCCATCAAGTCTACTCCACCATTCAATCATGGCTGATCTATCTTTCCCACCGAACCCGATTCTCCTGCCTTCTCCCCATAACCCCTGACATCCAACTTGATAATGTAACCTGGTCATGATCTTGTTTTAAGTTCGTGTGTAAGTTAAATTTACTTTTATTCCATGCTTCCACAACATTTTCCATAAATAACCCATCTGGTCATTTGGTACACTATGAAAATGCCCGGGTGCAAACGATATAAAACAACTCTATTAAAATACCGATGTAATCGAAATCCAGTTCATAATCTACAAAATATAATCAGGCTTGCTGTTTGTCCATTACATAGATTCCAAAATTAGTTGACGCACAGGCTCAGTCTGACGGGAATGTATCTTAGGCACAAGAGGAGAAGTATTTGAAGAAACCTCGACTGCAATAATATCTTTGCAGAAACTGTTCGAGCAATGTAATCAAGGCAATTAATGCAGCACAGGAAGCAATGGGCAATGTGGAATGATAAATGAGCCGTGTTTCAACAAAAACAGATTCCGAACAGAGCCCAATTGTTTTTCTGCTTGAAACATTCAGAAAGTCAGGCAGCGTCTGTGGAAAGAGAAACAGAGTTAACGTTTCAAGTTCGAGACCTTTCCTTGGGTCTTCAAGCTGACGAGTTAGCCCCGTTTCTCCTTCGACAGATGCTGCCTGAATTTCTGAATGGTTCAAACATTTTCAGTTTTTATTTCAGATTTCCAGTATCTATAGTTGATTTTTCATTTACAGCAACTGACTTTGTGAACAACTGCAATTTTTTTTTTTTTTAGTATATTTTTATTAGAGGTAAGCAATAAATTGGCAAACACTTATTATGGTGTAGGTATTTCGAGTACATCACTCATACATTATTAATATTATTAATTGAATCATTCTGCCTCTAATAGTTTTTTTTTTTACAACTGCAATTTCTGCAGAGAAAGTACCCCTAAAATGTTATTAGGTAAGGATTTTCAGGATTATGATTAGGAGTATTAATATATTTAGCAGATACATGCCACTTTCCCACAAGGATGTACATAGCTAATTAAATTTCACAGAAACATATGGCAAATAATGTGCATGAAAATTTATCTGTCTCATAGAGTGGTGCAGCGGTAGAGTTGCTGCCTTACAGCACTGAAGCGCCAGAGATTTGGGTTTAATCCTGACTACTGGTGCTCTCTGTACGAAGTTTGTGCGTTCTCCCCGTGACCGCGTGGGTTTTCTCCGAGATCTTCAGTTTCCTCCCACACTCCAAAGACGGACAAGTTTGTAGGTTAATTGGCTTGGTATAAATGTACATTGCATTCAGAAAGTATTCAGACCCCTTCGCTTTTTCCACATTTTATTACGTTACAGCCTTATTCTAAAATGGATTAAATACTTTTTTTTTATCATCAATCTACACACAATACCCCATAATAAAAAAGCAAAAACAGGTGTTTAGAAATTTTTACAAAGTAATTAAAAAGAAATAACTGAAATATCACATTTACATAAGTATTCAGACCCTTTACTCAGTACTGTGTTGAGGCACCTTTGGCAGCGATTACAGCCTCAAGTCTTCTTGGGTATGATGCTACAAGCTTGGCACACCTGTATTTGGGTAATTTCTCCCATTCTTCTCTGCAGATCCTCTCAAGTTCTGTCAGGGGAGGGGAGCGTCAATGCACAGCTACTTTTAGGTCTCTCCAGAGATGTTCAATCGGGTTCAAGTCCGGGCTCTGGCTGGGCCACTCAAGGACACTCACAGACTTGTCACGAAGCCACTCCTGCGTTGTCTTGGCTGTGTGTTTAGGGTTGTTGTCCTGTTGGAAGATGAACCTCCGCCCCAGTCTGAGGTCCAGAATGCTATGGAGTAGGTTTTCATCGAGGATCTTTGTTCCATTCATCTTTCCCTCAATCCTGACTAGTCTCCCAGTTCCTGCCGCTGAAAATTATCCTTACAGCATGATGCTGCCACCACCATGTTTCACCATAGGTATGATATTGACCAGGTGATGAGCGGTGCCTGGTTTCCTCCAGACGTGATGCTTGCCTTTCAGGCCAAACAGTTCAATCTTGGTTTCATCAGACCAGAGAATGGTCTGAGAGTCCTTTAGGTGCCTTTTGGCAAACTCCAAGCAGGCTATCATGTGCCTTTTACTGAGGAGTGGCTTCCATCTGGCCACTGCCATGAAGGCCTGATTGGTGGAGTGTTGCAGATATAGTTGTCCTTCTGGAAGGTTCTTCCATCTCCACAGAGGAACTCTGGAGCTCTGTCACAGTGTCCATCGGGTTCTTGGTCACCTCCCTGACCAAGGCCCTTCTCCCCCGATTGCTCAATTTGGCCAGGCAGCCAGCTCTATGAATAGTCCTGGTGGACATTTATATTCTTACATTTACGAATGACGGTGGCCACTGTGCTCTTTGGGACCTGCACTGCTGCAGAAATTGTTTTATACCCTTCCCCAGATCTGTGTCTCGCCACAATCCGGTCTCGGAGATCTACAGACAATTCCTTCGTCTTCATGGCTTTGTTTTGGCTCTGACGTGCACTGTCAACTGTGGGACCTTATATAGACTGGTGTGTGCCTTTCCAAATCATGTCCAATCAATTTAATTTACCACTGGTGGACTAATTAAGTTGTCAAAATATCTGAAGGATAATCAATGGAAACAGGATGAACATAAGCTCAATTTTGAGTGTCATAGCAAAGGGTCTGAATACTTATGTAAATGTGATATTCAGTTATTTCTGAACACCTGTTTTTGCTTCTGCATTTTGGGGTATTGTGTGTAGATTGATGATAAAAAAAAAGAATTTAATCCATTTTATAATAAGGCTGTAATGTAGCAAAATGTGACAAAAGTGAAGGGGTCCGAACACTTTCTGAATGCACTATAAATTGACCCTAATGTGTGTAGGACAGTGTTAATATGCGGGGATCACTGGTCGGTACGGACTCGGTGGGCTGAAGGGCTTGTTTCCACGCAGTATCTCTAAACTAAAACTAAATATCACCCTTACCCCATCCTATGCGCCATATTTGGAAATATGTCACTTTTAAACATGGATTTGTAATGTCCACACAAATACACATGGAGAAATCGTCTCCAATGATGTCAAAGCTGCAGTCGGTAAGCTGATTATTATCATGGTAAATCTGTTGGATAACTAACTCTGGTTGTGGTATTTAAACTCTTTTTTCTCTTAAAATGTAATCTAACTGCTGTACATCATTAATGCTGGAACAGCTCCAGAAAAACAAAATAATATGGACAGATTGCATAACATAGACAATAATGTGGCTAACAGCATCACACTATGGAAAGGGGTAACCACAAAGATCTTTTGATTATTATTCCCAAAACAGCCAGATATAAATTAATACCATATTTGGACTTCTTGTATAATTACAATTTGTAAAATTTATTTGAGTTGTAGCCTTAGTTATACAGCACAAAAAAACAGGTCCCTCAACCCATCCTGCCCACCTAAGTTGGCATTCTGGGCTTGTCCCATTTGCCTGCATTTGGTCCATTGCCCTCTAAATCCTTCCTATCCACATAAACCTTCAAATGCATTTTAAATGTTGTAATTGTATCTACTTTTATAGCTTACTCTGGCAGCATATTTCAGATATGGACTTGATTGAAACATTTTAAGAGCCTTATCTAGCTCTCTCTTGAAAGCATCCAGAGAACCTGCCTCCACCACCCTCTGAGGCAGAGAATTCCACAGACTCACAATTATCTGTGAGAAAAAGTGTTTAATCTCTAAATGGCTTACTCCTTATTCTTAAACTGTGGCCCCTGGTTCTGGACTCCCCCAACATCGGAAACATGTTTCTTGCCTCTAGCGTGTCCAAACCCTTAACAATCTTATATGTTTCAATGAGATGGAAACATAGACACATAGAAAATAGGTGCAGGAGGAGGCCATTCGGCCCTTTGAGCCAGCACCTCCATTCATTGTGATCATGGCTGATCGTCCCCTATCAATAACCTGTGCCTGCCTTCTCCCCATATCCCTTGACTCTACTAGCCCCTAGATCTCTATCTAACTCTCTCTTAAATCCATCCAGTGACTTGGCCTCCACTGCCCTCTGTGGCAGGGAATTCCATAAATTTACAACTCTGGGTGAAAAGGTTTTTTCTCACCTCAGTCTTAAATGACCTCCCCTTTATTCTAAGACTGTGGCCCCTGGTTCTGGACTCACCCAACATTGGGAACATTTTTCCTGCATCTAGCTTGTCCAGTCCTTTTATAACGTTATATGTTTCTATAAGATCCACCCTCATTCTTGTAAACTCCAGTGAATACAAGCCTAATCTTTTCAATCTTTCTTCATATTGCAGTCCCACCATCCCAGGGATCAATCTCGTGAACCTACGCTGCACTGCCTCATTCACAAGGATATCCTTTCTCAAATTAGGAGACCAAAACTGTACACAATACTCCAGATGTGGTCTCACCACAGCCCTATACAACTGCAGAAGAACCTCTTTACTCCTATACTGAAATCCTCTTGTTATGAAGGCCAACACTCCATTAGCTTTCTTCACTGCCTGCTGTACCTGCACGCCAACTTTCAGTGACCGGTGTACAAGGATGTTCTGGTCTTGCTGCGCCTCCCCCTTACCTAACTTAACCCCATTGAGATAATAATCTGCCCCCTTGTTTTTGCCGCCAAAGTGGATAACCTCACATTTATCTATATTATATTGCATCTGCCACGCATCTGCCCACTCACTCAACCTGTCCAGGTCACCCTGCAACCACCTAACATCCTCTTCACAGTTCACACTGCCACCCAGCTTTGTGTCATCCGCAAACTTGCTAGTGTTGCTCCTAATTCCCTCTTCCAAATCATTAATATATATGTAAACAGTTGCGGCCCCAACACCGACTTTGCGGCACTCCACTCGCAACTGCCTGCCATTCTGAAAAGGACCCGTTCACTCCTACTCTTTGCTTCCAGTCTGCCAACTAATTTTCTATCCATGTGGTAGAGAATTCCATAAATTCACAACTCTCTGCGTGAAAAAGTTTTTTCTCACCTCAGTCTTAAATGACCTCCCCTTTATTCTAAGACTATGGCCCCTGGTTCTGGACTCTCCCTACATTGGGAACATTTTTCCTGCATCTAGCTTGTCCAGTCCTTTTATAATTTTATACAGTGGCTTGCAAAAGTATTCATACCCCTTGAACTTTTCCAGATTTTCTCACGTTACAACCACAAACGTAAATATATTTTATTGGAATTTTGTGTGATAGACCAACACAAAGTGGAGCATAATTGGGAAATGGAAGGGAAATGATACATGGTTTTCAATTTTTTTTACAAATAAAAAAACTGAAAAGTGTGGCGTGCAAAAGTATTCAGCCCCCTTTACTCTGATACCCCTAAATAAAATCCAGTGCAACCAATTGCCTGCAGAAGTCACCTAATTAGTAAATAGAGTCCACTTGTGTGTAATCTAATCTCAGTATAAATACAGCTGTTCTGTGAAGACCTCAGAGGTTTGTTAGAGAACATTAGTGAACAAACAGCATCATGAAGCACAAGGAACACACCAGACAGGTCAGGGATAAAGTTGTGGAGAAGTTTAAAGCAGGGTTAGGTTATAAAAAAATATCCCAAGCTTTGAACATCTCACAGAGATGTTCAATCCATCATCCGACAATGGAAAGAGTATGGCACAACTGCAAACCTACCAAGACATGGCCGTCCACCTAAACTGACAGGCCAGGCAAGGAGAGCAATGATCAGAGAAGCAGCCAAGAGGCCCATGGTAACTCTGGAGGAGCTGCAGAGATCCACAGCTCAGGTGGGAGAATCTGTCCACAGGACAACTATTAGTCGTGCACTCCACAAATTGGGCCTTTATGGAAGAGTGGCAAGAAGAAAGCCATTGTTGAAACAAAGCCATAAGGAGTCCCGTTTGCAGTTTGCCACAAGCCATGTGGGGGACACAGCAAACATGTGGAGGAAAGTGCTCTGGTCTGATGAGACCAAATTTGAAGTTTTTGGCCTAAATGCAAAACGCTATGTGTGGTGGAAAACTAACACTGCACATCACCCTGAACACACCATCCCCACTGTGAAACATGGTGGTGGCAGCATCATGCTGTGGGAATGCTTTTCTTCAGCAGGGACAGGGAAGCTGGTCAGAGTTGATGGGAAGATGGATGGAGCCAAATACAGGGCAATCTTGGAAGAAAACCTGTTAGAGTCTGCAAAAGACTTGAGACTGGGGTGGAGGTTCACCTTCCAGCAGGACAACGACCCTAAACATACAGCCAGAACTACAATGGAATGGTTTATATCAAAGCATATTCATGTGTTAGAATGGCCCAGTCAAAGTCCAGACCTAAATCCAATTGAGAATCTCTGGCAAGACTTGAAAATTGCTGTTCACAGATGCTCTCCATCCAATCTGACTGAGCTTGAGCTATTTTGCAAAGAAAAATGGGCAAAATTTTCAATCTCTAGATGTTCAAAGCTGGTGGAGATATACCCCCAAAAGACTGGCAGCTGTAATTGCAGCGAAAGGTGGTTCTACAAAGTATTGACTCCGGGGGGCCGAATACTTTTGCACGCCACACTTTTCAGTTTTTTATTTGTAATAAAATTTGAAAACCATGTATCATTTTCCTTCCACTTCACAAGTATGCACCACTTTGTGTTGGTCTATCACATAAAATCCCAATAAAATACATTTACGTTTGTGGTTGTAACGTGACAAAATGTGGAAAAGTTCAAGGGGTATGAATACTTTTGCAAGCCACTGTATGTTTCCATAAGATATCCTCTAAACTCCAGCGTGTACAAGCTCAGCTGCTCCATTCTCTCAGTATATGACAGTCCTGCCATCCCGGGAATTAACCTTGTAAACCTACGCTGCACTCTCTCAATAGTAAGAATGTCCTTCCTCAAATTAGGGGGCCAAAACTGCACACAATACTCCAGGTGTGGTCTCACTAGGGCTCTGTACAACTGCAGAAGGACCTCTTTGCTCCTATATTCGATTCCTCTTGTTATAAAGGCCAACATGCCATTTGTTTTCTTCATTGCCTGCTGTACCTGCATGCTTACTTTCATAGACTGATGTACAAGGGCCTGCAGATCCCATTGTACTTCCCCTCTTCCCAATGACGCCATTTAGATAGTAATGGTACATATTACCTGTAATATAATAATGTATGCATGTTGGTAAGTGCAATCAAAACAAACTCCCCCTCCCATTCTGTATCCGACCTCTCGGTCCTGGGCCTCCTCCACAGCCAGAATGAGCAAGTTGGAGAAATAGCACCTCATATTCCGCTTGGGGAGTCTGCATCCTCTGGGCTTGAACATTGAATTTTCTCAATTCTGTTAACCCTTGCTGTCTCCTCCCCTTCCCACCTCTCCCTCAGCCCTCGGGCCCTGGCATTCCCTCTCTCTCTATCTCTCTCCCCCACCCAAGTCGCACTAGCGTTTCATTTTCACACCACAAACAGCTTACAATGGCTTGTTCCCTTTATCATCGATACTTTTTTGCATATCTTTTATTCATTGTTCTTTATCTCTCCACATCACCGTCTATATCTCTCGTTTCCCTGATCCCTGACCAATCTGAAGAAGGGTCTCGACCCGAAACGTCGCCTATCTCCTTCGCTCCTTAGATGCTGCTGCACCCGCTGCGTTTCTCCAGCCTTTTGTGTACCCTCGATCCTCCAGCATCTGCAGTTCCTTCTTTAACACTTTTTTTAATCATTGTTGTGTTATGAATACCACAGAAAATATAATGTACTCTCAAGATCACATTAAATAAAATATTATTGCTTAAATATATAGTTAATGGACTTTGCATTTCGGAAAAGTCCCAACTGAGAGGAAGACAGCAAAATACTGAAAATATTGGGGGTGAAAATGACCTCAGGACAGTTTGTTAAGAAAATGAAGGAAATTGTAACAGAATACATACTGCTGAGTGAGTATAATTTTATGGATGAGAAATTGTGTTCGACTTCTTTGACAAAGTAACTAGCATGTTAGATAACAAGAAAGCCAATGGCTGTAGCAAATTCTGTTATACAAAATTTAGTCCGTGAAGTGCCCCATAAAAGATTACCGCATTAGATAAGCACCTGTGGACTTGAACTTAGTAGGTTAAGCCCAGGGGGTCAGATCTGGGGCTTTCTGTGTGGACCAGATGTATTGTCAGTGCAGAGGGGCTAGGAGCAAGGCCAAGTGTGCATCCAGAGTCAAGGTCTGGAATAATACTATATGTGCAGTGAAACCTGGGATAAAGGGAGTGTTCAACACTGGGAACCTAAACATGTAAGCAGCTATGATCAGGGTAGAATAGGGGGCCAGGTGTAAGGCTGGACTCAGGGTCAGGAATGAGAGAAGGTATGCAACTGGAGTCAGGATCAGGAGTAGTACCAGGTGTGCGGTGAGACTCAGGTTGGTCAACATGGGCCAAGTGCTTGATTGTAATCTGATTTCCATACATGAATACACTAAGATAATTCATGTGCTACACCTGTTGATCAGAGCCTGGCTCTACTGTGGAATGTAATTAGGAATGCAAGTTAGCCTAACCTTATTCATACAAATCCAATTTAAAGCATAAATATTGCATTCAAGTGTAAGTTAAAAGACTCGCTACAGTATGCACCAGATTGCACAATTTCAAGCTGAAAAATGCAAAAGCTCCGTACCAATGGGAAGGGGGACTAACCCCCACACCCCCCCTCCCCTTCAGTCGCCACGCTCCTTCTGGTTTGGTCTCTCGCAATTTCTCACTCCCAACTCTCACCCAATGTTAGCAGCCCTGACTTTATTAAAGCGAACCAGTTGAGGTATTGGGTGAAAGATCTGCCAAAGGTTCTTTGAGATAGTACGGATGTCAGAGGTTGTGGGGAGAAGGCAGGAGAATGGGGTTAGGAGAGATAGCTAGATCAGCCATGATTGAATGGCGGAGTAGACGATGGGTCGAATGGCCTAATTCTGCTCCTATCACTTATGAACTTACAATGTAGGCACAAGAAACTGACGGTACAGGAATCTTGAGCAAAACACAAAGTACCACAGGACTGCTAGTCTGAAGAATTGTTCAGACCCGTCACTAGGCCATCTCCACCCCCTGATGCTGCCTGACGCGCTGAGTTCCTCCAGCACTTTGTATCTTGCTTTGAAATAATGTTTCTGAACCTTCGTCCAGTCAACGATCTGAAACGTTAACTTTGTTTCTCTTTCCACAGAAGCTGCCTGACCTGTTGAGTGTTTCCAGCATTTTGCTTTTATTTCATCCTTCACAAACTGTTTATTCGATCTAAAGAGATGAAGAAAGTTAAGTCAATTCAAGTTGCTGGCTTTGATTTGTTCTTTTGCGCTTCTTTTATTCATTTGTTCTATGTGCCTTTTCATGTCTCTCGTTTCCCTCTCCCCTGACTCTCAGTCCGAAGAAAGGTCTCGACCCGAAACGTCACCTATTCCTTTTCTCCAGAGATGCTCCCTGACCCACTGAGTTACTCCAACATTTTGCGTCTATCTTCGTTGTAAAACAGCCCCAGCAGTTTTGAGTTTGTCTGATAATATTTAATTTTGAATCGGTAATTTGCTGAGATCCCAGAAGACTTTTCCACCCACCTGGTTTGATGTCACAAGTCAGCTGAATTCCCAGCGCTGCACCCCCCAGCTCGGGGGAGGAGTAGCCGAGGTCGGGGATCTCGCCGATTAACTGGGCGGTGGTGTCCCGTACGTGGATTGGGCTGTTGGGCTGGCCGAGGACCTCTGCTCCCAGTGGGACCGGGCCAGGGGCGCAGTGCTCCCCGGCACACTGAGCCCAGGGTCTGGGCTTCAGCCGCGTCCTCAGCGGCAGCCTGCACTCGATGCCCTTGCACCCCTTCGTAGCGTTGGGCTTGACTTGTCTCCCTGGGCAGTCGGCCCCTGCCCGCGGGCAGGGAAGCTCGCTGTCCCCAGCACCTTGCCCCTTCCTTCTCACGGCGTGCAGGCTAGCGTTGGGGTCAGCTGTGGGCGGGGAAGCTGCCCCGCCGCTTGTGCTTCTCTGATAACCTCGAAACGCCCAGCCAGCCCGGTCTCGAATCTGCCCCGAATTGGCCCGGGAGGGTATGAAGGACCTGGTTTGGCAGTGGGGTCCGTGGCAGAGCCGGCTGCCCTCGCCGCTCACCGCCGAGTAGCAGTGAACACCTCGACAGACCCCAGCAGTGGCCCCAGTACTTGGTGCTAAATGCAGGCAGGTCGGCAGGAGCAGGAGTGGGAGCAACGCTGAATGCATCCCGCCGGTTGTGTATTATCTGGGAAACAAGAGAGAAACACATTGATTCTACAAACAGCAAGCTTTAATGATAACACATCAGTACTGTTCGCGCTCACTGGGACCTCACACCCGCCACTGTCCTGTAAGTCTCACCACTCACACTTTTCGGGATTCTTACCTCAAGGAGCGGATGTGTTTGCTAGCTCTCAAGCGCTGGTTGCAAACCGAGTTTCCCCCTCCTCCCGGTGTTTACTCAGTCCCAGCGCCCACCAGACCCCCTCCCCTTCCCGAGGTCTGCGAGTGAATGCTAAATGTGGCATTCCAGAAACTAATGAGGGCTTTAACCTTTTAACCGCCGTGATGCACACCCATCGCAGGTAGACCTTTCCACAGATTTTCCAATAAGGCACGGTTGCATTGTCTGAAGAAGGGTCTCGACCCGAAACGTCGCCTATCTCCTTCGCTCCTTAGATGCTGCTGCTCCCGCTGAGTTTCTCCAGCTTTTTGTGTACCCTGCATTGTTAGCTTGATTTACATTTCTGGGAAGCATTACCAAGGGGAAAGTTAACGCAGGGCAACTAAAGTGTTTCTTGGTAGGCGACCCTAATCTGGAGCAATAAAATGGAGCTTGGAGGAACATTAAATTGGGGAAAGTGTGTAATATGTATGAGAAGTTTCCCGACCCATAACGTCATCTATCCATGTTCTCCAGAGATGCTGCCTGGACCTCTGAGTGACTAGGCACTTTGTGTCTTTTGTTGTAAACCAGCATCTGCATATTTTCCAACAATCAACACAGTTAAACTTTAGGCAGAAACAGAGTAACTGATAACAAATAAACTAATCACCTTCAGATCTTTTAAAGGGCTGTCTGTTTTATTTGCACTGTGAGTGATTTATATCCTGCTTATTCCACGGAATTCCTACGCTTTAGATTATTTAGAATAAATTTCTGCTTCTCAGGCTTAATCAGTGAAGTTTGCAGTAAATGGGGGCAGGGCTTTTCTCTAACACTAAGCTGATTTCTCCAGTGTAATATGGAAAGAGAAATGAATTTGGCCAGGATTCATCCTGTCTGGTATCTTGTTCCTCTGTGCCAATATTCAGGTCTTTTTGATCTTTGCTCAAAGTTGGGAAGTGACCAGACAAAATCAAACATAATATCCACAGATAGTGCTTGCTTGCCTTGTGGGTGTCCTTGTAAAATGAGAACTCCTCTCACTATTTGTTTGTTAGACAGTCTTTCAACAGATGGGATGCTCTGTTAACTCCTGAGAACCATTTTAATGCATTTGACTGCCTTTAGAGGGAGAAATTAAAACATATTATACACGTATATAAAACATAGAAACATAGAAACATAGAAATTAGGTGCAGGAGTAGGCAATTCAGCCCTTCGAGCCTGCACCGCCATTCAATATGATTATGGCTGATCATTCCAACTCAGTATCCCGTACCCTGCCTTCTCTCCATACCCTCTGATCCCTTTTGCCACAAGGGCCACATCCAACTCACTCTTAAATTATAGCCAATGAACTGGCCTCAACTACCCTCCGAGAGTTCCAGAGACTCACCACTCTGTGTGAAAAAAAGTCTTTCTCATCTCGGTCTTAAAGGATTTCCCCCTTATCCTTAAGCTGTGACCCCTTGTCCTGGACTTCCCCAACATCGGGAACAATCTTCCTCATCTAGCCTGTCAACCCCTTAAGAATTTTGTAAGTTTTCTATAAGATCCCCTCTCAATTACTCCTAAATTCCAGAGAGTATAAACCGAGTCTATCCAGTCTTTCTTCATAAGACAGTCCTGACATCCCAGGAATCAGTCTGGTGAACCTTCTCTGCACTCCCTCTATGGCAATAATGTCCTTCCTCAGATTTGGAGACCAAAAACTGTACGCAATACTCCAGGTGTGGTCTCACCAAGACCCTGTTACAACTGAAGTAGATATTTTCCCTAGGCACAGAGTTATTTACTCAGGATAGGGGAATCATGAACCAAAGAACGTAAGTTTAAGCTGAGAGGGAAAAGATTTAATAGGAATCCCAACATTTATACTCAGAAAATAGAAACATAGAAATTAGGTGCAGGAGTAGGCCATTCGTCCCTTCGAGCCTGCACCGCCATTCAATATGATCATGGCTGATCATCCAACTCAGTATCCTGTACCTGCCTTCTCTCCATACCCCCTGATCCACTTAGCCACAAGGGCCACATTTAACTCCCTCTTAAATATAGCCAATGAACTGGCCTCAACTACCCTCTGTGGCAGAGAGTTCCAGGGACTCACCACTCTTCCCCAACATCGAGAACAATCTTCCTGCATCTAGCCTGTCCAACCCCTTAAGAATTTTGTAAGTTTCTATAAGATCCCCTCTCAATCTCCTATATTCTAGAGAGTATAAACTGAGTCTATCCAGTCTTTCTTCATAAGACAGTCCTGACATCCCAGGAATCAGTCTGGTGAACCTTCTCTGCACTCCCTCTATGGCAATAATGTCCTTCCTCAGATTAGGAGACCAGAACTGTACACAATACTCCAGGTGTGGTCTCACCAAGACCCTATACAACTGAAGTAGAACCTCCCTGCTCCTATACTCAAATCCTTTAGCTATGATAGCTAACATACCATTCGCTTTCTTCACTGCCTGCTGCACCTGCATGCCTACTTTCAATGACTGGTGTACCATGACACCCAGGTCTCGCTGCATCTCCCCTTTTCCTAATCGGCCACCATTTAGATAATAGTCTGCTTTCCTGTTTTTGCCACCAAAGTGGATAACCTCACATTTATCCACATTATACTGCATCTGCCAAACATTTGCCCACTCACCCAGGCTATCCAAGTCACTTTGCAGCCTCCTAGCATCCTCCTCACAGCTAACACTGCCCCCCAGCTTAGTGTCATCCGCAAACTTGGAGATATTGCCTTCAATTCCCTCATCCAGATCATTAATATATATTGTAAATAGCTGGGGTCCCAGCACTGAGCCTTGTGGTACCTCACTAGTCACTGCCTGCCATTGTGATAAGGACCCGTTTACTCCTACTCCTTGCTTCCTGTTTGCCAGCCAGTTCTCTATCCACATCAATACTGAACCCGCAATGCCGTATGCTTTAAGTTTGTATACTAATCTCTTATGTGGGACCTTGTCGAAAGCCTTCTGGAAATTCAGATACACCACATCCACTGGTTCTCCCCTATCCATGCTACTAGTTGCATCCTCAAAAATTTCCACAAGATTCGTCAGACATGATTTACCTTTCGTAAATCCATGCTGACTTTGTCCAATGATTTCACCACTTTCCAAATGTGCTGCTATCCCATCTTTAATAACTGCTCTAGCAGTTTCCCCACTACCGATGTTAGACTAACTGGTCTGTAATTCCCTGTTTTCTCTCTCCCTCCCTTCTTAAAAGAGGGGTTATGTTTGCTACCCACCAATCCTCAGGAACTACTCCCGAATCTAAAGAGTTTTGAAAGATTATCACTAATGCATCCACTATTTCCGGAGCTACTTCCTTAAGTACTCTGGGATGCACCCTATCTGGCCCTGGGGATTTATCAGCCTTTAATCCATTCAATTTACCCAACACCACTTCCCGACTAACCTGGATTTCACTCAATTCCTCCTTTGACCCGCGGTCCCCTGCTATTTCCGGCAGATTATTTATGTCTTCCTTAGTGAAGACGGAACCAAAGTAGTTATTCAATTGATCCGCCATATCCTTGTTCCCCATGATCAACTCACCTGTTTCTGACTGCAAGGGACCTACATTTGTTTTAACTAATCTCTTTCTCTTCACATATCTATAAAAACTGTTTCAGTCAGTTTTTATGTTCCCTGCCAGTTTTGTTTCATAATCTATTTTTCCTTTCCTAATTAAGCCCTTTGTCCTCCTCTGCTGGTCTCTGAATTTCTCCCAGTCCTCTGGTATGCTGCTTTTTCTGGCTACTTTGTACGCATCATCCTTTGCTTTGATACAATCCCTGATTTCCCTTGTTATCCACGGATGCACTACCTTCCCTGATTTATTTTTTTGCCAAACTGGGATGAACAATTTTTGTAGTTCATCCATGCAGTCTTTAAATGTCTTCCATTGCATATCCACCGTCAATCATTTTAGAATTAATTGCCAGTCAATCTTGGCCAATTCACGTCTCATACCCTCAAAGTTACCTTTCTTTAAGTTCAGAACCATTGTTTCTGAATTAACAATGTCACTCTCCATCCTAATGAAGAACTCGACCATATTATGGCCACTCTTGCCCAAGGGGGCACGTACAACAGGACTGCTAACTAACCCTTCCTCATTACTCAATACCCAGTCTAAAATAGCCTGCTCTCTCGTTGGTTCCTCTACGTGTTGATTTAGATAACTATCCCGCATACATTCCAAAAAATCCTCTTCCTCAGCACCCCTGCCAATTTGATTCACCCAATCTATATGTAGATTGAAGTCATCCATTATAACTGTTTTGCCTTTGTCGCACGCATTTCTAATTTCCTGTTTGATACCATCCCCAACTTCACTACTACTGTTAGGTGGCCTGTACACAACACCCACCAGCGTTTTTTTGCCCCTTAGTGTTTCTCAGCTCTACCCATATCGATTCCACATCCTCCAAGCTAATGTCCTTCCTTTCCATTGCGTTAATATCCTCTCTAACCAGCAATGCTACCCCACCTCCTTTTCCTTTCTCTCTATCCCTCATGAATATTGAATATCCTTGGATGTTCAGCTCCCAGCCTTGGCCCCCTGGAGCCATGTCTCCGTGATCCCAACTATATCATAATCATTAAAAGCTATCTGCACGTTCAACTCATCCACCTTATTACGAATACTCCTTGCATTGAGACACAAAGCCTTCAGGCTTCTTTTTACAACGCTCTTACCCCTTATACAATTATGTTGAAAAGTGGCCCTTTTTGATTTTTGCCCTGGTTTTGTCTGCCTGCCACTTTTACTTTTCACCTTGCTCCCTATTGCTTCTACCCTCATTTTACACCCACCTGCCTCTCTGCTCTTGTACCCATCCCCCTGCCACATTAGTTTAAATCCTCCCCGACAGCACTAGCAAACACAAATGATACGTACTTAGAAGAAGCAGTAAGAGGAATTAGTTGCGGCAGGTACCAAAGCAACATTTAAAAATCATTTGGACAGGTACATGGATAGGAAAGGTTTAGAAGGATTAAGGCCAAATGCAGGCAAATGGGACTAGCTTACATAAGGCATCTTGGTAGTCTTGGACAAATTGGGCTGAAGGGCCAGATGAGTGCTGTATGACTCAATGACACTAATCTGGTGGTAGTATTCTAATACACCAGAGACATCTTGATGATAAAGGTGGTATGTTTGGAGATGTGGTCAGATTAGCCTAGGTAAGTAACTGCACTCACAGTGCACCAGCAGTAGATGGAGTGACTGCTCAGATTAGAACATAGATCACTTACAGCACAGGAACAAGTCCTCTGGCCCACAATGTTTGTGCCAAACATGATGCTAAGTTAAACAAATCACCTCTGCATGCAGGTGATCCACAGCCTTCTATTCAGCGCATATCTATATACATCGTTTCTAACCTGTTCTTGAAGGCATGATATTGATGTGGTAGGTTGCTAGTCAATAGTGTTCCCTCTTCCCTTGGGGCATTGATAGTGAATCCGTTGTTGATGATAATGCTGCTGAATGTCAAGGATAGGTGTTCATTCTTGCTTTTATTGAAGACAATTATTACTTGCCACAATAATGACACGAATGTTACTTGCCAGGCCACGTCTAAATGTGGTCTAGGTGTTGCTAGGGAGATGCATGGACTACTTCATGTATTATGTAGCTTGGAATGAAATCACATATTGCACAATCATTAGTAAACATCCCCAGATACCAGTGAAGGAAGAAAAGTGATGGAGTGCTGAAGATGCTTTGGCCCAGGACGCTGCTCTGAGGAGCTCCAGCAGTGGTCTTCTGGTCTGGGATGATCAAGCTCTGTGACAACTACCTTCCTTTGTGCAAAGTATAAATCCAACCATTACAATGTTTTCCTCTGGGTGTGCCCATTGTCCAGTTTTACCAGGGGTCCTTGATGCAGGTATGTTACAAAATTTACCTTTAGCGGCGCTGCAGTTCTGCCACTGCCCGTGTGTGCGACTTTGGAGCCTTTGAGAGGGGGGCGGGTTTAAAATGCCGTTTTCTCCAGACCATTCAAATCGATTAATCTCAGGGGATTTAGTTGCTGAAGAGAAATCGCTCCGACATTTGTTTTATGGATATATTTTTAAACTGCGCTGAATAATTTAATTGCTAGAGTGAATTAAAAATCATCTTCTAAAGCCGTGAATGCCGACAACGGGACGGATCTTACGTAGGGAACAAAAGAAGGTGCACAGTTTATTTTTACATAAAAACGTGCTTCTTAGGAAGCCTTTAATCAAAATTTCATGTTGTGAAAAGGTGACTTAAAAAATATATGAACCAGCAGTATTTTTCCTGCCGACAGGGGGTTAAATTCACCGTAAACCTCAACGTTCCAAACGATCGCGTTCCACAAAAACTCACTCGCAAGTTGATTTAAATGGCCATTAATTTACGGGAATTAAACACTAAATTCCTTCATGTTGGCCTATAAATTCATGACAATGAGATTTAAAAATCATGTTATATTGTGAATTCTTGTGTGAATGTTATTTGGACACTTAGGCTTTTTTTAAAATGTTAACCTTTTCTTAAGAAATGGATAGATGTTTAGATCTAGTAATTGAATTTTGGTAATTAGCTACAATTAGGTAACTAACTAATTATATGCTATCCAAGTAAGATTGTTTCATATTTGTTTCAGAATGCTTCAATCTATAATAACTGAACATTTCATTCACTTCTCTAAATTTTTAAGAAAGTTATGGGCTTTTGACTGTCCTCGATCACAGCTTTTGTGTTAAGTCAATGGAAAAGCAATAGGGAACAAGATGCTAATTTCAGAGTATGAAAATGGCCATAACTTTTTTAATACTGAAGATATGAAAGTGAATTAGGTGTCAAATTAAACTTTTTATGCTTTATCTGATGGGATAAATTGCAGACTTGATTTTTCAAATCTCAAATTTTTGTAACATTGCTACTTGATGTCACAATCCATAAAATGCTGCAGTTGTGTCAAAAGTAAAGGGATTGGGCAATTATTAGGCAGAGAAGCTATTTTGGCAATTTGAGGCATTTTTTCAAGATTCAAGATTGTTGTGAAGATATATGTCACACCCTAAGAGGTTGAGCTAATATGACAAAATTGCGTATTGCAGTAATGTGAAGTGTTCCCGTTGGTTCAGAATGAACAATTGAGAGAGAAGGATTGAAAAGAATAACAAAGTTGTTGTTAATAATAGCAAATTCAGGGAAGTGAATTGAAGAGAAGGATTCTACCCACTGCAAAGCAGCCTAATTGAACTGGTGTGTCCATTTCATGTAATGAGAAGCACACCAATGGTGTAAATCGTTTGTGAAGTTTACAGCATGAGACAGATTTCCTGCCCTTTAGACATCACACCTCATAAAATTCAGCACAATGGAAATGGGATGTGCAGTATTTGGTGTCTGTTTTGCCAGCACACACCATTCACCTGCGGAGTGTTGTTCAATCAGTGCAGTAAGACCATGCAAAGGAACCAGCTTGAAATTTTACTGCAGATGTATCGTCAAAAGCAGTTTATCCGGATCCATCCGAGCATGCTTTGGGAACAACTCCATCCAACACCGCAAGAAATTGCAGAGATTTGTGGATGCAGCCCAGACAATCATGCAAGCCAACCTCCCTTCCATTGATTCCATCTATTCTTCACGCTGCCTCGGCAAGGCCATCAGCATAATCAAGGGCAAGTCTCACCCCAGTCACTTGAGTGAAATCCAGGTCATTGAGTGAAATCCAGGTCAGTCGGGAAGTGGTGTTGGGTAAATTGAATAGATTAAAGGCCGATAAATCCCCAGGGCCAGATAGGCTGCATCCCAGAGTACTTAAGGAAGTAGCTCAGGAAATAGTGGATGCATTAGTGATAATCTTTCAAAACTCTTTAGATTCTGGAGTAGTTCCTGAGGATTGGCGGGTAGCAAATGTAACCCCTCTTTTTAAGAAGGGAGGGAGAGAGAAAACGGGGAATTACAGACCAGTTAGTCTAACATCGGTAGTGGGGAAACTGCTAGAGTCAGTTATTAAAGATGGGATAGCAGCACATTTGGAAAGTGGTGAAATCATTGGACAAAGTCAGCATGGATTTACAAAAGGTAAATCATGTCTGACGAATCTTGTGAATTTTTCGAGGATGTAACTAGTAGCGTGGATAAGGGAGAACCAGTGGATGTGGTATATCTGGACTTCCAGAAGGCTTTCGACAAGGTCCCACATAAGAGATTAGTATACAAACTTAAAGCATACGGTATTAGGGGTTCAGTATTGATGTGGATAGAGAACTGGCTGGCAAACAGGAAGCAAAGAGTAGGAGTAAACGGGTCCTTTTCACAATGGCAGGCAGTAACTAGTGGGGTACCGCAGGGCTCAATGCTGGGACCCCAGCTGTTTACAATATATATTAATGATCTGGATGAGGGAATTGAAGGCAATATCTCCAAGTTTGCGGATGACACTAAGCTGGGGGGCAGTGTTCGCTGTGAGGAGGATGCTAGGAGACTGCAAGGTGACTTGGATAGGCTGGGTGAGTGGGCAAATGTTTGGCAGATGCAGTATAATGTGGATAAATGTGAGGTTATCCACTTTGGTGGCAAAAACAGGAAAGCAGACTATTATTTAAATGGTGGCCGATTAGGAAAAGGGGAGATGCAGCGAGACCTGGGTGTCATGGTACACCAGTCATTGAAAGTAGGCATGCAGGTGCAGCAGGCAGTGAAAAAAGCGAATGGTATGTTAGCTTTCATAGCAAAAGGATTTGAGTACAGGAGCAGGGAGGTTCTACTTCAGTTGTACAGGGTCTTGGTGAGACCACACCTGGAGTATTGCGTACAGTTTTGGTCTCCAAATCTGAGGAAGGACATTATTGCCATAGAGGGAGTGCAGAGAAGGTTCACCAGACTGATTCCTGGGATGTCAGGACTGTCTTATGAAGAAAGACTGGATAGACTCGGTTTATACTCTCTGGAATTTAGGAGATTGAGAGGGGATCTTATAGAAACTTACAAAATTCTTAAGGGGTTGGACAGGCTAGATGCAGGAAGATTGTTCCCGATGTTGGGGAAGTCCAGGACAAGGGGTCACAGCTTAAGGATAAGGGGAAATCCTTTAAGACCGAGATGAGAAAGACTTTTTTCACACAGAGAGTGGTGAGTCTCTGGAACTCTCTGCCACAGAGGGTGGTTGAGGCCAGTTCATTGGCTATATTTAAGAGTGAGTTGGATGTGGCCCTTGTGGCTAAGGGGATCAGAGGGTATGGAGAGAAGGCAGGTACGGGATACTGAGTTGGATGATCAGCCATGATCATATTGAATGGCGGTGCAGGCTCGAGGGGCTGAATGGCCTACTCCTGCACCTAATTTCTATGTTTCTATGTTTCTATGTTTCTTCTCCCCTCTCCTATCAGGCAGGAGGTACAGAACTCGGAAAACACATACCACCAGATTCAGGGACAGTTTCTTCCCAGCTGTTATCAGGCAACTGAACCATCCTATCACCAACTAGAGAGCAGTCCTGACCGACCATCTACCTCATTGGAGAGTTATGATTGGAGACCTACATCATTGTAGACCATCTTTAATCAGACTTTACCATGCACTAAATGTTATTCCCTGTATCCTGCCCCTGTGCACTCTGGACAGTTTGATAATAATCATGTGTAGAATTTCTGCTGACTCAATAGCATGCAACAGAAAAGCTTTTCACTGTACCTTTGTACACATTACAATAAATTAAACTAAACTATGAACATGATCCATTTTGTTTTAGTGTTTAAATAAATGTGTTTAAAAGAATAATGATGCCATTCCATTCATTAACATTGATTAAATTAAGTTAGGTTAAAATACACAACAACCTTGGCTTCTATGGATATTTGTTGTGCTCCAGAAAGCATTTAGCTAAATGCTGCCTTGATGTCAGGAAAAATGACTCTAACATTACCTGTGAAATTCAGCTCTTTGGACCATGTTTGGACCAAGGCAATGAAGAGGTCTGTAGCTGACTGGTCCGAGCGGAACTCAGAATGGGCATTGGTGAGCAGACTAAAAAAGGTTATGGAGGTATACAGCATGGAAACAGCACCTTTGACCCACTATATCCATGCTGACCAAGTTGGCATTCTAGGCTAGTCTCTTTTATCTGCATTTGGCCTATAGCCCTCGAAACGTGAGATTCATATCACTATCTCAATGGCTTTTAACTGAGGAGGAAGTGACGCTTGGTTACGCTGGGAAGAACACCCTTCACCATTTTGCTAGTACATTTTTGGATGGTAATTGACTGGATTGAATTTTTCCAATGTCATATTATTGATGATGGAGTGTTGCTTGGTTGTGCCATGGACAGCACCTTTTTCCACTTTGCTGATGATTTAGTGGACAGTAATTTGCAAAATGGGAACTGTGTCCAATGTTTTGTGATGAGACACGCCTGGGCAGCTTCCATTCTACCAGTTAGAGCATAACTAAATCATCTAAACTGTCCAATAAGAAGATGAGGAGCCACACTGGCAGCAAGACCAGGGGAAGTATAACCAAGCAGGTTGGCTTGGAT
Organism: Okamejei kenojei; assembly: GCA_035221665.1. Classification (NCBI taxonomy): domain Eukaryota; kingdom Metazoa; phylum Chordata; class Chondrichthyes; order Rajiformes; family Rajidae; genus Okamejei; species Okamejei kenojei. The sequence continues at coordinate 124,995,196 of CM069132.1, forward strand.
TAAAATTAAATTGGAATACAATTTCAAATGCTGAAAAAACAGTAAACGTTAGAAATATTCAGCAGATCAAGCAGCATCAAAGGAGAGTGAAGCAATATTAGTGTGTCAGCTTTATGGCCTTTCCTCAGAATTGAAAAAAGTTAGAAATTAAAGATGTTTTGAGCTGCAGAGAAAGGTGGAAGGGTCCAGGGGTATAAAAGGAAAGGTCTGTAAATGGGGGAGACCAGTATTACTCAAGTGGTGGTGGTGCCGGCTGAAACAGTATGGTTGAGATATGCCTTGAGGTAGTGTAAGGTTCTTCCCACAACCACGAGGCTCTTGAACACTACACAACGCTAACTGATGAACTATGAACTCTCTTTGGTTGCAATAAGGACTTTTTTAGCACTAGTATTGGGGGTTATTGATTAATTGATTTTTGTTTATTATACATTATATTTGTGTATTTTTTACAAGCCTGTTATGCTGCTTCAAGTAAGAATTCTATTTCCCATTGTCGGTACAGGTGATAATTAAATATTTCTGATTCTTGTCTCTTGGTTCGATCCATCCTTGCCTTGTGCCACTAGGTGGCTCTGCAGTTCCAGGCTCCACAACTAGAGGGTACAACTAAAGCTGGAGAAACTCAGCGGGTGCAGCAGCATCTAAGGAGCGAAGGAGATAGGCGACGTTTCGGGCCGAGACCCTTCTTCAGACTTGTCTACTCCACAACTAGAGGGGCAGTCGCTGGGATCTGTACAACTGATACAGCAGAAGTCATCACAATGAGGATGACCATATATTAAGAACGTAACTTTCCAATGAGACGCATGCCCATCACAAAGGTTATTCCTCTCCTTTTTAACTATTCCCACAGCGTGGCCAAAGCTAGTTATGGGAATAGCCGTTGGGCAGCAATGTGACATCGTGCAACAGGTGCAAAATCAACATGTAGAATTCAGACAGGACGAAGGACTGTCGATTGGACTGCAATATTTCTAAAGCTCCAGTCAGAACGCCCACTATGGAAGCTGTGCCCAAGCTTTGAATTTCAGCCAAGATGTCGGGCTGCAGAGGCTCCTGAAGTAACAATTGGCTTAGATCTGGGCATCTGTAATATGGCAAGATTCATCAATGATCTATTTTACGATGTAATCATGTACTTCTTCATTTGGGAAACAGTGATCATAAGATGGTAACATTTACTACTTGGACTGAGATTGAGAAATTTAGGTATGAGAAGCATAGACAGGGTGGATAGTCAGAACCTTTTGCCCAGGGTAGAAATGTCAAAGACTAGAGAGTGAAACTTTAATGTGAGAAGGACAAAACTTAAAGGAAATCTGCAGGGCAAGTTATTTACACAGAGTGGTGGGTGCGTGGAACATGCCGCCAGAGGAGATGATAGAAGCAGATATGCGAGTGGCTTTTAAGAGGCTTTTGGATTGGCACATGGTATGCAGGGAATGGAAGGATTGGATCATTGCAGCCAGAGGAGATTAGTTTGTCTCGCCACTGGCATTTTGGGCTGAAGAGTCTGTCCCAGTGCTGTGCTGTTCCATGTTCTATGTTCTATGAAGCTACTGTAGTGTCTTAAACTTAAATTAAGGCATTTCCAAAGATATGAATGCAGAATTAACAAAAGTAAACTGGAAAAGTAGATTAAGTGCTAAAACAGTAGATAAACAGTGACAATATAGTAAAGAAGGCTGAAAGACAGGAACATTTTTATAAACAAGAAAAGATTACTGCATTAATAATAGCAGAACAACATAGAATACGAGGGAAAACCTCAGAAATATTTAAAGAAACAAATGCTTCTGCAATCATTCAAGAATTAAGACTAACTAAAGGTGAACTGGAGTTTAGAAGGATGAGGGGCGATCTTATAGAAACATATAAAAATATAAAAGGACTGGACAAGCTAGATGCAGGAAAAATGTTCCAAATGTTGGGTGAGTCCAGAACCAGGGGCCACAGTCTTAGAATAAATGGGAGGTAATTTAAGACTGAGGTGATAAAAAACGTTTTTACCCAGAGAGTTGTGAATTTATGGAATTCCCTGCCACAGAGGGCAGTGGAGGCCAAATCACTGTATGGATTTAAGAGAGAGTTGGATAGAGCTCTAGGGGCTAGTGGAATCAAAGGATATGGGGAGAAGGCAGGCACGGGGTATTAGTAGTGGACAATCAGCCATGATCACAATGAATGGCGGTGCTGGCTCGAAGAGTCGAATGGCCTCCTCCTGCACCTATTTTCTATGTTTCTATGTGAACATTGGAGGCAATTCAGAGAAGATTTATGGTTTCTGAGATGAAGAAATTGTCTTATGAGGAATGAATGTCCAAGGTTGGCCTATTAGAAATTAATTGAATGAGTAGTGTGCTTATGCAAGTGTGTATACATAAATAAATATATGATCTGAAAAAAAGGTGTACTGTATATGTGAATATGTGTATCTATACACACACTGAACTTTTTTCTCATTTATTATATTGTTTACAGTGTACTATGTTTACATATTCTGTTGTGCTGCTGAAAGTAAAGGGCCTGTCCCACTGCGGGGACCTAATTCGCGAGTTTATCATACTCGCGGCATGGTCGTCACGAGGTCCTAGGAGGTCTTTGCAACTCTCCTTCATGCTCGAGAGTAGTCCCCACGTACTTGAGGCCTCAGCTAGGCCACGCCGTTTTTTCAACATGCTGAAAAATGCCCACGAGTAAAAAAAGGTCGCCATGGAAATAAATAAATATTTTTTTACTTGTAGGTTTAGTTGAGGTAGGTCGTAGTGGGTAGCTATCATAGGTAATTGAAGGAAATCAAAGGTAATCAAAGGTAGTCGAAGGTAGAGAAAAAAAAAGTAAGTAACACTATTACAGCCACCAAAATCAAATACCTCAGAGGCCTATAACATAACACAACACCAGGGTCAAACGGAAGAATTATTTATTTTTCACTAACAAAGGAACTACCTGGATCAAACAAACAAAGAGGGGTCGGAGGGAAGCTAGCAAACAAAAGATAAGGGGTGCTCTGGCCGACCACTCAATGTGCCGTTGGACCAGAGACTCTAAACCTGCTTGTGTGTGAAAATAAACCTGAAAACAAAACCACGTAAACAATAAAGCTAGTCCCATTCCTTCCCAAGCAAAATAAGTTAATACAGAATGAAGAGTTACATAAAGAAGACTATGCAAGCAAAACAAACTGAACCGAACACCAGAATGCTGCCAGCAGTCTGAGGGGGTCGAGAGAGACAGAGAGAGACTGCCAGTCACATGGCCTTTTAAGCTGAGGCTCTGTCATCAGGCTCACGTGATGCAGCTTGGGCCAGGAGACCAATCAGGTACAGGCGCAGCCAAGCAGGAGGAGGTACTGATGAGAATCAAAGAAACAGGTTAGTACACGATTAACACCAGCAGAGGGAGCACAAAACAAATACGACCGGTAATGTTAAATGCCCGCTAAACGTTATTAAAACTTCTCTTTCCCCCCCCCCCCCCCCCTCTCCGCGCTCTGTAAAGGACCTACCGTAAACTGTGCCAGCCGTCTTTTACCATCCTGTTCATTGTGGGTGTGAATTTCAGACAGTGCTTCCCCGCTTTCCCTGGCCCCCGCCTTTGCAATGTGTTTGTATGTATGTGTGTGCAGACGGTCGATTCAGCTCACGGTTTCATTGCTGACGGTCGATCCAGCTCGAGGTTTTTCAGTCGCTGAAAAGTCGCGTTAATGGGACAGGCCCTTAAATACTTAATTGTTCTATCTGGGACATATGACAATAAAAAACTCTTGACTCTCTTGATTTTATGAAAGATATGAGGGAGCTTGACAACATATTACGTAGAGGTATCTAAAACCAATAGCTTGGTTTTGAGAGTAAAGCGTCACCCATTTAATTGAAGATGAGGAATATTTTCTTTCAGAGAATTGTAAAGAACTATAGAGACAGCGCCATGGAATATATTCAATGCTAATTTTGATTGATAGACGAGTCAATGTTAATAGGAACAGACAGTAGAGTGATGCTCTGGACAAAGTCAGTTCAGACATGTTCATATCAAATAGGGGCTAAAGGGCCTGCCCCACTTTCACGACCTAATTCACGACCTTTTTTACTCGTGGACATTTTTCATCAGGCTAGAAAATTCGCCGCGACCTACTTGATGCCACGAGTACCTACGACTAGCATCACGACCTGCTAAAACCTACCTACGACCTCGTAACAACCATGCTGCGAGTATGAGTCAAGGGCAAACTCGGCAAGGTCGTGAATTAGGTCGTGAAAGTGGGACAGGCCCTTAAATGACCTCATGCTCCTATTTCTTATGTTCATATGTCAATGTTGATGATCCCTGAACCAAAGTTCTTCCCGCTGCAGACGCGAGCTGCAGATATTGAACAGCTAAACAGCTAAATATTGAACATTTAAAGAATGAATGAAACAAAAAGGTAAAATAAATAAACAGGTACAATTAAGAGTTTGGTTTATTATTATCACGTGTACCGAGCTTTCTTTTTTGAGATAAACTAATCTCCTCTACCTGCAATGATCCAATCCTTCCATTCCCTGCATACCATGTGCCAATCCAAAATGTAATTATTTTACATAATTATAATCAAGTTGTCCACAATGTACAGATACAGGGTAAAGGGCATAACATATAGTGCAACATAAAGTCAAATTAAAGATACTTCAAAGGTCTCCAAAGAGGTAGATGAGAGGTCAGGATCATCTCTAGCTGGCGAGAGGACGGATCACTTGCCTGATAATAGGCTGGGAAGAAACTCCCTAAACCTGGAGGTATGAGTTTTCACACTTCTGTACCACTTGTATAATGGGTGAGTGGAAAAGAGGGAGTGACCAAAGGGGGGACTGCTCCTTGATTATGCCGGCAGCCTTGCCGAGGTAGTGTGGCATGTACATGGAATCAGTGGAAGGAAGGTTGGTTTGTGTGATGGTCTGGAAAGTGCCCAAAACCCTCTGCAAATTCTTGTGGTCAAACCATGCTGTGATGCATTCTGATCAAACGCTTTATATGGCATATTTGTAGAAGTTGGGGGAGGTTGTTAGGGACATGCCAAACTTCCTACACCTTCTAAGGAAGTAGAGATCAGGTCAGGGAGGAGGTCAGGGAATCTCTGCGCCAGGTGTGTCGAGATGGGGCTCCTAAAGGACTGTGTTAGGAACCTGGAGCAGCAGCTCGATGACCTCCGTCTGGTCAGGGAGAGTGAGGAGGTCATAGAGAGGAGCTACAGGGAGGTCACTCCCAGACCACAGGAGGCAGACAAGTGGGTCACGGTTAGGAAGGGCAAGGGGCAGAGGCAGGGGCTAGAGAGTACTCCTGTGACTGTACACTTGGAAAATAGGTACTCGGGTTTGAGTACGATTGGAGGGGATAGCCTACCTGGGGGCAGCAACAGTGGCCGGGTCTCCGGCACAGAGACCGGCCCTGATGCTCAGAAGGGTAGCAAAAAGAGGAGGGCAATTGTATTAGGGGACTCTATGGTTAGAGGGTCGAATGGGTGATTATGTGGACGCAGTCGGGAGACCCGGATGGTAGTTTGCCTCCCTGGTGCCAGGGTCTCGCATGTGTCGGAACGTGTCCAAAAGATTCCGAAAAGGGAGGGAGAGGAGCCTGATGTTGTGGTACACATAGGTACCAATGACATAGGCAGAAAAAGAGACGAGGTCCTGAAGGGAGAATTTAGGGAGTTGGGGGGAAAGTTAAGGAGAAGGACCAAAAGGGTAACGATTTCAGGATTACTGCCTGTGCCGCGTGACAGTGAGAGTAGGAATGGAATGAGGTGGAGGATAAATGCGTGGCTGAGGGGCTGGTGCAGTGGGCAGGGATTCAAGTTTCTTGATCACTGGGACCTCTTTTGATAATAGACAGAGAATAAGGGATGGTGGGTTTCTAAAATGTGTATATTTTAATGCTAGGAGCATTGTAAGAAAGGTGGATGAACTTAGAGCCTGGATTGACACCTGGAAATATGATGTTGCGGCAATCAGTGAAACATGGTTGCAGAAGAGCTGTGATTGGAAACTAAATATTCCAGGATTTCGTTGCTTCTGGTGTGCTAGAATTGGAGGGACCAGAGGTGGAGGTGTTGCATTGCTTGTCAGAGAGGATATTACAGCAGTGCTTTGGCAGGATAGATTAGAGGGCTCGTCTAGGGAGGCTATTTGGGTGGAACTGAGAAGTGGGAACGGTGTAGCAACACTTTTAGGGGTGTATTATAGACCGCCAAATGGGGAGCGAGAATTGGAAGAGCAAATATGTAAGGAGAGAGCAGATATTAGTAGTAAGCACAAGGTAGTGATTGTGGGAGATTTCAATTTTCCAAAAATAGACTGGGAAACACATTCTGTAAATGGGCTGGATGGTTTGGAGTTTGTAAAATGTGTGCAGGATAGTTTTTTGCAGCAGTACATAGAGGTGTCGACAAGAGAAGGGGCAGTGCTGGGCCTCCTGTTAGGAAATGAGGCAGGTCAGGTGATGGAGGTATGTGTTGGTGAGCACTTCGGGACCAGTGATCACAATACCATTAGTTTCAATATAATTATGGAGAGAGTCAGAACTGGACATAGGGTGGAGATTTTTGATTGGAGAAAGGCTAACTTTGAGGGAATGCGTAAGGATGTTAAAGGAGTGAATTGGGACACTTTGTTTCATGGGAAGGATGTAGAAGAGAAATGGAGGACATTTAAAGGGGAAATTGTAAGAGTACAGAATCTTTATGTCCCTGTTAGGTTGAAAGGAAATAGTAAAAATTGGAAAGAGCCATGGTTTTCAAGGGAAATTGGACACTTGCTTCGAAAAAAGAGAGATATCTGCAATAATTATAGGAGGCATGGAGTAAATGAGGTGCTAGAGGAGTATAAAGAATGTAAAAAGAATCTTAAGAAAGAAATTAGGAAGGCTAAAAGAAGATATGAGGTTGCTTTGGCAAGAAAGGTGAAAGTAAATCCAAAGGGTTTTCTACAGCTATATTAATAGCAAAAGGATAACGAGCGATAAAATTGGACCATTAGAGAACCAGAATGGACAGCTATCTGCAGAGCCAAAAGAGATGGGGGGGGAGATATTGAACAATTTATTTTCTTCGGTATTCATCAAGGAGAAGGATATTGAACTCTGTGAGTTAAGGGGAAAAAAAGTAGGGTAGCTATGGAAACTATGAGATTCAAAGAGGAGGAAGTACTGACACTTTTGAAAAATATAAAAGTGGATATGTCTCCAGGTCCTGACAGGATATTCCCTAGGACATTGAGGGAAGTTAGTGTAGAAATAGCAGGAGCTATGACAGAAATATTTCAAATGTCATTAGAAACGGGAATAGTGCCGGAGGATTGGCGTACTGCGCATGTTGTTCCATTGTTTAAAAAGGGTTCAAAGAATAAACCTAGCAATTATAGACCTATTAGTTTGACGTCAGTGGTGGGCAAATTAATGGAAAGGATACTTAGAGATAATATATATAAGCATCTGGATAAACAGGGTCTGATCAGGAACAGTCAACATGGATTTGTGCCTGGAAGGTCATGTTTGACAAACCTTCTTGAATTTTTTGAAGCGGTAACTAGGGAAATTGATGAGGGTAAAGCAGTGGATGGTGTCTATATGGATTTCAGTAAGGCCTTTGACAAGGTTCCCCATGGAAGGTTAAGAAGGTTCAATCTTTGGGTGTTAATGGCGGAGTAGCAAGATGGATTCAACAGTGGCTGAATGGGAGATGTCAGAGAGTAATGGTGGATGGCTGGTTGTCAGGTTGGAAACCGGTGACCAGTGGGGTGCCTCAGGGATCTGTGTTGGGTCCACTGTTGTTTGTCATGTACATCAATGATCTGGATGATGGGGTGGAAAATTGGATAAGTAAGTATGCAGATGATACTAAGATAGGTGGTGTTGTGGATAATGAAGTAGATTTTCAAAGTCTACAGAGAGATTTGGGCCATTTGGAAAAGTGGGCTGAAAGATGGCAGATGGAGTTTAATGCTATTAAGTGTGAAGTGCTACATCTTGGCAGGACAAATCAAAATAGGACGTACATGGTAAATGGTAGGGAATCGAGGAATGCTGTGGAACAGAGGGATCTAGGAATAACTGTGCATAGTTCCCTGAAGGTGGAATCACATGTAGATAGGGTGGTAAAGAAAGCCTTTGGTATGCTGGCCTTTATAAATCAGAGCATTGAATATAGGAGTAGGGAAGTAATGTTAAAATTGTACAAGGCATTGGTAAGACCAATTCTGGAGTATGGTGTACAATTTTGGTCGCCTAATTATAGGAAGGATGTCAACAAAATAGAGAGAGTACAGAGGAGATTTACTAGAATGTTGCCAGGGTTCCAGCAACTATGTTACAGAGAAAGGTTTGAACAAGTTAGGTCTTTATTCTTTGGAGCGCAGAAGGTTAAGGGGGGACTTGATTGAGGTCTTTAAAATGATGAAAGGAATAGACAGAGTTGACGTGGATACGTTTTTCCCATTGAGGGTAGGGAAGATTCAAACAAGAGGGCATGACATGAGAATTAAGGGACAGAAGTTTAGGGGTAACATGAGGGTGGAACTTCTTTACTCAGAGGGTGGTGGCTGTGTGGAATGAGCTTCCAGCAGAAGTGGTGGAGGCAGGATCGATTTTAACATTTAAAAGTAAAGTGGATAGGTATATGGACGTGAAGAGAATGGAGGAGTATGGAGGGGTAGATGTGACTCAAATGGTGGAAGCAATTGGTTATATGGTTATACTTGTTTCGAAAAAAGAGAGACTACAATAGGCAGCATGGAGTAAATGAGGTGCTAGAGGATATAAAGAATTTAGGAAGGCTAAAAGAAGATATGAGGTTGCGGCACGGGTTTCTACAGCTGCAAAAGGATAACGAGCCATTAGAGAGCCAGAGCTTTTTCTTCGTTTCACGGAGAAGGAATATTGCTCTGTGAGGTAAGGGAAAAAACTAGAGTAGCTATGGAAAACTTAAAGAGGAGGAAGTATGACATTTTGAAAAATATAAAAGTGGATAAGTGTCCAGGTCCTGACAGGATATTCCCTAGGACATTGATGGAAGTTAGTGTAGAAATAGCTATGACAGAAATATTTCAAATGTCATTAGAAACGGGAATAGTGCCGGAGGATTGGCATACTGCGCATGTTGTCCCATTGTTTAAAAAGGGTTCAAAGAATGGACCTGTTAGTTTGACGTCAGTGGTGGGCAAATTAATGGAAAGGATACAAATTATATAAGCATCTGGATAAACAGGGTTTGATCATTTTGGATTTGTGCCTAAGGTCATGTTTGATTTGAAGGGAAATTGGATCATTTGAATGGGAGATGTCCATCTCTACTTTGGTGCCAGAGTCTGAATGTGTAATTGGATGAAGTTGTGCACTGCTTCAAAGTCTACAGAGAGATTATTTGTAAAAGTGGGCGTGAAGTTTAATGCTGTTAATCACAAATCACCTTGGAATAACTAACATTGGAATCGAGAGGTTATCTTGCCACTTGGTTATGTGGTTCTCAATCTCTCCCTGTGCTCCGTTTTGTCATTATTAGATATCTGGCCCACTACAGTGGTGTAATCTGCGAATTTGTAACTTGAATTGTTATTTATCTGCACAGTCATGAGTGTATAAGTTGTATAGTAGGGGGCTGAGAACCCATCCCTGTGGGATGTTGTGGATTAGCGTAGAAGATGATTTGTTACCTATCCTCACTGATTTTTGGAGCGATAGATTAAATAAATGCAATGAAGTTATGGTGCGCATGATTGAATGAGCGATGTAGTCGATAGGGGGCGCTGCACCGACTGCAGCCTCTGCCTGCAGCCCGTTTGTTTTTCCTCTTTTTTTTAATTTTTAGTCAGTTTAAAGTGTGTTTTTTGGGGAATCTTTGACTTTTATATGTGGGGGAGGGGGGGCAGGGTAAGGGGGAAACTAACTCCCAGTCGCTTCCTGGCGGGGACGTGACTATTTCTCCGAGTCGCGTCCTCGTCCCCCACATCGCGGCCTACCTCCTGGATTGGAGCGGGGTTTCCTGCCGGGGACCGGGAACCGGACCAGAGCCGAATCAGCGGCGGCGGCTCTGGAGTCACCGTGGAGCGCGCGATGCCTACCTGGGTCGCCGTTGGAGCTCCAGAGCGTTGGGCCGCTGCTCCAACATCGTGGAGCTCTGGTTTAAAGAGCTCCCAACACGGGCGGCGCTGACCGTCATCATGGAGTCGTGGGGCCCTTTGCCGAGGGCCTCCAGCTTTGCATCTCCACCCGGCACGGCCAGTGGACTGTGGGAGCTGCGGACTCCAGTAGGAGGGGGCCGACTCGGGGTCCAGGCCGCTGAGGACGTCCCCCTGCCCCGACGTCGGACTTACATCACCACGGGGAGCGGGCTTGAACATCGGGCCGCCCGTAGTGGCGACGGCGGAGGGCTCGGGGAGGCCCTGACCATGGGGGAACATTGGGGAGCATCGGGAAGAGACTGACTTTGGTGCCTTTCCTCACGGTGGGAAATTTTGATCCTGCTGTGAGGGGATGTTTTATGTTGAATTTCTGTCTACTCTGTGTTGTGTTCTTTATTTTTGGCTGTATGGTGACTTCATTTCACTGTGCCAATTGGCACAAGTGACAAATAAAATCTCTGTATCTGTATCTGTATCTGTGTTGCAACTGTAGTATGTGCACACTGATATTGGTCACTGATACTCATGGGGACAACATCAACAGCTAGCATCTGCATTAGGAAGAACTCTTACACCTTCACAGGCATTCACAGCCCTTAGATTCCAAACTGCATAACTGATTAGCAAGTAGGAAAGGAGAGGGCAACCGGGGGTGCAACGGGTACGGAAGGGGAGGGAGAGGGGGCTGTGTGCAGAAGACTATTGGAGAATCTTTAGCCAATGTGTGAAATTCTTGTACAGGACAAGAGCAGAAGTCACAGAGCAAAGTGAGCAAAGGATTGTGATAGAGGAAACAATGCTTGGGGGGAAATTAAAGCGACATAGCAGTGATGGAAGGGATGTGTAGGAGGGGATCTGCAGATGCTGGTTTACACCGAAGATAGACACAAAATGCTGGAGTAACTCAGCAGGACAGGCAGCATATCTAGATAGAAAGAATGGGTGATCTTTCAATTCGAGACCCATCTTCAGACTGGTGACGTTTCGGGTCGAGACCTTCTTCAGACTGGTCTGAAGAACGGTCTTGACCTGAAACATTACCCATTCTTTCTATTCAGAGACGCTGCCTGTCCCATTGAGTTACTCCGTTTTTTGTGTCTATCTTCATTGTTAGAAAGGAATTTGGTTAAGCAGGTCTCTAGTTTTTTCTGCAGTTCCTTGCAGGCAGCCCCAAAGTCTGTGCTATCTGCCTTTTGTCAGAGTTAAGGACAGCTCCTCCGGACTGGAGGGGACCTTAGTGAGGATAAAGATCGCTTTACCGCGCACAATACTTTTGCATCAATACTTCCCACACATTGAACATACTAAAAAAAGACAAGACAAATATTCAAGTTGAGGCTAAAAAGAGAAGTTAAGATAATATTTTAGAGGAAGAAACTTACAACATTGCCAATGAAGAAGAATAAGTATGATGATTCGGGGAATTTCAAATTTATAAAAGGAGGGCCAAACAATTGTGAGAGAATGAGAAAGTAAGATACAAGAGTATTTAAGAAAGAAGCATAGATAAAAATGCTGGAGAAACTCAGCGGGTGAGGCAGCATCTATGGAGCGAAGGAAATAGGTGATGTTTCGGGTCAAGACCCTTCTTCAGACTGATGTGGGGGTGGGGGGGGGGGGATAGAAGAAAAGAAGAAGTGGAGACAGTGGGCTGTGGGAGAGCTGGGAAGGGGAGAGGAAAGAAGGAGAAAGCAGGGACTACCTAAAAGTGGAGGTCTCTGTTCATACCGCTGGGGTGTAAACTACCCAAGCAAAATATGAGGTGCTGCTCCTCCAATTTATGGTGGGCCTCACTCTGGCCATGGAGGCATAATCAGACTGTAATGGTTTCTGCAAATGTGTAAAATGGAAAGGATTCATAAACATTTATGTGAGAAACTAAAGCAGGGAAATTGAGGAACAAGGAAATGTCAGTGACATTTATTCAGATATTTTGTGCTTGTCTTTGCATGAGAGGATGCAGAAGTCTTCGCTGAAATAGTGGAACGCCAGTAAATGAGGAACTGTACAAAAATTAGCATTAGCACAAAAAAAAGTATTTCGGAAATAAATAGACTAAAGCCCAAGTTTACCAGATTGATTCCTGGCATAAATGTTCTCACTTGTGGGAAAATTTAAGAACAAGAAATATGCGTAAATAAATGCAATTGAGAAACAGAGCTCACTTAATTAGAACATGGAACAATACAGCACATGGGCAGGCCCTTTGGCCCATGATGTCTTACTGACCAGTTTACCAAATTACACTAATCCCATCTGCCTGCACATAATCCATAATCTACCCATCTCTACATGTTCACATACCTGTGTAGATGACTCTTCGAAGTCACTATCATGTCTGATTCTGCTACACACCATACCCTGCCTCCACGTCCTCAGCAGTCCCTTTGAAACTCTTTGTGTAATAGATTTGCCTCACACATCTTCTTTAAACATTTCCCCTCTCATCTTAAAACTATGCCCTCTAGTATTTTTACCCAGGGATCAAGGCTATAACTATCTTCTCCACCTATTCAATTTTATAAAATTCTATCCAGTCTCCTCTTAACCTCCAACGCTCCAGAGAAAACAATTCTAGATTGTCCAAAATGTAGGAAGGAACTGCAGATGCTGCTTCAAACTGAAGATAAACACAGTGCTCGGGTAACTCACTGGAGAGAAGGTATAATAAGGTCTGGATGAGTGAGGACCGGAGCTGCGGGAGAGTCAGAGTGAGGGCCTGCTGGTGCCGGCGCATCGCAGCCAGTGTAGAACGCAGGTCATGGAAGGAGAACTGTAGCAAAAAGCGACAAATCTACTATCAGTTTGAAGAAGGGTCTCGACCCAAAATGTCACCCATTGCTTCTTTGCAGAGATGCTGCCTGTTCCTCTGAGTTACTCCAGCACTTTGTGTCTATCCTAGATTGTCCAACTAGTTCATACTCTCTAATCCTTTCATAACCCTGGTGAACCCCTTCTGCACCTATTCAAGATCTTTCCTGTAATGTGCTGGCCTGAAATGCACACAAGGAGGAAGGAAACAGTTACACAGTGATATACCATATCCAGTAGGTGGCATTTTGATGCCTATGAGAGAACTTTACTTCTTTAAATTGTATTCAACGAACTTCAACCAATTTCCGTTAACACAGGAAACAGTCGGTCCCAGCCCCAGTGAAAACTGATTGTTAAATATTACTCAAATAGAGAACATTGAATATTACAAAGTGCATGCTCGCTGCACAAATTTGAAACTGTTTTGACAATCAGAAGATATTCAAAGGTGAGTTTTACTCCATTTCAAATCATACTTAGAAATATTTATCATTGGAACCCATGGTACCACATGGAGCCATAATGAAGTGCGATAACTCGGATTCCACTGTTGGTGTTGCTTACAAAGAACGTTGTCACTCTTTTAAAGTCATAACTTAAGTGTATAAAAATTCAAAGTTAGAAAAATAAGTGGCAAAGCCAACCTTAGAAAACGTATTTACATTAATGTTGAAAACCATGCTTTGCTCGTGTTGGCAAGAATTTAAATCTTGTTGCAATCTATGTTTTTAAAATGGTACGAGATGCCTGCTGAATCCTGTGTTCATTTCTTTAAGTTGCATAAAAAATTTTCATTACTGTAATATTGCATGGAGTTCCAAAGCAAACAGGTTGACAGAATAGAAGTTCTTAGTAATTATGAAATAACATGACCAATTCCTAAAAATGTCCCGGAAACATTGCAAACAAACAATATTGAAATAACATTATGTATATTTTTCTTAATCTTGTGAAGGATAAAGAAATGGCAATTATTGGAAAGGGCAGAAGAAAACAGGGCTAGGATATCTAGCAGAAATTTGATGTTTCTTTCAACCAGAAGAATAGGGTTTCTCGTGAATGGGCCGTTAGCTCAGGGGGAGAATTTCAGAACGGATCCTGTAAAAGTTCATATGCACTTATCTAAACCTCTGCAAAATCTAACTTGTGGGCGCTACTGTATAACTTTTTCCAACAACACCAATAGGGGGAGAAGAGGGGCTTGTGATACACAGACTTGTCTTTGAGCACTGGATTAAATTGGCAACAGTTGCAGCGACTCAGCCTGCACAAGAAATCCTGTGGACATGGAGTAATGATTGTGCTAAGCCAGGCTTTGAAACAAAGTTCTAATTATAAATTAAGTTCACGTTCACAAGTTAAATAGGAGAAGAATTAGGCCAGCCGGCCCATCAAGTCTACTCCACCATTCAATCATGGCTGATCTCTGACTCCTAACCCCATTTTCCTGCCTTCTCCCCATAACCGTTGACACCCATTCTAATCAAGAAATTGTCTATCTTTGCCTTAAAAATATCCACTGACTTGGCCTCCACAGCCCTCTGTGGCAATTAGTTCCACAGATTAACTACCTTCTGACTAAAGAAGTTCCTCCTCATCCCTTTAATTCTAAGGCTATGATCCCTGGTCCTAGACTTTCCCACCTGTGGAAACATCCTCTCCACATCCAATCTATCTATTTCCTTTAAATCTCTCGCCCATCCCTCTATTCTTTGAAATGTCACTGTCAGTCAAAGGTCATGGAAGGTCATGGAAAATGCGATGTGTAAAAGAGCGTATGTCCCATTTTTGGAATAGCTTTCTGTGAGAATTTTAAATGTGAACCCATCGCCACACACAAGAAAATCTTAAAATGCTGTACTTGCAGAGGAATGACAAAATAGTCAGAGTTTTAGAATCATCACGTCAAAGAGCATGGAAACAGCCCTATGGCCCAACCTGTCCATGCTGGCCAAGATGCCTATCTACATACATTTCCCTGTGTTTGACCCATATCCCTCTCAACCTTTCCTATTCATGTAACTGTCTCAGAGACTTTTGGATGTCACAATTGAACCCGCCTCTACCATTCTCTTTCAGTGAACACTTCTGCTCAGTCCCGCTAGACCTATGCTATCTCCCGGTTGTTAAACGCTCCCCCTCCCATTCCCGCACTGACCTTTCTGTTGTGGGCCTCCTTCACTGTCAGAGTGAGGCCCAATGTAAATTAAAGGAAATGTACCTCATGTTTTGCTTGGGCAGCTTACAACCCAGCGGCATGCGTATTGATTTCTCTAACTTCAAGTAACCCTCCCTTTCCCCTCTTTCCGTCCCTCCCCCAACCTTGTTCTCCGACAAATTTAATTTAATGTCCTTCTTTCATTTTACTGATTGTATGCATCCAAATCACCTTCCCCTCAGTTAACAATGAACCATTCTACATTTCCTTACCATCTTCTGCTTTGATCTGTCATTTTCACACCTTACCCCCATATCTCTAGCCGCCCTCTCCGCTGACTCACAGTCTGAAGAAAGGTCTTGACCCAAAACGTCACCCATTCTTTCTCTCCAGAGATGCTGCCTGTCCCGCTGAGTTACTCCAGCATTTTGTGTACATCTCTCTCCTTATATAACAATTTTTTTTAACAATTACAGCACGGAGACAGGCCCTCTCGGCCCTTCCAGTCCGTGCCGACTTCTCCTTTTATGTCAGGCTCTTGATTAGTCCGGATGAATTTGGTCGCCACTGAAATGGACAACGAGCAATCACTGACTGAAAGGCTGGCTTGTGATCTCCTTCCAGAAGATTGAAAATAAGTGCCAGTTTGATAATCACAAAGGCCAAGTGGAAGACACAGAATCTTTCTTGTGGCTCTCAGAGGAGTCACCCCATTCATTTTGCTTTGGAGGAAACTGTAACGCACACCTTGTGGACCTGGAAAGGGGAGGGTCGGAGATGTGAGGTGCTTCCTTGTCTCTTGTCGTGGCATGAGCTGAGCATAAAATCAAGGGTACAATTGTTACACATGGCTCCCAATTGCAAAACACTAGGAGTCTTATTGATGGCAATTAGCAGAGAAAAAAGGCTGTCTGACTTTAGGCCCATGTCTCATTTGCTTGCAGGACTGTTCTTTTTTTTTTTTTTTTTTTTTTTTTTTTTTTTTTTCGGTGGGACAACGACAAACTACATGTACATGTTACCTTTAACATAGATAATATCCCATGGCAAGTCATAGATTAGGTTGCCTTTCAAGAGGATAAATAACCGCTAATTGTTCATTATCCATCTGTTCTTTACACCTTAGGATATGGTAGGACCATTTGTGTTTTTCCTTTTTCTCATGATTTTTTTCTGTTTATTAGAATAGGCATGGGAAACATGTATTGTTTTTTTGATAACTGGACAATAGACAATAGACAATAGACAATAGGTGCTGGATTAGGCCATTTGGCCCTTCGAGCCAGCACCGCCATTCAATGTGATCATAGCTGATCTTCCCCAATCAGTACCCCGTTCCTGCTTTCTCCCCATATCCCCTGAATCCGCTATATTTAAGAGCCCTATCTGGCTCTCTCTTGAAAGCATCCAGAGAACCTGCCTCCACCACCCCCTGAGGCAGAGAATTCCACAGACTCACCACTAAATGTGTCAACTGCTGTGCAATGTCCAAAGTTGCTTTTTGTTGAGATATCCAATTGCTTAGGATTGTCTTAATTGACACAGTTCACTCACAGAATAGCCTGTTTGTAATGATATTGAAGTCTTCCTGTGTGAAGCAGGTTTCTTGAGTTTGTGCACCAAGTGCTATGCAGCTCTCTGCCAAATAAAGCTTACGTGTGCTGAACCAAACTGGGATTCCAGTCATCAGAGCCCCGTGGTTTCAGTAGGTGTGATGTCAAAATTAAGTGACATCAGAAATTGCGTGCAAAGGAAGGTGTTTTCACGTGAAGTAGCCAAAATTGCTGATGATGCAAAGATAGAAGGGTTGGCAATTATGAGGAGCCTGCAAAGTGCATATGAATAGCGAAGGAGGGAACTGCAGATGCTGGTTTAAACTGAAGATAGACACAAAATGCTGAAGTAACTCAGCGAGCCAGGCAGCATCTCTGGAGAGAAGGAATGGGTGACGTTTCAGGTCGAGACCCTTCTTCAGACTGGTTAGGGATAAGGGAAATGAGAGATATAGACAATGATGTGGAGAGATAAAGAACAATGAATAAAACATATGCAAAAAAGTAACGATGATAACGATCGCCCAGTCTGTGTTTGGTCTCGCCGATGTATGAGTCTCAATTTTGAACAATGGATACAGTAGATAAGGTTGGAGGAGGTGCAAGTGAACCTCTGCCTAACCTGAAAGAACTGTAGGGGTCCTTGGACAGAGTCGAGGAAGAGAGCATGAATTGCATCATCTGCGGTTGCAGGGGAAGGTATCTGGGGAGGGGGTGGGTGGGAAGGGATGTTGCATCTTCTGCGGTTGTAGGGGAGGTATCTATTGAAGAAGGGGCCTACTGAAGAAGGGTCTCGACCCGAAACGTTACCCATTCCTTCTCCCCAGAGATGCTGAGTTACTCCAGCTTTTTGTGTCCCTTCCCACTTCCTCCATGGCATATCTATGGGCACCCGAATGTTCCCAGCTGTGCCTTCTTCTTTGTAGGGTACGTTGAACAATCCCTGTTCCAGGCATACACTGACCTGTCCCCGAACTCTAACTCAATTACATTGATGATTGCATCGGTGCTACCTCCTGCACCCATGCAGAACACATGGACTTCATCAACTTCACCTACAATTTTCATCCTGCACTCAAATTTACTTGGACCATTTCCGACACCTCAGTACCCCGTAGCTCCGCCCTTGCTCCCCCTCTTCCCTAGTAGCAATGGAGTCAGAGTCCCCCTAGTCCTTACCTTCCACCCCATCAGCTGTCGCATGCAACACATAATCCTCTGAAATTTCTGCCACCTCAAACGGAATCCCACCACTAGCCACATATTCCCATCTCCACCACTTTCCACCTTCAGCAGCGACCACTCCCTCCGCAACTCCCTGGTTAACTCATCCCTTCCAACCCAAACCGCCCCCTCCCCAGGTACCTTCCCCTGCAACCGCAGAAGATGCAACACCTGTCCTATACCTCCTCCCTCGACTCTGTCCAGGGACCCCAACAGTCCTTTCGGGTTAGGCAGAGGTTCACTTGCACTTCCTCCAACCTCATCTACTGTATCCGTTGTTCAAGATGTGGAATCTTACACATCAGCAAGACCAAACGCAGACTGGGCGATCGTTCCGCGAAACAACTTCGCTCAGCCCGCCTGAACCTTCCTAATCTCCCGGTTACTGGACATCTTAATTCTCCTTCCAATGCCTACACAGTCCTTTCTGTCCTAGGTCTCCAAATTGTCAGAGTGAGGCTAAATGCAAATTGGAGGAACAGCATCTCATATTTAGCTTGGGCAGCTTACAGCCCAGTGGTATAAATATTGATTTCTCTCACTTCAGGTAGCTCCAGCATTCCCTCTCTCTCTTTGCATATCTTTCATTCATTGTTCTTTATCTCTCCACATCACCATCTATATCTCTTGTTTCCCTTATTCCTAACCAGTCTGAAGACGGGTTTCGACCCAAAACGTTACCCATTCCTTCTCCCCAGAGATGCTGCCTTCCCCACTAAGTTACTCCAGCCTTTTGTGTCTATCCACTGGGTTGTAAGCTGCCCAAGCGAAATATCTGTAAGCTACCCAAACAAAATGAATAGGTTGAGTAAGTGTGCAAGAAGTTCACATTTGAATTACAATAGTGGAAAATATATTAGGTTATTCACTTTGGAAGCAAATTATTATTAAACCATGTGAGGCTACAATATGTTGCAATGCAAAGGGACCTGGAGTATGCTTCCACGTAATATAAAAAAATGACATGCTGGTTGAATGAATAATGAGGGAGGCTGATGGTATGTTGGTCTTTATTGCAATACTTTTTTTTTTTTTTTTTTGTATGGAACATTTAGACACTGAAGGAAGCGTTTGATGTAACTTTATTGAATGCTGCAGAGCCCAGGACTGATATGTTGAATTGAGTTTAATCTCTATATTCAAGGAAGGATATATGGAGGTAAAGGTCACGGTTAATCCCACTGTGGATGAAATGGTTGAAGCAGATGATCAAGTTGAGACTTATACTTAACTTGAGTACAAAAGGAATGGAATGGTTTTTGGATCAGAGCGTCGGGAAGTTCAAGGGGGATCTGAGAGCTTTCTTTTTTAACCAGAGTAAACTGTTAATATCTGGAACACTCTGCCAAAGGAGTGGTGAAAAAGGCATTTATTCAGAAATGGAAATTTGGATTTGTGGAGATGAGACAAAAAAAACGTTGGTCAAGAATATATTTCTGTGCTGTTCGCAACTCCATGACTCTGTGACTCTAAAAGAGAGATGACTTTATTAAAAATGTCATAGATTTAAAAGAGAGCTGATTAGCTAAGGATAGATGCTGAGATGTTGTTTCCCAAATTAGGGTTATCCTGAATATAGTGCAAAAGTTTCAGATTAAGGTGTCACCCATTTAAGTTTGAGTTGAACAAGAATTATTTTTCTCTCAGGAGGATGTTACTTTTGATTTTACTTGTGAAGGCTAAGTTATTGAACATATTCAAGACAGAGATTGTGTAGATACTGTATGTAAATGTCTAGGGAGTGCAGGGTTTACAGAGAGAGCACAAAAAAAAAGTGTTTTCAGGCTGAGATTGGATCAGCTATCATCTTAGTGAATGGTGGAGAAGACACAGTGGGTGAATTGCTTCTGTTTCTAAGGTTCTTACATTCTAAGTAAGATAAAAAAAGATAAATATTTTTGAGAAAAGTAACAGCACTAAAACCATTGCACCCTCCTTCATAACCTTGACATCAGGAAGAAGTCCTTAAGTCATCATGCCACAATACAAAAGGAGCACTAGTGTGAACTGGTGGTCTTCAGAGGTTAAGGGAAAACCTTAAGTAGCTAACAAATACATGTATTGTAAGCTTTCAAGTTAGACATCTCTAGAGAAAAGGGATAGGTGATGATTCGGGTCGAGACAAGTCACATATTCCTTTTCTCCGGAGATGCTGCCTGACCCGCTGAGTTACTCCAGCATTTAGTGTCTATCTTCAGTGTAAACCGGCACCTGCAGTTCCTCCCTTCCAGAACAATTACATGTGTTGCTCTCAAAGGCATGGCCACCCCTCACTTTCACCAACTTTTCCTCAGGAACCTTGCAAGACTCATGAGGCACATTGCTGCCAACTGCTGCACTGCAGACATCAAAAATAACCATACAACCATATAACCATATAACCATATAACAATTACAGCACGGAAACAGGCCCTCTCGGCCCTTCCAGTCCATGCCAACCATTTGTTTTCCCCTAGTCCATCTACCTGCACTCAGACCATACCCTTCCATTCCCCCGTCCACTATACCCTATTTACTAGCACTTTACTCTTAAATGTTAAAATCGATCGCAATGCCTCCACCACTTCAGCCTTGCTGGAAGCTCATTCCACACAGCCACCACCCTCTGAGTAAAGAAAGTTCCCCCTCACGTTACCCCGAAAACCTCTGTCCCTTAATTCTCATGTCATGCCCTCTTGTTTGAATCTTCCCTACCCTCAATGGGAAAAACGTATCCACGGTCAACAACTCTATCCCTTTCATCATTTTTAAGACCTCAATCAAGTCCCCCCTTAACTTCTGCGCTCCAAAGAATAAAGACCTAACTTGTTCAACCTTCTCTGTAACATAGTTGCCTGGAACCCTGGCAACATTCTAGTAAATCTCCTCTGTACTCTCTCTATTTTGTTGACATCCTTCCCTATAACTAGGTACCAAAATTGTACACACCATACTCCAGAATTGGTCTTACCAATTGCCTGTACAATTTTAACATTACCTCCCTACAAATAATTTATGCAATGCTCTGATTTATAAAGGCCAGCACACCAAAGGCTTTCTTTACCACCCTATCTACATGCGATTCCACCTTCAGGAACTATGCACCGTTATTCCTAGATCCCTCTGTTCCACAAGCATTCCTCAATTTCCGACTACCATTTACCATGTACGTCCTATTTTGATTTGTCCTGCCAAGATGTAGCACTCGGTAAGGTAGTTACACTTATCAGCATTAAACTCCCATCTTCCATCTTTCAGCCCACTTTTCCAAACAGCCCAAATCTCTCTGTAGACTTTGAAAATCTACTTCATTATCCACAACACCACCTATCTTAGTATTATCTGCATACTTACTATCCATTTTCCACCCCATCATCCAGATCATTGATGTACATGACAAACAACAGTGGACCCCAACACAGATCCCTGAGGCACCCCACTGGTCACCGGCTTCCAAACCTGACAAACAGCCATCCACCATTACTCTCTGACATCTCCCATTCAGCCACTGTTGAATCCATCTTGCTACTCCGCCATTAACACCCCAAAGATTGAACCTTCTTAACATACCTTCCATAGGGAACCTTGTCAAAGCCTTACTGAAATCCATATAGACAACATCCACTGCTTTACCCTCATCAATTTCCCTAGTTACCGCTTCAAAAAATTCAAGAAGGTTTGTCAAACATGACCTTCCAGGCACAAAATCCATGTTGACTGTTCCTGATCATCAGACCCTGTTTATCCAGATGCAGATATATATTATCTCTAAGTATCCTTTCCATTAATTTGCCCACCACTGACGTCAAAACTAATATTGGTCTATAATTGCTAGGTTTATTCTTTGAACCCTTTTTTAAACAATGGAACACATGCGCAGTACGCCAATAAATCCTCCGGCACTATTCCCGTTTCTAAGACATTTGAAATATTTCTGTCATAGCTGCTGCTATTTCTACACTAACCTTCCCTCAATGTCCTAGGGAATATCCTGTCAGGACCTGGAGACTTATCCACTTTTATATTTTCAAAAGTGTCCAGTACTTCCTCCTCTTTGAATCTCATAGTTTCCATAGCTACTCTACTTTGATCCCTCTTAACTCACAGAGTTCAATATCCTTCTCCTCGGTGAATACCGAAGAAAATAAATTGGTTCAATATCTCCCCCATCTCTTTTGGCTCTGCAGATAGCTGTCCATTCTGGTTCTCTAATGGTCCAATTTTATCCCTCGTTATCCTTTCTATTAATATAGCTGTAGAAACCATTTGGGTTTTACTTTCACCTTTCTTGCCAAAGCAAAATAAAAGGGCTCCTGTCAGCAATGTGCAAAGCCTTAGATTTCTGGATGATAATCAATTTTTACACTCGGAGTGTGTTATCGATGCCCCGCTCCTGCCTTTAGAAATATCTCTTTAGGAACCTCCTGCTGTAATATTACACTTTGGACAATTGATGCTGGCTTCCATACACACCGTACTTCAGAAACTTTAGCAGTTCCTGGGCAAAGTACTTATGATACAGAATCATTATAAATCACTAATGAGTACTTTAATTTGTATACATACAGAACCGTCGAGATGAGTAAACACAACAGCTGCACGCTGCCAGTTGCACGAATGCACAGAGGTGGGGGTGGGAGGTCGGTGAGGTGGCGCGGTGTGGGGAAACTGACAAAGATTATGGATCAGGTCATCTGCAGCAAAACCAACACGGATCAAATCAAGCAATATTGTTTGATCTACAGTTCCTACTCCCACCTGCCCTCCCCACCCTCCTTCCCCCATGCCACCACTCTCTCTGCCATCCCCTTCCCATTCCCTTCTTGTAAACATGCTTCAATGTATCCATAATTCTCTGAAATAATGAAAGACTCCTAGTTGTATATCTGAGGTCTAAACTGAGAGGAACTGATAGTGTGATTGATTGATTGAAAGATAACAGCTTGGAAACAGGCCCTTTGGCCCACTGAGATCGCAGTGCCCATCAGTCGCCGTTCACAGTAGTTATATGTTATCCACTTTCACATTCACTCCCAACAAAACTCCAGGGCAATCTACAGCAATCAATCAACCTATAAGCCCACACATCTTTGGGATGTGTGAGGAAACCGTAGCACCAGTGGGAAAGCCACAAGGTGATTGTATAAACTCCACAAAGAGAGCACCCGAGGTCAGGATCAAAGCCGGGTCTCTGGTACTGTGAGACAGCAGCTTTACCAGCTGCACCACTCTGCCCCGCTATCCTGGCAAATCTGACCTATCAAGGTCACAGTTTCCGAAACAAAAACAGAGTTACATGAATGGGGAAAATATTACTATTTTGGAACTGGGAAGTTATTTTAAATAGCAGAAGGTGGATTGCTAACACTACAGTTAAGTGGTAAAATAGCACAGGCAATTTATACAGGCCCAGAACTCTTAGCTTAACAGTTGAAAATGTCCATGTGAACATATAACATTTTGCACATTTTTTACATTAGCTCATATGACATAAACAAACCAATATAACCGACAGATGGATGTCGGACAGATATGTCAAGTGTGCAGCTGGTAATATTGGCAACAGTCGATCTTCACAAGGCCTCTTACCGGTAGCTGTTTCAGAACTGCAGCTGCCCATGTGTTGTTGATGCAAAGTTGATTTGGGTTGAAAGTCCCAATGACATTGTGAAGAACACTCCGTTTTTTAAACACTGCCGATGTTGGAAATCTGAAATAAAAACATAAATGCAGGAAACATCAGCAGCATCTGTGGAAATGCTGGAGTATGTTAGCTAATATACTTCCAGATCTGAGGACCCTTTCACAGAAACTAAGAAACACACAGAAGAACAGGTAAAGAAAAAGCATATAAAGTGCTGGAGTAACTCAGCACGTCACGCAATATCTCCGGAGAACATGGGGAGATGATGTCTCGGGGGCAAGACCCATCTTCAGACTCGTTTTGGTCAAGACTGAAGGATCTAGCATCTCATGTTGCGAGAGGATACTCCATCAGGCTCACCAAACAGTGGGGCAGATCTGGCCTTTGTGCTATTGCAGGAAGTGAGAATAAAGTTGAACAGCCTGATTTAATGATGGATGGAAATTGGAAGAGCGCAAAACCAGCTGGTTATCTCTATTGCCCTTTGTGCCCCATAATATAAACACTGTGCAACTTGAACTTATAATTGTTCCAACCATATGGACACGGAAAACCATTTTGTACGTTAATTATCTGAAAGTTGATTTTATTCAGTTTACTTGCACTTTAGTGGATGCGTGTGAAAACATTGTTTTTAAAGCCAATTGCACTTTACACCACTGACCCATTTTCTTCTTACCTTGAACTATCTGATGTTGTTAAATAAAACATACGCAAAAATACCTGGGTTATTTCTGCCACCATCGTGCCCGTTTCAGAACTTTCAACCACATCATATCGAAGAATCACTTAGTTCTCCACCCAATTGCTTTCCTTAGCTTGTATCTTGTTGAGTCCGCCTCCTATAGCTCAGTTACTACCCTCTAGACAAAGCTATTTCACCCCTGGTTAGCCTCATTCACTCAATTTGCTGTAAACCTGAGGCCGTCCAGACTTTATTTCCTGTCCTAACGTGCAGGAGGTACTAGAGTCAATGGGAGTCATTAAGGCTGCGAGTCATAAATTCATTGGAAATCATGGAGTCATATGGACATAGAATCATGGACTCATAGAATTATAGAGCCGGAAAGGCATAGCTTCATGGAGTACTGGAGTCATAGTCATGGAAATCATAGAGTCAATGGAATCAAGGAGTCATAGAGTCGTAGATTCAACATGACCTCTTCAAACACGTGGAGAGATTTTGCACACTCAAGAAAGCTGAGTTCCAATTTCTCGTGGTTTTGGATGGAGCTATTCCCAAACCATTATGTTATAGTGTAATTGAAATCCCCAGGAAGTGGGGACTTAGCAGGTAAGGCGGTCTGTTCTGTCTCAACTTCGTCAGCACTTGTGCAGCCGATTGGTGGGTCGAATTTGCCCCGTGTGGCCGGGGCTCTGGAACCCCCAGCCGACTGGATGCCGGCAGATCCAACCCATAGCCGACCTCCGCGGCTGACTTTGCGGGCTGGTCTTCAGTTAGCCTTGGCGGTCCCATTTTCCGGTAACACCTCTCGGCCAAAACGGATAAGAAGCCAGCAAGGTTCGTAGACATGAAACAAGAGTGACCTGAAAATCAGTGGTGGACCTGTACATTATTTTGCCTTCCTAATCTGTGGTTGCACCTTCATGTTGACTCTCAATTAACATTTATATTAGGTCTATTCGAGAATCAACTACATCCATTTTATCACCATTTAAAAGTAAACCTATGGACTTGATTTGTTGAATTCTACTTTATTATTACATACAACAACACAAAATAGAGCCATGCAGCCCATTAGGTCAATATCAGCTCCAGAGAACAACTCCTTACCTCCGTTACTGTCTCTTATTTCCCTGTATCCTGCAACCTTTTCTCTCGGTTAATACATGCACATAGACTTTTCTTGCACACCTCTAATGTAAGGACAATTTACAAGTAGTCAAACCTACCAGCCTGACTGGGATGGAGGAGGAGACAGAACACCTGGAGGTGATCCTCATGGTGACAGAGAGAAGTACAAACCCCCCGCACACAGACTACACCCAAGGTTCTGATCATACTCACGGTCCCTCATTCTGAGGAACAGCAACATGCTTTCACCCACTCTCACTCAGCTTGTATTATCCCCGTCAAGATTCTTTTAAATCTTCCTCCATACACAACTAACTTTGATAAACTAGAGAATGTAGAGAAAAGATTTTGTCCACCATATTGCAATTGAAAATAAAACCTGTTCATCTTTGGAGATATGATAATACCCACAACAGCTAAAGTAATGATGCTATCAGGTTCTTTATATTGGCATTGCACTGAACATAATTGTTCTAGCTACATATCAGGGCAGCCAACTCTCACGCATTGAGCGTGAGCCTAACGCATTTGAGGAAATTCTCACGCTCTCAAGCTGATGACAGAAGTTCTCACGCTCAAAAAATAAATAAATATATATATATATATATATGAATAAATAAATAGTCACACTCTTCCACACACACCAATGAGAATAGTTTTTTTTTTGTCGCCGACTAAAGCACTGGCTTAAGCCCTTCGCACACTATTTAAATTGGCAATGTAGACAAAATGCTGGAGAAACTCAGCGGGTGAGGCAGCACCTATGTCTGAGTTTGACCCTTCTTCAGACTCAAGCATTTCTCCAGCATTTTTGTCTACCGCTCTATAGATGCTGACTCACCCACATTCACATTCCCGCGCAGATGGTGTGAGAGGTGAGACGGTGCGGTGGTCCCAGCACCGACCCCCACCCCAGACACCGCTCACGCCTCCCACCCTCACCTCCGGCAGCTCTGTGGCTGTCAGCCGCTCTGTCCACATCGCATGGAGTTGCCAGGCGCGAACCGGGTGAGTGGGGGCGCGTCGGTGCTCATAGCCTCCGGATGAATCCGCGGGCTAAACCCGCTCCGAAGCCCGACCCCCAGGTCTCTCCAGTCCCTCCACCTCCCCCGGGTCCCCAGCTGGACACAGAGCACACTGGCCGGCCCGCATTCCCGGGGATGGGGGGGTGAGGGCGAGGGGAAAGTAGAGGGAACTGCTCCCTGGACATCGCCAAGTCTCCCGCTCACTCCGGGTTGTTGTCGCCGATTCTCTGCACTGACACACCTTACACTCTCACGCACAACATAACACACACCCCACACACAACCATAACCACACACCCTCACACACACACAAGGTTTTTAAAGGGATATGGGCCAAATGCGGATAAATGGGGACTAGTTTAGATGGGGCAACATTGATCTACATACGAGTTGGGATGAAGGGCCTGTTTCCATGCTGTAAGACTTTGACACACTAAAGGGTGCAAGTTGCTCTGGAGAGGGATCCAGGGGCGCGATTTAGAATGAACATATTAGGCGGGGCTGGAACTTTTTTACAACACTTTGAAGAAAAGATTTGATAACTGGGATTGTATTCTCCTGTAGCAACGGAGGTGAAGAAAATACTTAGTTGAGGTAATAATATTATGAGAGAATAGTACCTGTTTCGCTTAACAAGAGTGTAAGAAGGAACTGCAGATGGTGTTTTAAACTGAAAGATAGACACGAAAAGCTGGAATAACTCAGGCAGGACAGGCAGCATCTCTGGAGGGAAAGAATAGGTGATGTTTCGGGTCGAGACCTTCAGACTGAAGAGGTTGAAAACCAGCCATAAAAACACAACAACTGGAGATGTGTGTTATCCAAACTCAGGGCCCCGAAATTATTGTAATCATGTGTTCATACTTTATTGACGTGACACCGTAATAAATATATTTACAGATAAAATAAATGTAATGTAAATGGGGTGGGCACGGTGGCGCAGCGGGGTTAGAGTTGCTGCCTTGCAGCGCCCACAGACCCAAGATTGGATCCTGACTACGGGGGCTGTCTGTACAGTATTTGTTTACATTCTCCTATGACCACATGGTTTTCTCTGGATATTCCAGGTTTCTCCCCACATCCGAAAGAAGTGCAGGTTTGTAGGTTAATTGGCTTCTGTTAAATGTCTGTGGCGTGTAGGGATACAACTGGTGTGTAACGGTAGATTGCTGGTCAGTGTGGACTTGGTGGGCCGAAGGGCTGTTTCCATATATATGGGTTTTTACATATATTATCTTAATTTCATTGAACCATTATACGGTTGAATATGTGGCATTATTTTCGTCTTGTTTATATAGTCAAAGGGTAAGGTTGATTGATACATTTGTGCAGAAACAGTGATGTTGGAAGTCCAACTTCTTGCCTTGTTTTCTAGGTTTTTGTTTTCTCTATATATATGCATAACAGCATGAATTTTAATCTGATTTTCCAGACATGAATATGCTAAGGTTCATTCATGTGCTGCATCCTGTTGATCAGAGCCTAAGCTCTTTTGCTCTACTGTGGAATGTTAATTTAACCTAACCTTATTCATACTAATCCAATTTGAGCATAAATGTTGCATTCAAGTGTAAGTTAAAAAAGACTCGCAACCAGTATTGCACCAGATTGCCACATTTCCAGCTGCAAAATGCAAAAGTTCCCTACAAAAAAACATCTCCCCTTCCCACACCTTCCCCTCACCCCCCCCCCCCCCCCCCCCCCCCCCCCCCCCCACCCCCCCCCCCCCACCCACCACCCCCCCCCCCCCCCCCCCCCAACCCCGCTTGGTCGCAACGCCCTCTCGCAATTTCTCACTCTCAACTCTCACCCATTGTTGGCAGCCCTGCATATTCATATTTTCTATCTCTCCTTTTGTTTCTTTTGTCTCTTCCCATTCAGGTATCTATTAATGTTTGCATGACTACAAGTTATTTACTACAAATAATTCCATGACTACAAGTTATTTACTACAAGTTGTTTATTATATCTTGTAAATGCAGATCTATTCCAGATCCTCAAGAATTCATTTTGATTTTGCCCATGGAGCTGATTGTTTCATTTTTTTATCCTCAGGAATATGACGTGCCCTCTATCTGCAAATAATTTTGTTCCTGTTATATTTGGTCAATATTTACCCTGTAACAATATGGCAAATTATCTGATCCTGCATCTGATTTTGACTATTTCCAATTTACAGACTTTGCGAAGTCCAACGTCCATGCCTCGTACTTACATTATGAATATATCATTATGACCATCAAACTTTGTCAAATTCCAAAATTGTTGATATCAGAATAATGATTACAAGGAAGGTGCAACTATCATAACTGTGAGATAGACAACTTTTAGATTATTTTAAAATCCTGCTTTGTGCTTTGAGCGCTGATGGACAAACTGAGATGGGCAACGGAAATGTATTGATTTATATTATTCAGAAAACATGTGAAATTAAGTTCAACCCATTCAAAGCAAATTCGAGGAAGTACTTATGGGATCCTTCACTTGTTCCCAGAGTAACTAAGGTGTTCCTGCTGACATCAGCGCAGAAGCACTCACTGACATCGTTATGTTTCTTTCTTTCTTACATTTTTGTCTACCTTCGATTTTTCCAACATCTGCAGTTATTTCTTAAACACTGACATTGTTATCTATCATTTTAAGGGAATTAAATCCTTTCAAAAGGGGAAGAAATTAGAAATTCCATATTGTAGGCCATATTGTCAATTTAACTTTCCAAAACATAGGGGACTGAAGAGTTCAGAAGAGACATGCAAAATAGAGTTATTTAGCCCATCAGCATAAGGTCATAAATGATAGGAGTAGAATTAGGCCATTTGGCCCATCAAGTCTACTCCACCATTCATTCATGGCTGATCTATCTCTCCCTCCTAACCCCCTTTTCCTGCCTTCTCCCCATAACCCCTGACACCTGTACTAATCAAGAATCAATCCATCTCTGCCTTAAAAATATCCACTGACTTGGCTCCACAGCCATTCTGTGGCAAAGAATATCATGCCTCTACCATCTCATTGAAAGAGCTTTATTGTCATTCTTTTCTCTGGCTCTATTTTAAGTTCTTTTCATACATCTGATCTTTTTAGGCAGTCTGTTTGGGTTGCGATCACTTGTTCCTTTTGGTTCCGTGGTGGTTTTGGTTTAGGTTTATTATTGTCATGTGTACCGAGGTAAGAGTGAAAAGCTTTGCCTTGGATGCTATCCAATCAATTCAAATAATAATATGCATAAATACAAGCAAGCCAAAATCAAGTGCAATAGATAATAATAAGCAATAGGTAAAATATTATATAATAATAATATAATATTGCACTATTATATTGCGATATTAGTTGCAATATAAACATTATATTTTATATTTATAACATTATAACCAGATTAAAAGTGCAATAACCACTCCCTCAATATCAGCAAGACAAAGGTGATTATGATTGAGTTCATGAAGCAAAGCAGCACATATACCCTAGTGTACATTGATGGCGCTGAAGTTGTGATGATTGGTGGCTTCAAGATCTGGGGAATAAATATCACCAGCAATTTAACGTAGAACAGCCACATCAAAGCTTTGGCAAATAAAGCATACTAACACCTCTAGCTCCTTAGAAAATTGGAATTTCACCATGTCCCCAACAACCCCCACCAACCTCTGCAGATGTGCGGTAGACAGCATTTTATTGGGATGCATCACCGCGTGATTTGGGACAGTTCCATCCAAGATTGTAAGAAATTGCAGTGAGTTGTGGACGTAGCCAAGTCCATCGCACAAATCGACCTCCCTTCCATTGACTCCATTTCACGCTGCCTTGGCAAGGCCACCTGTATAATTAAGGATGTTTCTCATCCTGGACACTCCCTCTTCTCCCCTCTCCCATCAGGTAAGAGATACAGAAACATGAGCACTCATACCTCCGGATTCAGAGACAGTTTCTTCCCAGCTGTTATATGTCTACTGAATCATCCGCTCACCAACTAGAGAGTGATCCTGACCTTCCATCTATCTCCTTGGAGACATTTGAACTATCTTTATTCGGACTTTACTGGACTTTATCTTGCACTAAATGTTATACCCTTTATCCTATATCTGTACACTGTGGACAGCTTGATTATAATTATGTAGGAAAAAACTGCAGATGCTGGTTTAAACCAAAACTATACACAAAATGCTGGAGTAACTCAGCAAGACAGGCAGCATCTCTGGAGAGAAGGAATGGGTGAGGTTTTGGGTCGAGACCCAATCTTCAGACTGAGAGTCAGGGGAGAGGGAGACAGAGAGATAAGGAAGGATGAAGTGTGAAAACACAGATCAAAGCAGACGATTGATAAGGAAATGCTTCATCGTTAGCTGAGGGAAAGGTAACAAGGAGGCATACAATCAGTAACATGTAATCAGGAGGACAATGATACTGAGGGAAAGCGAGAGTTACTTGATGCTAGAGAAATCAATATTCATACCACTCAGTTGTAAGCTGCTCAAGCGAAATATGAGGTGATGTTTCTCCAAATTGTATTGGGCCTCACACAGACTGTGGAGGGGGCCCAGGACAGAAAAGTCAGTGTGGGAATGCGAGGGGGAGTTAAAGTTAGTAGTTTTGTAGGACTTCACAGAAGCAATGTAGGGATTATTCGAGTGCTTTGAATTGCGCGATGCTCTCTGGAACATGATTTTGGACAATGTTTCTATGTGTACAGACTATGTGCACACTCAAAAGCTGAGTTCCAAACCATTGTGGATCCCTTTGATTAGTACGGGTGTCAGGGGTTATGGGGAGAAGGCAAGAGAATGGAGTTAGGAGGGAGAGACAGATCAGCCATGATTGAATTGCAGAGTAGATTTGATGGGCTGAATGGCCTAATTCTGGTCTTATCACTTATGACCTTATGACCGTCACTATAGCACATGAAAGCATAGGCCTTCCAATAAATGCCTCACCATTATTCCTTTTTAAATTTGCTAGTTGCATCATGTTCTCATACTATACATTTCAAACAATAACTAACAGTGCTGAAATAAATTTTTCCACATCTTTCCACTTGCTATATTGCTAAATATTTTCAATCTGTCGCATGAACTATGTTTCCCCATACACACGACCAACATTTTTCATAACTTAAGTTCTAAATTCTCTCTTTGCTTCTGTTCTCAAAAATCCCATTCAAGCTTCCCTTGCCTCTCTTGCAACTGGTTCCCTCCCACGGATTTAGTTTGGCAAATCTTCCCTGCACCATCAACAAATTTCAGTTTCTCTTGTTCCTTTATATAAAATATCGATGTCTTTTCTGCTACTCCTGCACTTTTTGCTGTTATTTCTGCCTCACACACTATTAAAAAACGATGACTTTCTGCTTTCCTACCAACAAAAAAGAACATAAAAAATAACATGCGGATCTTTTGCCTGTGTAGCTCACAGCATATATATAATTTAACCATATAACAATTACAGCACGGAGACAGGCCCTCTCGGCCCTTCCAGTCCGTGCCGACCATTTGTTTTCCCCTAGTCCCATCTACCTGCACTCAGACCATACCCCTCCATTCCCTTCACGTCCATATACCTATCCACTTTACTTTTAAATGTTAAAATCGATCCTGCCTCCACCACCTCTGCTGGAAGCTCATTCCACACAGCCACCACCCTCTGAGTAAAGAAGTTCCCCCTCATGTTACCCCTAAACTTCTGTCCCTTAATTCTCATGTCATGCCCTCTTGTTTGAATCTTCCCTACCCTCAATGGGGAAAGCTTATCCACGTCAACTCTGTCTATCCCTTTCATCATTTTAAAGACCTCAATCAAGTCCCCCCTTAACCTTCTGCGCTCCAAAGAATAAAGACCTAACTTGTTCAACCTTTCTCTGTAACATAGTTGCTGGAACCCTGGCAACATTCTAGTAAATTTCTGCTCTGTATTTATCACAAATGTATATATATGTGTGAATGTGTGTGTTTAAATTGAAGGTAGATACAAAATGCTGGAGTAACTCAGTGGGACAGGCAGCATCTATGGAGAGAAGGAATGGGTGACATTTCGGGTCGAGACCCTTCTTCAGTTGTTGCTCTAATTTACCCATTGTCAAGAGATGACCCACCCACCCAGTTGAAAGCATGGGGGTTGTGTATGAGAAGCCAGCAGTGTATAAAAATATATTATGCAGAATGTTTTCTTGTTGTTGTGTGGTCCGATCAAACCACACCCAATTAGTTCATTTATAAATGCACACATGTATAAGATCTAAAACAGTTATTTTTAAGTTGCATTATATATTATATATTATTTCTCTGTTTTAGAATCTTTCAGAATACTAGAGATTATGTTTATACCAAAACTGATCATGGGTATAAAGTTTTAAGATACATTAACCCATCAGCCACACAATTTGTTAAAGAAGGAACTGCAGATGCTGGAGAATCGAGGGTACACAAAAGGCTGGAGAAACTCAGCGGGTGCAGCAGCATCTAAGGAGCGAAGGAGATAGGCGACGTTTCGGGTCGAGACCCTTCTTCAGACTGGTCAGGGATCAGGGAAACGAGAGATATAGACAGTGATGTGGAGAGATAAAGAACAATGAATGAAAGGTATGCAAAAAAAAGTATAGATGATAAAGGGAACAAGCTATCGTAAGCTGTTTGTGGCGTGAAAATGAGAAGCTAGTGCGACTAGGGTGGGGGAGAGAGATAGAGAGAGAGGGAATGCCAGGGCCCGAGGGCCGAGGGAGAGGTGGGAAGGGGAGGGGACAGCAAGGGTTAACAGAATTGAGAAAATTCAATGTTCAAGCCCAGAGGATGCAGACTCCCCAAGCGGAATATGAGGTGCTGTTCCTCCAACTTGTTGCTCACTCTGGCCGTGGAGGAGGCCCAGGACTGAGAGGTCGGATATGGAATGCGAGGGGGAGTTGAAGTGCTGAGCCACCGGGTGGTCGGCTTGGTTATTGCGGACCGAGCGGAGGTGTTTGGCAAAACGATCGCCAAGCCTCCGCTTGGTCTCACCAATATAGATCATCTGGCATCTGGAGCAGCGGATGCAGTAGATGAGGTTGGAGGACGTGCAGGTGAACCTCTGTCGGACCTTGGAAGGACTGCTTGGGGTCCCTGAAAGGGAGTGGAGGGGGGAGGTGAAGGGACAAGTGTAGCATTTTCTTGCGGTTGCAAGGGAAAGTGCCCGGGGAAGGGTAGAGCGTGGAGGGAAGGAAGAATTGACAAGGGAGTTGCAGGAGGGAGCGGTCTTTGTCGAAGGCAGACAGAAGGGGGAGATGGGAAGATGTGGCGAGTGGATGGGTCACGTTGGAGGTGGCGAAACTGGCGGAGGACTATGTGTTGTATTTGTCGGCTGGTGGGGTGAAAGGTGAGGACCAGGGGGACTCTGCCCTGTTTGCGAGTGGGGGAATGGGGAGAGAGGGCAGTGTTGCGGGGTATGGAGGAGACCCTGGTGCAAGCCTCATCTATAGTGGGGGAGGGGAATCCCCATTCTCTGAAGAATGAGGCCATTTGTGATGACACAATTTGTGTGTTTTGTTTTAAATTCTGGAGTAATTGATAACTTGTCTCCCATATTTAAAGCTTGACCTTCCCCTATCCCTGTCACATTGTGTTCTGGTTTATAAAGCAGGGTAGCAACTACCCAAAGGAAAATAAAGCCACAACTATAGAAAATATTATTTTGGGTGTGGCAGGTTGGCAGTTTAGCAATCTGTAAGCACAAAAACGACACTGCATGGCAACTCATGATTGTTTGGCCATTGCCTTCAGAGTTTGGTTATCTACTCCACTCCTCATTCAAATGTTCAATATGTGTCTCACCCGATTTCCAAATCTAAGAATCTGAAGCAATAATCATTTCACCCATCCACACTTCTGTTAAACTGAACCATTAATTCAGGGCTCCATCTCTCAAAAGAGCACTGACTCACTAATAATCACTGCTGCTGAAAAGAATTGAGGAAATTGCAGTTGCTTCAGTACCAATCATGCACTACAGGAGTTCTGCCAATGGCCAGGGAGTGGGCCTCCCCTTCAGTGACTTGATACGCTCAAGGAAGCTGCAAGGAAGTGCTCTCTGCTAATGCGCCGCATGGAAAAAGCAGTGCCAGTGAGGGAAGGTACTATAGGTTTTTTTAATCCCATTGGGGCACACAGCTAGAGACCCAGGTTTGATCTTGACCTAGGATGCTGCCTGTGTGGAGTTGGCATGACCACGTGGGTTTCCTTCGAGTGCTCTGATTTCCTCTCACATCGCAAAGATGTGTGGGTTTATAGGTTGAATAGCCTCCGTAAATAGCCCCTCATGTGTTGGGAGTGGACGTGAAAGTGGGATAACATAGAACTAGTGTGAACGAATGGTCGGCATAGACTCGGTGGGCCAAAGGCTCTGTTTCCCTGTAGTATCTCTAAACTAAATTAATCAAAATAAAATTGATCCCAACTATTGCATCATTCTTTTAATAAACAAACTGGAGGCAAAAAGAAAATAATTATTTCACAATTTCACTTGTGAATAGGATAAATCACAAGATGCACACCATCCGATTTTATAAGCTAAATAATAAGAGTAAAATTAAAATTAACCATCCTGCTTTCCTTTTTTAAAAATATTTTTATTTATTAGAAGCAAATGTACAAAAATAGAACCAATGGCATATGTAATTATACAGTTATTGTACAGCTTCCAATTTTAACTTTTTAGCTATGAAAAGGGGGAAAGTGAGATGTGCAAAGATAGAACCCCTAGACTACCAAGGTAGTGTAGCCAAAGAGTGAATAAAAGAAAGAAAGAAGAGAGGAATAGAAAAAAAATAAAAGGTCAAAAAGAAAAAAAGAGAAAAAAGTGGTGATATACCTGCCTCTCATCCTTCCCCACCCACCTCACCCAGCTCGTACTTAGATTGAAATCCACAATTGTGTTGCGCCATACTATCCTTGTAATAAATCGATGGTGTCCATGTCATGGAAAAATGATCTGGTTTTTCTGCCAAGACAAGTCTAATATTTTCAAGATGTAGTGTCTTGGACATGTTTATAATCCACATCTTAAGAGTAGGGACTGATGTATGTTTCCAAAATTTAAGTATTTGTTTTTTCGGCGTTATCAGGCCATAATTAAGGAAGCGTCTTTGAAACAGTGAAAGCTCAGAACAGGCTTCTGAAGTACCTACAGTGATCATTACCGTGTCGGGATCCAGTTTTATTTTTTGTGTTTTTGAGACATTTTCAAAAATTCCTCTCCAGAAATTTTGCAACTTTATACAAGAGGCAAAGGAATGGGTTATAGTTGCTTCCTGAAGAAGACATTTATGGCAAATAGGTGATAGATTTGGAAAGATCTTATTCAGTTTAGGCTTTGAATAATGAGTCTGTGTAGTATTTTAAATTGAATTAACGAATGCCTAACGTTAAGTGATCAGTTGTGTATATGTAGAAGGTCTTCCTCCCATCTGTCTTTTAAAATTTTGAGGCAAAGCTCATCTTCCCAAGCTCATCTAATTACTTCTGACAATGGGGTTTCTATATTTAAAAGGCTGTTATACAGATATGTTATTAACTTGTTTGAATCCGAGTTTCTATTCATGCATTCGTCTAGTGTGTCTGGCAACATAGGTTGATAGTCTTGGATATATGATTTCAGATAGTCTTGTATTTGAAGGTATCTAAAATATTGACTACCTTTCAGATGATATTTCAACTGTAATTCTTGAAATGAGAGAAGTTCCCATCTCATAAAGATCTCCGAGTTTTTTAATTCCCATCCTGCTTTTCTTTGAACGAATACACTTTTATCAGGACATGTTTACGTATTACACACTTCACCGAATTTTTTTAAAAAGTCGCTTAGAGTTGTGCCTGTTCCCATTCAAAAATGCATTTAGTTATGCCTCAAAAGCTTAAACAGATGGACTATTATAACATAACAAAGTCTCTCTACTGACTTCCTGTAATGGATACAACAATCATTGGCTTCCCATGGTTAATAATTATAGCTAGTGAGAACTCTGTTCTTAGGTTTTTTTAACAAATAGACCGATGGCCATTTTACACTTATTT
This sequence comes from Okamejei kenojei, assembly GCA_035221665.1. Lineage (NCBI taxonomy): Eukaryota > Metazoa > Chordata > Chondrichthyes > Rajiformes > Rajidae > Okamejei > Okamejei kenojei. Next base: position 125,031,591 of record CM069132.1, read on the forward strand.
ATCCTCAGATAGCTTCTTCATTAGTACGGGTGTCAGGGGCTATGGGGAGAAGGCCGGAGAATGAGGTTGAGAGGGAAAGAGAGTGCTGCCATGGTTGAATTGCGAAGTAGACTTGATGGGCCGAAAGGCCTAATTCTGTTCTCTACAAGTTATGAACTTATGAAGTTTGGTTTCTTATCCTCTTTTAACAGATTGAAATAAATTGTTCTCTGTAAATAGGTGGAACAAAACTTGAAACCTATTCTCTTTAACAGTGCTTAGGATTTATTTGGATTTCTTTCTCGGATCCCAAAACTCAGGATAATTGTTTGCTCTGTTCATGGGATGTAAATCTTGCTCATCAGTTCAATGTTTAATGTAGCATTAAACTTCCTTCTTGAAACTTTACAGAATTAATGCTGAAGGTACCCCCACAATGTTCTTGATTAAGCAATTGGTACACTTTACCCATGGACCGTGAGGGAGTTGTGATGCAGTTTGAAGCTGGAATGGTACACCGGTTGGGAGTCAAGGCTTTCCTGTGATCCTGCCGCCCAGATCTTTCTAGAACGCAGACATTGCAGATTTGCGAAGTGATGTAAAGAAAAAGCCCAAATGGGTTGCTGCTGCATCTTTGCATTTGGCACACACTGCAATCACCATGCACCTTGTGGTGGAGGAAATACCAACCAATTCTGTGTTTTGTTCTGAATAAGGTAGTTTCTTGCATATGATTGACTGCACCCAATCAGGCAAGAGCAGAATACACCTTCATATCTCTGTTATGATCTTATTTGTAAGTGATAGAATGACCTTGGGATGTTAGCTGTTGGTCGAGTGACCCCCATGCCTTTGAGCAACCCTTCTAATTTTCTGGTAAAAGGTTACTGCATCTCATGTATTCACTTTCTACCAACCCCCATCAGGACTTCAGTAAAGCTTTCAATAAGTTCATGACCATCGCCCATTACATCTTCTCCTCCCCACCCCTTTCGGGTTTCTGCAGGAACCATTCTCCCTGATTCATTCATCCTTCTCCACTTATCCCGGCCCCACCGAAGGCATATTCCCTTGCAACTGCAGGAGGTGCAATACCTGTCCCTATTTCTCCTCCCTCAACTCCATCAGCGATCAAGTCTGAGTCAAGGGTTTAAATGTTCTTCCTCCAAGGGCAGATGAGGTTTAATCCAGGTAAATGGGAGTTGTTCCATTTTGGAAGTACTAATGAGACCAGGACAAACATGAATGGAAAGGTCAATGGGAGTATATTGAGGAACAGAAGGACCTTAGTGTACAAATCCAAAGATCCTTGAAGGTGGCAACAGAGGTGGATAACATGGTCAAAAGACACATGGAGTACTGGCCCTCAATAGTTGAGGCATTGCATATAAAAGCAGGAATATACTTCAACTTTTAAAAACATTGGTTAGACCTCATCTCAAATGCTACGTGCAGTTCTGGTCAACAGAATATAGGAAGGATGAGATAGTTGGAGAGAATGCAGAGGAAGTTCACTGGAACATTGCTCGAGATGTAGCCTTTTTGTTATAAGGCTGCAGAGGACATGATTGTAACAGTGGACATGATTATGAGGACCGCTGCGACTAGTGGGGCACCGCAAGGTTCGGTGCTGGAACCGCAGCTATTTACAATATATATTAATGATTTAGATGAAGGGATTAAAAATAACATTAGCAAATTTGCAGATGACACAAAGCTGGGTGGCAGTGAGCGGGCAAATGCATGGCAGATGCAGTTTAATGTGGATAAATGTGAAGTTATCCACTTTGGTGGAAAGAACAGGAAGGCAGATTCTTATCTGAATGGTGTCAAGTTAGGAAAAGGAGAAGTACAGCGAGATCTGGGTGTCCTTGTTCATCAGTCACTGAAAGTAAGCATGCAGGTACAGCAGGCAGTGAAGAAAGCGAATGGCATGTTGGCCTTCGTAACAAGAGGAGTTGAGTATAGGAGCAAAGAGGTCCTTTCTGCAGTTGTACATGGCCCTAGTGAGACCAAACCTGGAGTATTGTGTGCAATTTTTGTCTCAAAATGTGAGGAAGGACATTCTTGCAGTGTAGAGGGAGTGCAGTGTAGGTTTACAAGGTTAATTCCCGGATGGCGGGACTGCCATATATTGAAAGAATGGAGCAACTGGGTTTGTATATACTGGAATTTAGAAGGATGAGAGGGAATCTTATTGAAATATATAAAATTATTAAGGGATTGGACACGGTAGAGGCAGGAAACAAGTTCCTGATGTTGGGGGAGCCCAGAACTAGGGGCCACAGTTTAAGAATAAGGGGTTGGCCATTTAGAACGGGGATGAGGAAAAACTTTTTCACACAGAAAGTTGTGAATCCGGAACATTCTCTGTCACAGAAGGCAGTGGAGGCCAATTCACTGAATGTTTTCAAGAGCGGGGTCAAGGGATATGGGGAGAAGGCAGGAACAGGGTACTGATTGTGGATGATCAGCCATGATCACAGTGATCACATGATCAGTGCTGGCTCAAAGAGCAGAATGGCCTCCTCCTGCACCTATTGTCTATTGTCTATTGACCATAGATAGAGTAAACCGTGGGTACGTTTTCCTTTTAGCAGATTTCCATAGAAGTAAAGAATGCAGTTTTAGGATGAATGATAATGGGGGAATTGAGAGGGATCTTTTAAATCCAGAGAGTGGGATGTACCTCAAACACATTGCGTTGTCACTGTTTGCACTCCGGCCCATTAGGGTGATGTCATCTGCATAGTCGTAAATGGAGTGAGTGCAGAATGTGGCCACATAATCGTGATTGTGTAGTAAAGGTCTGGGAACGCACTCTTGTGGGGTTCCAGTAAATTCATAGCAGCCTTTTAAATTATTCAAATCTTCAGTTGATTCGGACAATTTAGCATTCAAACTTTTCAAAATGATTGATTGCCAAATCTTAATTCCAGAGCTACTATATATCATACATTCAAAATAAATTGTAGGGCAGCACGGTGGTGCAGCTATGATGCTGTCTGTCCGGAGTTTGTACATCCCCATGACCTCGCGGATTTTCTCCGAGATCTTCAGTTTCCTCCCACATTCCAAAGATGTACAGGTTTGTAGGTTAATTGGCACAGGTTTGTATACATAGAAAATAGGTGCAGGAGTAGGCCATTCGGCCCTTCGAGCCTGCACCGATGATATGTTCATATGATGATATGTTCACCGGCTGATCATATTGAATACTTGGTATAAGTGTAAGATTGTGTAGGCTTGTGTCAATGTGTGGGGATTGCTGGTCGGTGTGGACTCGGTGGGCCGAAAGGCCTGTTTCTGCGCTGTATCTCTAAACTGAACAAAACTAAATCATTCACCATTTGTGTTTATTCCACCTATTTGTAGCAATATGGGAAGGAATGCAGCTGCATGTCTTAAACTGTTTTGTTAATGTCAATGTTTCCTTCACTTCAGTGTGCACTTAGTTGCATGACCCTTGTGGTTTGCCACTTCCTAGATCAGCTGCTTGCAAAAGGAGTGCAATGGAGCAAAGTATGTGTGGTAACCTTCACATATTAGCAGCAACGTATTATTTTTATTCAAAGTTCACTGATCAAAAGTAAAATGTTTAAGAATGATATTTGGTGTTGCATTTCAGTTCTATTCCATTTCCAGAGCATCAAGCAATAACATTTATTTGCAAACATCAGAAAGTAAGGTGCCATGTTTCATTTAGTCCAAGTCGTAAAATGTGTGCTATCAATTAGCAATCTAACACAGGCACTCCCTCAACCACAGCAGTAACAAGATAAACATGTAATAATGTTATCAAACCAGCAACATGCTAGCTTTTTCCTAAATGTTTGCAGTTCAGTCATTAATACACATTGAAAATGTTAATTTGCATTATATACAACTATCAGTGTTCTTACTTGGAAGGGGTCAGTTTTGCAAGCAAGCAGTCCAGTCTTGCCCATCCTATGCATGTATTTGGGAAACTATCTGCCTGCCACCATCACCTAGTGCTCTGAACACTTCCTGAACCACAGCCATCTTGTTACCATCACAGATGCATGTGCTGCAATTCTCCTGGGTCCATATTACCATATATCTTTGAAACACGACATGATACAAATTAACTTTGAGTACATTTTGCAAAAAGTAATGTGTGAGACCTATTTATTGTTCAGTTGCGAAAATTCATTCAAATTGACAAAACCTCATGTTGCGCCCGCTTTAAATGACAAGCAAAGTGAATTGATACACTGGACTTTAGCATGGCAACCATTTCCCTGAACAAATAGATGGTTCTCCCAACCATCTCACCAATTTTTCTTTTATTTACCTTCAGCTAATGACAATCTGTAATTCACCCTTCAAATCTGGCAAATATGTTAATGTGAAATGGAATTTGGAAATGAAAGCCAAGTTCTTCCTTGGATGGAGAGGCACAGCTGACGGTCCCACGCCGCCGGGGAATGGGTCCCCCGGGAGCAAGAGCAGTGCCGAGCCGGAGCCCGAGCCAGCGCCCCCCCCCCCCCCCCCCCACCCCCCACAACCCCCCCCCCCCCCCCCCCCCTGCAAATGGCTGCAAATCCGGAACCGCCACCGCTCTGAGGGGACGAGGACAGCTCAACAGCAACTCAACAGCACTCGCAGCGCCGGAGATCCGGGACCAACCCCGACCATGGACGAAAGGCAGGCCTGCACACAACGCAACAGCACAGCTGCCTTGAATGCTTATCGCGAGTGACCTATGACGTGGGCATGCGCAGTCGGAATATCAAACATGCTTATTCTATCATACCTGCAGCATCAGTACCCCTGAACATTGAGTTGCCAGTCCTTTCCTGCCCTGTTTCTGTTATGGCTATAATATCCCAGACCCATGTACCCAAACTCACCCTGAGGTCATCCGCTGCACCTGTCAAGCTTCTTACATTGAAATAAGTGCATATTTTATATGTCAGGTTGTTTCTAATGTAGAAAACGGAAGCCAGTTAAAAAAATTGAAGAAAACTACAATGTAATAGAGCCAGTTCTCATTCATGCTGGGAAGGCACAATGATTCTCAAACCTTCATCCCCATTCAACAGGTTCAAGTGGATGTCAGTAAAAGCTATTGCTTTCTCTGCACATTCCAGATATTGGGATATTCCTCCCTAATCACCTGTTTTCCCTGGACTAGTGGATTGTCTTGCCCCGAAGGGGCAAAACAGTGTGATAATAGACAGTTGTTGTCTCTGGATCATATGGAAACAGTGCAGATTCATAAACATAAATAATGTTAGGTAGAAACATTATTTCTGTTTCTTTATGGATCTGTACTGCTTTTATATTCCAGAGACGACAACTTCCAATTCATACACTATCACACCTGTTGTACAACCTCATTACTTTACTTTAGACTTTAAACTTTAGAGATTCAGCATAGAATCAGGCCCTTCTGCCCACTGAGTCCACACCAACTGGCAATCACCCGGTACACTAGCAATATCCTACACACTAGGAACACTTCAGAATTTATAAAAGCCATTTAACCTACACACCTGAACATCTTTGGAGTGTGGGAGGAAACTGGAGCACCCAGAGAAAATGCACATGGTCGCAGGGAGAACATACAAATTCCTGACAGATCTGGTGCTGTAAGGCATCTCTACCACTGCACCGCCATGTGCAACTGTGCAGGTATTGTATTCCTATTTGTTCATGGATCTGTACAAGAGTAGAGTCAAGGTCAAGGTCATTGTGACATGTGCCAATTAAGGTACAGTGAAATTTGAGTTACCATACAGCCATTCTAAGTGAAAAGCACCAAACACACAACCACATAAAAGTTAACATAAACATTCATCACAGTGGATTCCACATCCCTCTCTGTGATGGAAGCAATAAAGTTCAATCTTCTTCCTCTTTGTTCTCCCACGGTCGGGGCAGTCAAACCATCCGCAGTCAGGGCGATCAAAGCCCCCACAGCCGCCGATAGAAGCCCCCGTCGAGGTGATCGAAACTCCCGCATTGGGGTGGTTGAAACTCTCTCCGTGGCATGGAGCTCATGAGTCAGCCTCTTCTTACCAGAGACCGCGGGCTTCACGATGTTAAAGTCCACAGGTCCCGCGAATGGAGCTTTGATCCCCATCAAAGGGATCACAAGCTCCGAGATGTTAAAGTCCCGCAGGCTCTCGTGGTTTGGAGCGCCAGGTCGGTCTCCAGGGAAGGCCACCAACTCCACGATGTTAGGCAGTGGGGACAGAGATACGTTATGAAAAAAAAAGCGCATCTCCGTCAAGGTGAAAGATTCCCCCAACCCCCCCACCACCCCCCCCCCCCCCCCCCCCCCCCCCCCCCCCCCCCCCCCCACATAAAAACAAACCAGGGAACACTTTATAACACATACTAAAAATAATAAAAAAAGAAGGCAGGACAGACAGACTGTTGGCAAGGCAGCCACCACTGGTGGTGCCACCCGATGTCACAGAATGATACAGTGTGGAAACAGGTCCCTCGGCCCAACCTGCCCACACCGGCCAACGTCCCAGCTACACTAGCCCCACCTGCCTGCGTTTGGTCCATATGCCTCTAAACTTGTCTTATCCATATCTAACTGTTTCTTAAACATTGGGATAATTTGCAGAGGCTAACTTACCTACAAACCTGCATGCCTTTGGGATGTGGGAGGAAACTGGAGCACCCCAGAGGAAACCCACGTTGTCACAGGGAAGAACATGCAAACTCCACACGGACAGCACCCGAGGTCAAGATCAAACCTGGGCTCTGGTGCTGTGAGGCGATGGCTGTACCACTGTGCCGCCCGTGTTTTCATATGATTCAGAAACGACATCAGCCAATTCATATACTGTTTTGCCCCGTAAGGGTATAAGGAATCAGGGACCTGGTTTATGAGATTTAGTGCTACATTTAACACAAATTCTATCGTGATTTTGTTTTTTGTAATGAGATGATAACCTTTAGAAAGATAAGAAGCAATTTCTTTGGTAGGGTGATGGATTTATGGAATTCATTGCCACAGATAGCGATGGAGCCCAAGTCATTGGGTATTTTTAAGGCGGTTTTTGACAGATACTTGATTAGTAAGGGTGTCAATGGTTATGGGGAGAAGGCAGGGGAATGGGATTGAGTGGGAAAGATCGAACAGCCATGGTTGAGTAGACTTAATGGGCCAAATGGCCTACTTCTGCTCATGTGACATAAGTTTATGCACCTAAACATGTTGAACAATTATGCTTAGGAAATGTCTATCTCTCTCCAGTTCAGTCACAGGCTCACATAGGAGACACTGTTTACCTTTGTTGGCCTCGTGAGGTTATTAACTTTTTTGGCATTGCAAAGAAATGCTTTAGAAAATGGAGGTCCCATTCACAGTCCAAGTCACAGCCATCTACCTCCACATGACTGAGGGAGCATATGTGATGGTACCATCCCAGGTTTGTCAACAGTAACAAAGCCACATTCTTCTTCATTCTAACTTGTGCCAGCAGCACTTTGGCACTTCAGCAGTCTCTGAAAAACAAGGCACTCGAGCTATTCCTTCTCTTGTTCCAGACATTTTGGTTTCCTTTCTGAAACCCTGCTTAATTTTTTAACAGCCCTGGCTCCTTTAAAATGGGGAAGTGCTTCTAAGTTCATTCTCCCTTCCTGAATCTTCTTCTGGACTCTGCCCACCACTTCATCCCTCCACCCTTAGAGGTGGGAAGTCACAAGTTTCCCCAGAGATAGGCAACACTGGAAAGTATGAGAAGATATTCTGGTTAAGGAGGGTATGTGCTCAGCTATGATATATAAGCAGAAGTGATTCTCGGGAATTCCCCAAGTTGACTCCAAATTTGACATTGACTCTTTCAGTTCACTTTTTATCCAATATTATATGGAGAGATGTTCCAGTACAAATACAAAACAAAGCTAATCTACTATGGTATAGTTCAACATAGCCTATAGCATCCCAACAACGTACAACTCAAAAGATTTAAGAATGATGGAAATGATGGATGGAAAATCGATGGCAGGGGGAGTTGAAGTGCTGAGCCACTGGGAGGTCAGGTTGGTTAATGCTGATCAACCAACCTGACCTCCCGGTGGCTCAGCACTTCAACTCCCCCCTCCCATTCCATATCCGACCTCTCTGTCCTGGGCCTCCTCCATGGCCAGAGTGAGGACCACCGGAAATTGGAGGAACAGCACCTCATATTCCGCTTGGGTAGTCTCCATCCTAGTGGCTTAAACATTGAATTCTCCCAATTCTATTAGCCCTTGCTGTCACCTCCCATTCCTAGCTCTCTCTCAGTCCTCGGGCTCCACCTCCTTTTTCCTTTCTTCTCCCCGCCCCCCCACCCTCCATCAGTCTGAAGGAGGGTTTCAGACCGAAACGTTGCCTATTTCCTTCGCTCCATAGATGCTGCTGCGCCCGCTGAGTTTCTCCAGCACTTTGGTCTACCTACAACTCAAAAGATCTCTAGAGTTTCCTTAATGATCGTTATATTTACAAGTGTTAATCAAATGTATGTGTGCCATACACAAATAACCTATTTCCACATTGCACAGCTTTGCAAAGCTGAGCCTTGTAGCATTGGACCAGTATGACCTGACTTCTATCTGGTTAATCGTGTTGTATTGTGCAATTCTGGCCTTGGTCTTTATTTGTCAGCAACTTTAAAACAGCAGAATTGCAAGAATTCATGGCCACAAGCACATTTAAAGTCATTTTTATATATTTTCATATTTATAAGATGAACCTTATTTAAAATTAACAGGTTCATTCCTTCAATCCAGAGATCCTGCCTGTGCCGCTGAGTTACTCCAGCATTTTGTGGATTGCTTCTATCCAGAGATGCTGCCTGTCCCGTTGAGTTACTCCAGCATTTTGTGTCTATCTTAGGCTTATATCTATATCTTTGTCCTGCCAAATATATCAACTGAGTGTAAAATGATCCCTGGGCATTGATGTTGTCAAAACATACATAAAATTACATCAAACGACACAAAGTGCTGCAGTAACTCAGCAGGTCAGGCAACTTATCCGGAGAACATTGACAGATTATATTATAATTCATAAAATTATGTGATTTCTGAGTAGCTTTCCCCAACACCATTAACTATCAATGTTCCCTTTAGCTATAATCACAACTGTACTCCCAGTGCTGTTTTCATTAATGTGAACACTTATATCTAGCTTCAAACTTACAATTTCTCATGCAGCTGATGGGGCAGCATGAGGAGGGAATGTACCCAGGAAATGCAACGATGAAGCAACAGGCACAGGAGACAATCATCGCTATCAGTACTATTGCACACCTCATTCAAGGATAAAGATCGAAGAGAGAAAAGTTACCCTATGGCCACAAATGTATCTCACAGGCTGAGGCTGGTAGAGTGATTGTCAGAGGTTTGCAAGAATGACTCCAGGCCATTTTGACTAACTTACGTAAGACAAGATACAGTCAAGTCCAAACGTAGCATTGATGATGTGATATTGAAGCAGACTAACTCAACGTATCAGATCGAGTACTTCCTTACCAAGCTAAGTTGGTGAGTCAGGGATATCTTTCAGCATTATGCAACTGAAAATCATTTTTTTCGCAATAAATGAAGCATTTCCTGGTCACTTCATGTCACTTGGAAGATAAAAATAGGTATTTCCTGTTTGACCCTTCCTTGCAACCTGACGCTCAGATAGTTGTCATACCCAATGCATTATTCCTGGTGGCACATTGTGGGGAACTTGGATTACATTGTCCTGAGAATACCCAGGTTTTTGAGCACCCCAGAATAACCGGGTTATGTCCTTGCAGTACATGAAAGATAAGTAAATGATATACCTTTATCCTTCAGCATCTCATCCCCCTCACACACCAAACTCACACAATTTCTCAATCACCAACATGCACCCTGACACATCCTATTATCTGAATTCTACTCAATCCCACTATTTAGTAGACTACTTCCCCTCCTCCACATAAAAATGCGTTACTGAATTCTGATACAATTGAAGTTATAATAGACATTCCATGAAATTGTACTAATTTAGATGGGTTACGGACATGGCTTGGTGTGACTGAGTTTGCTATGCCTAATGGAATATGATTCCTCCCGGCTTTTTATGGACATTGCCCCTGGATGAATTATTCCATCTCCAGCTATTTATTTTGTTCCATGTTCAACAAGGAATTTCTGGCAAACTCTGAGTGTAACGTAATATTAAAAATATAGGCAGACAAAAATGCTGGAGAAACTCAGCGGTGAGGCAGCATCTATGGAGCGAAGGAAATAGGTGACGTTTCAGGTCGAGACGCTTCTTCAGACTTCAGACCCTTTTCCAGCATCTGCAGTTCCTTCTTAAAAATATAGGTGGTATGTATTCCCTTATAAATGGAAGCTGATTGTACAAAATAAATAGTTAAGTTGAATGAGGGTGTTAATTAGATTATTGGACTGACATTCAGAGCTATGTACCATGATGCCTGAGTTTAAATCACACCTTGATAAGCTGGGGAATATAAATTCAAGTGTTTAAATGTATTTTGAATTTAGAAAAAAAACTAGAACATGGAAACATAGAAAATAGGTGCAGGAGGAGGCCATTCTTGATTCCACTAGCCCCTAGAGCTCTATCTAACTCTCTCTTAAATGCATCCAGTGACTTGGCCTCCACTGTTCTCTGTGGCAGGGAATTCCACAAATTCACAACTCTTTGGGTGAAAAAGTATTTTTCTCACCTCAGTCTTAAATGGCTTCCCCTTTATTCTAAGATTGTGGCCCCTGGTTCTGGACTCGCCCAACATTGGGGAAAATTTTCCTGCATCTAGCTTGTCCAGTCCTTTTATAATTTTATATGTTTCTATAAGTACCCCCCTCATCCTTCTAAACTCCAGTGAATACAAGCCTAGACTTTTTAATCTTTCCTCATATGACAGTCCCACCATCCCAGGGATCAATCTCGTGAACTAGTGTCAATGATGGTAACTGTGACCAACTGGATTGTTGTAAAAACACATCTGACACACTAATATACTTTAGTGAAGGACACCTGTTGTCCTTACCCAAACTGGTATTTATGTGACCTCAGTCCATCAAAGTGGTTGACAGCCTCTGGACTATTAGGATAACAAAATGCCAGACACTGTGTCAAAATTCATAAATAAATCATGTTTATATCTTCCTGGTTGGCCCTTGGCTTATGTGTTGAGCCTAAGTCTGCATCTACTCAAGAAGCTGAGATGGTTTCACAGAGCAAAATACTAAAATAGGAGACACAAGAAACGTGTAAAGCTGCAGGGAGGGTGGGACAGAGACAAGATTCCCACAGAGGACAACCAGGGTGACCAACGGGGTACGCTGAAAACAAGGTTATCTGGTCAATATGTCAATGGGAGCAGTTAAGGTGAGAGCATAGGCAAAAGCACTCAAAATATAACTATAATTTATCATGATCATTTTTGCCCCCATACCGAAGAGGGGGTGTGCTGACGTTGGAGAGGGTCTAGAGGAGGTTTATAAGGTTGATCCTGGAGATGATTAGGTTAATGTATGATGAGCATTTGATAGCGAAAGATATCGAATAGCGAAAGACCTGGATAGAGTGGATGTGGAGAGGATGTTTCCAATTGTGGGCGAATCTAGGACCCGAGGGCACAGCCTCAAAATAAAAGAACGTGCCTTTAGAAGGGATGCGGAGGATTTCTTTAATCAGAGGGTGGTGAATCTCTGGAATTCATTGCCACAGATGGTTGGGGAGGTGAAATCATCGGGTATTGTTAAAGCGAAGATTGACAGGTTCTTAATTAGTATGGGTGTCAAAGGCTATGGGGAGAAGGCACGAGAATGGGGTTGAGAGGTAAAGATTGATCAGCCATGATCAGCAGGCAGTGAAGAAAGCTATGTTAGCTTTCATAGCAAAAGGATTTGAGTATAGGAGCAGGGAGGTTCTACTTCAGTTGTACAGGGTCTTGGAGAGGCCACACCTGGAGTATTGCATACAATTTTGGTCTCCAAATCTGAGGAAGGACATTATTGCTATAGAGGGAGTGCAGAGAAGGTTCACCAGACTTATTCCTGGGATGTCAGGACTGTCTTATGAAGAAAGACTGGATAGACTCAGTTTATACTCTCTAGAATTTAGGAGATTGAGAGGGGATCTTATAGAAACTTACAAAATTCTTAAGGGTTGGACAGGCTAGATGCAGGAAGATTGTTCCCGATGTTGGGGAAGTCCAGGACAAGGGGTCACAGCTTAAGGATAAGGGGGAAATCCTTTAAGACCGAGATGAGAAAGACTTTTTTTACACAGAGAGTGGTGAGTCTCTGGAACTCTCTGCCACAGAGGGTAGTTGAGGCCAGTTCATTGGCTATATTTAAGAGGGAGTTGGATGTGGCCCTTGTGGCTAAAGGGATCAGGGGGTATGGAGAGAAGGCAGGTACAGGATACTGAGTTGGATGATCAGCCATGATCATATTGAATGGCGGTGCAGGCTCAAAGGGCCGAATGGCCTACTCCTGCACCTAATTTCTATGTTTTTATGTTTCTATGAGCAAGGCATGAAATAAATAGTCCTAATGCAGGCAAACAGGAATAGTGTAGATGGGCAAAAATGACGGCAGAGTTGTGGCCAGCCTGTTTCTTTGCCCTGACTTCATTGACTCATTGACTCCAGATGTCCATTTGTCACTGTAAAATGCATGGAGCCACCAATAGGGGCAGTCAGAGTGCAGCAAAATAGAGAACTAGTTGACCTTAAGAGATAAGAGAGAACCTCCATACCAGTTGATCTTTATAATAGAGGGTTTTGGGAGCGGAGGGAACGTAATCCCTCATCGTAACTCCTCATAAAATAAAGATCAAACTTCAAACTGGTAAGTTCTCATTTAATCTTACTATTTTACTTCGGAGTCACGTGAGTGACTACGTGAAGATTTCAAAGCTCTGTGATTTCATGCCTTGCTTACACCCTGCCATGCTAGGAGAAAAGAGGATGAACGTAATTCAGTCATGACACCATGCTGAAAAACAAAGAAAAGGTATTTATTCATACCTAACAGTATGCCTCACATTGGGTAATTTATTTTACAGAACTCAAAGTTTTTCCTGCAAACGTGTCAGGAACGGCTACGGGTTTATTATAAAAGTGTTGAAAAGTTTGTTCATTGCTCCAACCCGCTGTGGCAAGGATGTGGTCCAAAGGAACTTCCATCATCCTAGCCGCCAATGTAGATGCCGCCCTGGTGGAGTGAGATTTGAAAACATTAGTATCCACCCCCGCTGCATCTAATACCACCCTTAACCATCTGGATATGGTTTGTGCTGTGACCTTATGGTGAGGGCGTTTATGGCTTATTAGTAAAGATCTCTCCGTGCCCCTTAGAGTCTTGGTGACTTCTATGTATTGTAAAATATGAGTCACAATGCAGAGCCGACTATCTGCAGGATAGGCCAGAAACTCTAATTTTTGGCCAGTGGAACCAGGTCGGTCTTGTTTGAGTAACCCCTGTATTAGAAAAGTTATCTTGCCACTTGTGATATACATGGCGTCCATATTTAGCTTGTGTAAGGACTGGACCCGTTGTGCTGTTACAAGTGCCATTATCATTACCACTTCTTGCACAATTAATGGCACTGTAACTCATCCTTCATCGAAATGAAGGGTGGCCAGAAACTCCAGTACTTCAGTGATGGTGGCTGAGGTCATATGTAGTGTTCGTCCTGGTGCAGAACACTTCCCATTTTCTAACATATGTCAGGTACTGTTTCCTCGTGGACTCCCTGCACGACGCTGAGATGGCATTGATGTCCTATCGGAGAGTCCGTATCCCAGGAATGGCCTGTTCAGAATCTGCAAATCAATAAGTTCATGCGGTCATGGCACGGATGACTTTCCCCTGTCACGGGGTGTACCAACAAACTCGGCCGTTTGTTGATCTGGATGCAGGGTTCTGAGGCCATATCTTTTGTAATGCTGGGAACCATGGTTGGGTAGGCCAGTCGGGTACAACCAAAATACCCGTTGCGGAGTCTTGTTTAATTTTTTGTAGGACCCGACTGATGAGGCAGAAGGGGGGAAATACATAGCAAAACAAATCCCCCCAATACAGCGAGAAAGCGTCCATCGCTGCTGCCCCTGGGTCTGGTTCCCAAGCAACATATGTTGGAAGTTGGTGATTAAGTCTGGATGCAAAAAGGTCGATATCTGGTGTCCCATACCATTCTATAATATCTGTAAACACTTTCCGATCCAACATCCATTCAATGTTGTCGTTGAATTTACGTGATCTGGTGTCTTTTGGTGATCACGGTATTTTGCTTACCTGGGAGGTAAGTGGCTGAAATCCAAATCTCTCTTTCCAGACACCAGTGCCAGATATTATTAGCCAATTCATCACATGATATCGACTTTATTCCTCCCATATGATTAATATAGGCCACCACTGTGGTATTATCAATTTGTAACCGTACATGCAACTGGCGCATATCAGAGCAGTAGGCCCTCAGTCCATAAAATGCTCCCAGCATTTCTAAATAATTAATCCCTATTGCTTTGAACAGGGTTAATTCTTGTGTACTCCATCTGCCACCACAACTTGTGATGGTATTAGTTGCTCCCCAACCTTTAGCACTGGCATCAGTTTGTAATGTAACCGAGGGGTTCATGAAAGTGATGGGGTTTAGAACAATGCTGAACATTTTCTATCCACCATTTTAGTTCCGATTTTGCTTTCTCTGGTAGTTCCATAGGCCTATCGAAATGGCCTGCATGATTTTTGAGAGCTGAAATTTTTGCTCTTTGCAGATTTTGATAATGGAGAGGTCCAAATTGTGCTGCTGGGAACGCAGCCACTAATTTCCCAATCACTCTGGCTACTTGCCGAATAGATGGTTCCCTGATGCCAGTGAGGCGTTTGCATGCTATCACCAAGTCTGTTACTTTGTGTAATGGCAAGGTGATAGACATTCGAACTGAGTCAATAGTGAAGCCCATATAATCCATTATAGTGGAGGGTTCCAATTTTGATTTATCTGGATGTATGATAAATCCCAGCTTTTGAAAAAAGATGTTTTGTGGCTGATACTGCCAAAGTAGCCATTTCCAAATTCTCACCTACAATGAGAATATCATCAAGGTAAGCCATGACGATATGGTTATGTTCTCTTAAGTATGCTAAAGCTGGTTTTAATAATTTAGTAAACAGCCGTGGTGCTGATGATAACCCATTGGGTAAGGCCTTATACTGCCATAGTTGTCCCATCCAGACAAATTTCAGGTATTTACGATGATCCTTGTGTATAGGTACTGAATAGTACGCATCTTTAAGATCGATGCAATCCATGTAGTACCTATCAGAAAATCAACTGTGTGGCTGTGACAAACGTGTCCATTTTGAAATGGGTATACTGAATGTAATTATTTAGTTCGGTCAAATCTATAATAATGCGGCAACCGCCATCTTTTTTGTTTTTTGTAAATATATTAGATACGAACTCTTGAGATTCCCTGATTGTTTTCTCCATTACCCCTTTATTGATTAATCTCAACAGTTCAGCATGGCCTGCTATTCTCTCTTTTTGCGAAAGTATGAACTTCCGGCTAGGCGTATGCTGAACTGGGATGGGGAGTTCGTTCACAAATTCTAGTTTGTAACCCTGAATACATTCGAGTATGTAAGTATCAGATGTAAAAGTGCTCCACACGTGATGAAACAAGTGCAACCGTCCACCAATTTTTGATGCACCTAAACATGCAATGTTTTTGAGACAACCAGACCCACCTACCTCCATGGTTACCGCCGGTGTTGTGTGTGTTGTCTCTGCCCTTGTTTCTTTGCTTCGTTGTTGTGGGGGTGGCGCATTTTTCCAAGAAGGCCGGGCTGGGCCATGGCCTAAAAAAGACCGCTGTGCAGGTGGACCGGCCCTCGAGCTTTCACCCACCAGGTGTTCTTTCATTATATCGATGTCTGGTGGTTGTATAGGGGTGCTGCCGCTGTTGATAGTGAGATTTCGAAGTGTTTGGCACCTTGATCAGGCCTATGGCCTTGGCCTCTTCATCTAATTCTTTCACCTGCTTCGAAAGGTTGTCCCCAAACAGCAAATTTGGCGGCTGAGCACTACTGGTCCTGCATAAATCCCGCAAATTTGGGATTAAGTGCTGGTTTAATGATGCTCTTCCTATAGTTGTTGATTTCAAAACTGAGTATTTACACAGTAATACTAGAGCATCTTGTAGCTCTTCTGGCAACTCCACCCCATCAGCTGTTCTTGTCACTGCTGTGATCCCTGCAGCCAGCAGTTTGAGGATCCTCTGTAGCTTCACCTCCTGGCTTCTTATGGATGGGCTCATATTGCCGCAGATGGGGTTGTTGACTGCTGGAACATTAAGAGAATTACAATTCTCTGGAGCAAGGTATTTCTCAGCCGTGGAGTTAATGGCTTGCTCCTGCAGCTGGTTTGTAGCCATATAATTTATGCTGGCTGCCAGCTTTGGATGTATGGGCAGTCCTTTCTGTGTTGGCATAGCATGTTTGTTTGCCATGCCCAGTAGTTCTTCTGGCACCCCTAAAACAGATGACTGTTCAGCCATTGCCCCTCTTCTTCAGGGTCAGCCCAGTTCTGACCCCTAATGCTCCCCTGCGAAGAGGGTGAGACATTTGGCAGTCCTTGTAAAGATGCTGCCGTGGGTCTGCAAGGAGACCCACCGTGACTCTGCCCCTGCATAAGCAGGTCACGCTGGAGCAACTGCTCCACCATCCGCTCCAAGCGGGAAAGAGGCCCACCGTCGCTATCCGCGAACGGGGTGTCTTCAGGTCCGGACCCAGCTGAGTCAACGGCCCTGTCCGACTTCCGGGTGGCTTTGCCGCCGGGCCGCGGCGTACCTTCGGACTGTAGCGGCGGGAAGTCGGGAACTGCTGGTAGCACCTGCAGCTCTGGAGAAACGGCACGCTGCTGGCTGCTTTCCATAGCAGCTGTTTTTGCCGCTCCTCTCCTGGACTTGCGCGACTCCATGGTGTTTCCTGAAACACAAAACACGCGCAGTCGCCACGCTCACCAGAAAGGTAAGACTTACCTCAAGTTTTTTAAACTTACACTGGAGGAGCGACGCTCCTCCCGACTTTCGCTTCCGCAATGCGTTCGACGATATGTCGCGCATGCGTGCAGGCGGAGTCTTCACGTAGTCACTCACGTGACTCCGAAGTAAAATTAACATCATGTAAATGCGACAAAAAAAAACTTTAAATAGTCAGGTGGCATTTCTTTCTAACCACTACTTTTCAGAAGCATATTAGTCCCCAAAGCATCAGCATAGCATCTCGGAATTTTGCTTGTAGTTCTATTCTTCTGAGGGAAGATTTTGATGTTTTTCTCACATATTGCAAATTCCAACACATGTTGCAACATTACCGGCTGTTCTCTCAGACCGAGCTTTGCTGCAATTAGTTCATTTCAATTACTGGTAGAGAAGAGTTCAAGAGAAGTTGAACTGTAAGTAACCCGTATCAATTTAATGATAAGACACAGTGGTAATTTCTGAATGTTAAAATGTATTATTGGCATTGAGTTTGGTTTATTATTGTCACAAGTTCTAAGATCAGTGAAACACTCTGCTTTACGTGCTATCCAGACAAATTATACCATATATGAGTACAATCATATCGTGCACAAGTACAACATGTAGTTCAAAAATAAAAGGAAACTGAGCATAGAGTATAACATTACTGCAACAGAGAAAGTTACAGATATTTTAAAAAGTGCAAGGGCCACATTGAGGTAGATTGGAAGATCGTAAATACATCCTTAGTTTTATGAGAGTTCAAGAGTCTGATAACAGCAGGGAAGAAGCTGTTCTTGAATTTGGTGGCAGGTGTTTTCAAGCTTTTGTATCTTCTGCCTGACAGGTATAGGGGAGAAGGGAGAATGACTGGGGTGTGAGCGGACCTTGATTATGTTGGCTGCTTTTCTGAGGCAGCGTGGCATAGATGGAGTCAATGGGGGGAGAGGCATAGCTCTTTTGTGCGATGGACTGTGCTGCATTGACAATTCATGTGATCTTGGGCAGAGCAATTGCCATGCCAAGCATTGATGATTCCTGATATTCACAGCTGAGCTTCCTTAGCCCTCCGGGATACAGAAATCCAAAAATTCATCATCCTCAATGAGAAAATTTTAATTCGCTCAGTATAACTGGCCTACCAGTTAATTTTGAGACTGGTCTGACCCTTCAGTCAGAGGAGGCTTCTTTCCTGCATTCGTAAGAATTCCATAAATTTCAATCTCTCACAGGCGGCTGTGGAGGCCAATTCGATGGATATTTTTAGGCAGATATTGACAGATTTTAAATTAGTAAGGGTGTCAGGGGTTATAGGGAGAAGGCAGGAGAATGGGGTTGAGAGGGAAAGATAGATCAGCCATGATTGAATGGTCAAAAGTCAAGAGTCCAGAGTATTTTTAAACCTTGAAACTTTGAAAAACATGATGGATTTGACGATGGACTTTTCTATGCGGTTTTAGTCTCATACGTGTTATTGAGCATGTGGATCCTCAGCTCCCTGCTCCAAAATCAACAATCAGCTCCTTGCTCGTGCTGCCTTTAGGAGTAATGTTATTGTTCTGGTGCCATTCAATCAGTCAATTGATCGCCCTACTAACTGTGTCCCATCATTACCCATAATTCATCCAACAATGGTGGTGTCATCGGCAAATATAGAGATACACCCTTCAGCCCAATGAGTCCGTACTGGCTAGCGAACCCCGCATACTAACACTATCCTCCACACTAGGGACAATTTGCGATTTTACCAATGCCAATTAGCCTACAAACCTGTACGTCTTGGGAGTGTGGGAGGAAACCAGAGCACCCGGATAAAACCCACGCAGGTCATGGGGAGAACATACTAACTCCACCAGTAATCAGGATCGAACCCAGGTCTCTGGCACTGTAAGGCAGCAACTCTACCACTGTGCCACCGTGCCGCCAATTTAAAGATGACACTGGAACTGTCGCTTTGTGTATCCATTGTCAGCCTGGAAAGACACTGGGATGAAATGTTTGTCATCATCATCACCTTCATTTGGAGCAGTGGTCTGGCCTTTGACTGCAGTTGCAGGGCTTTGTGAGCACACCTGTTGTGGTAGATATTGGAGAATATCGCCAACTCATACACGTTGATAAGAAACCTATCACAAATTCACAAGTTGACGTCATAGGAGTAGAATTAGGCCATTCGGCCTATCGAGTTTACTCCGTCATTCAAACGTGGCTGATCTCTGCCACCTAATCCAATTTTCCTGCCATCTCCCCATAACCCCTGACACTAATTTTAATCAAGAACTTGTCTATCTCTGCCTTAAACATATCCACTGACTTGGCCTCTGTGGCAATGAGTTCCACAGATTAACTACCCTCTGACTATAGGAGTTCCTCCTCACCTCGTTTTTAAAAGAGTGCCCTTTAATTCTGAGGCTATGACCTCTGGTGCTAGACTCTCCCACCAGTGGAAACATCCTTTCTGCATCCACTCTATCTATGCCTTTCATTATTCTGTAAGTTTCAATGAGGTCCCCCCTCAATCTTCTAAATTCCAGCGAGTAGAGGCCCAGTGCTGTCAAATGCTCATCATATGCTAACCCACTCATTCCTGGAATCATTCTTGTAAAGCTCCGTGAGAGGTCTCCTATGGTCATGAGAGCTCACCCACAACATGTCGGCAGGAGTCGTCTGTATGGTCGTGACAGGTCTCCTATGGTCGTGAGAGGTCTCCAAAGAGTCGTAGCGTGTTACGGTCGCCGCTGAACTTTCAACATGTTGAAAATTTCGGCAACCTATGACGGGTGCCGGCAGTCGCCTGTAAAGGTTGCGTAAGTGGGACAGGCCCTTTATACTCTGTCAGTGTAACTCAGCAGCTTGATTACTGAATTGAATGTTTGTGGTGACTGTAGTGATCACTGGTTTTGTCCAGGTTCCTCCTAACATTATTTGAGCCTCAGTGCAGGTGATATCCTAATCATTCAGGTTAGTTGCTCCATCTTCTATTATGGATGAAACTGTACTTGCTCATTTCTAGGCAGGTATCTCCAGAAACAGTTTTTAGTTCATCTTCTGCTTTGGCTGACTTAGTATCCTTAATAGTTCTTAATTCACTTATTATTGTGAAACGTTGATATGAGTTATCGGCTTTGGTTTCCCTAATGTATTGATCCAGTAAGTATTAATATTTACCTCAGATGGTATTTTTTTTTTTAAATGTTTAATATCTTTATTTATTAGAGGTACTGTAAGTTACATCAGTGTACATCCCTTATATTGCAGTCATTGTACCCCTTAATTTTTTTAAGGCTTTAGAAAAGAGAGAAGAGAGAGAGAAATACCAGCAAAGAAAGTAGAAGAGTGAAAAAGAGATGTGAAAGTGCAAAAGCGTGACAGAGGGAAAGGAAACCCTTGAAGAGTTAGAGACCGGAGATTAAGAGATAGACCCTGGAGAGGGAAAAAAAAGAAAAAGGGAAAGATAGAGAAAGAAAGAAGAAAAGCCAGTTACTTTATTATAAACATCTCGCAAAAGGAATCTACCAACTCAACAGTTTTTCTTCCCCCTTTACCAAAACCCGACACCGGTACTTTTTTGAGGAATTCTTGCACCTTATCCTTGTAATAGATTTATAAATGCAGACCACATCTTATAGAAACAGTCTGATTTTCCTGCTAGTCGGAGTCTCATATCTTCCAAGTGTAGTGTTTTGAACATAGTTGAAATCCACATATTAACTGTTGGTATAGGAGAATTTTTCCAGAATTTTAAGATGAGCTTTTTTCCAGTTATTAAGCCATATTCACATAGAGTCTTTTGAAACATATTTAATTCAGGGCTATCTTCCGATATCCCGAAGATAATCCAGTCTGCTTTTGGAGTCAGTTTTATTTTAACTATTTGTGTGAAAATTTCAAAAATTTCAGTCCAAAATGTTTGAATTTTTGTACAAAAGACAAATGGGTGTGCTATATTAGCTTCTTGACATTGACATTTATCACATATAGGTGAGACGTTGGGAAAAAGTTTACTTATTTTAGTTTTTGAATAGTATAATCTGTGTAAGATTTTAAATTGTATTAAGGTGTGTCTTACATTAATTGAACATTTATGCACATTTACCCAGATGATATTTTTGTGGTTACATTTTATATAAGGTTAATATAAAATAAGCAATAAGTATGACCTTCCTTTTTGATGTGTACCCTGTTTTACCTTTAGTGGCTTGTGCCTTGACAAGTGTCTTGTGTTTTTTGGTTCAGTTTGATAGTTTGTAGCAGACTCTTGGTGTAATCTTTCTTCACTTTGCACTAATTCCAGACAATTAATTGAGAACCTTATCCAAGTGGGTCCGATTCAGCAGCTTTGTCTGCTTGAGTTCTTAATTATCTTCACATGCTACTAAAAGCTTCTTTCCTAAGTTTCCCATCTACAAAATGTATTTCTGAAACTCTTTCATCAAAGAAAACATCCTTACCTTTCCTGCACAAATTCTAGCTTGATCAGAATTTCTCTCAGTTCTGTAGAGATGCTCCCTTTTTATTCCCCTGTAACCTCCTCATCCGAAACTCAGTAAAGTATTGTACATTTATCCTTACGGATCAGTCTTGCCTGTGAGTGATCAGTCTAAAATGGCATGTGAGATACAAGATGGGCTCAGTGAGATTTTGGCTTCACAAGATGATTTCACTGTACTTCTGTTCAATTTACATAATTATTATTTTTCAAAAATAACTTCATTCATAAATATATACAGAAAATACAATACAATTAGAACATCTCTATCTTTAGTGTCATCAAATCAAGATATTTATTCTGCTATCAAACCAGTATATACTAGTGACAATGCATCAAGACCATTTATGTTTCTTCTTTAAACTGTACCCTTTGAAGTGCTTAAGGGGCTGGCTATATGGGGTCTAGGCCCTATTCATGACAAGACCTTAGACTGCAAATTATTCCCACAAAGCCTTTGCGGTCAGTGGCTGCACCAAACTTCAGTGTGTCCTTTAACACTTCACGTGCAGCCTGGAATGTGCCAATTGACAGTAATTTCTTATGGACATCATGTTGCACTGGAGAAACCAACACGTTTTGTGCAGACTAAAATGTGCCTTTCACCAAGTTGATTCTTCTTTCATCAACAGTTGATGGCTATTTCGGTAGACGTCCCTCAGAACAGCTATAGATCGGAGAGTTCTCTATTACACAGCTGCTAGGAACCAAGGACACTTGCATCCTTTTCCCGACTTTCTTGACAAAAGCAGTCCACGCTGAAGTCGACAATCATGTCGCCACACTACCACCATCTTGACAGCAGCAAGCTTTGGGAGTGAGACTCCGACTAGGCATGAAGGATCTGATGACGAGGGCTCCTCTCACTGCCAGCTAAGTGAGGGGTTGGTTCTTGTTGGTGCGTTCTAATGATGAGAGATTCTGCCAAATAGATTTGACAGTCTTCCCGGAAAACATCTCACAGGTTCCATCATATCGTCTTCCCGCAGGACCTTCAAAATACTTAATCAAATATGATTTCCCTCACATATAACCACGATGAGTATCCCTAAGCAGCCATTAGCTGTCAAGCACCTAAGAAGCTTGGTGTTTTTCTAAATGCAAATGCAAATTAATTCTATCTCTCAGAAATAATATTTGCCTACTTACGTTATCTGGGCCCCTTGTGACTACGTCTCAGTTAAATCTCCCCACAAGGGGCCCATATAAAGGATGGGGTTGTTTTATTTAGTACAGCCTCCTCTGTTCCAAACAAAACAACCTGAGCCTAGGCTGGACAATAAGTAATTGACCTCCAGTTTTGGAAGTTGCCTGACTAACAAGTCTGTCAAACCGAGAGAAGGTAAGAATGGTGATTGAAGTTGAGACCTGTCTTGCATCCAAAATATATCTGAATAATTGTGGAACTTTTAATTTCATAACTAATATAAATTTAATTCCATTTGCCACACACCTTACTTCCTAAACAAGGTTTGTACTTCTCCTATTTCCTGATTTACATTGTCGTATTTAATTCTCTCAGTTAAGAGGACAAAGCCAAGAGTTTGCCTGCTGTAACATGTATGGATGAGGAACGTAATCCAATCAAACACACACCAAACTAAAACATGCATATGGTATT
The DNA here is from genome assembly GCA_035221665.1 of Okamejei kenojei. NCBI lineage: Eukaryota > Metazoa > Chordata > Chondrichthyes > Rajiformes > Rajidae > Okamejei > Okamejei kenojei. The sequence continues at coordinate 125,054,695 of CM069132.1, forward strand.
CTTGACGTTGGCTTGTTGGAACACAACAGTACTTCAAGCCTACCTGAATCTTGTCACTACATTCTTTATCCATGTCCAAGCTTGTAGCAGCAGCTTCAGCGAAATGTATTTACCTTAATTAGACTGTACAATGTGTTGCTGAAATGCACATTAAGTTGCTGCTATTTCAATCTGCTCTCCTGAGTTTATCAATGATACTGGCATCTCGTATCAGTTCTGTGAAGTGACCGAACATTGGTATTAAATTTCACGTGAAGGTGAGATTCATTTTTATTTTATTGGTTTATTGTTTTTATTTGAGCTTGAAATACAGATTCCTGGCTGAAGCCTCACTGCTGGAGAATGATACACTTGTTTGTTTCCAGTATCTTCTGGTGTCAAATGTCTAGAAGTCTATTTTCATAAAGAAGCTGGGGTTACAAATCCTTTTGGTTTTCACTTTTTAATTTCCTTCGGTATAAAAGTACAAAATCTTTATCAGAACCATGTTGATGCAGGGAACAACAGTTAAAGGCATGGGTGGAGCACAGAATAATCACTCAAAACTATAAAACTACAACGCTTTTGAAAGTTTCAGATTTTCTGTGCAGTCTATCTCTCTGTGGGTTTCAGAGATAACCTGAATTGTTCCCTAGACAATGGTAACAATGTCTAGGTAACATTGTACATAGACAATGTTAGGTTGTCTAGGATCACATACTGCTTCCAGTGCAGCTCTCGGGACACTTACCATTGATAGTAGGGATGAACCGATCTATCATTTATTGTTTGAGTACTGTTGGGGGGCACAGCCTACCTGGGGGTAGCAACAGCGACCGGGCCTCCGGTACAAAGACCGGCCCTGTTGCTCAGAAGGGTAAGGAAAAGAAGAGGAGGGCAGCAGTAATAGGGGACTCTATAGTTAGGGGGTCAGATAGGCGATTCTGTGGACGCAGTCAGGAGACCCGGATGGTAGTTTGCCTCCCTGGTGCCAGGGTCCGGGATGTGACTGAACGGGTCCAAGATATCTTGAAATGGGAGGGAGAGGAGCTAGAGGTTGTACATATAGGTACCAACGACATAGGTAGAAAAAGAGAGGAGGTCCTGAAAGGAGAATTTAGGGAGTTAGGAAGAGTGTTAAGGAGAAGGACCGCAAAGGTAACAATCTCAGGATTACTGCCTGTACCACGCGACAGTGAGAGTAGGAATGGAGCAAGGTGGAGGATCAATGCGTGGCTAAAGGACTGGTGCAGAGCGCAGAGATTCGAGTTTCCGGATCATTGGGACCTCTTTTGGGGAAGGTGTTTTGGGAAAAATAACAAACGGAGAATAAGAAGTGGAGGGTTTCTTAAATATGTGAGCAGAGAGACAGAGGGGTGTAAAATGAGGATAGGAGCAATAGGTAGCAAGGTAAAAAGTGGCAGGAAAACAAATCCAGGGCAAAAATCTAAAAGGGCCACTTTTCAACATAATTGTAAAAGGGCCAAGAGTGTAAAAACAAGCCTGAAGGCTTTGTGTCTCAATGCGAGGAGCATTCGTAATAAGGTGGATGAGTTGAATGTGCAGATAGCTATTAATAATTATGATATAGTTGGGATCACGGAGACATGGCTCCAGGGTGACCAAGGCTGGGAGCTGAACATCCAGGGATATTCAATATTCAGGAAGGATAGACAGAGAGGAAAAGGAGGTGGGTGGTTAGCGTTGCTGGTTAGAGCGGAGATTAATGCAATAGAAAGAAATGACATTAGCTTGGAGGATGTGGAATCGATATGGGTAGAGCTGCGAAACACTAAGGGGCAGAAAGTGGGTGTTGTGTACAGGCCAACTAACAGTAGTAGTGGAGTTGGGGATGGCATCAAACAGGAAATTAGAAATGCGTGCAACGAAGGTAAAACCGTTATAATGGGTGACTTCAATCTACATATAGATTGGGTGAATCAAATTGGCAGGGGTGCTGAGGAAGAGGATTTCTTGGAATGTATGCGGGATAGTTTTCTAAACCAACATGTAGAGGAACCAACGAGAGAGCAGGTTATTCTAGACTGGATATTGAGTAATGAGGAAGGGTTAGTTAGCAGCCTTGTTGTACGTGGCCCCTTGGGCAAGATTGACCATAATATGGTTGAGTTCTTCATTAGGATGGAGAGTGACATTGTTAATTCAGAAACACGGGTCCTGAACTTAAAGAAAGGTAACTTTGAGGGTATGAGACGTGAATTGGCCAAGATTGACTGGCAATTGATTATTGAAGGGTTGACGGTGGATATGCAATGGAAGGCATTTAAAGACTGCATGGATGAACTACAACAATTGTTCATCCCAGTATGGCAAAAGAATAAATCAGGGAAGGTGGCGCATCCGTGGATAATGAGGGAAATCAGGGATAGTATCAAAGAAAAAGATGAAGCGTACAAATTAGCCAGAAAAAGCAGCCTACCAGAGGACTGGGAGAAATTCAGAGACCAACAGAGGAGGACAAAGGGCTTAATTAGGAAAGGGAAAATGGAGTATGAAAGAAAACTGGCAGGAAACATAAAAACTGACTGCAAAAGTTTTTATCGATATGTGAAGCGCAAAAGATTAGTTAAAACAAATGTAGGTCCCTTGCAGTCAGAAACGGGTGAATTGATCATGGGGAAACAAGGACATGGCAGACCAATTGAATAACTACTTTGGTTCTGTCTTCATTAAGGAAGACATAAAATAATTTTGCCGGAAATAGCAGGGGATCGCGGGTCAAATGAGATGGAGGAAATGAGTGAAATCCAGGTTAGCCGGAAAGTGGTGTTAGGTAACTTGAATGGATTAGAGGCCAATAAATCCCCAGGGCCAGATAGGCTGCATCCCAGGGTACTTAAGGAAGTAGCCCCAGAAATAGCAGATGCCTTAATGATAATATTTCAAAACTCTTTAGATTCTGGAGTAGTTCCTGAGGATTGGAGGTTAGCTAATGTAACCCCACTTTTTAAAAAAGGGAGGGAGAGAGAAAAACGGGGAATTACAGACCAGTTAACATCGGTAGTGGGGAAACTGCTAGAGTCAATTATTAAAGATGGGATAGCAGCGCATTTGGAAAGTGGTGAAATCATTGGACAAAGTCAGCATGGATTTACGAAGGGTAAATCATGTCTGACGAATCTTATTGAATTTTTTGAGGATGTAACTAGTAGAGTGGATACGGGAGAAGCAGTGGATGTGTTATATCTGGACTTTCAGAAGGCTTTCGACAAGGTCCCACACAAGAGATTGGTATACAAACTTAAAGCACACGGTATTGGTGGTTCAGTATTGATGTGGATAGAGAACTGGCTGGCAGACAGGAAGCAAAGAGTAGGAGTGAACGGGTCCTTTTCAGGATGGCAGACAGAGACTAGTGGGGTGCCGCAAGGCTCAGTGCTGGGACCCAAGCTATTTACAATGTACATTAATGATTTGGACGAGGGAATTAAATGCAACATCTCGAAGTTTGCGGATGACATGAAGCTGGGGGGAAGTGTTAGCTGTGAGGAGGATGCTAGGAGGTTGCAGGATGACTTGGATAGACTGGGCGAGTGTGCAAATGCATGGCAGGTGCAGTATAATGTGGATAAATGTGAGGTTATCCACTTTGGTGGCAAAAACAGGAAGGTAGACTATTATTTGAATGGTGACCGATTAGGAAAAGGGGAGATGCAGCGAGACCTGGGTGTCATGGTACACCAGTCATTGAAAGTAGGCATGCAGTTGCAGCAGGCTGTGAAGAAAGCAAATGGTATGTTGGCATTCATAGCAAAAGGATTTGAGTACAAGAGCAGGGAGGTTCTACTGCAGTTGTACAGGGTCTTGGTGAGGCCACACCTGGAGTATTGCGTACAGTTTTGGTCTCCTAATCTGGGGAAATACATTCTTGCCATAGAGGGGAGTACAGAGAAGGTTTCACCAGACTGATTCCTGGGATGGCACGATTTCCATATGAAGATAGACTGGATAGACTCGGCTTGTACTCGCTGGAATTTAGAAGATTGAAGGATGATCTCATGGAGACTTACAAAATTCTTAAGGGGTTGGACAGGCTAGATGCAGGAAGATTGTTCCCGATGTTGGGGAAGTCCAGGACAAGGGTCACAGTTTAAGGATAAGGGGGAAGTCTTTTTAGAACCGAGATGAGAAAATCGTTTTTCACACAGAGAGTGGTGAATCTGTGGAATTCTCTGCCACAGAAGGTAGTTGAGGCCAGTTCGTTGGCCATATTTAATAGGGAGTTGGATGTGGCCCTTGTGGCTGAAGGGATCAGGGGGTATGGAGAGAAGGCAGGTACAGGATACTGAGTTGGATGATCAGCCATGATCATATTGAATGGCGGTGCAGGCTCGAAGGGCCGAATGGCCTGCTCCTGCACCTAATTTCTATGTTTCTATGTTTCCAAGTTTCTATGTTCTCACTGCTGCACACAGTTTTATTGTACGGAGCCACAGTTAATTCTTTAAGTCATGGTTAGTTTTAATGTGATCACCTCTCTGTAACATTAAGACCACCAGCACATTTTACTTGTCTAAAAAGAGAGTGTGTAGACACAAGAAATTGCAGATGTTGAAATCCTGAGTAAAATACCAATTGCTGGAGTAATGCTGCGGATCTAACAGCATCTCTGGAGGACATGGGTAGGTGACGTTACAAGTTGGGTACGGTCTGAAGAAGGGTTCTCCAGTATTTTGTATTGTACTCAAAATGCCTTAACCACTTGCCTCAGCAAGTATCAATGTTGTGAGATATTGCCCGCACCCTCAATGTTACTGCAACTCCATGCAATCTCCAACCCTGCTGCAAGTGGATTAGGTCAAATAGTGTAACCCATGGATTGTGCTCCTAATTGGCTATTCGCACAATAACAGGGATCTCCCAGTTTTCCACTATGAACAGATGAAATATAAGGAATTTAAATGGGGCTCTGACAGTATAATGTGGAAGAGGCTCTGAAGCCTCCAGCATTTAACAAGGGTTGGAAAGCATGAAACCAAAGATGGAGTTAAAGGTTCCCCAGATGAAATGGCTTCTTTTGAAAAATACTCTAAAGAACACTTTCAACTCTTCCAAACCATCCAGTCAAACTTCCCCACAGCCACGAAAACCAACCTCCATTCACCCTTTAGGTTGATCATGAACATCAACTCAGGCTTCCTGGTTGTAGTCGTTCTCTCACCCACAACCAGACATCATTTAAAGGGCAGTAGTAACAACTTGTTATGATATCTTTCGGCATCATACAGCATGGCAAAAGGCCATTCAGCCCACTACATCCATGTTGACCCGTGGATAGGGTACCCATCCATATTAATCCCATCTTCCAGCACTAGGCCATGGTCTTCAGTGCCAGGGTCATTCAAATGCACTTCTTTCAGACTTCCTCCTCAGCCTTCCATTTCGTAACTCATCTCTCAGAGCAGTGGTTTCAAATTGTTATATCCATGAAACTGCACCGTATTGGCTCAATGTGTGAATTTACTATTTCATGCAATACAGTTCAGATCAATTCTTGGTCATTGCTACATTAGTTAATCTCATCCGGAGTTACAGGAGGAAATCTGTAATTAATATCAGCATCACAAGACAAGGAAGAGTAAAATTAGACCCGATTTTCTGTTTCTGCTTGTGATGCAATATTCACGCTGGAGCATGTTGACCTGTTGGATTAAATGAGAATCAAATTGTCCGGTGATGTCCGCTCTTTACTTAATTAACCTTCTCATCACAGAAAAGAATAATAGAAAATTTACGGCCTCGAAGGAAACCTTTTGATACATCACATTGGTGCCATAAAGAGATACCTGGCCTAATCTCACCTCCCAGCACCAGCTTGGTGACATCTGCAGGTGATCATCTCTCTTCAAGAACACATTCTGGTCCTGTTTCAGTATGACAAAGCACATTTATGGCTGATTTTTGACAAGGTGTCTCAGTAGGTAATGGATTATGTGGATCTGCAAAATGAAAAGAGTTGAGAATCATGTGAAATGAAGGTGAAAAAATAGAAATGTAAAAAAATTAGTTCAAACAATTCAATACTTATTTGATTTTTAGAAAATAAAAGATAGGAGAAATTTACCTTTAGTCACTATCACTAAATAGTCAGATAGTCAGCCTCTGATTGTACTCACCTTCTGACATTTTGCTTGGTTAATCATATAACACCACCTAATATTGAATACTTTTTCCTTCACAGATGGAGTCCGGAGGAGGTAATGTCAGTGATGACATCGATGCCATGTTCAGTGATCTCCTTGGAGAGATGGACTTGCTAACACAGGTTAGTTGGATTTTACAATGAACAACTTTACATTATCAAAGGACCACACCACTTAGAATTGATCAGAGGATGGCAGGAAGAATCTGACAGAGGAGAGAAATATTTTAATGAAATGTTTTTGTTTTTGTTTGATAATGAAACCATTATTATAGCCCTGATTATATGTCAACCTATTGTCTGGCTGACATTAATGAAGGGATTTCCCTTTTTCTTTGGATATGATTTGATTTTTTTTTCAAAGTGCAGAAGAAAGAAACGGAAGGATTATACAGTTTTGTTGTGGCAACATCAAAGGATAACATAGAATTATAATTGCAGGTGATTAGCAGTCCTGTTTTCACAACTTTATGCATTCAAATACAATATTTTTATTGACAATAGACAATAGATAATAGGTGCAGGAGTAGGCCATTCAGCCCTTTGAGCCAGCACCGCCATTCAATGTGATCATGGCTGATCATTCACAATCAGTACCCCATTCCTGCCTTCTCCCCTTATCCCTTGACTCAGCTCTAACTAATGAATTTCCTATCACTGCAGACTTGTCTGATTTCACCTTTTCCTGCTCTGCCTGGGATCCCAGTCCTGGGTTCCAAAATGATATACTTGTTTTGGATGAGAATGGCCACAGATGATTCCTGACCAGTCCCTTTCACATTCCTGGTGGATCCGGTCTTGGTACCACAGATTGGACTGTTGCTGTTGTGCTCCTCTGAACCGTCATCCCCTCCCCCAACAGTATCCAAAAGGATATACTTGTTTTAGAGGGGAATGGCCACAGATGATTCCTGCCCAGTCTCGTTCACATTCCTGTTGGTCACCCATCTACTTTGCGCCTGCACCTTGTGAATGGCCACCTCGCCAAAAATCTTCTGTATGAAGCCATCAGCTTTCCGGACAAACCTGACATCATCCAGCTGCAGCTCCAGTTCCTATGTGCGGTCAGTCAGAGCTGCAGCTGCGCACACTTCCTATTGTGACAGTAGATTGCTCTCCCTCTCTCTGAAATTCAGAGAGAGGGAGAGCTGACAGTATCACATTGTGTGTTATGGAAGCACATTGACTCACCATCTTGGGGTGATGAGTGAATGGTCAGAGGACTTGGTATGATGTTTGCACACATTATGTTGGCTCTGCGAAGAACTTGCAGTCACAGGTTTGGGACGTGCTGAAAAATTAGACAGTAAGCACAATAGGTTCCATTTCTCCCTCCAAAAGCTGGCTGAAATGTTTATTAACGTGACATCTTTAGTTTTAATTTGAGAGATATTACATGGAAACAGGTCATTCGGCGCATCAAGTCCACTCTGACCATCTAAACCAATTCACACTAGTTATATGCTATCCCACTTTCCTATCCACTCCATACACATTAGGGGCAATTTTACAGACACCAATTAACCTCAAACCCACAGGTATTTGGGATGTGGGACGAAACTGGAGCACCCATCCGAAACACATGTGGGTCACAAGGAGAACGTGCAAACTCTACATAGATAGCACCAGAGGTCAGAATCAAACCTGGGCCTCTGCAACTGTGTGGCAGCATCTCTACCAGCTATGCCACTGTGCAGCTCGCAAGAGAAAGTTACTCCAATTCCACATGGGAAAAGTAGGATAAGATGAAGAGATGGGTGTGCTCACCCACTCATTTGAAGTTATTTCAATGACTGAGTGGCTGTAGATCCTATTCGCTCTGGAACCTAATGCAACAGTGGGATTAGTGATGGAAAGGCACTGTGGGTGGAAGTGATGGGTGGAAGCTGCGGCCCCAGTAGAAACCATCAGCAGTCGCTGTTTAAACTCCCTACTAACTGTGCACCACCATTGCTTCAATCAGCCAAGTGCTTTGATTACCATAAAACTTTATTACATATCTCTTCAGTATCCTTCTGAGAAGTTTCACTGGTTTCTCTAGTATATTATTCATTAAAAATCTCTATGCCTAGACTTCAATCTCATTCTCCCTCACAGAAAGCCAAGAATCCCAAGGGTTGGATGCTTAAATAAATTACAAAGTGTAGATGGCAGCCTGAAGGAACCAATGAATTAATTTAAATTTGATTTGCAATTTACACTGCGAGATTATCTAATCTAAAAATTGTAATAAAGTTTGTTGTTCACTTCTGATTTCAAAACTGAGCCGTTGATAAGAGCAACTATTTTAATTCAAAGTACCATCTGATCAGGCTTGCAAAATATCGCTGTGCAATGTTCTTCTGCTTCAGCACAGTATTAGCATTCTGGGCTGTGACATTATCTCCGGCGTCAGCAGAATCGGACACTCTCCTCCCTCACATACCCATTCCAACATGTGCCTCACTACACTTCCCTCTGCCCTCCCTCCCCCAGTCCCTTACTCACTCCCCATCACCTGCCAAGCAGGGAATGGCAGTGGTGATGTCCGTGTCCACTGAAATCGAAAAGACACACTGGACCCAATGTGCTCCTCACAGGAAGACCTTGAAATAGGCACCATAACTGAAGGGTTTCATTTAGACATGCAAATTTCTGGTTCTCTGTCAACTGTGGGTTACTACTATGACCTCCATTGATATTTGGGCTGAGCAAAGACGACCCAATCTCTGTCTATTCTACCCTTCAATCAATCATACTAACCACCAGCCCCTAAAAATGTTCATCAAAAGTGAACTTTTAAAAGTTGCTTTGAGTGAGGAGATGGGTCAGAGTGAGCTGGAGTGCTGCCCTTCATTCCACAAAATTACTCTCTCCCCACTGCCTGTTTCCATGTGACCATGCTCCTGGGTTTCCCTTTAAGGGCTGCATCGTCGCACAGTGGTGGAGTTGCTGCTTTACAATGCCAGAGACTTGGGTTTGAACCTGACTATGGATGCACATAGTTTGTGCATTCTCCCCGTGATTGCATGGGTTTTTGCCGACACTTCAATTACGTACAGGTTTGTAGGTGAATTGGCTTTGATAAAAATTATAAATTGTCCCTAGTGTGTAGGGTAGTGCTAGTGTACGGGGATCGCTGGTTGGCACGGACTTAGTGGGCCGATGGGCCTGTTTCTGTGTTGTATCTCTAAACAAAATTTTAAAACTAAACTCTCACAAAATATGCTCCTACCCACTCTCCTCAGATCTGCACTGCCAATAAGCTTGGCATTGATGCCACCATTAGTCTGCTGTCTGCTACTGGTCAGCTGCCTGGGACTGAACCTGCAGCACCACTACCTTGCCAGCCTAAATACTAAGCAGAAGCAGAGTCCGTTCATCCAGGTTGTGACTACAACAGCTCACAATGGTGGCAAAACAATTTCAATCCCAAGGAACGCAGCTATTAAGTACAAAATTAATAATAATTGATAATTATTGCAATCAATTCAGATTTTTGATCATACTGCTTGCATAGGCCATAGAGTCATAGAATCTAGCTGTTTACAGAGAGTCATACAGTATGGAAACAGGCCTTTCAGTTCAGCTTGCTAATATTCATGCCGACCAGGATGCCCCATCTACACTAGTACCACCGGCCTGCATTGGGCACACATCCTTCTCAACGTTTCTTATCCTACATAGGTTGCACAAATTTGAGGTTGTTCACGTTTCATGATGACATGGTAAGATTAACACCCAGGCGCTGAAGAAAGCTCATACTTGGAGAGCGATGAATATCTTAATAAGCCTAGATGTTAATCGTTTTCTCAATTTAACATCTGAAATATATTGCAATCAACTTATCATTTTTGTTGTTGTTGCTGTACGATTTAAAAAACATTAAAATGTTTACTGTTCCTATCTTCATACAGAGCTTAGGGGTAGATGACAATCCACCTGAACCGATAAAACCCAGTCACAACACAGGGTTCAACTTCTCCATTGGCTTTACGGATGAAAATGGTAAGAGCACATTAAACAATGTGATCTGAAATGTATTTAATATAAATGGTTTATAGTGTCAGTCATACAGCGTGGAAGCAGGCCCTTCAGTCCAACTTGCCCACACTTGCCAATATGTCCCAGCTGCACTAGTCCCACCTGTCTGCATTTAGTCCATATGCCTCTATACCTATCCTATCCATGTACCTGTCTAATTGTTTTCTTAAATGTTGTGAAAGTCCCTGCGTCCACTACCTCCTCTAGCAGCTCGTTCCATAAACCCACCACCCTTTGTGTGAAAAAGTTCAGATGCCAATTAAATCTTTCCCCCTTCACTTTAAACCTATATCCGCTGGTATATATGGTTTATATTAAATGGTTCAAATGGTTTATATTAAAATACAAATACACATAGCCTTCAAATGGAATGGTTTAGTGTGACCTCATATTCTGGCCACACTCAACTTCTGCTCTTTCTACTGTGAATTTGTTCATTTTTTAGGAGCATCATTTTTGTATCTCAACCTTTGCAGTTTCTACTTCTCTGCACTGGAAACATCAGTTCGCGCTTATGGACATTATGAGGCTATTTCGATCCTTGTATCAGTTCCCCATTCAGTAAGATTGTAGCTGATCTTTTACCTCAACACTTTGCTATAACAACCCCATACCCCTCAATTCCTTTACTACCTAATAAAAATCCATCGATCTGTCTTGATTATATTCAGCCTACACAGCTCCCTTTGGTGGTACATTCCAAAAACATACTGCTTTCTGTGATGATATTTCTTCACACCTCTATCCTGAATAACCACCTGTTTATTTTGAGATTGCAATCCTGGTTCCGGACTCCCAACCAGGGGTCAAGAGTGTTTAATTGTCATTTGAAACAAAAAGAACTAGCAAAACAAGTCTATAAACAACAACAGTACTCATAGATGGCACCATAAACAAAAAATACTTCAATGAATTAAAGCAAAATAATATTAGTTCAAAGCAAAAGCCTGAGGTTCATAGTTCAGACAAGACAATTCGTAGTTCGTAGTTTAGTTGATGTTTGTTATTTTCGAGAACCTGATGGTTATTGGGAAGAAGCTGTTCCTGAACTTGGAGGTTACAATTTTCAGACTGCTATGCCTTCTTCACGATGGCAGGAGTGAAATCAGATCATGGCCAGAGCAATATGGGTTCTTGATGACATTGGCTGCCTTTCAGGGGCAGCACCTCCTACCAACTCCATGGTAGGGAGTTCAGTACCTGTGAGGGTCTGGGCAGTGTCCACCACTGAAGCGTCTACCTTGTCATACAAGATCCCTTTGCTCTTACACTCAATATCTTGCTACACTTTGACAACCTTCCTCACTGACCACACCCTATCAATTTTGGTATAATCTGCAAACTTACTAACCAACTTGTCTACATTTATGTCCAAGTCATTTTTTGTATAATAAACAATAGAAGTACCAGCACCGTACTCCAGAAAGGAAACGTTTTTTTCAAATAAAGTAATAATTTCTGCTTGCTGTTTCTTGGCATTCAGAGTCCTGTCACTGCTTGATTTTTTTAGCTAAAATTCTTCCTCTCTACATCCTTATGATATGTGCTAATTTCCCATTTTTCATATCCATTTTAAAGGATAAACATCATGGAATATTTATTTAACAAACTTTGGTCATTTTGCAACCATTTTTTCTGGACAACTATTGGATAATACCCTGTTACTTTTGTACCATCAATTCATCTTACATGTAACAAAAGCCGCATGCTCTTAGATAAAGAGCCTTCAGTTTAGCCTTTCGTTTATTTTTACTTATTCTGACATTGTGGCGAGACAATCATATCTTTGCGTGCTCTGTTCATGATATACTGTATTAACCTTTCCTCACATCTTATTTTTTTCAATGACCAGAATCAAAATTCTCCTCTGTGCTTTTTCAAGGGCATGAGATCTTTAAATAAAGATAGATTTATGCTTCTGCATAACAGAAATGAAATATCTCCTAAGTATTAGCACCAATATTAATTTTGCTGCAGTCAGTTTTTCTCTAACAACAAATATTTTCAGATTAATTGTGTGAAGATGTACTTGGTTATGAAAGCATTTATTTTCCAATGCTATTATGTCCCTTCCTATTCTTCACACCATATGGGCGTTGATACGCCTCCTAAATATTTTTCACTGAGCCGCAATGCCTCCTTCCAGTCAGGTATACTGTATTTTGTCACTCATTTAAAATGCTACAAACATACCAATGCGATCAATTAATGAAAGAACATGTGACTTTTCTGGTACATAGGTGGAGCATGGGGGAAAGGGGGATACATACTTTAACTTATCAAAAAAAAAGAAATGTCGAGCTCGGGGTAGAAGGTACAAGCATCTTAAAAAGGAAGCAAATAAGTGTATTGAGAAAGAGGAAAAGCAATTCAGGTAGTTCAGGGTGAAAAGAAAGCAGAAAGACTCGGGAAACATGTACCCTCAGTATTTGAGTCAAGTGGGAGGTTAAAAGGTTAAAAAGCCGTAAGAGTCATAGAATCATAGAGTGATACAGTGTGGAAACAGGATCTTTGGCCCAACTTGCCCACACAGGCCAACATGTCCCAGCTACACTAGTCTCACCTGCCTGCGTTTGGTCCATATCCCTCCAAACTTGTCCTTTCCGTGTACCTGTCCAACTGTTTCTTAAACGTTGGGATAGGCCCAGCCTCAACTACCTCCTCTGACAGCTTGTTCCATACACCCACCAACCTTTGTGTGAAAAAGTTACCCCTCAGATTCCTATTAAATCTTTTCTCATTCACCTTGAACCTGTCCTCTGGTCCTCGATTCCTCCACTCTGGGCAAGAGATTTTGTGCATCTACCCGATTTATTCCGCGCATGTTTTTATACACCTCTATAAGATCACCCCTCATTCTCCTGCACTCCAAGGAATAGAGACCCAGCCTACTCAACCTCTCCCTGTAGCTCAGACATAGGATAACATAGGTTGCCTCAAACCCTTGTTCAATTTTAATGGAACGGGATTGAGGACAAAGGTAGTCAATGTGCTTGGAAGTGTTGGATCAGTTACTGAAACCATTCATTTTAACAGTATCTTAATTTTGATATCATGCTGGTCAAGTTTCCACTGAAGCTCTCTGACCCATAGATCTCAGCATCTCACATTTTAAAAAATAGACCTTTCCAATACCTTGTTTATTGAGGCTCACTGGCATAATTTATTATATTATACCTTACCAGTTTTTTAAAAAAGGAACAACTTTGGGTATTATTCAGTCTCTGACACCTTGCCCGTGGTTAGAGAGGATACAAAGTTCTCGCTCATAGAAACATAGAAACATAGAAAATAGGTGCAGGAGGAGGCCATTCGGCCCTTCGAGCCATTCATTGTGATCATAGTTGATCGTCCACTATCAATAGCCCATGTCTGCCTTCTCCCCGTATCCCTTGACTCCACTAGCCCCTAGAGCTCTATCCAACTCTCTCTTAAATCCATCCAGTGATTTCGCCTCCGCTGCCCTCTGTGGCAGGGAATTCCATAAATTCACAACTCTCTGGGTAAAAAAGTTTTTTCTCACCTCAGTCTTAAATTATCTCCCCTTTATTCTAAGACTGTGGCCCCTGGTTCTGGACTCACCCAACAATGGAAACATTTTTCCTGCATCTAGTTTGTCCAGTCCTTTTATAATTTTATATGTTTCTATAAGATCCCCCCTCATCCTTCTAAACTCTAGTGAATACAAGCATAGTCTTTTCAATCTTTCCTCATATGACAGTCCCGCCATCCCAGGGATCAATCTCGTGAACCTACGCTGTACTGCCTCAATCACAAGGATGCCCTTCCTGAATTTAGGAGACCAAAACTGTACAAAAATGGTGGCCTGGAGTATTTCTGGTCCCAGCAATTTTGTCTCTTGCCTTCTTCTATAATATGGGCAGATCAATGCTACTAACCTACTTTAATATTCTCCAATAGACCCCACACCTCAGCCTTCTTGAGCTTAATATGCCCCACTCAGTGTACCCCACTCAGTATTAGTGTACCCCACTCAGACTTCACTATCCTCTGTGAATACCAATAGTACCTCACCATTTAGTCATTTAGTACCTCACCAGCTTCTGTTGGCTACAGGCATAAATTCCCTCCTTTGTCCTTGGGTGATCCTACCCTCTCCCTAACCACTCACTTGTTTTAAATGTATTTATAAATTGCCTAACAGTGTTTCTTAATCGTACTCGCCAAGGACTTTTCATGACCCATTGTGACTCTCTTGATTCAATTTGAATTATTTCAGGGGACCATCGACAGGCCCTGTTGAACTTCAGCTTCCTAAGTCTTACATGTGCTTCCTTGTTCTATTTGACTACATTTACAACATCGACCAATGAATATTGTTTTCCTCTATGGCATTGGCTCAGTTATTGATAGATCTCAGTGCAATGGAGATTGCAAAGTTTTCCATGCAATTAAATTCCTCATGTAAGCAATTACAATTAGATTATATTAACAACGAACAGGCAACCAAAATGGTTAAAGATATTGTCAGAAATTTCAGACAATATAACTTCACAGAAGCCATTATATTTCAGTGCCAGTTATGCTGTGTTCATTTTACACACAGGCTTTAAATCAATTTTAGAGCCAGCAACATTGGTCATTAACACAACTGGCAGCAGCTGTCACATTGGTGTGGCATAAGAAGAAGCTTTCCTACTCCATCTTCTCCTCTTAGTAGTTCTTTTTGAAAACTTTACTCGTGGTTTCCTTCACATCCTAAAGATAGATTTGAATTTTAACTGACCACTGTATATTGTCCCCTGTGTGTAGTTGATGATAGAATATGAGGGGAGATGCAGGTAATGTAAGGGAAAATAAAATGGGGATAAGTATAATTGGGTGTTCAATGCCATCATGGACTCAGTGAGCAGAAGAGTCCATTTTGTGCTATATAATTACATGACTTTATATAACTGAATGCTCTTTTGTTGAGGGCTGAAGAATGGAGTACCTCTCATTATAGATCAACATTTGTGAGGAGATCTAAATGGTAGACCCTATTGACTATTCAACAAGACATTGCTGACAGATACTAGCAGTTCACCTCAATTATTAGAATAGGTCCAAAACCAAGTTATGTTATCCTATCATAGAACAGTACAACACAATGATGTATGTGCCAAACATGATGCCAAGACCATCACTTATCTGTCTGCACCTAACACGTATCCATCCATTCCCTGTACATCCATGTACATATTCAAAAGTATTTTAAATGTCATTAAATATCTGCTTCAACCACTACACATGGGAGCACATTCCATGCGCTCACCACCCTCAGTGTAAAAATAACTTGCCCTACACATCTCCTTTCAACTTTACCTCCCTCACCTTAATGCTCTGGTCTCTATTATTTGATTTTTTTTGATCCTGGGGTAAAGATTCTGATTGTCTATCCTATCTATTCCTCTCAGAATTTTATACACTTCTATAAAGTTATCCTACAACATCCAGTGTGCCAGCTTTGGGACTAATGCGAGCAAACGCAGCATAATACCAGCCCAGAATGCCCACTGGCATGGACAAGGTGGGCTGAAGAACCTGTTTCCATGTAGTATGGCTCCATGACGCTGGATATCAGATATTTGCATCAGGGTTGACTTATACTCCATAAAATATTTCTAGCCAGACTAATTTGAAGCAGCTTTGTGTAGTAGTTCATCCAGAAATACACTGAGCATAGAATCATAAAAAAATTAAGCCATAATATAAAAGAAGGCTTTTTGGCACTTTGCACATGCACTTTAAAATGTGTTTCATTAATCTTACTAGGACTCATTTCACCCCGAGAGGTAGAGAATACTTTTAGCTCATGACTGACACCTGTGTACAAAGGCCTGCGATTATTGGAGAGTAATCCAGTGCACTATGTATTAATCTCTCGTGAATTTGTTGATTTAGATGCACCTTTCCATTTTAATATTCCTCCTTTGTTTCATTAGAGTCTCTTGAACAACTGGAAGAAACCGACTTTGATGCCTTAATGGCTGACTTGATGCAAGGGATCAGTGAGACAGAGAAAATCTGTAATGTTACACCTCAAGCCTCACCAGCTCAAGACATTTGGAATACCACCACCACCCCAGATATTCCCAAAGTTCACTCAGGAGGTCCTCCGAAGCCACCAACCAGGCACATAGAGGCACCAAGTTATGATTTACCGCCACCTCCGGTTGATTTATTTCCCCCGATCCCGTCAGCTTCTCTGCCTCATCCATCACCACCCCCTCCAGAACCTTCAGAACCATTAACAGAGGTAAGAATTCAGTGAGAGTTTGGTTTAAGGGTGTAAAAAATATTGAAAAATCAATTAAGATCAAATAAAATAAAATAAAATCAATGATGAGCGTTTGAAGGCACTGGGCCTGCACTCTCTGGAGTTTAGAAGCATGAGGTGGACCTCATTGAAACTTCCGAATATTGAAAGGTTTGGATAGAATGAATGTGGAGAGGATGTTTCTACTAATGCACTTGATTAGTATGGGTGTCAGGGGTTATGGGGCGAAGGCAGGAGAATGTTTGGGGTTGAGAGGGAAGGACAGAACAGCCATGATTGAATGGCGGAGTAGACTTGATGGGCCGAATGACCTAATTCTGCTCCTGGAACTTATGATCTAAGTAAAATTAACTGTCTAGTCAAATTTGCATTTGAATAGCCAAGACATCGAAGGTTACAGACCCAATACGAGTAAATGGGATAGGTATAGGTGGGGGCAACAATCAGTATTGACATGATAGACAGAAGGACCTGTTTCCATGGGCTGTCTGGCTCTATGAGCCTATTTGAAGACGTGGCTCATGAGGGTGTCCGTGTTTGTACAATTAGAGTCCTGCATGAAGCAACAACTTAAGTAGTTGAGAAGAGAAACTTGTTCAGGGATTTAAAATTAGAAAGGAGAAAGAGCTGTACTAATCACTTTGTCAGACTGAATGCAGAGTATTTTGGTGATCAGGCTTTATTTTTACTTGCATTAATTGCTGACAACTGATTTCCTGTACTATTGCTGCCAGAACATTCCAGAATAAGAGTCTCACAAGTGCTTGACTACTTAAATAAAAGCTTTACTTTAATAACGCTGACAGTTAATATATCCCCGATTAGTAATTGTCAAAGAAAGCACTAAGACCTTGTCTACTTTGAGAAGCAGAAGGTTTGCTGATGATTGTCTAATTCTGGATACAGCAGAAGGCCATTTGGTCCACTTAGTCCCTGCTAGTTCTCCGGAGAGCAACCTTTTCAGACCCATTTTCCTTTTCTTTCACCCTGCACTGTAAGCTGTCTTTCTAATTCCCTGTAAAGGAACATTTGAATGAATGAATGAATGAATGAATGAATGAATGAATGAATGAATGAATGAATAGGTTTATGAATGAATAAGTTTATTAGCCAAGTATTCACATACAAAGAATTTGCCTTGGTGCTCTGCTCACAAGTGACAACATGACATACAGTGACAGTTAAGAATGACACATAAAACATTAAACATTAAAAATAAAACATTATCGATTAAACATGTGAATTAAATAAAATACCAGAGCAAAAGGAGGCTACAGATTTTTGGGTATTGAGTAGAACGACTACTCGTGGAAAAAAGCTGTTTTTATGTCTGGCTGTGGCAGCTTTGACAGTCTGGAGTTGCCTTCCAGAGGGAAATGATTCAAAAGGTTTGTGGCCAGGGTCAGAAGGGTCTGAGATTATCTTACCCGCTCACTTCCTGGCGCTTGCAGTGTATAGTTTGTCAATGGGGGGAAGGTGACAGGCAATAACCTTCTCAGCTGATCGGACGATTCGCTGCAGCCTCCGGATATCGTGCTTGGTGGCTGAGCCAAACCAGACCATGATGTAGAAGGTGAGGACAGACCCTACAATGGCCGTATAGAATTGGACCATCATTGCCTGTGGCAGATTGTGCTTCCTGTACTGCCGCAGGAAGTACATCCACTATTGTGCCTTTTTGACTGTGGAGTCGATGGTGGCCCCCCATTTAAGGTCCTTGGAGATGAAGGTTCCCAGGAACTTAAAAGACTCCACAGATGTGACTGCAGTGTTGTTGATGGTGAGTGGGATGAGGGGAAGTGGAAGCTCTCCTAAAGTCTACAATCAATTCCACTGTGTTAAGAGCATTGAGCTCCAGATTGTTGCGATAGCACCAGGATGCCAGCAGATTCCTCCCTATCCTGGATCAGTCCAATCAGGGTTGTGTCATCCTCAAACTTGAGAAGCTTGACAGAGGAGTCAGTGGAGGCGCAGTCATTGGTGTTTAGAGAGTAGAGGAGAGGGGAGAGTACGCAGCCTTGCAGTGCTCCTGTGCTGCGGGTTTGCGGGTCCGAGATGTGCTTTCTCAGCCTCACATGCTGCTTCCTGTCTGTCAGGAAGCTGGTGATCCACCGACAGAGGGGTTCAGGCACAGTCAACTTGGAACGTTTGGAGTGTAGTAGCTCTGGCACAATGGTGTTGAATGCAGAGCAAAAATCGACAAACAAAATCCTCGCATAGGTCCCCTGGCGGTCTAGGTGCTGGGGGATGAAGTGCAGGCCCAGGTTGACTGCGTCATCCACAGAACTATTGGCCCAATATGCAAACTGCAGAAGGTCCTGCAGGGGTTTGTGATATTTTTCAGCTTGGACAGCACAAGCCTTTCAAGGATCTTCATGACTACAGAGGTCAGGCCTGTAGTCATTAAGACCAGTAATCTTTGCCTTTTGGGGTACAGGGACAATAGTAGAGGCTTTGAAGCAGGCAGGGACAGTACAGGTGTGCAGCGACTGGTTGAAAATGTCTGTGTAGACCGGTGCCAGTTGTTCGACACAGAGCCTGAGAGTAGAGTGGGAAACATTGATCGGTCCTGGAGATTTCCGGCTTTTCTGATTTACAGATTTACTTATGTTTCATGTGTATACTTCACCCTTTGTATCCCTTGGTCTTTACACCATTGATAAACGTAACAGCTCCTCTCTGCTTACCATGATTAAACCCACCACAATATATACACAGCTATCAAAGGATACCATGACCTTTCGGAAAACGTGGAGAAGATTTATTCAATTGATGCAAAGGAGCAAAGAACCAGCAACTTCCTGCGTCTAGAAATAAATAAGACTACCCTGCTATATGATCCAAAATCATAAAGAAGGATAAAATAATCTATCAGCTGATGGCTTAGTATTCAGGTGATACAATTAAAGGTAATATGCAATAGAACAAAACTTAAATATAGGGTGGAAAAGGTTAAGCAAAAAAGTAAGTTATGCAATTATTTTACTGTTAAGGATATTCAATGAACTTAAAGAATTATAGAATGTATATACATAGAACAATCTGAGTTGCTATAGAAAATAATTGTTTCTAAATTACGGAGAAATTACCTTGCAGACATTTCTCAGAAATGGAACCTTCACGTAGCCCAAAGACAGCCTGCAATAGGAAAAAAAAGGTTTTATGATCTAGATTGCACAAAGAGTCATGAAGCAAATTCAATAAAAATAAATGAGGAAACAGCAGGGGATTGGGATGAATTGGTAGCTCTTTCAAAGAGCAGCCATTCATAATGGGCCAAATAGCATCCATCTCTACGATTCTGTGAAATGAAGCCAAACCACAATGATCATAGCAGTGGAAAAGCAGCCGACTCAAATACAGCAGAATGCTGGTGCAATACATTAAATGCTATGTTCAAGAAACCAACAGTGCGCATTATGCAATTAACCAGCGCTTATATTCAATTGTACCAAGGGAAAGCTGCTTTGACATTTTAAGGTTTCTGGGCATGTTTATACTTGCAGTATGTTGGAACCTTATAACCATATAACCATATAACAATTACAGCACGGAAACAGACCCTCTCGGCCCTTCCAGTCAGTGCCGACCATTTATTTTCCCCTAGTCCCCCCTTAACCTTCTGCGCTCCAAAGAATAACCATGAAACATATAACCATATAACAATTACAGCACGGAAACAGGCCCTCTCGGCCCTTCCAGTCCGTGCCGATCATTTGTTTTCCCCTAGTCCCATCTACCTGCACTCAGACCATACCCCTCCATTCCCTTCCCGTCCATATACCTATCCACTTTACTTTTAAATGTTAAAATCGATCCTGCCTCCACCACTTCTGCTGGAAGCTCATTCCACACAGCCACCACCCTCTGAGTAAAGAAGATCCCCCTCACGTTACCCCTAAACTTCTGTCCCTTAATTCTCATGTCATGCCCTCTTGTTTGAATCTTCCCTACCCTCAATGGGAAAAGCTTATCCACGTCAACTCTGTCTATCCCTTTCATCATTTTACTTATCATCACTTTCATCAACATGTTTCTTTATATGGTATGTTTGATGTAAATATACTTGTAGACACTTCACGACAAAATATAATGGTTCAATGAATAAGGTAGGAGATGCTGAAGGTGGAACGGTTAGGAAATTTAGTGAAAGTTATGCAATCATGGATAAAATGTACAGATTTTTCTGTGAAGAGGTGGAGTTTCAGAACGTCTGTCACCAATATTGATAGAATGAGTGACAATAGACAATAGGGCAGGAGTAGGTCATTTGGCCTTTCATAACCATGGCTGATCATCAAAAATCGGTACCCCGTTCCTGCTTTCTCCCCATATCCCTTGATTCTGTTAACCCTAAGAGCTAAATCCAACTCTCCCTTGAAAACATCCAGTGAGTTGGCCTCCACTGCCTTCTGTGGCAGAGAATCCCACAGATTCACAACTCAATGGCTGAAAGGGTTTTTCCTCATCTCTGTCCTAAATGGCCTACCCCTTATCCCTAACTTCCAATGATAAGTATTCCACTGCTATCTCAAGTAATGGCAGAACATTCTCAAGTCCACGATGCGATCTGGCATCAGCTGGCTATTGTCGGAGGGCCATAAACCATCACAATGTACAGTTGCATCTTCTGGTAGCCAACAACAAAAGGTGTTAGGCTTTACGCAGCAACAGCCTGCTTTCCAACATGCATTGGACAGAAATTATAAGAACTGAGCAGTCTATCTACAATGTCAGGATGGGGTGCATGAACAGAATCTGTGTAGATAAACAGTCTTTAATATACATGGTCGATCAACTGTCAATGGAATGAAGACCATATCCATGCAGAGCAGTTTCTAACACTGCAAAGTTTAGAGTGGTCCAGAGCAGTACCTCCACCCATGAGTCCGACAACTCCTTCAAAAGTTTTTCTTTCACGTTTAATTTAGCATAATGGTACGCATGATAAAAATGATGCTGAATAGGAACCAACACTGGTGGGAATCCCTTACAAATAATAGACACAATTAATCATACACTCATAGAGTCATGCAGCACACAGATTGTTTCCATGCTCTATGACCCTATGTCTCTAAACATCATGCCCCTTGAAGTATTATCAGAATAATCAATCCACCACTATCTCCAAGGATAGCAGGTGCAAGGTTAAATGCACTTGGCACATTGTAGAAGCTTCAGTGATAATCACTCATGATGAACTTCTGCAGGGAACTACTGTCTTTTAACATAACTGAAAAGACCCCTTCTTCCATTTTAAGCCCAAACAGTTTCTTCAGCGATATTGCAGCCAAAATGTCAATTGCTGCAATGTCATCTGTAAGGCCCAATACAATTTCACATCACACATACACACACACACATGGTCAGATCAAATCGCACAATTGATTTTGCAATTGAAAACTATTGCACATTGTTTAAAAATCAGTGGCTATGCAACAGAGTTTCAAGACCTTAAGGTTTATGCTAGAATCCAATTCAGCAATTTTGGAAAAACACTTGACCGCATGTGCCAGAGTTATATTGCAAGATTGTTCTTTGTGGTTGAGTTTCTTACGCATTGCACAGCTCCAGAGTCAGCATGGTGTTCTATTTTTTCAGAAATAATAAAGCTGGAGGGTTAGGACATCGGTGGTGGGGAAGATGCTAGAGTCAATTATAAAAGATGAAATAGCAGCACATTTGGATAGCAGTAGTGGGATCGGTCCGAGTCAAGCATGGATTTACGATGGGGAAATCATGCTTGATTAATCTTCTGGAATTTTTTGAGGATGTAACTAGGAAAATGGAAAAGGGAGAGCCAATGGATGTAGTGTACCTGGACTTTCAGAAAGCATTTGATAATGTCCCACATAGGAGATTAGTGGGCAAAATTAGAGCACATGGTATTGGGGGTAGGGTGCTGACATGGATAGAAAATTGGTTGGCAGACAGGAAACAAAGAGTAGGGATTAACGGGTCCCTTTCAGAATGGTAGACAGTGACTAGTGGGGTACCGCCAGGCTCGGTGCTGGGACCGCAGCTATTTACAATATACATTAATGATCTAGATGAAGGGATTAAAAGTAACATTAACAAATGTTTCAGATGACACAAAGCTGGGTGGCAGTGTGAACTGTGAAGAGGATGCTGTGAGGATGCAGGATGACTTGGACAGGCTGGGAGTGGGCAGATGCATGGCAGATGTGAGATAAATGTGAGGTTAACCATTTTGGTGGCAAAAACAGGAAGGCAGATTACTATCTAAATGGTGTCAAGTTGGGAAAAGGGGAAGTACAACGGGATCTGGGGGTCCTTGTTCATCAGTCACTGAAAGTAACCATGCAGGTACAGCAGGCAGTGAAGAAAGCGAATGGCATGTTGGCCTTCATAACAAGGGGAGATGAGTATAGGAGCAAAGAGGTCCTTCTGCAGTTGTACAAGGCCCTAGTGAGACCACACCTGGAGTATTGTGTGCAGTTTTGGTCTCCAAATTTGAGGAAGGACATTCTTGCTATTGAGGGAGTGCAGCGTAGGTTCATAAGGTTAATTCCCGGGATGGTGGGACTATTGTCATGTGCTGAGAGAATGGAGCGGCTGACTTGTATACTCTGGAATTTAGAAGGATGAGAGAGGATCTTATTGAAACATATAAGATTATTAAGGGTTTGGACATGCTAGAGGCAGGAACATATTCCTGATGTTGGGGGAGTCCAGAAGCAGGGGCCACAGTATAAGAATAAGGGGTAAGCAATTTGGAACGGAGATGAGGAATAACTTTTTCACATAGAGAGTTGTGAGTCTGTGGAATTCTTTGCCTCAGTGGGCAGTGGAGGCCGGTTCGCTGGATACTTTCAAGAGGGAGTTGAACAGAGCTCTTAAAGATAGCGGAGTCAGGGGATATGGGGAGAAGGCACGAAAGGGGTACTGATTGTGGATGATCAGCCATGGTCAGATTGAATGACGGTGCAGGCTCGAAGGGCCGAATGGCCTAATCCTACACCTATTGTCTTTTGTCTATTGTTTGGACGCTAGAGGCAGGAAACATGTTCCCGATGTTAGGGCAGTCCAGAACCAGGGGCCACAGTTTAAGAATAAGGGGTATGCCATTTAGAACACAGATGAGGAATAACTTTTTCACACAGAGAGTTGTAAGTCTATGGAATTCTCTGCCTCTGAAGGTGGTAGAGGCCGGTCCTCTGGATGCTATCAAGAGAGAGTTAAATAGAGCTTTTAAAGATAGCGGAGTCAGTGGATATGGGGAGAAGGCAGGAACGGGCTACTGATTGTGGATGACCAAAGAGTCAAAGTCAAAAGAGTTTATTGTCATGTGTCCCTGACAGGGCAATGAAATTCTTTCTTTGCATAGCACAACAGAACATAGTAGGCATTGACTACAGTTATATACTTAAATACACACATTAATTAATAAATTAATAAATGATCACTTTAAATGGCGGTGCAGGCTTGAAGGGCCGAATGGCCTACTCCTGCACTTATTGTCTATTATCTATTGTCTATTGATAAAATATGTATTGAAATGGAAAGACTAGCTCTTCCATGAAGAATGTGAAATAAATTTTGTAATAAGACTTTAGACCTTACTTTAGACTTTACTTTAAGAGCAGCACTGTGGAGCAGTGGTAGTTGCTGACTTACAGCGCCAGGGTTCGATCCTGACTACGGGTGCTGTCTGCACGGAGTTTGCACATTCACCCCGCGACCACACGGGTTTTCTTTGCGGGCTCCAGTTTCCTCCCACACTCCAAAGATATACAGGTCTGTAGGTTGATTGGCTTCGCTAAAATTTTAATTTGTCCTTGGTGTGTAGGATAGTGCTAGGATACGGGGATCGCTAGTCGGCACGGTCTCAGTGTGCTGAAGGGTCTGTTTCCTCGCTGTATCTCTAAACTGAATTAAAGTAAATTAAGTAAAGCTGGAATTTAAAATATACAGTTCAAGTGTGGTGTCTGTGATGCCATCAAATTGTCTTAAAAATGCTAAATCTGCCATCCAATGACATACGTTTGATCCTGACCTTTGCTGTGTGTGTGAAGTTCACAGCAACTGCGTAACTGCTTATTTCCCAGCGCCGCCGGGGGCTTTAACATCGGGAGAAGAATGGAAAACAGGGAGGAGGAGATTCACTGTGATGGATATTTGTGTAGATTGTGTTAATTGTGCGTCTTGTTAATTGTTTCTTCTTGTTGTATGACTGCAGAAACCAAATTTTGTTTGTCCTTCATTTGAGGTTCAAATGACAATTGTATTGTATTGTTTCCTCCCACACCCCAGAAATAGTTTGAGTTGAGTTTATTGTCACATGTGCTGAGTTACAGTGAAAACCGTTTGTTGCGTGCTAACCAATCAGTCGGAAGACAATACATGATGACAATCGAGCCATCCACAGTGTACAGAAACATGATAAAGAGGAATAACATGAATAACCTTTTGTGCAAGATAAAGTCCAGTACAGTCTGACCAAAGATAGTCCAAGGGTCTCCAATGAAGTAGGTAGTAGCTCAGGACTACTCTCCAGTTCTTGGTAGGATGACTCAGTTCCCTGTTGACAGCTGGGAAGAAACTGTCCCTGAATCTGGATGTGTGCATTTTCACACTTCCATCCCTCTTTCCTGATGGGAGTGGGAAGAAGAGGGAAAGGCCGAGATGCGACTTGTCTTTGATTATGCTGGTGGTCTTGCCCAGGCAGCGTGTGCGGTGTAAATGGAGTCAATTATTTCAAGAGGACTGGAATACAAAAGCAGAGATGTAATGCTGAGGCTCTGTAAGGGACTGGTCAGGTCGCATTTGGAGTATTGTGAGCAATTTTGAGCACCATATCTAAGGATGTGCTGGCTCTGGAGAGGGTCCAGAGAAGGTTTACAAGAATAATCCCAGGAATGAGTGGGTTAACATATGATGAGTGTTTGACGGCACTGGGCCTCTAATCGCTGGAGTTTAGAAGGATGAGTGGGTACCTCATAGAAACTCGCCGAATAGTGAAAGGTCTGGATAGAGTGAATTTGGAGAAGATGTTTCCACCAGTGGGAGAGTCTAGGACTGGCAGTTTTAGGCTATATATTTTTTTGAATTTCTCACATGAGACAATGTTTCATTCCTGGTGCATATTCAGTGATCAAACTTTTCCCAATATGCTTTGTAGAAGCTTTTCCGGGCAATAATAAAAAACTAAGAAGAAGATATGAGGAAAGATTGCTGCAACTAATTTCTTCCAGTCTTTATCCAATGCTCTTTTCTTGTAGATTCCTAAAAAGGAATAAAAATGAATTATAGTCTATTATGAAAATATCATCATAGAAAATGTTAAATTAAATTGATTGACTTAAACTCCTAAAACTGTGTTTGTGCTGGTAAAATATAGCAATGTAGTACTTTGAGCACGTTCCAAAAAGTGGCTATTACATAATCTGTCTCTTTGTAATGTACGGTTGGTGGGTGAAAGAATGATCTTGAGCTGCATGTGTATATGTCATCATTCTTCCGCACATCTCACTAAATGACATTCAGATCCACTGCGAAATATCCATTACCACACAGTGACTGTTCTTCCTGGTTTGCCCTTTTCCTTCTCAGGGGAAGATATAATAATTAAGAAGAAAATGAAGAACAGGCCCTTCAGCCCATTGTGGGCTTGTACTGTTCTAAGATGGAATTGAAACCATTGTCTGTCTTGGGAACAATGGCATTGGGTGTCTTAATGGCAGAAAACAGAAATATGTTCAAGTAAACAAATCACATACTTCAGAAAGAAACATTTCTAATGGGCAAAATAAATTTTGAATCCAGACGATTTTTCGATAAGATCATCCTTTGTTTTGCAGGAGGAACAAAAGGCCAAGGAAAAAACTGACAAGATTAAACTTGCTTTGGAAAAGCTGAAAGAAGCAAAGGTTAAAAAGGTCAGTGTAATAAAAAAATTGTCAGCAAATGTGTATTTGGTCAGCAATCTAGAGGTGGTCAAACTAAATTGCACTCTGCAAGTGGTAAGGTTTTAAACATCAATTGTCTCGTGAGCATCACAGGATGGACTTTAAAGCCCACTGTCAAACTCCACTACTGCCTTGCAAGCTGCACCTAAATACCTAGCCCAAAACATTTCAGCTTTCCTCCCATGTTTGCTGTATGATACGGTTGGAGGTAGATGAGGGTAGTTACATCATTGATATACAATCCAAACGCTTGTTCAATTCTTCTTGAGCAAAATAAAGTTTGTCAAATCAACAAACTCTCTAATCACAACTATTGAATACATGACGGAATCTAGTTGCAACAGTCCCAAAACCCCAAACAACCAAGAAAAACAATTGAGAGTTAATGGAATACCTCGTACAGTAGGTATGTTACAAAACTTATCTTCAGCGGCGCTGCAGTTTTGTCACTGGCCGTGTGCGCGACTTTGGTCCCTTTGAGGGGGGGGGGGTTAAAATGCAGTTTTCTTCTGCCTGTCCTGGATATATTTTCTCGGGGTGCTAGCTTTTGCTGAAGAATTGTTCCGATGGCCGTTCTGTGAATTTTTTTTATATCGCTGGACTACTTCAGCGCTGGAGTAAAATAAAAATCCGCTTCTAATGCCGTGAACGCCGACAACGGGGACGGATTTCACGTACGGGACAGTGAAAGGAAAGCCGTTTATTTTACTATAAACCTTAATCCAAATTTTACGTTGCAGAAAGGTGACTGGCAGAGTTTTCCTGCCAATATGGGGTTTAAATTCACCGCAACCGCAACGTTCCAATTGATCGTGATCCACAAAATCTCACTTGCAAGACGATTTAAATGGCCATTAATTTAAATGGCTATTTGGCCTATACATTCATGACAATGAGATTAAAAAATCATGTTATATTGTGAATTCTTGTGTGAATGTTATTTGGACACTTAGGCTATTTAAAAATGTTAATCTTTTCTTAAGAAATGGATAGATGTTTAGATCTAGTAATTGAATTTTGTAATTAGCTACAATTGGGTAACAAACTAATTATATGCTTTAATTTCAGGTCATCCAAGTGAGATTGCTTCATATTTGTTTCAGAATGCTTCAATCTATAATAACTAACACTTTCTTTCAGTTCTCTTAATTTTCAAGAAAGTTATGGGCTTTTGACTGTCCTCGATCACAGCTTTTGTGTTAAATCAATGGAAAAGCAATAGGAACAAGATGCTAATTTCCGAGTATGAAAATGGCCTAACCTTTTTAATACTGAAGATATGAAAGTGAATTAGGTGTCAAATTAAACTTCTTTTTATGCTTTATCTGATGGGATAAATTGCAGACTTTATTTTTTAAATCTCAAAATTTTGTAACATTGCTATGTACAGTATCCCTGATGAATTTAGCAATGGTCCTTTGGTGTGCTTTTACTTTGCATAATCTGGCATAATCTAACAGTTAACTGTAAATGTAAAAGCTATTGAATGATTTGGCAACATATTATCATTAAGATATCATAGTTAATACCAATAGTAGAGAACTTTACACAACTGTACTCTTAGTACATTTTAGACCAAATCTAACAGGAAAACATCAAAAATGTAATATTTTAACCCCATTGTTTTTTTTATTTCTTTGCTCTTAAAGAACTGGATCACATGTGCAAATTTGAACTCGAAATTCAATTTTCGTATCTTCCCCTACAGGGAATTCTAGTAGACTCGGCAATTCTAATCGAACTGGCAATTTTGGGGATTGTTCTAACTGGGAGTAAGAATTATATTTTAAAGCAGAAAACATATTCTGCACTGTTCTCCCATGGACGGATTGTCCACAAGGTCTATCATAATAACTTACCATTTCTAAACCAACACAACTTTCCAACAAAGACCAGGAATCTCATAGATTTTTTTTAAAGTCAGGTTTCCTCCCA
Organism: Okamejei kenojei; assembly: GCA_035221665.1. Lineage (NCBI taxonomy): Eukaryota > Metazoa > Chordata > Chondrichthyes > Rajiformes > Rajidae > Okamejei > Okamejei kenojei. The sequence continues at coordinate 125,083,004 of CM069132.1, forward strand.
TGTTTGTTGTATGATACGGATGGAAGTAGATGGATGGATGGATTCCAAAATTTCACAATTTAGCCTAATGGTGGTCTGGCCCAGAACATGTCCTGAAGTGGAGGCTGAATCCATAACTGGGCGGCATGGCTGTGCAGCAGTAGAGTTGCTGTCTTGCAGTGCCAGCAACCCGGGTTCGATCCAGACTATGGGTGCTATCTATAAGAAATTTGTACGTCCTCCTCGTGACCGCGTAAGTTTTCCCTGGGAGGTCTGGGTTCCTCACACACTCCAAAGACGTACAAGTTTGTAGGTTAATTTGGCTTCGGTAAAAATTTTAAATTGTATGTAGAGTGTAGGATAGTGCTAGTGAATGGGGATCACATGTTGGTGTGGACTCGGTGGGCGGAAGGGCCTGTTTCCGCAATGTATCTCTAAATTAAACTAAACTAAACTTCTGATAGAACGGGTGGAGCATCGCCTTTGACCAACATTAGCACATTCTATTCACCTAAAGGCCAGATCAGAATAGGCCAGGTCATGGTTTTGGAGCCAGCTGAATGAATTCCTGTAATTAAAGCTAATATGTCACGCTCTATTTAATATTAGCTCTTTAAAATAGTTATTTCTGTCTCATGAATATCTAGCTAAAATTTTTCCATCTCAATAATTCAGATGTTACCAGGCATTGGGAGATTTTCGGGGTTATTTCAGACCGGATAAGGGTCAGTAGGTGTGTTTGGGAAGCCACTAGCTCACACCGCCTTCTCAAATATGCCACTGTGTTCTGTCAATGCAACATAATACCTATTACTGCTGTGTAGATAAAGTTGTGGAATTCGATTCATAGATCTTTGACGTTTCCTCTAAATCTGTTCACTAAATTTGTTCACTAATTACTTAGCACTGCATCTCTATTTTGTTCGACTGTAACAGGATTTTTTTTTTGTTTGATCTTGTCTTGACCACAGTGTGAGATGATTGGTGCAGTTGGCAATGTCTTGGTGCTCACATGCATCAGCACTGTGTCATACATAGGTAGCTTGTTCCTCCTTGGCTATTGAACAATCAGACTGTTCAGGGAATAAGGAACTAAGAAATAAGGAAGACAAAAACCAAAGAATACATCTAATGTTCTTTCACATTTCCTGATGAATGCCCCCTAATGGATCAATGGGAGAGGTCTCGGCAGAGCAAAGCCTATCTTCCTGCCCTTTTTTACTGCAAGGCATCAGAAATATCCCCGTTAAATATTAGATTGATCAAGGCCTAGCCTTCAGACCCTGCCACAAACTGGAACCATTTCTGATAGATTTGGAAGTCACCGCGTGACTTCCAAAACTCATGTCCTAAGTGAAAAAAATATTAAGAAATTCAGTTGCCATTTTACTTCAAGGCACCGAGACATCTGGCTATTTTGTTGTTACAACAAAATGCAATTTGATGGATGAAATTATTGGATAATTGGAAATTTTGTGAATGTTGGAACATGCGGACTTCATTTTGCCCCTAATTCATGCTCCACTATTGAATGAGACCATGACTGATCTGTAACCTAAGATAGATGCAAAGTGCTGGAGTAACTTAGTGGGTCAGACAGCATCTCTGGAGAAAAAGGATGGGTGACGTTTTGGGTCGGGACCCTTATTCTTCTATCCAGTTTAGCCAGAGATGCTGCCTGACTCGCTGAGTTACTCCAGCATTTTATAATCATATAACATACAACATATAACAATTACAGCACGGAAACAGGCCCTCTCGGCCCATCCAGTCCGTGCCGACCATTTGTTTTCCCCTAGTCCCATCTACCTGCACTCAGACCATACCCCTCCATTCCCTTCACGTCCATATACCTATCCACTTTACTTTTAAATGTTAAAATCGATCCTGCTTCCACCACTTCTGCTGGAAGCTCATTCCACACAGCCACCACCCTCTGAGTAAAGAAGTTCCCCCTCACGTTACCCCTAAACTTCTGTCCCTTAAATCTCATGGCATGCCCTCTTGTTTGAATCTTCCCTACCCTCAATGAAAAAAGCTTATCCACGTCAACTCTGTCTATCCCTTTCATCATTTTAAAGACCTCAATCAAGTCCCCCCTTAACCTTCTGCGCTCCAAAGAATAAAGACCTAACTTGTTCAACCATTCTCTGTAACATAGTTGCTGGAACCCTGGCAACATTCTAGTAAATCTCCTCTGTATGCTCTCTATTTTGTTGACATCCTTCCTATAATTAGGCGACCAAAATTGTACACCATACTCCAGAATTGGTCTTACCAATGCCTTGTACAATTTTAACATTACTTCCCTACTCCTATATTCAATGCTCTGATTTATAAAGGCCGGCCCACAGGAGCCGTTGGAAGAGAAGGAGGGGGAGGAGCGACACCCGACCGGTAAGCTTTAAAATCAAGCGCGGGGCTTGTTTTTTCAGAGGCCCACAGGAGCCGTTGGAAGAGGAGGAGGGGGAGGAGAGACACCCGACCGGTAAGGTTTAAAATCAAGTGCGGGGCTTGTTTTTTCAGAGGCCCACAGGAGCCGTTGGAAGAGAAGGAGGGGGAGGAGCGAAACCCGACGGGTAAGCTTTAAAATCAAGCGCGGGGCTTGTTTTCCTCAGAGGCCCACAGGAGCCGTTGGAAGAGAAGGGGGAGGAGCGACACCCGACGGGTAAGCTTTAAAATCAAGCGCGGGGCTTGTTTTTGCCTAAATCCATAACGTTCCATTTGGAGAAGTGGTTTTTTTTGACGAAGCCGCTGATTGGTGGGAAGTGGACTAGGGTAAGCAGCTGATTGGTGGGAAGTGGACTAGGGTAAACAGCTGATTTACAGTCAGATTTCAGCAGTTTGCAGTGATTTCGTATTGTGTTGATATTGTATCTTGTGTAAGGGGGGAGTATGAAGGCCAGGGCCGTGTACTGTTCTGGATGTCAGATGTGGGAGGTCAGGGAATCTGATAGCCCTCCAGATGTCCACATCTGTGCCAGGTGTGTCGAGATGGGGCTACTAAAGTACTGTGTTAGGAACCTGGAGCAGCAGCTCGATGACCTCCGTCTGGTCAGGGAGAGTGAGGAGGTCATAGAGAGGAGCTACAGGGAGGTAGTCACTCCCAGACCACAGGAGGCAGACAAGTGGGTCACAGTTAGGAAGGGCAAGGGGCAGAGGCAGGGGCTAGAGTGTACCCCTGTGACTGTACACCTGGAAAATAAGTACTTGGGTTTGAGTACAATTGGAGGGGGGCAGCCTAGCTGGGGGCAGCAACAGCGGCCGGGCCTCCGGCACAGAGACCGGCCCTGATGCTCAGAAGGGTAGCAAAAAGAGGAGGGCAATTGTAATAGGGGACTCTATAGTTAGGGGGTCGGAGAGGCGATTCTGTGGACGCAGTCGGGAGACCCGGATGGTAGTTTGCCTCCCTGGTGCCAGGGTCTCGCATGTGTCAGAACGTGTCCAAAAGATTCTGATAAGGGAGGGAGAGGAGACTGATGTTGTGGTACACATAGGACCAATGACATAGTCAGAAAAAATGACGAGGTCCTGAAGGGAGAATTTAGGGAGTTGGGGGGAAAGTTAAGGAGAAGGACCAAAAGGGTAACGATTTCAGGATTACTGCCTGTGCCGCGTGACAGTGAGAGTAGGAATGAAATGAGGTGGAGGATAAATGCGTGGCTGAGGGACTGGTGCAGTGGGCAGGGATTCAAGTTTCTTGATCACTGGGACCTCTTTTGGGGAAGGTATGATCTGTACACAAAGGACGGGTTGCACTTGAACCTGAGGGGGACCAATATCCTGGCAGGGAAATTTGCAAAGGCTAC